>CM068837.1:122746224-123430314 GCA_028554795.2 Sinohyriopsis cumingii | reverse complement strand
TAACATGGGTCAAAAGTTAACCAATACCATCAAGCAGCTGTACGCCCAGGCTACCACTGCAGTAATTGCACAAGGTGCTGATGGGGACTGGTTCCAGACAACAGTGGGAGTGCGTCAAGGCTGTCTCGTGTCACCCACGCTTTTCAACATCTACTTAGAGCGCATCATGAGCGAAGCCCTGGAAAACCACTGTGGGACAGTCAGCATTGGAGGGCGCAACATCACCAACCTCCGCTTTGCAGACGACATTGATGGGGTGGCAGGCAGTGAAGACGAGCTAGCCACCTTAGTGAGGAACCTGGATGAAACATCTTCCAGATTTGACATGGAGATAAGCGCTGAGAAGGCAAAACTGATGACAAATAGTGGCAAACAAATCTCAGCCAAGATTAAAGTCAGAGGACATGAACTGGAAACAGTGAGCCTGTTCAAATATCTTGGTTCCATAATCACTGAAGAGGGGTCAAGAGCAGAAATTTTGTCAAGAGCAGCACAAACAATGGCAGCTATGTCAAAGCTAAGACCCATCTGGAGAGACAAGACTATCTGTCTGAAAACTAAAATCAGACTATTGCGAGCTCTAGTCATCTCAGTCTTTTTGTACTCATGTGAGGCATGGACCCTGACAGCAGAATTACAACGAAGAATCCAGTCACTTGAAATGAGATTCTACAGAACCATCCTTGGCATCTCTTACATGGACCACATCACAAATGAAGAAGTGCGTAACACCATCAGGCGTGAAGTAGGCCAATATGAGGACCTCCTCACCACCGTCAAAAAGAGAAAGCTGAAATGGTATGGCCATGTCACTAGAGCCAACAGTCTATCCGCAACAGTCCTGCAGGGCAGCGTCCAGGGTGGCAAAAGGAGAGGTAGACATAGAAAAATGTGGACTGATAACACCACAGAATGGACCAGGAAAAGTTTTGCGGAGACACAGGCATTGGCACATGATCGAGACAAGTGGAGGGAACTGGTCAGATGTTCAGCAGCACAGTGCTTCATCGACCACACTAGGTCATGAGACTGATAATGATGATGATAAAGAAGCAGAACAGTCATTAACTAAAAGAGCAACTGAATATTCAGCTGCGTTTGAACGAGTTTATCAACGATTATCTGGAACACAGGGTGGTCTACGATGGCCACAACTATTGCAGGTTGATCCTGGCAAGGAATTTCTTGGTGCATTATTGTCGTTGATGAAAAAACATCAAGTCAAAATCAGATGAGAACATACCACAATTCATCTTGATCATACACTTATTGAACGATTTAATCAAACACTTGCCGAGCGGTTATATCAATATGCAAAGGATATAATTCAGAAAAACAATAGATCTCGTGAATGGGTTTCAAGATTACCAAGTGTGATAGCTGCGTTAAATAACGAAATTAATCCCACAACTGCTATGAAATCCACCAGGGCGATCACAAAAAACACACACCAATACTACGACGCAACTTTTCAAAACAACCAGTACTAGGTAATATGACAGCAAGATATATATATGAACCTGGTGAACTTGAAGATGGTATAAAGGAGGGACTGATCCTATTTGGAGTATTACAACACATACAACTTCTAGCGTGGTTACATCTACGGGTAGACCTGCAATCTACATATTAGATTAAACATTTCCTCAACTTGGATTTGTACGCTAGGAATTGCAAGTAATTCCCGAAGACAAACAATTATGACCGCGATCACTTTTGTAAAGCACCAGATTGCTGGCCCCCTTACGTCGATTACACTCAAGAAAGGTCAGCATCGTATTTTCTCATGTATAACCAAGACTACTATTAATTCTGTTTGCGGTAAATTGTCTTGGGTTATTATTAGAATATTGCCACAACATTACAGTGTTACAGCTTGCACAATGATTATTCTGTTGTTGTTTCAATGTCGTGATAAATTTAGCATCGATATCAAAGTCGCGTTTATTTTTTTTTCACAGTTTATAACTATTTTTTTCTTACTATATCGTTGTTAGTTTCCTGAGTTTGATTATTTTTGTAAAGTCTAGGACGCTTCTCCGCAGCTGTCTTGAGACACTGCGAGATAAAGTAAATCTGACCATTCGATACGATCATGACGACCCAAACTTGCGTTTCAGAAATAGTTAATCCTTGTGATGAGTGAATCGATATTGCGTATCCAGGTGTCCATGGAGTTTTGTCCATAGTTAACGCGCTCTCAACAACACTGACAGGAACTAACACAATATCATTTAACGCAAGATTCTGTTTCTCTGACGATTCTGTTATATTCGACCACACATCCTTTTAACTAGTCCAAACTACACTCACACTGGAGCAAAGGTCAGTCCATTTTTTCTGCCTATACCGCCTCCTTCTAGTAGAAAAAACAATCTCGCTGACTCTCTCTCTTTTTAGAGCAGTTTCCGAATCTCCTGGACCATGAAATTCGATAGGTGGCAACCTGATTATTCTTGGAGATTTCAAATTTCACTTTGACTGTCCAGGAAACCCCAATACATCAAAACTCATAGATTTTATTAATGTTTTCAACCTCAAACAGTCAGTTAACCAACCCACCCATAAACATGGTCACATTTTAGACTGGATTCTTCATAGACCTGATGATAACATTATACGGTCCTCCCTTGTATCCCATGACCTTGCATCAGATCACCTCTGCATTATATGCCATCTTGACGTATCAGTCCCTAACCCTCCACCTTTATCTGCTACTAAGAGAAACCTCCGTATGATAAATAGAACCAAACTAATGTATGACATCCAAGCTAACCTAGCATCCTGCTTACCTCCTACCGCAGAACAACTCGATAACTGCCTGCGTTTATTGCTTGACAAACATGCATCAGCGACCAAGTGCAGAGTATCAATTAAAAAGTGTTCTCCATGGTGTAGCAGTGTTAGGGACCAGCTTCGCACTGCTAAAAGAGACCGCCGTAAAGCTGAGAGGCTTATGCTTTCCACCAGACACACTATTCATAAGCAAATCTATAAAGCCACTAAGAAGAATGTCACAAATATAGTCCATGCAGCGCAAACAGCCCACTACTCATCTAAGATCATGGAAAGTTCCAGCTGCAAAGAGATCTTCGAGATTGCTAACAAGCTAATATCAAGGAACACGTCTACACCTCTTCCAACTACCTTCTCTCCAGTCGACCTTCCGGATATGTTTATAAACTTCTTCCGTGACAAAGTACAAATCATTAGAGATAAGCTTGACACCACAATTTCAATTGCCTCTTCGTCACCATACAGTTGGGATACAGAATTTGAGCGGCAACCATTAGCAGCATTTGAAACTGTCTCTATGGATTTCGTTCGTACAATCCTGGTGAAGAGTGCACCAAAAGTCCTATGAACTTCCATCCAATTCCAGCTTCACTGCTGCTTGAGTGCTTAGATCCAGTATTGCCTTCACTAACTGATGTTATTAATACCTCTCTCTCATCTAGGGAATTCCCATCATTTTTCAAAACTGCCATTCTTAAGCCGCTGCTGAAGAAATCAACACTAGACCATAACGATTTACCGCCCAGGTTCTATTCTCCCATTCATATAACAAATCTTAAAAAAGGTTGTTCAATCCCAGCTTGTATCTCATCTAAATTCAAACAGCCTTTTTAGCAATGTACAATCTGCATATCGCCCTTGCCACAGTACTGCAACTACTCTTCTAAAAGTAGTTAATGACATTCCCTCTGCGTTGGATAGCGGAAAGATTAGTCCTCACCCTCCTTTATTTCTCTGCAGCATTTGCCACAATAGACCATGGTATATTACTTCACCGTCTCCAGCATGTATTTGGCATTCATGATACAGCCTTACTGTGGTTCAAGTCCTACTTGGTCAACATGACACAAATTGTATCTGCAAATGGAATACACTCCAGCCCAGTTGATCTATGTTGAGGTGTTTCATAGGGGTCTGTCCTTGGACCTGTTCTCTTCATTTTGTACACTCAGTCGCTTTCAAGTGATATGGATCATCATCCAGTGTCTCACCAATTGTATGCTGATGACACCCAAATATACAAATCTAGCCACCCAACTGAAGTTGATGCTACCATCCAAGGTGTAGAGAGGTGCATTTCTGATGTGAAATCATCGATGACATTTTTTATTAGATGATTCCAGTATAAATATTTCTTCGTCTCCTTTATTTAACACAATAGACACGGTTTCAGAACAATCATTGGTTGAATGACGCCAAGAATATGTAGTAAATATACTAAATTTTGCACCGCTGAACAAGGACAGCCATTAGACACCAGTGACATTTGCGGCATGTTTGATAGTGTTATTTTGATGTAACCATGATGAGAATCCTGTTGACACTGTGTATACTATGTTGGTATTCTGCTTTTGGGGAATTTTAATCAAATTATTTGTATAACGATATCAGGAATTCCATTTATAACATCTACTTTTTTTAATCTTTTCAATATCTGATATATCTGTTTTAATAAATCCGAGTTTTGTGTAAATTGCAGAGACTTTAACGTCAACAGTCGAAGTACTTTCTATGAAATCATCTGCGACTTCATAAAAATTTCGAAAGTTACTACGGTGAACGTCATATTCAGCTCGCAGCATGGTTAATTTAGTATCTACTGTATTTTAGTTATTGTCTACATATTTTTGTTACGGCAACTTCAGCAGACGTTGGAGTTATTACAACTACTATTTTATTTCGGTTCATGCTGAGTTCACCTGTCATTGCATCACCGGTAGATCGTAAACGATTAGCAACCGTTTTTGCAATTTCATTTCTAACAGTTGCGATTAATATATTTGAGTGTCTGATTATACCGCCGTCTGTAAATACTGAAATATTATCCGTAGTAGCACCGAGAACTCTACCAACTATGTCATTCCATTTGGTATTACTCATCTTTAAAACACCGTATTTATCTTGAAAAACATCTGTTTCATCTCGGTCAACTCCAGATAGGTTCATAATATCGGCAAGTTCATTTTTAGTCGCGTAATTTGACAAATCAATATCATATTTTTTTATTGTCTTTGATAAAAGAAGATCTTCCGTAAATATATACCATTATACTTTAAGATCTATTTAAATCGTCTACTTGTATAATCATGCACGACTTTATGAGGTGGTAATGTTGATGAAGATATAGAGTTGAGTACAGAAATTACTTCACGGCCACATATTGGCGGATCGGTTATTATGTTGGTAATGTTGAATATCGTGTTTACGTAATTTAAAACTTCTTTTGGTGGTGCCAACCCATGCGAATCAAAATAAACAATTCCACCTGGATCAATTGCGTATGCAAACACAAAGAGTGCCAGAACAAGGACTATTATTGAAATTGATAATTCCTCTTTCAATATTGTTTGGTTTGAAAGGTAACTGATCACGCACAAACACTCTTCTAATTGTGTTATATTTTTAGCAGCATCATGTAAATCAAAATTGGACATTAGAAAGACTAACGAACTGTTCCTGGAAGTCTCAGACCTTTTCCGTATGGATAAGGCGTTCCTGATTATCTTAGTCCGCTCCCTCTATTTTAGTCCTTGTCATGTTGCCTTGTTTGATGCCATTCTGGCAGCGGTTCAAACAGCACCAAGCGCGACTGATTTGGCAACAGCTGGTGTTTAAGCAGCTACTAACGCTGGTATAGCTGCAAGAAGTAGAAATATACTACCGGTTTTAATTGAGCGTTTAATAGCACCAGAAGAAATTTTAACGTATGATTATGATTGTTTGACGCTATTGAAATGTTTAAGTTGACGTTCCGACAATGATAGCTGATTTTGACCACCTGTGATCTGATCTTTTTTTAGTGATATTTTTATTCGAAAGTTATTTTCTGAATTCGATTGAAGCTTTTTAATCTGACCAGGAGTCAGATTGACACTAACATGATGATGTGACATTATAATATCATGAGCGATTTAATTACAAATTTTCTACTGGCACGTCAGTAACTCTCATTCTTCCACCATCGCCTTGAAGTAACATTGATTTGTCACTGAGTATAACAGCAATTGCTCTATAGTCACCAGAGGAATTATACAAGCTAGGAAGTGTATATCAACGACATATTGCCTGAATAAATCTAAATGTTCCAACGAAATGCAATAGATCAGATACATCGTTGTGAAATCCCGCTGAGATATCTGCAAACCAGAATCAATATTCTGAACACGCCTCATGAATGTCATCAGACGATGATATGCACGTGCTACATGATAGTGTTCAAAACTCATCAACACTTCTTCAGAAGGTTCAAGATGTCCGTTTATCCTCAACGCAACTTTAGAAACTCAAAGTGAGTCAAATACCATCGGATTTCTTTCCTGCAAAATCTACTAAGGCATTTTCCTGAAATGCGATGAATGCATGTGGTATCGACACTCTATGCTGTGATGTTATCTGCCATGTGAATAAACCATTTGCATTATTTTGAACGTTATCTGTAGTCATTGTCAACCATGATACACCGCTCCGATGGCCTAGTGGCTTGAGCGTCCGCCTTGGATGCGGGAGGTGATGGGTTTGATCCCCGGCCGAGTCATACCAGAGACTTAAAAAATGGTACTAACAGCCGCCTCCCTTGGCGTTCAGCATTAAGAGGTTAGTGTTAGGACTGGTCGGCCTGGTGTCAGGATAATGTGACTGGGTGGGACATCATGCTACATGTCTGCGGCCTGATGCCCCAGTGCTAGACATCACTATAAACTGCCACAGTGCAGACATCGTAGTCATATGACTGAAAAATTGTTAAAGCTACGTTAAAAATCAAAATCACATCACGTCACGTCAACCATGATAACAACGATTTACCACCTGAATTCATACATGAAATTAATGTTTGTTCTTCAGCAAGCATTGGAGTCATTGCGGGCATCCACAGTGAAAGCTTTTTTAGTATTACTTTACCAGCAGAAACAGGGTTGATTCGCCATACTGCATCATTGTCAGTTTACTTTTCTAAGAAGTACCATGGTGCGTTTAGCGCCAGGTATATCTTTTCTAACATTTCTGCAAAATCCTAAAAGATGAGACAGTGAATTACGCATGAAAACTCTTCATCACCGTTCAAATTAATCAATGTGCGGCAAATCCTAAGTCGAAATTTTCATTCATTGATGCAACTTCGGTTCAAGCTGCATTTGGTGTTACGTTTCTGTTTTCTGCATGATCAGTTGAGTCCTTGGTAAACATCATTGACGGTCCAGCTGATCTCGAGTAATAATCACTGTATCTTGCAAAGCCATGTATCGTCGTGGCAAAGTCGACATTTTCAAGACAAGATTCAATATTTTTCCCATCAATCGTATGTATGTTGCTGTTAAATAACGCCATAAAGCCATTGTTAACGAAACCAACACGATAACCAATTCCATATGCTGCATCATCTGCTCTCAAATGTCTACCTTCGATCTCGATAAATGCCTTAGTTGGCAAAAATATCTAATTGTATTATGAACTTCAATTCATCCACGCTGATTTGGTTGTCGAGCTTCATAAAAATATATACTAATAATCATGCACAGACTCATCTTTGAGAATTTGTGCGTCCATGTCAGATGCTGGATCAGATACACGTTTGAACATTTGCTGTTTCTGATAGGGGCACTCCAGTCAGCTCTGCTAGTTTTTAAATTGCGGCTTGATTTATTATTTTACTTACATTTTCCGGCATAACTTCAGTGTTTCAGTGGCTAGGTTTTCGTTGTATTATTCGTTCTAGACTATCCTTGATTGCCGAAAACGATTTACCGGCGACATTACCAACTGCGCTAGGAACTTTTTCACGAACAAAATCAATAGATTTCATTCCTAGTTGTTTTGCAATCGGTATTTTTGGGGGCTATCCTTCTAAATAGAGTCCATCGCCGTCAGTTGTTTTATAAACAGGTAATCGCGAATTCATTACCCTAACCATTACAAGTCCTCGTTGTGCATTATGTACGATCATCTTTTTTTTTAATCACTGTGATTATCATCGACTATTTCATTATATGAGACACCGATAAACATTGATGTCCATGATACCGCCTGTCAATAATCTTTGACAAATATCAGCTGCTTCATTAATAATTTGTGGAGAATTATTTCCAGCACGTGTCCCTCCAATCAGAATTTTTAGTTGTTCTAGAACAGTGTTAAGACAAGCAATAAAACCACTCCCTTTGTAGTTAGGGAAGTAAAACCACTTCCAGTAGCATCAAAAGGATCATCGCCAGGATATCTTTCCTCACTTATTGTTTGTTCTGCTTTTTCCTTACTTAGTAAAGAACGCAATTTTTAAGTCCTCTAGTTTCTGTACATCTCAGTTCTTATTATCTTTGTTTAGTTTCTTCTTCTCTTTGATTCATTTCTTTTCCTCTCTGTTTCCTTTCTTCTCTAGACTTTTCAAGTTTCAACATCATCTCTTGATGCGGTGAAGACGATTGTTGTCGTTCTATTTGTTACTGCGGTGGAGAAAGTTGATATGAAGGCTCATGCTGGGGTGGTTGTAGTCTTTGTTCTTGAAGTTGTTCTAAATGAAATATATTTATGCCGTTAACATATTCATTGTATACTTCATCATCACTTCTAGCCTGGAGTTTGTTATAATACTCACGATATAGCCGTTTAAAATAACTATCAGCATTTAGGTTAACATACTCAGGTTTTAAAAATTTTGAGTTTTCAGAATGACTATCATATGCATCGCGAGAAAAATCCTTTTCTTTAATTTCTTTAAACTCTTCAATAACACCTTTTCTAAATATTTTAGTTAATTCAACATTTTCTTTGTCTTACTTTAGGTTAAGGTCCAAGATCTTTTTTGCATCGGCTATTTAAGCACTAACGTGTCCAATACATTCAAGTATTTCTTCATCAACAGGGGGAGGTTGTGCGGCAGCTATCTCAGTTGGAAGATCTCGTAAAATATTTTTTGTTTGTTTAGTTCGTTTTGCTATTTTTCAGTTTGCTCAGCAGTTTGTCTTACTTACGGAAGAAGAACTTCAGTAGCCTCTGCAACTATTCCAGTAACTTTTGTAACAGGTCTAAATAAATGTTCTGTACCTTCTGCAAGTTCACCTTGTGCTTCTTAACGCTATTGCAATTTTTTCTCACAGAATCACGAAAGAAATAAATTTTTTTGATTGCTTCTAATCTCTCAAAATCTAATCTAGCTGTATAAGACTCCATAGATGGTGCCATTATTGATATAACAAGTATTTAATTACAGCAGCAGAGAGGGTGCGACCTCAATCAAACATCTGGCTGATAAACACGCGCGCATACTTTAAAAAAAAAACAAACAAACAAACTAACGACAACGATAAAGTAACAAAATGAACTAACCCAATTTGAGAAACTCTCGGTTAGTTAGAAGCTTAGCTTTTGACGTTATTGACCTTATATTCTCATTCTCGTAGGAAGCTTTATTTTTCCAAAAATGACGCTCCAGCAAAAGGTCTGTTCAAATCTCCCCCCCCCAAACAATACATTATGCAAAGCCTTGTCAGTGAGCGTTCCAGTTGACGATGCGATATCTCCAGTTGTTGAGGTAATGGAATTGTAGATATGTTTATTTCCTATTTGTATTATAGGATAGAACTGTTTAATTCTAATATTTATTCTATATTTTAGGTAGATCTGACGTATGTCATATACTGCAATGTTATTAGGTTTATTATAGTCTGTTATCTAGTTTGCCAGTATATAACGCGACAGAAAGATTGCATTCGCATAAACGTTGAGTGTTATTTCGGGTTCAGTAAGATTCCTGTCAGATACAGGTTCACTTGTGAACCCAATTATAACAAACTTGTACATTAGTCCTGATAATACGAATTTTACAAAATCAACCCCTCCAATAACGTCAAATACGACGTTACATATTATATATATATGACCATTTGCTATATTACACGGATTTAGATGCTATATTTGCAGCCATGGAAAGGGGTGAAGGGCTGAAACGAGTGACGGTGTGATATACGGAGTGATATAGCTATGATGTGAAGACGTGTGGGGTTTCGTCTCGGAAGTGGATGTGTTGTATCAGTTGTATAAAGACTTGCGTGGTCACTCGTATCCTCCATTGCTAGCCGTAGAGACCCATCACATATAGCTCTCTTGGCTCAGAGTGCGGAGACGAAGCGAAGAAAGGGTTACTTGTCAGAGATTTTCAAGCGAAAAGGCTGGATTGAATTGATGACTTATCATTACCTGTGAAACCAGTAGAAACAAATAAAAATAGATTCATGGGAACTTTAGCTATTGAATAACAGTTCGTACACAGCTTTTTGGAATCATGCCGTGTGTGCTAAAGATCAAATGCCTCATTGCCAACCTCAAGCCCTACAAGCTCATGTCATCAACACGGATGACAGTCATCCCTCAGGAACCAGCTGGGTAGCCGTCTACTTCCCTAAAGATGGATGTGTGGAATATTTTAATTCGTATGGATTGCCGATGTTTGGAAGAGGATATCTTCGAATTTATGAGGAGAAATGCCCAGATGACTCGATTCAATAATGGAAAATTAAAAGGCACAGACTCGATGGTGTGTGGACAATGATTTGTGTATTTTCTTCATCAACGCAGTCTTGGATATCCCTTGGAATATTTAGTGACTTTTGATTAGAACTCTTCTAGAAACGATGAAAACGTATATAGAAGGTTTTATTACCATTATGGATATCTCTTTTCTTTAGATAGGATATCTAGTGTACATCAATGGCCAAATGACTTCCATCCGTGGAATATTTAGAATCGAAAGAGTATCGATAGAAGCGGAAGTAGGTAAAATACATTGAACTAAAACATTAAATATTTTTTCTTCGAAATGGTTGATTTGATTTGCCTTTGGAAACGTTAAATTCACTTTTCTACACCTGGATATGCTACCAGATGAATATGTACAGTAATGAAAGCTAGACTTTATGGAATAATATTTTTGTTCTTAAAGCTAATTGATTTTAAAATACTGGCTTATCCACTTACTCAATAATAATCATAAAGTCACCATGAAGTCGGGGACATGCATTTAAAATCTCTCTGACGAGTTGACTTTTGAGAAGGAGCTAAGAACACTTATTTTAATTTGTTTACTTCTTTCCTAAACAATAAATAGTTATCAGCCTTCTCTAATGTTCATGTAAACAATCATACAATAGATGATAAACACCGATTTGGTTGCTAGTGTTTAGGTTAGTTGATTAGGCGTTTAAAGAAATTGAAATGGCTATAATCATTATGGATAAGTACTTTCTTAAGCATGCCTGTAGAATAACTCTCCGACGAGTCACATTATTAACATATAGAAGTATTACCTAATTACTTTGAAATCAAATATAGTATGTGCGCTGTATCCGTGATATACAACGATATGTATAAATTTGTCATCAAAAGAAAACGAGGCTTGTCGAATATCCTTTTAATGAAAAATTCATACGATTGGTTTATAATTGATAAAGCATACATACTGTACATATATTGCATTTATATAAGATGCAAATGCATGTGTTTGCACTTGAAAATGAGTTTAAGGTTGACTACAGGCAACTGTGTATTGACTGATTGAATGAACTACTTACATCCCTACCGAGTGTATCCACTAAACATTTAAATTCACTTTGAAATTTAATAAGTAATTGTTTTCTTTTTAAGTTCCTATTTTATTGACATTGATTAAATCAACATAACACAAACTTATGATTTAAATATGAAAGATGGTTATAATGAAGGAAGTAGAGCACTACAAACACGTGGTTAGATCAATCATTGACATGAACGCTCAGCCCTTCACGTACCAACGCTTAGAAATTACTGTGGAGTAGAAGCCAAGCGAAATGTTGAACTAAAAGAGGTAATCACAATGTTTGTAAATATATTTACAGCTGATCTAAATCATTATTAATAACAGTACTAGCGACCTCAAACTCTCTCTCTCTCTCTCTCTCTCTCTCTCCTTTCATCGGTTAGAATTAACTTTTACTATTATTCATAAGTCCAAAGGCATCTTTGGATGACGCAAAATAAATCCTCCTATTAGCTCGTCTTTTCACAGATTTTCGCCAGAGAGAGAGAGAGAGAGAGAGAGAGAGAGAGAGAGAGAGAGAGAGAGAGAGAGGGGAGGGGGGTATTTGGACATTTTCATATTTAATTAATAATAATCGATTTTACAACATTATAAAAGGTTTTAGAAACAAGAACTAAACATTAAATACATCACAGTATGGACCGCTCCAGTGGACTATTGGTTAGTGCGTCCGCGTCGGATGGGGGAGGTCGCGGGTTCGAACCCCGGTCGAATCATACCAAAGACTTATAAACATGGTACTGCTGCCTCGCTAGGCCCTCATAATTAAGAGGTTAGTGTCAGGACTGGTCGACCTGGTGTCAGGATATTATGACTGGCGCGGGACATCATGTTACATGTCTGCGGCAAGGTCCCCCAGGTATATCTGGGTATAATTCAATGAGCTAAATGTTTTCATGAATCCCTGTGGTAGTCATTCATCAACTCAGACATGTTTTGATATGTTTCAATTTAAAATAGTTGATAATAAAGTTATGGCTGTTATATTTTGAACTTACTTATGGTCAATGTGAAAACATATGAATCAGCCTTTGATCGAAAAGTATGAGTTTATCTAAAATATATAATTTGTGTTATATTACTCGTGATTCACGAAGACAGAATAAACTATATAAACATGTATACCATAACGTGTTAGCTCTTACTGTTTGTTTCCAGAATCATCGCTGATACTTGACTTATCAAGTGAAAACTTTTGATGTTTATGCCTTCAGCAAAAAAAGAGCTCCCTAAATATGATCACTAATTAAATATGCATAACTCTCGTAGAATATCTAACAATTGTATCTACACATCAAACATTTGCTTCTCATGGATTATTGTTTCTACAAATTATAGTATACCTGTGGTTCAAATTTCAATTTAAAATGTGTGTGTAGTAATAAAATCGGTTCAAATAGTTAAAAGTACAATTTATTGTCAATATATATTCATCTTGAAGGATATATATATATATATATATATATATATATATATATATATATATATATATATATATATATATCCTTGTTTTCTCCGATTGCGCTCGGAACTCCTACGCATCAATTTTCGGTCTCAGTCGGAAAGAATAGGTCCTACTTGGAAATCTCCCAGTATTTCCTATCTCATATACGGGACTATAGTAGCTGCGTGTTGAGGCAGTTATGACAGGTAAATTAAAACAGAAAAGCGTGTGAAATAAATTATGCTCATTTAAATTTGATGTTCCCATAACAGTTATAGTGATAAAATCGTTGGATGCATGGTCACAAAATAAATGCAAGCATAAATATTTGAGTAGAATTATAGTTAGAGTTGATGTTTATGCCTAACTGTCATGTTGATTTAGTTACATTTACCAACAGTTTTAATACATGATGCTGTTAGAGAACAAACAACGTTTCTCTGCATAAATCTTAATCGGTTAGTACTCAAGATTCTGACAAGTACAAGGTTGCCTCACTAATAGAGTTATATAGCTTGCATTTGGGATCTCAACAAAGTCCTTGGTGATTTGAAATATGACGCTCAATCTGTTAGTCATTCTACACTGGTCAAGTCATCTCCGATATATGATTGCAGCATATTTGTAACACTTCATATTCGTATACCTAATAGTCTTGATTTACTCAAAAGCAACAATTGCAGACTCAAGCTGATGAGCATTGTTTTCTGTGTTAGGGGACCAGACATTATAAGCATAATGAAGTTGTGGCCTCACAAAAGCTTTGTATGCAACAACGGTGTTCTTTCCATGAAAATATTGCTGTTTCATTTGATGAAATGTTATTCTGCTTTATGCTATATATGATAAATATATGACCTAAGCAAGGCTGTTTGCAATGATTACGCCAAGGTTTCGGTGTAGGTTTGCGTGATCTAGTAATGTGTGCAACTTGACGTTTGGAATGTCTTAATTATCTATTCCAGTCCTTGTCAAACTGTTTCAATTCTGCCAGGTAATTTTGGAACGTTTGTCAAATGATTTTTGTGTGGTATTATTATATACATAGATGTGCCACCTGCAAGCAATATTTCACTAGATAAAACGTATGGGCAGGTCATTAGTGTTTGCTTGAAACAGTACAGGTCTCAGAATGCAGCTTCTGGAACTGATGATGTTACTTACAATGTCTGAATCTTCTCCGTGAACTAAGGATGAGTTGTGGTTCTTAGGAAAATGTTTTATTAAAACCAATGTTGCATCCCAATTTCCATAATAATGTAATGTTAAGGAAAGTTTCTCATGAACAACATTTAAAATATGTACTGTATTCACAAAAAATTCAAATTTGTTCGATTACCTATTTCACGTTTGTCCTGAGTTCCTCAAGAATCATTATAAGATGGGTCTCCTGTTGTTACAAATTGTGCATTTATTTACTTATGTATTATGCGATGTGTTCAAGTGTTTTGTAGATAATTGAAAGGGAAAATAAAATATGCATATTAGAGAAACAAATACTGGAAGGTCTGCTTACATTATGCAGTTTGAACAACAGCCGAGAAAGGCCATTACATGTTGGTCTAATACAAATCAATTCTTTACAGTGACTTCTAACGACATAAAAATGACAGACGCTCGACTGTTCAAAACATATTTGGATAAATTATAAAACAGGACATAAATCGGTAAGCGATTACGTGATACTGACTTCATTTATGAAAAGAAGGAACTCAGGAGACATGGGATATTCGACACATCATTTGCAGAATACAATTATCAACTTTGAGATAATGTCGTCACAACATGCAAGTCAGGAAATAAACGGAGCGAAGTGTTAACGACTTTAGCACGTGTCATCCATCATTATGAATTTCGGGGGTCGAAATAAGGCAAAATGAACTGTTATGCTATCAAAATGATGACAGCAAGTTTAGTACAATTGTTGAACCTGACAATGCAACCAAGTAGAATACGCATGTACCTGTGCAGATTGCAAACGAACGTGGCTGTCATTTTAAAACAATATTAATAAATCATGACGATAAATCTAGCAGTGGAGTCTTAAAACACAGACCAAGACATAAAATATTTCTTGAAAGAAAATGTCAGTGACGTTACTATATGAACAATAATCTTACGTTGCATTTGTTCATTTCTTTTCTCCGAATGGGCCCATGTCAGTCAGAAATATGACGACATTAGGGAAATAAAGGTTATTGACCTGGATAATATCCATATAAGTATGACTTTCCCTGTGAAAGGTCCATACTTTAGTTATTATGTTCCCTAGAAAAAGAGAACCTAGATAACGACGTAATATACGAGCACAATACGTTATATATAATTAATGCAAAAATGTTCTGAAATAAGGTTTCAAGTGTATCAAGAAAATAAAACTACCCCCAATAATTTATAAAATAAAATGACATCCGTATAACATCAGTATGGAAGACAAGAGAACTATTCTTTTGTGAACGATATAATTTTATTTTTAAGGGACGTAACTTGTGTATTGCATGTTGGACACGTTACGGCCAATATTTATCTACCTTTTATATTTACTTGGAGAAACATCATTAATGTTTTTGAACCTGAATGGACTAAATAAACACCAGCTGGGGAATATTAAGATGGAGATGAGTAGTTATGGACGCCCTTGCCTAGAATATAACGGTACAAATAATATAATTTCTAAATATTCTATATTAATCAGCGTCCAGTATATGTACCTTTTGTTTCTAGCGTTGGTTATGGATAAGCGCAAAATTCCATTATTATTAGGAAAGGGATGCATACTTGTGCTAAAATAGATATGTGATATTTATAGTTTATTTCCGTGACAATTATCATACGATGTTAATTTTTCCTTTATATGTTTCTATAATAATTTCTTTCAATGGAGTCAAAACATGTGATTATTTTCGTGTTATTTCAGTGATATTTAAGTCGAAGTAACTGAAACTGATAAGGTCATCATCAGTCATGCAAATTACGTCGACCTGATGACCATTGCCAACTACATGCATGCACGTTTTTTATCTGCTCATCTTCTGATGCAATATACATGAAAGAATTAAAGCATAAATATATCATTATTAAAAGCACAAGTTAAAAATTAAAATAGCCATTAAAATAGTTAGGTATTCTACAACCATTGTGTTATATACTACAATTATTTACTCTTTATATATGAACTGTGACAGAGGTTGACTATTTATGACAGCTGCGACAGGCCGTGTGTAAAGAATGAAGAGAACCAGTCCAAGAACCATGTGGAATACAAAAGACTTGGATGAACTCGGATGGAATCTTGTCCACTTGCGTCTTTTGGGTTACATATGACTTGAAGCACACCAAGGCTATACCAAAATGTTAAATACATACCAGTGACGGTGAAATCCTGGAAGGTCTTGTTAAATGTTATTTGTAAAATTTAAGTAGAGAGAGGAATGTAATCTTTCCACTATTCAAAGCACAGAATATGCCATTAATTACGTTCAAAGCTTGCAAATTAGATACAGTAATACAAATGCAAAATTATGTCATCATTTATTGAGTATGATAATAAATGTTCAGGAGTCAAGTATTTGCATAAAGTTTAAAAAGAGTTTGGTCTGCAGACATTTCAAGGTTCTAATCCAATGAAATAAGATTATCTTGATCTTCTGTGACACACTTGCCAGCCTTATATTGCGAAGTGGTAGATCTCCCATCTTTCACCGTTGCAGGTCTTTCGCCAACTGGTATGCCCTTTCACTGTTGTTCTGGCTCTGGCTTTTCTCAATTTTCTTACATTGTTCCTCTAATCAGTTTTCCTTCACTTTATTAAAGCTCTTCTTCATCCTCTTGTTAATTTCCCTGTATTTGTCTGCTTCTTCAAGGTGTCATCACTTTCTCGTCGGTTGTTTCTTCACATCACACAGGTCGATGATGTCTACTGTGACCCAAAGCTTTTTTGTTATACGATGCTTGCCAAGGATCTCAGCTGGCTGTGTATGCTACTGCCACGCAAAATGTTGTGATGAATGAGTCTATTTTTATTTCTATAGTACACGGTATTATCATATACTACTTCAGTCTTTTACGTGGTCAATGAAAAGATCCAGTATGGAGAAGGCGTTTAGGTGCTCTTCTTAGATCAATACGTAGTCTGTTTTTCGCCTTCGGTTATTAACTATACATTGAAGGTCTGTTTCACCAATCTCTTCGATTTGCTTATAGGCAACGAATGTTGTCCAAACCAAATAAAGTGGCAACGATGATGGGGTTAAGGTTCTCAAACGTTGTGATGTCTGACATTTTCATCGTAATCGTAAGCTTTTCAAAGCATTTCGGTTCTTGATACCAAATATATTTGGGAGTATGCTATGGAGAGATAATACGGTTCATTCAAATCATCAGGTGTCCAGGTTTTCTTCATTTATGTATCAATTTTGGCGTCTGTATATCCAGCGAAATATATAGCGTTTCCTCCTTACCTTTTACTACCCACCAGCCTGAATACTTGTTTGCAAAAGCATCTAATCGCTCCTTCATCTAAGCTATGGCATTATAGACTAGATCATCGAAATCATCGGACAACACCACCACGTACGTCTTATGGTCAAATGTTAATAACTATCTATTCGATCTCCATTTTTACCATTTCTGACATGCAGGTAGTCATGATTTTTAATAGTTTAGATTGCTCCATTTCAAGCTGTCTCTTAAGTGCTGCCGTAACTTGATTCGCCTTCGTGGAAATGAGGACTGGTGACCTACCTTGCTGCTCTGGGCGCTTTTCGTTTTCGCTAGTCGTATGGCAGATTTAAATGACAGAGCATGAGTGGAAGGTTGCCTTGGTGAAGTTATTGTCTGACCGGTAACGTGGGCTGACTGCCTTACTCAGGAGGCAATTAATGCCTCCACCATACTATATTATTCGCTCTCCGTGACCTGCTGCTCCATTAGAAGGGCGTTCAGTAGCTTTGTGCTTGGCATATTAATATCTAGCGTGTACGCCGGCTATGGTGTCTTTGCAACGCAGCTGTTCTCTGAATGTATAATTGTCGCTGTATCTTAATGACTGAGGTCAGACCGCTCTGGTACATTGGTTTTCTTGCTTTGTAAGCCACCGTATCCAACCTTTCTCTAAGTTTATTATGTCATTGCTCAGGAAAATGTCTTTGATGCAGCATTACATTTAATAGTGAAGTGTGTTGCTTTGCGTGACATAGGTCTAGGATAAACTTTGCTGTGTATATCGCCAAGGACCGTCCTAAGTTTTCAAAATGGCCAAACAGTATGGATATGAGAATGACGCAATGTGTATGTAACTGACACATTCAGTATTTTAAGTATGGTATGCTGCTGTACTACCATTGTCTAAACTTGCTGCTCTACTACAATTGTCTATATTTGCTACTGTACTACCATTGTCTATATTTGCTGCTGTACAAATAAATGTCTATATTTGCTGCTGTACAGCCATTGTTCTATATTTGTTGCTGTACTACCATTGTCTATATTTGCTGTGGACGGGCTCGCCAGTTATTATGTACTTTTGAGAGAGTGACGTATGTAAGGTGAATTTGTTTGCATTTAAAACATGCTCAGTGGAGAGAATGGTGGCATACGTCTATGCTACATTAATGTAATGTGGATGATCTTTCCTTGGATATTGTACTTTTGGAAATTGTACATGATCTAAGCACACTGCTGACTAAAATGAATGCTCCCTTGTGCTAAAAAATGAGCCAGTAGTCTAAAGTACACTATCCATAAAAGCCATTAAAATAGGGAAAATGAATAATAGCAGACTAGACAATACCAGCTTCTGAATGTGCAGTGAATGAATTACCAAATATATAAAACGTGGTAGGCTCTTTTTTTATACAATTTACCTCTGAATTTCAGGAAGTGAAAATGGCCAAGTGGAGCTAGCACTTTTTTAAAAGGTGCACATCTGGAATAAGGCCATGCTGTATACTCTATAACCCATATTACACACATCAATCATATACCAAATAGAAGGAATTAAAGGCTCTTTGAATTATACCTAAGATATAAAAAGTCTCTTTCAAATAGCCAGTATACCAATGAAGAAAGCCGGGGAAATTCTTTTCCGTTAAAATCCTAACCCTATGCAAAATACGAAACTGTAGAGTGCCACATGTTGTACTACCATTGTCTATTTTTGCTGATATACTATCATTGTCTATATTTGTTGCTGTACTACCACTGTCAAAAGTTGCTACTGTTCTTACTTTGTAAAAACTTTCATCACTGGAACAAGGACTGAGCTAGTTTCGTATTTTCATATCTGGCAGAGTTTGTCGATAAGGAGGGTTTGATTAATTTTTCCATAGACCATTCATGGTCAATGGCAGTGAAATGGTCCCAGTTTCTTTTTGCTAAATACGTTACCACATTTGGCGATGATGATGGTATGATTTGCTTCCACTTGAAAACTCTTCAATAATTTGCTTGATGAGGTTATGATATTTTTTTTGCATAGACCAATTGTCGCCTTTGACGTGATGATGTTCTAAATTTAATACATGAATACCTACTAAAAGGTTAGTTTTCCATAGACAACTCGACGCACTTTGGCGGTGATAAAGCTTAACAAAACATGTATGAACAAATTTCTTCAGCCAGTCTTTATATTAAAGTAAACAATCATTAAATTGCACCCCCATCCGTAAATGAAATGGCCAGCATTTTATAACAGCTGCATTTTCTATATATGTTAATTGTTGTATAAGTTATCATGATAAAAACAGGAAGTGTTGACATAGTCTACGGATTACTAGCTGTGCCACCATTGATGGAAGAAAAACACTGAATGTGATGCTAACATCAGAGCAAGATAATCATCATACAGGTCAGAAAACTTAAAACACACTGACTCATAAAACGAGGAAATAGATGGTGGACTAGAGAAGTTACATAGAATTCAAATAAAAACAAGCGCTCTCTAAAACAGGCTATGATGCTTTGCCAGATTGCAAAGGAATTCGTGTAGAGCATAAGCTAGTAAATAACTAAAAATTATGATGTTTTTAATTTCTTTTGTATTTAGACGTATCTTTCCTTTCAACTGCCATGTTGGCAAGCGTGACACGTGTCAAACATGTAATTATATTTTCATAAGTATAATCATCTTTATGCTATTAGAAATACAACCATGACAAATAATTTTACGTTGTTAAAACATAATTTTAGCCAGTATGTTACCATTCAGAATGCAAACATAACTTTAATATTAAATTCGTAACAACATTACTCGGGAATTTCCGTTTATTACACGTTGATGGAAACGGTATTGAGAAAAGTACCGCAGTACATACCACTGGAAAGAGAAACCTGGGTAAGCCTGTATAGAGGTAATACAGATCCCTTCTACTATTTTTATTGCACAAACTGTAGTAATCTTTTTTGTACACTCCAGTTTTGTTTTCGCTTGTCTAAAGACAGTACGGCAGCGCACGCAAGGTCATAGGGGTAAACAGCAGCGCCTGATACAAGCTTATAACAAGGTAAATTGCTTAACCTGCCCTATTCGTCAATAGCAAATTATGCTTTCCATGACAACTAGAGTCAATAGACATTACCAATGGTAGTATGATGTGTTTCCGATCAAAATGATAATTACGCATTATTAAGCTTCTTTCTTTGCGGAATACAAAGGCATAAATGTTGTTCCTGGAACTAGAGCAACAGTGGGATAAAGAAAAGGACAAAGAGATGCTTCTTTCTTATTTTTCTTCTTCTTCTTCTACTTCTTCTTCTTCTTCTTCTTCTTCTTCTTCTTCTTCTTTCATCTTATGTTTCTTCTTCTTCGTCTTCTTCTTCTTCTTCTTCTTCTTTCTTCTTCTCATTCTTTTTCTTCTTCTTTTCTGCTTTCTTCTTCGTCTTCTTCTACTTATTATTATTAGTTGTAGTTGTAGTAGTCAGATGAGCAATAGTACTAGTAATAAAAGTAAGGGTTGTGGTAGCGACAGTAGTAGCAGTAATAGGGTTGTGTTTTATATTTGTAGAGGAATCGACAATTATTTGTATTGAGAATGAAACAAATCATCTTCTTTGAATGTCCACGGGTCTGACATGTCATGATTCTTAGCATGTTTTGCCCTTTTATGATATTTGTATTCTTATTCTTATTATTATTATTATTAGTAGTAGTAGTAGTAGTATTAGTAGTAATAGTAGTAGCAGTAGTGTTTTTTTTATTTATAGTGGAATCGGCATGAATTTGTTTTAAGAGTTCAACAAATCGTCTAGGTAGAAAGTATACAGTTATGACTAGAAACAACACATTATGCTTCTTATCTTCGTGTGCGTCACGCTTCTTGGCATTGTATGTATTTGTTATGATGTATGATAACAGTCGTGCGACAAATAAATCACCTAATATCATCATCGATAAATGTAATCCAACACCAATTGTTTTTAATATAAACGATAGCTTATCGTCATCGATATGTATATTCCATCACTAATTATTTGAAATTGAAAGGATTCTTCGTCGTCATATTCATATATATATATATATATATATATATATATATATATATATATATATATATATATATATATATATATATAACTTGGTAAGCGTGGAATAAAGTAGAAGCCTTGTAATTTAAGATATGATGTCGTTGATTGCTCTTTTCCTGTCACAAATAGTTATTTTACCGGAAAGACCTTATTTCTGGACATATCAATCGACATTAATTCAACATAATACTTTTTTTACGAGATTGGTCAAAATGTACCTTTCTGTACCAGGTGGTGTTCTTGCTTATCAAGAGTTAGAGATACGATGCTACGGTATGACGCATCATATAACATAGAAGCATATATTCAACGATGTCTCACACCAATCAGCATGCACCGCACAACCATGTCTCACACAAATTGGCACGCTCCCCTTAGCAAATCCTCCTCCAATTATCATGTACCCGTACGGTTACATCTCACACCAATTATCACGAACTCCGCATATATATCTTATATCAATTATTACGCACCTAACAGCTATATATCACACCAATTATAACACACCTTGCAGATATGTCTTACACCATTTATCATGTACCACACAAATATGTCTCAAACCAGTTATCATGCACCACACTTTCTTATCTCGCACGACTTAGCATGAACTTGATTTAAACTATATGTGGCATATAGTTCATTATTTTACTGTAGAAACCTTACACAAAGTCCCCTCTTCATGCAAGAGGTGTGGATTTGCGGATTGTACCTTATTTAAGGTGTCCGCTTCATTAGTTTCTCTTTATCTAGAAGTTGACCGCCCTCGATATCATTGCCCGATTCGAGTAAATATAAATATAAGTGGTGAAACATATAGGTGGAATAGATAGAGATCTGAGCAGAGATATAGAACAAACCAACACGAGCCGGTACATGTAAACAAACGATTTAATCAATTACATAACACATCTGTGAGAATACATTCCATCAGGAATATACTATGCGTTTAGAAATGAAAGTGCACAGAATTAGAGAAAAAAGCACAAATATATTAAAATAAGCCGATCTGTTTACTGGAAGAATTAGTTCATCATAGGATCGAGTGAACAATCGAAGTCAATGTCTTGTACAATTGCATAACCTGTTTCTCCGTACACTCCACCTCCACAGTAGCTGTTCCTTCAACGTCCGTCGGTCATGCCCTTGTCGGTCCTCACTCTGTGCGTAGCACGTACATTCACAGATGCCTGGATCTCAGGATAAGTACTGTCAGAACTGTACGTCGCACCATATGTTGCAGAATTAATACGTCGCGACACACGTCGCAGGAGCTATTTTTTTCCTATTAAGAAATATAAATAGAGACAACCTAAATATTCTTTTGTTGATGATAGCAAGGGCTTGCATTATCCCCATCTCGTTATCAGATCGTACTATCCGTGCTAAGATTGTCAGTCGACTCCACATGTCCTATCATGACCCTAATTAATGTAATGGCTAATTCATCACGCATTAACATCATACATTAACACCACACGATGCATAACGGTACAGAGCCCGCCTCAGTTTACAAAAGTAAATAAATGTGATACAGTATATGACTTACCACGTCATTTCAGTCAATACATAACTCTCTCTTAATCATACGTGAAATCTTCTAAATTCGGTGAATTTCACAAGGATCCTCGTAACTCATATTACTTAATGTAATGCATGACTTTCTTAGAACCTAATTGTAACGTGAACCAGACTACACATTCAAACAGTTCGTCAAACTTATCTAAAGAAGATTAATGTACGACTTCTTCTGCATAAACTCAACACAATTATAATTCATAAAGAAAATTGATATACGAATGTAGAAATTAAATGCATGCAAATGAAAGTAAATAAATTCAACAAAGCATTATATATGGCATCTACAAATTACATTTACATGGAATTGTCACAACTACCTTTGCTTTCAACGTTATTCGCTCTACCGCCAAATTTGTTCGTCGGATTTTCCTTCGACAACAGTCCTCTCGAAAAATAGTTTTACGCGAGAATTTCTCCCACATTTCTCCCTAGCCTTCTTTACACTTGTTCTTCTCTTGCAGAAAAACTAGACTGATTGAACTTTTCGATGTGGCGATATTAAAACAAGGACATTTTGTGTGGGAAACACGCCCCATATTTAGCGTAACCAATCAGGATTACGTATATTTCTCGCCTTTTTCCAGAGATGCCAAAAAACTGCTGTCAATTTGACCTTCTACGTTGCGACTACGGGTTAATGGAAATACTCAACATGTGACAGTTTTTCATGAAATCAAACTTTACCAAATCCCTAACAGTCCGTCTGGCTGCTGTACCAACAAATGCTTAATTAAGAATAAACTTCTTCCTAGAACAGATATTACCGATCATGGCAGTATGGCTATTTGATACGCGTCTGTCCCCATGAATCTAATTGTTCTCAGGTATCAAACTAATGTGTTCTTCATACACCACCAGAAATGTGTTCTTCATACACCACCAGAAATGTGCCCCTTCACATTTACTAATACGCCAATAGTGGCAGTTCCTGTACGTGGGGTTATTTCTGACATTCCAAGAATATTAATTCCATGTGTACCAATAAAACGTTTACTAATTTTCTTGATGAAGGAATAAGTGACATCATACACATGGATACAAAGTTAGATATATGCTAGAAAAAAAAGTACGATTCTGAATCTCTGTTTTGTACCCAAAGGTAAATACAGCTCATTGGGACATGTACATTTAGCCACTAATATATGTCTAACGTGAACATTTAACACCTTATGCTAATTGCTTTGCTCTGCCTGTTAAATACTGAGAGACAGTTCGATGAAAATATACTCTTTACAACAAATGATTATAATTCCAAAATCGACGTTTAAGATTAGAGATAGAATCAAGTATGTGAGTGGCAAACCAAACTGAAAAATATCGTTGACGAGTATATAGTTAAAGTAAACAAATATCGCAGACGTGCATACTTTGCTTTGTTTTTCCTCCTCCGGTGTGCGGATAGAATTTGTTTTCTCCTTCCCGTGTGTGGATAGTCTATTTAGGATAGTATATAATATGTGAAGTTAGTGTAAGGGATGTTTTCCTTCACGTCCACGCTTAAGACATGAAAAGCCGAGAGTTCGTCATTCGATCCATGCAACATTGAATAGTCAGCCATCGCTACAAAAAATATTGGCAAGATGAAGACGTTGAAAGACATTCTTGACAACTTAAACATGATAGAATATATGCTGGTGAAACTAAATGATGATTATTACAGTCCCCATCGAGTAAAAATGGAGATAAACCACTTGAGAAAATTAAAGGAAATGTTGATGGAGATGATAAAAGAGAAAAGGAGAAAACAGAGGATGAAGAGGATAGAATAAGAATGAAGATATGGAACGAAAAGAAAGAAAAGGAAGAAGAAAATGAAAAGAGTAAGAAAGAGTAGGAAGTAAATGAGAATCTGGAGGAAGAAAAGAATGAATAGACAAAAAGTGTAGGACAGACAATAAGAACCTGGTGGAGGAAAAGAAGGAATTAAAAGACAAAGAAGAAGAAGAAAAACAAAGGCCCTTTTCAGTGCTACTCATATGACTCTTAAATGTTTGTTCTCTTGCCTAAAATGTTTTAGTAGATTTTATACTTTAGGTATGATATATTGATGTTCATCAATGTATGTATGTATGTATGTATGTATGTATGTATGTATGTATGTATGTATATATGTATGTATGTATGTACCGACGTCTATGTCCCTACTGTATGTGTCTCTACTATATGTATTTGACAACTATTGCATAGGGACATACAAAACCCAACCTATCTTCAACTTTCCTTTGACGTTATAGTGGCTCAAGGTCAATTTCCTCGCTATAGTTACCCAGGATCTTTTTGACTGTATTTCCCTTCGTCGCTATAACATTTGGCACTATATCGTCACGGGGGTGGGGGTGTCTTGTACTGCTAATTCTCATCGTCGCTATAAATTGTGTCGCGATATATCGTCCCAGGGAGGTCTTTTCATTCTAATTTCCATTGCCAATATATCTTCCTTTTTCACTTCTAACAACGGACTTTAGCCACACCAAGAAAGTAAACTGTAAATCTGAACTATATTTACAAAATTCAGAATCTACTTAGCTAAAAGTTCAAAAACATTAAACATTTTTGCTTGTCTGCTGAAATCAGGTACATGTACATGCTAAAAACTTATATAAGGCGTATCAGTAATTTATTCTGGGAACAGTAACACTTTTCAAACAAATTTCATTGCTCTTATTATTTTGACTTTATTATTTAGATGCAATAATATTTTGTCATGAGAAACTTCATGCATACGCATGGTCAACATTTAAACCATACAGTTCTCCATATGTCGCTGGGTACCACTTTTAGTTGAATACCCTGCTTGATACAAGATGAAGATGATAATTCGATTAGTGGTCCAAGGGAGATAATTCAGAAATTAAGAAAGAGTGATGGAACATTAGAATAGACATTCGAAGAGAGGAAAGTAAGCTTATGTGTCAACATTTGCTTACAAATATATTAAAACTAACCCACATCTGTGAGATGGAACTTGCTAAAAGACAGAATAAACTGGAATGTTTAAATTTAGCAGAAGAAAACAAACACAACTATAGCTCTGTTTATTAATTGAATTTGTTAGGCATAATTAAGAAAATTAGTTGGTACATCCACACTCTTAAATTATAACTTTCTTTTACAATTTGTACTTATTAAGTTAATCGTGTGTGTGTGTGTGTGAGTAATTGTGTGTCTGTCTGTGTCTCATCAACTATAATTATCCATTTCATCTCTTTTTATAAATCGCACCCCTTTTCGTTATATAAAGTCTTTCTGTGGAGAAACTTTGCTTTATAAAAGTCAGCGGGAATATTGAAGAAACAAAGTGGAATATAGGCGTGAACTGACCTGGAAGGAAAGGCAAGCATGCCTAAAATGTCAATATTAGTAAAACCTGTATATCTTGTACAAACATATTCATCAGGTAAGACAACAGTTACAAATAATAAGGGATTTCAGACAGGTGTGTCGTAATCTCATATGGGGACTTGGAGAACATGAAACGTTTTAATGATTTAAAACATTCCCTGGCCTTCGAGGTAGTGTATGCAAATGACCGCAATGTTGTTTCGAATGGAAGTTGGCAAGGTGGATCATAAGTATGGAGGTGGATTACAGCCATAATTATATATGCGTATTTTCTAATCTTCCTTGATCCAGTATTGAAATGGGCTGCTTGAATTGATACTTTCATAATTATATCCATGTATATTGTATTTTTCATTGATGCAAATTGTACGTATCAGTTTGCAAGTGCTACGTTCCTTCCGTATCATTGCAGTAAAGGTCTGAATGCAGTTGTTTATATCTACTTTCCTTCTGCGTTACTGTATCTTGCAATTTGCCAACTAATGAATTGATTTCAAAGTTTGTCATATAGCAAACGCTTTGTCAGTTATTTCAAGTTTTGTACGTTTATGTTTATAAGCTTTCCATATTACAATTACATCATTCCTTCCGCTGCTTTCATGCAGAGTTGGCCTTGCAACAATTTAACTACTAAGTCTTATCAGTATCGTCTTTGTTGTCCAACTCGTGTCGCCCTTTATTGTCATAATGGCATACTAGAAATTAGCATGGCATCATGACAACAGAAAGCGCTCTACATTTCTACCTGTTCTCCTAATGCTCCCCAAGGAACTGTACGGCATTCGCTTTGTGTCGATTAACATTACACCACTTTCAGTCCCTTTTTTAAGGTGTAATTCAGCAACGAAGTTTTAATTGTTCTCCAAAATGTATGTGCTTTCTCAAAGATCTAAATGATTTATAGCACCTTACGAAAATAAAAGCACATACGCTACGGAAGGGATTTCCATCTTCTTCAACGCGAGTTTTGATGCACTTAAGCATTGACTTTCACCGTTTAAGAAACCAATTCCTTAGTGACATCTCTCATTACTTTGGAAACATTTGTTATTTTAGCACAGTAAGGATCAAAAATGAAAATGATATATTCTAACATACTCTTCTTAACCAGTTTTCATCAGACAAACCCTGTATGAAAGGATCGTATTGTACGTCACCCATTTAGACGCACCTCGCAGACGTATATCTTTTCCTGTGATACTTTTGTACATAATCTGCGGCGAAAATAATATATTTCAGGGCAACATCAATAGCACATAAAATAACTTATAGGTAAAATTATATTTTAAAAAGTTAGGCATTCCTAAAGGTTTTCTTATTCTTATCACAATCTTCCTTTTGGAACAAATTTTGTCGCTTAAGCCAAAATATTCAAATTGTGGAAAATCGTGATCATATCATGACAGAAATATTTACTTGTGATTGGAAGTATTATATTTATTTTACGATTGTTTCCAATACTTAATTTGCATTGTTAATGTACAGAACCTCAATCTTTGCATGTAATAATGTGAAGGGCAAATTTTTAGCAACACAAGCAACTTATTTTATTGCCCGCAAATACTTCTCCAAACAGTGAACATTATTATACAGTGCATATGTTGAAAAGAAAATTCAGTAATGTACTGTTTTATAGCAGTACTGCTCCAAACAGTCACTAGGGAATATAACCTGACTGTTCTTGAGGCATAGTTTACAAACGAATGTGGAATGGCAAAAAGAAATGTGTCTTAGCCAAGCAAGAAATTACAGTTTTAATTCCTCAGACGTTTCAACTATGAGTGTCAGTCCAATCCAAAAGCCACATTGCATGAAAATCTTTTCTTTATTAATGTTGTATTCATGTGAAACTGAAAAGAAAAGGGATTGGCAAAAAAATCTATAAAAACAATGTAACAAGACAGTCCAGGTATTTATTTCTTATAATTGCCTACCTGTAAGACAATTTTTGTTTTAGCCTAATTCATCTAATAAAAATGTTTCTATGAATGCCGGTTTACGTTAAATATGCATTTTTCTCAAATATTTCCTATGAAAAGTTAACCACATTACTGTATATCACTTTTATTTATTTTTCGCTTTATCGCATAGTTGTATTGTACTGATATTTTTGTGTCATGACAATGTTAACTTATATCTTAAACAAGATAAAATAACGATAGATTCACAGATACATGAAGATGTTTATACGGAGTGGGTAGGGTGGATGCAGTAACAACCTGAGCTGTGAGTAGCCTTAACAATCTTTAAAACTTTTTTTTAAAAATGTTATGTGAGGCGAGGGTCTTATTCTACTGACAGAAGGCAATCACTTCTATAGAAAATACATATAAAATGTGTATTGATCTTATTAAGTATTACTTTAATTTCAGATCCAAATGTATCATGCAATCTAGATAATCAATTCAGCGGTTGGCAAATTGCAAGATACAATGACGCAGAAGGAAAGACGATTTAAGCACTTAAGCAATTGCTAGCAGGCCTTTACCGCTTGCATCAATGAAGAACAGAACATTCATTACTAGAATTTTGAATGTAGCACTTGCAAGCAGCCATTTTCAATAATGCATCAACGAAGATTAGAAAATACACACCTATAATTATGGCGGTAACCCTTTCCATACATAAGACCTTAAGCAGTTGCGGGAGCACGAGTCAATGCAGGTGGATGGATGTTATTCAAGAACTTTATATTCAAGTGTCGGGAAAACAACTTCACCTCCTGCGTGTCAGTGTACATATATGAAGGATGGGAATCTAACCGTGAAGTCTTGGACAGAAGAAGATTCTATTACGAACTTTTCTTGATGATATTGACAACTGTAGTAACTAGGCTTGCAAATATATTAGGGAAGGCAACTTGTTATTAGACTGTTTCGATATAAAACAGAGTTTCTCCCCTTCAATGCCGTCTTAAAGGATTAATACTAGAAGTTTGGTGTGGAATCTAGAACAAAAATTATGTTCGCTAGACGAATCCACAGCATTTCATCAGACAGGAAGTCTCAGTCTAAGAAAGTGTGATATTTGAAGATAAACAGACGCATTCAGTGATGACAAATATATTTTTTTAGAACTGAACTGGTACAATATAACAAAAATATTGTTATCATGTAACGATCGTGCGAGTAGTATTAGTATAAGCGTGTATGTGAATATAAAATGGGCTCATTCAATGGCCACACGATTTAATAAGAAAGAAGCGATATCTGGTGAGGAAACCTTATTAATGATCATCAAAGCGAAATTGTATGAATGATATCTACCCGGCATCAATGCGTGCTCGTCTACGTTTATTTGTCATGTAAATAACAAAAATTAGCCTCGTAGAAAGAATATTTATGTTGAATACCTAAATATATAAAACTCATGAAAATGGAATATAGGATAAATTTCTAATGTTAGAAGAATATAAGAAAGCCAAGTTCTACATTTAAGTACAGGAGTTACATTTCAAATTAGCTCATGTATATTATAGTTAATTCTTTAACTTCTGAAAGTGTGAATGCAATAAAAATAATTCCAGAATAAAAACTGAATAAATTACAGAAGAAACTGATATCTGAATTTAAGTAGACACCCATGTTTTGCTATATTGTCTCTTAAACCTAACTCTTAAATGATGCTGTACAACCCAAATGAATCTACGCTTCAGACATTATGTTGTCTCGTTCCTTTTGCTCTGGCGTGGACCGATTTGAATTTCCCCGGGCCTTAAATACCACATAATTGGAATTTAGCTGCAACGGTTGACAGTTCCAAGACTGTTGGAAAAGTGTTGAATACGGGATAACATATCAGCTTGTTGGCATGCTTCTCCACCCCCACCCCCCGTGTTGGTACTATAAATCAAGAGGATAAATATTTACAACTAAACAGATATATACGGTAAAATTGATATCATGGAAATATACTCTATTGAAACTTTATCAAAAAGTCATTGCTGGAACACATCATGGTAATTAATATCGCACTCCGTATGGGTGCTCTATACTGCTCCTATTCCGCCATTACAGCGGTAAATAGGACTCTAGGCTTCAATAATATAATTACGCCGTTATGTTGGATCGGGACACAATGGAGGTTATTCAGATTTAATGTTGTAAGGATCTACAGGATTATTATTGTGCTCTGTGATGGCGTCTATAGGGCTTTGACTTTACAGTTAGGCTGGTAGCATCCATTTGAATTTAAGACGGTGGCTCGCACTTGTTACGATTACCATTACGTGTTGACCACTAGCTACACCTAATGACCAATAATTACAGCTACTGGTCAAGATTATATTTCTGACCAGCACATACAACTACTAGTTTTCAATGCATGCATGAGATAGCGGATACTACCAGCCTAACTGTAATGTCAAAGCCCTATAGACGCCATCACAGAGCACAATAATAATCCTGTAGATACTTACAACATTAAATCTGAATAACCTCCATTGTGTTCCGATCCAACATAACGCCGTAATTATATTCTTGAAACCTAGAGTCCTATTTACGGCTGTAGTAGCGGAATAGGTGCAGCATAGAACAATCGCATGGGTACAGTATAGAACAATCGTACGGAGTGCGACATTAGTTACCACACTGTGGTCCAGCAATGGACTTTGGGTAATGTTTCAATATAGTATATTCCCATGGTACTAATTTCACCGTATATATCTGTTTAGTTGTAAATAGTTATCCTCTTGATTTATGTATAAAAACGAGGGGGGTAGTGTGCCAACAATTGGATATGTTCTCCCATACTTAACAGCTTTCCAACAGTCTTCCAACTGTCAACCTCTGTAGCTAAATTCCAAATATATGGTATTTAAGGACGGGGAAATTCAAATCAGTCCAAACGAGAGGAGAAGGAACGAGACAACATAGCGTCTGAAGCCCAGATTCCTTGGGGATGTACATCATCATTTAAGAGTTAGGTTAAAGAGACATTCACAATTCAGAAGTTAAAGAATTAATTATAAAATACATAAGCTAATTTGAAATGTAACTCTTGTACTTAAATGTAGAACTTAGCTTTCTTATAATATTCTAACATTAGAAATGTATCCTATATTCCATTTTCATGAGTTTTATATATTTAGGTATTCAATATAAATATTCTTTCTACGAGACTAATTGTTTGCAATTTCCATGATAAATAAATGTAGACGAGCATCCCTTGACGCCGGGTACATATCATTCATACAATTTCGTTTTGGTGATCATTAATAACGTTTCCTCACCAGATATCACCTCTTTCTCATTAAATCGTGTGGCCATTGAATGAGTCCATTTTATATTCACATACCACGCTTATACTAATACTAATTGCACGATCGTTGTATGATAATTATATTTTTGTTATATTGTACCATTTCAGTTATAAAGAAATATATTTGTCATCATTGAATGTAAATATTTATCTTCAAATATCACACTTTCTTAGACTGAGACTTCCTGTCTGATGAACTTGTGTGGGTTCGTCTAGCGAACATAATTTTTATTCCAGATTCCACAAGAAACTTCAAGTATTAATCCTTTAGTACGACATTCAATGGAAGAAACTCTTTTCTATATCGAAACAGACAAACAATAAGTTGCTTCCCTTGATATATTTGCAAGCCTAGTTACTGCAGTTGTCAATATCATCAAGAAAAGTTCGTAATATAATCTTCTTCTGTCCAAGTCTTCACGGTTAGATTCTCATCCTGCATATCTATACACTGACAAGCAAAAGGTGAAGTTGTTGTTTTTTTTCTTCCGACACTTGAAAATAAAGTACTTGAATAACATCCATCCACTTGCATTGACTCTTGCTCCCGCAACTGCTTAAACTCTTATGTATGGAGGAGGATTACCGCCATAATTATGTGTTTATTTTCTAATCTTCGTTGATGCATTATTGGAAATGGCTGCTTGCAAGCGCTACATTCATAATTCTAGTAATGAATGTTCTTTTCTTTATTGATGCAAGCGGTAAAGGCCTGCTAGAAATTGCTTAAGTGCTTAAATCGTCTTTCCTTCTGCGTCATTGTATCTTGCAATTTGCCAACTGCTGAACTGATTATGTGGTTTGCTTAATATGTTTGGATCTGAAATTAATGTAATACTTAATAAGATCAATACACATTTTATATGTATTTTCTACAGATGTGAGTGCCTTATGTTAGTACAATAAGGCCCTCGCCCCACATAAAATTTTAAAAATTTTTAAAAATGTTTTTAAGGCTACTCACAGCTCATGTTGTTACTGCATCCACCCTACCCACTCCGTATAAACATCTTCATGTATCTGTGAATCTATCCTTATTTTTTCCTGTTTAAAATATAAGTTAACATTGTCATGACACAAAAATATCAGCACAATACAACTATGCGATAAAGCGAAAAATAAATAAAAGTGATATACAGTAATGTGGTTAACTTTTCATAGGAAATATTTGAGAAAAATGAGTATTTAACGTAAACCGGCATTCATAGAAACATTTTTATTAAATAAATTACTCTAATACAAAAATGTCATACAGGTAGGCAATTATAAGAAATACATAATTGGACTGTCTAATTACATTGTTCACTTACTGGAGAAATATTTGCGGGCAATAAAATAAGTTGTTTGTGGTCCTAAGAACTTTGCACTTCACATAATTATTACATGCAAAGACTGAGGTTCTGTACATTAACAATGCAAATTAAGTATTGGAAACAATCGTAAAATAAAAATAATACTTCTAATCACAACTAAACATTCTTATCATGATACGATCATGATTTTCCACAATTTGAATATTTTGGCTTTAGCGACAAATTTTTTTCCAAAAGGAAGATTGTGATAAGAATAAGAAAACCTTTAGGAATGCCTAATTTTTTTAAACATCATTTTATCTATAAGTTTTTTATGTGATATTGATGTTGCTCTAAAATATATTGTTTTCGCCGTAGCTTATGTACTAAAGTGTCATAGGAAAATATATACGTCTGTGAGGTGCGTCGAAATGGGTGACGTACAATACGATCCTTTCACACAGGGTTCGTCTGATGAAAACTCGTTAAGAAGAGTATGTTGGAATATATTCATTGTCATTTTTGATCCTTACTTGCTAAATAACACATGTTTCCAAAGCAATGAGAGATATCACCAAGAAATTGATTTCTAAACGGTGAAAGTCAATACTTAAGTGCGTCAAAACTCGGGTTGAAGAAGATGGATATCCCTGCCGTAGTGTATGTGCTTTTGTTTTCGTAAGGTGCTATAAATCGCTTAGATCTTTGAGAAAGCAGATGCATTTTATAGAACAATTGAAACTTCGTTGCTGAATTACGCCTTAAAAGGAGACTGAAAGAGGTATAATGTTTATCGACACAAAGTGAATGCCGTAAAATTCCGCGGGGAACATTAAGAAAAACATTAGAAATTTAGATCGCCTTGTATTGTCATAATGCCATGCTAATTTCTAGTATGCCATTATGACAGCAAATGGCGACACTAGTTGGACAACAAAGACGATACTGACAAGACTTAGTAGTTACATTGTTGCAAGGCCAACTCTGCATGAAAACAGCGGTTGGAATGATATAATTGTAATATGAAATTCTGATAAACAAAACAATACAAAACTTGAAATAACTGACTAAGCGTTTGCTATACGACAAACTTTAAAATCAATTCAGCAGTTGGCGAACTGCAAGATACAGTGACCCAGAAGGAATGTAGATCTAAACACTTGTTAGCAGATCTTTACTGCAATGATGCGGAAGGAACGTAGCACTTGCAAACTGACACTTACAATTTGCATCAATGAAAATACCATATACATGGTTAGAATTATGAATGTATCAGTGCAAGCAGCCAATTACAATATTGGATCAAGGAAGATTAGAAAATACGCACATATAATTATGGCGATAATCCACCTCCATACTTATGATCCACCTTGCCAACTTCCATACGAAAAAACATTGCAGTCATTTCCATGCACTACCTCGAAGGCCAGGGAATGTTTTAAATCATCAAAACGTTTATTGTTAGTAGTATACGGGGGCAATTTCGGGTCTAAGGGACTTACCATTAAAAAAAGGTATCGGCACTATAGGGTCTATGTAAATTTAACATGGGGAAAACTAGCCCGGCACTATAGGGTCTGTGTAATTTAACATGGGGAAAACCAGCAAGGCAATATGGGGTCTATGTAATTTAACATGGGGAATACAGGACCGGCACTATAGCATCAAGGGGAATTTAACATGGGGAATACAGGACCGGCACTATAGCGTCAAGGGGAATTTAACATGGGGAATGAGTCTGTTGAGGGTCAAGGGGAATTGAACATGGGAAAATTGAACAGGGTGAGTCTGTATAGCGTCAAAGAAAATGGAACAGAGGAGATGGATATAACACACACACAGACACACACACACACTATAGATAACATACATTTTTAAAATAAAGAAAGGAAGGCAATGAAAGTCAAGGTCTTTTCGAGGCATGGGAGTGGCCCTGAAAAGGGCCTTTCGGTTTCTTCTTCCAACTCCTTCACTTCTTCATCCACCCACTTATCTTTCCTAAAAGTCCTTTGTTCTTCTTCTTTTCATTTTCCGGTATCCAGTATGGGTGACCCAGGCTCGGAACTTGTTCTGGACCTTCATCCAGTTAAGGTTCAGTCACTCTAGTTCTTCCTTTTTCTTTATATTTTGCTTCTTCTTTCCTCTCTTTAATCCACATCTCCTTAATCTTCTACACTTCCTCATCTAAGACACATCTCATCTCTCCTTCCACTTTCTTCACATTGTCACAACCCTTTTGGCAAATAACCAGTCTGACCTTTCTTCTATCTCTTCCAAAAACCTTCTTACTTCTGTTACCTTGTCTATGGCCTTTTTTATTGTCCCCACTCTGACATAGGGAGGATTTATCAACCCTCTCAATCTCTTGACTTCTTCTTCTATTAATCCCTCTATCATTTCCTTTGCTAATTTCATTGCGTTGACATAGTGAAGATTTGTTCTTAACTTCCATTCTTTTTATATCCTTTCGATAGCATATTCTCCGTCCACCATCCAAAAGTAAATATTCCTTAAATTGTTAAACAATTGAGACACTTCCATCTTCGTTTTGGTTATTCCGTGGAATGGCGCGAACAACGAACACTGAAGGTTCTTATAGGGAAAGCGCGGACGTGAAGGAAAGGATCCCTACTTTTCTCATCTCATATTATTCACTATCCACATACGCAAAGCAGCAATAAACAAACCCAAAATGTACCATCCACACACGCCAATGAGCAAAAAATCAAACCCATTAATTTACTATCCACACAACGTACGTTAGCGCTTACAAAACCCAAACCATACTATCCACACACGCTAAGCAGCAAAATTAAACCCCAAATCTACCATCCACACACGCAAAGCATTAAAATCAAACCCAAATCTACTATCCACACAAACCTACGTGAGTGCTTACGAACACAAAATCATATACATGAACACATACAAACTTAACATGAAAAGAGTGAGTGTTTATAAATACACTACTTCACATACACACACATTGGCAAATGGATTACTATCTCTTTTCAAGTTGTTTTGGCTACCCTTGAAATATTCTCAGGAATAGTATAGGCCATCCTGTCTCCTATTTTCTTTTCCTCCTCTTCTTTTGTCCTTTTCTGCTCCTTTTCCTCTTTTATTCTCCCTTCTTCAACAATGGCCTTGACGACTAGTTCATTCAGAAGGCGCCTGGCATATTCCAGATGCATCTGGAGTTCAAACAGTTTAGCTAGTCTTGTGTTCATTGTGGTTGGTTGGCTGGTTGGATTATAGTGGTTTTCGTTCATGTACCACTTCTTCATTCACTCACTGCGTGAGTTTTGATAACTCATGTGGGAAGGAAAAGGAGCCTCATACCCCAGGCTTTTATGTACTCACAGAGTACTTTTTAATTTAGCCACTCAGGTGTAGGACTAACTAGTCCTTAACAACCTGATTGAAAGGCTAATAAACACGAGTGGGAATAGTCACACCACACACTGATGTTTCTTAGTTGGATTGAAATGCCCCACGTGTCAACCCAAGCAGTATGTGACGCCCGCTACGATTAGTGGGCAGCGATGACGTCACATTAGGACACCTGGTCTTGTGGCAGGTGGAAATCGTTCCACATACTGCCACGTGTACGTTGTCCGAGCGTGGTAAAGGAGGAAAGGTGCTCGGAAACCCAGCCATGGATGTCATGTACTCCCCAAAACGACAGCCCGTACTTATTCCAAATCATGTCCAGTTTTACTATGAACAAAATATACCAATAATGTGTTAGCCACCTCTGCAATTAATCAAATCATATGTGTTCACTGTCTTGCTGTTAACAGGCCGACTAGTTTTGTATTTATACAAAAAGCACGGACGTGAAGGAAAACATCCCCCGAAGACTCAAATCATATATTACCTTGATCATCACTTAAAAGGCTCGGACGTGAAGGAAAACATCCCCCTAAGACCCAAATCTTATATTACCTAGATCATGGCCAAACAACGCGCGGACCTAAAAGAAACACTCACTCATTTTTCTACTACCCATCACTCTTCTAAAAAATGTTGATGAACCACTTAAACAAAAAACTAGGCAATCGATTTTTATTTCTTGTCTAGCGGTTGGGGTAGCCCTGAAAAGGGCTGTTTTTGTGTGTGTGTGAACCTGAAGCTATAGCCATCTTTTAGGTTCTAAGATTGCGACCTCATCTGACAACAAGCTTTCTCCCAGGATAAAAGGTTTGCTTCTTCGGAAAGAGAATAACTCTTTGGTATCGATACGACAGTCGACAAAGCCTCTGTCAGGTTCAGGTTGCTGCTGCTGCTGCTGATGTTTTTGCTGTTGCTGCTCTCTCTGCTGTTTCTGAAGTCTGTACTTCTCTGTCCATTCTTCTTTCTCCTTATTAATTTCTGCTCTGAAGTGCTCTTCTATCAGGTCTTCAGTGACTTTTAAGATTCTCACATTCTCTATCTCTTCTGGCTTCGGTATCAGACTGTCTCTGACCCTGTGCAAATTCACGTTGGCTTCGTTTAGCTGATCTAGTCTGGAGCACATCATCGTAGGAGGATAAGTCGATAATGGATGGTTAGACTGGAGACTGTCTTCGGCTTTATGGTCAAAGCGCGGACATGAAGGAAATCATCCCTTCACGGTTTTCGAGTTGGAACGTTCAATGAGAGGGATCGTAAGAAGACAAAGAGCATTAATCATGATTCCTATAGCAAAAACAAACCACAAAGGCAGTTTTTCAAAACACAACATTTTTTATTCAAAATGACTTAACACTAACAATTAACTTTAACATTTTAACAATAAATCTTCAATCTAACATTACAAATATTTTTAAATCACAAACACTTTTTTAGCTAACACATTATTTTGGACAGGGTTGACAACGTTGTGAATGAAATTGTGATTTCCACTGTTGGAAGTCCTTAGGCCATTGATGGACACTACGTTTCCTAGCTTGAGACAAAAGATAAGCATAATGATCACAAAACCATTTATCTACTTTCACATCGTTTCTAGAAGAAGAACGAGGATCAAAATGAGTCAATAAATGTTCTAAGGAACTGCCCAGGCTGCAATGATGCAGAAAATACACAATATTGTCCACACACCAAGGAATCTGTGCCTTGCAATTTCATATTATTGAATCGTGTGGTCTGAGCATTTCTTCTCATAAAGTCAATGATATCGTCTTCCAAACGAGGCAATCCATACGAACCAAAATATTCCACATATCCTTCTTGAGGAAAGTAGACGGCTACCCAGTGGGTTCCTGCAAGATGGCTGTCGTCCGTGTTGATGACATAAGTTTGATGGCCTTGAGGTTTGCGATGAGAGAGTTCATCTTTAGCACATATGACAGGATTCCAAGAAGCAGTGTACGAACTGTGGTTCAAAAGATAATAATGTTCCTTGGTATCCATTTTTTTTTGTTTTCTTGTTTTGTTTTTTTCTTCTTCATAGGTAATGATAAGTAATCAATTCGATCCTGACCTTTTACTTGAAAATGTCTGACAAGTAAAAGACAATTAGCTTCGACTTCTTACTCTGGTCAAAGAGAGATTCAATGCGACGGCACTCCAGAGACGTTAATGGAGGAGAAGAATGTTTATCCAAGCCTTTGTACCCCTCATTCAACACGAATTCTATCTCGATGAGACCCCAAGCGTTGTACAGATATTCGTCCAACTTTTCTTCTTCACTCAACATTAGACATTCGTCGTGTTGAATTTTACTGGGATGAAGTCAAAGTGATAAAAACGGACAACACCAATCCAGGAGGCGATGCAAGAGTAGCTCCTGTCAAACATTTCATGCATTCCTTCTTCAGCGAAGTTGACTTTTACTTGAATAACAAACTGGTCAGCAGCAGCATGGATACTTACCCGTATCATGCCTACCTGGATAATATCTTGACGTACGGAAGAGAAGCCAAGAATACTGATCGGGATGCTTGCGTGGTATGGAAACCTGACACAGCGGGTAATAACACATTTAACGATACAGTCCTCACAGATGACGATCCTAACAATGTGGAGCTGAATCCATCAAAGAGGAAATAGGGTGAAATTCCACCCATTGGGATTCTTGCATGGTCATCATGGTGGGTGGCATGGCAAACCGATCTAGTTCCGACTTGGAACAAGTACAAGATTCTCGGCGCATCACATTTTTATCTTTCTCAATAATCGAAAACGACTTGAACGTTTTTTTCTCTTTGCCTTTCTAGCTTTAGACGTGTGAATCCTGGTGAAAAGGTGTTTTCTTCGTCGTCTTTTTCTGCCTTGTCCTTGCTGTGGCTTCAGGGAAGTAGGAATGCTTGACTCGGAAGCGTGTAGGGCATTTATAGGTGTTTCTCCTCGACCTAAAAGGTCTTTACCCGTTTGCAACAAGACATTTTTCCTGCCCTCAAGAATGCTTCTATGTGGATTTGTTTGTCGATGATGACATTTTGGTGAAATTATTTGCCGTGTGTCAATGGCGCATCTTTCAAGGCGTGCAATCCGCTTGTCACCATCAGTTTCAACACCGGAGCCGCCAAACGAAAAGCCGATTTTAACATATTTCTAAATCGTGTCCTCGCTGTCGAGCAACCCCTCATTACACTGGATACATTTCTTACAACTCGTGATAGAACCGTTTTCGAAAATGGAGTTTCACCGTGACTTTTCCTTTTGTGAATGGAATATTTTGTCCCAGATCTCCTTTTATAGGAATGTTGACCGTGTCCAAATAAGACTTACTGACAGGCAAAGAGTGAGGATGGGCAAATTCGCGGTGTACGTGATAAATGTTTCCTCCTTCCTCGTCAGCGACCGTGACAGAATCCACTTTGAAAGGAATGACACGCAGTAACGGTACAGAGTTGCGTCGCACCACGCTATACTCCACCACATCGGAGTACACGCAAATCAAATTCAGTCACTGGTTCAGTTCCACCGGGGAACGAAATAACTTGCTAAAAGAATCGTTGTCGAAAATGACTGGTAATTAGTTTTTCTTCATCATGGCCATCCTCATGTCCATGTCCCCGCCCAAGATGTCAACCAATTCAGGACAAAATAAAATAGACATGATTTTAACCCCGTCAAATTTCACCAGGAAGCGATGAGCTGCTTTGTGGTACTCCATGGTGACACTTTTTCTGACAATTTCCACAGCTTTCAGAAACACGACATAAAATCTGGAGGTAATGGTGCTCACTAAATGTTGACCACTAATATAATAGCCTGGGGGAATGAACAAGTTGTAGGACCTCTTTTGAGTTTTGTCATCATAGGTTTTGTGATCATATTAGACATGGATATTCAAGTACTTTTGCAATGATTCGTCATGAACTTCCACTGAACAATAATTTTGATTGGGAAGGACATTGAGGACTTGGGTCGGGTGAATGATTTCTACCAAAGCCACTTCCCAAAGGGCTTCGTGATTTAATTTAATGGTCTGATGTAATTTGACCGTGTAACAGCACAAAGTGTTTTTAGGAAACACCTCCACGGAACTGTCACTGGGTAAGGTTAAGTAAAATTGGTTGTTAGTGTGACTCATAGTTCCATTGCGCTGTGGCTGTCCGAGGAGTTACTGGAAGTCATAGGCGTGTCTCCGCCCAAAATGGGGTTGTTGATGTTGTTGGAGTGGTGACTGGCACTGGCACTGGACACCAGGTTCCCGTTGTTCCCGTTGGAAGAGAATTTCAGGGATGGATTGTGAAGAAAGTAACAGATGCAACTGCTCAATAAAATGGTCCTCAATTGTTTGTCTCCTTGTTGCAAACTAAGATTGGCAATGGCTGACCCGATGACACAAAACACCACGAGAATTTGGCAGAAAAAGACGATTTGCGTTTTAGGCACACGTTCTCCACACCACACCCACAAGGGTTGTTTCTGTACATGTTGCAAAGTAGAACTGGGTGAAGGAGTGGTCGCCATAGCCGAGTGTGTGTGAAAGGGCATGATGATCACTTCTTTTTATAGTCGATTACTTGCGAAGCGTTGATCCAAGAATCAAAACTGGGTGGATATCCTTTCCAGCGTACTTTGACTTCTTTGTCACGTCGTTTGCCCACTTTACGGGTTCTGTGTTCGAGAATGCTTTCGATGTCGTACAGGTCGTCTTCTTTTTTATTGAACGTTGTAACTCGGGTAAGTAAAACGTTCCTTTGAGCACTTCTTCGTTCATATCTTCCAATTTATAGACGGCAGGATCACGGCCATGCACTCGTTCAGTGACACGAAACAATTCGGTGGTCCAGTTAGGTAAGTAACATTTGTCGAAAGTGCGTTTGGTTTTGCCAATGCGTACCCAATCTCCTACGACCAACACTCCACTTTTCTTGGAGACAGCTCTCGTCGGAGACGTACCAAACAGGGGATCAGACACAAGAACTTCTTTCTCGGGAGTCACTTCTTGCGGGGCACGTCCAATGCTTCGATGGTAAGATTGGTTATACGCTTGCACCAGGTGCGGTAAGATGTCGATGTACTTCAGAGTGTGGTGATGCGTAAAATATTTTGACATGCGTTCTTTCAAAGTGCGTTGAAAACGTTCCGCGATACTGGCTGTGGTTTCAGGATTCTCGGTGGTAAAAAAAATGAATGTCACGTTTCTTTAATTCTTTTTGGAAACCTTGGTTCAGAAATTCGGTGCCTTTGTCCATTTGCCATCGAAGAGGGTGACGATCGCTTTGTTTCAACATTCGCTGCAGGGCTCGCACTAACTCACTGCTCGATTTGGAAGTCATCGGTACGACCCAGGCAAATTTGGAAAAGACGTCGATGACACAAAACAAATATTTGTAGCCACGATTGTAGCTGGCCAAAGGAGAGACATCGGCTAAATCGGTTTGCCATTAATGATCGATGCCTTCCACATGGGTGCGACTTCTGGAAAACTTGCGTCGAATGGGTTTGTGTAAAGTGTAGGTAGCTTGTTCTTGTAACCATCGTTGCACCTGAGGTAAACGGAGACTTTTCAGTCGAGTTTTGGCAGCACAATACAATTTGTGAACTCCTCCGTAACCTGCAGGATGGGATGGATCGTAGTAAATGCTAACACCTTTTCCATTTTGTTTGTTAATAAGGCACACACTCTTGGAGACTGCAACTCTTTTTCTCGTGGGGTATTTTCTTGGCTTGTAATGCTTTACGTGTGCGACCAGCGATAGGTGTCGAAGAGGAGGACGTCTGAACAGGGGATATCGGTTCTTGTTTCACTTCTGTCTTCACCTTCTTTTTCTCTTCTGATGAAGAAAGAGTGGTCATCATCTTTTTAATCCATCGTATCCTGGAGGTAGGTGGTGTTGTTAACTTGCGTACTTTTTCTGGTGGAGTGTGAAACCCTTCTTCTTCTTCTTCTCCTTTTTCTGTCTTGGTCAGTGGTAGTGGTGGTGGTAGTGGTGTAAGGGATGGACTTTTCATCATGGTCTTAAAATCTTTCAGAGTGGGAAGAACTGTTTCGTCTAAAGCTTTCTGTTGAAAGAGTTTCAGTTGTTGCAAGAGTTGACCGTACTTTTGCGATTTTTCTGTTTCGGACAAATCTTGGCGATCCATCAAAGACTGCAATTCGTGTTGTAACTGGGACATCTCGCTCAAATGGGGATTGGGAGGTAAATGCGGCGTGCGTTGTTCTTGCCACTGATGGTATTCCATCCATCGTTTGCAAGACACTAAAGCTAGTTTTCGTTCTTCCATTGGATGTCAGGGTCAGTTCTGAGAGCCTGGAACTTCAGAGGGCCTTTTTATCTTGCTCCCACCAGTCCTCCCAACACGGTTCCCAAGACACCTTTCAACAATGGGCCTAACAAGAGCGGTAAAATTCCTCCACGTTGGACCAACATCTTCTTCTTTTGACGAATGGGGATTTTCTTTTGAACGATTTGGCGAAGAACGTGACGATGTTTGCCTAAGCATTGTTTCTGGTGTTTGGACAAAGGGATCGTGCATTTCAACACGTTCAAACAAACTTCGCACACGGTATCAATGACCTCTTTTGCGACTGTTTGAATGAGTTATTTTTGTAGGGTTGGAGAACCTTTGGACAGGACAGATAACATGTCCCCATGTTTGACTAAACGAGGAGGCAGTCCTTTCCTTTTCTTTCCTTGGGTTTTAGAAGAGGGATGTTTTCTGGAGGGTGACATCTTTGAGTCTTCAGGAGCACCAAAAACACTGATACCCCTACTTGGTCACAGACCTTTTTTATACCGGAACGCGTCGCCACTGATTGTCTTTACGTCGTATTAACTTGAGGACAGGCATAACACGTCATGCAGGGGTACGCAACGGACTAAATCGAGCCAGTTCTTGCTTGGACAAATCCAGTAAACTTTGTAACATGCCCGATGTTTCTTGAACTTTGATTTTGGGAGCAGGTACTTTGTGAGCAGCGGCCACTGCCGCTAAATTGGAGGGTCCTGCCACTGGGAAAGTTCTTGGTGTCATCAACGGAGAAGTTCTTGGTGTAATCAACGTCTCCAAGTACTTTTCAGTTCTTGGAGTCATCAACGGAGAAATGAATGAACCTGAGGCTACCGGATATGCGGTCACCGGCGTTGCAGGTCGTGATTTTCGAGTGTAAGGTTGCGTCCAGGCATAAGTGACTCTCTGGCGACTAGTTTTATGTGGGCTTTTCTTTTCCTGTGGACTTTTTCTCTGTTTCATTTTCTGTGGGCTTTTCTTTTTCCGGGGTTGTAATTGGTAAGAGGAGGGTCCCGCCACTGGAGAAGTTCTTGGAGACACGGGTCTCCTTGGGGACATGGTATTGCCACCGTGGCTCTTTTTCTTCTTCTTGGAGCTTCGCTTGACTTTTTTCTTGGGGAGAACTTTGGGAGCATTATGATCCCATCTTAAGAGAGAGCGAATGATGTACAGATACTGTACTATCGCATCGCTATGGCTCAATGGCCAGAATAGCTTTAGTATGTACAGTTACTGTACAGTCTGTATTGTTCATAGGCTAGAAGAGCTTTAATATGTACATATACTGTACAGTCTGATATATATTGTTCATAGGCCATAAAGCTTTAAAATGTACAGTTACTGTAAAATCTTATTTCTATGGCTCAATGGCCAGAAGAGCTTTAGGGATAGTTGTTCATGAAAATTATGCTACAATCTTTAGTCTCTCATGCTCATGATATGGTTATCCATTACAATTATTGTACAGTCTTTTATCTCTGCTGCTTATAACCTAGATATTTAGGTTTATTCTACTATGACATCCAATATAGCTACCATCTTGAAATTGTTTTACACTATTGCATATAAATGGAAGATCATATCAACTTGGAGTTTTATCAAGATGACTTATGTTTTTTGGTTGGTCATAAATGAAAACATAGTTGAAAACTTTGACAGCCATCTTGAAAATTTAGTTATCTCTGCTCAGGAATTGATGGATTTGAATCCTGGATTTTTCATCCAAAACCTTTTATTGTATCTAGTTTATATGAAAATGGTAACACTCTTACATCCAACATGGCTGCCACAATATTCAGACAGTTGAGTGTCCATCCTTTTATTGTTTATTATATGGGAAAAATGAAGCGAGATATCCAATAACAATTGATGGTGTGTAACAATGATTGTTCAAATGATCATCTCAAAGAACATTCATTATTGACATGAACACTTGTAAAGCTATGAATATGTTTCTACAATATCTAGCACTGTAAGACATGGACCTTGTGATTTTGTGATAACGCTAAGATAGTGAATATGGTGCTATACTCACCATTATATAGTGAGATTGTGATTTTTATAATACTGCTAAGAGCTAAGATAATAACTATGGTGCTTTACTCACCAAAAGGCATTGATTGTGTGATTTTGTGATAGTGCAAAGATTCTGAATATGGTGATACACTCACCATTAGGTATGGAGCATGTCATTTTGTGATTGTGCCAAGGTACTAACAATTGTGCTATATTCACCATAATACATGGGGCTTGTGATATTGTGATTGTGCCAAGGTATTGACTATGGTTCTGTAATCAGTATAAGACATGGAGCATGTCATTTTGTGATTGTGCCAAGATATTGACTATGGTGCTATAATCAAAATAAAACATGGAGCATGTAATGTTGTAATAATGCTAGGATACCGAGTTTGGTGCTATTCTCACATAAGGACATATAACATGTGATGTTGTGATAGTGCCAAGATACTGCCTATGTTGCTATATTCACCGTTAGACATGGAGCTTGTGATTTTGTGATAGTGCCAATATATTTAATATGGTGCTATACTTACCATAAGACATGGTGCATGTGATGCTCTGATAGTGCTAACATAATGAATATGGTGATATACTTACCATAATACATGGAACATGTGATGTTGTAATAGTGCCAAGATACTGCCAACGGTGGTATACTCACCATAAGACATAGAAAATGTGATGTTGAGATAGTGCTAAGATTCTGACTATGGTGCTATACTCAACGTTAGACATTGAGATTGTGATTTTGTGATTATGCCAAGGGGCTGAATATGGTATTATACTCAACATACAACATTGAGAGCGCGTTGATCATGAAATACAAACACGCGTGTTTGGTCATATATAATATTAGTGGCATTGCTATATGAGCAACATTCGGTCATTCGGTCTTGGTGTGACTGGAATCACAATATCAACCATTGCAGGTGGACTAATCCGAATTGTTGTTGGAGTTATGTCGATAGTAACCGGAGTCTTAGGTGGTGCAATCAATTTACTTTCAGTGTCATTAAAATCTCTAGTACAAGCCTATTCCCAAGTGCTTGAAGCTGTACAGATCAGTCTCTATACGAACAGCACAGGTATAACTGTACCAATTGCGCAAGACCAGGTGGGCGGAGCTTAAAGTGTAGGGAAGATTGCATTCAGAAATAAAGAACAACACTAGCTGTGATTGGTGCATTATGTAATAGTTGTACTTTGTGTTATGCTTAAAAAAGTGCAGCCTCTTGGCAGCATGTGTGTTTATGTTAATTTCTATTTAGATTATATTTTGTATTTTTTATGTTTTCTTTAAATATGGTACACATGGCTGAAAATGTTCCTGTTATGAATAGATAACTTTCACCCCTGTCTAGTTCCAGTGGAGTTATCTCTCTTAAATGCAGTGAAGAACCTGGTTCTGTCATTGGCAAAATGACAATCTAACACTGCTCTCTAGAAAAGTGTGTGTCATGCATGCTAAAGTAGGAGAGAAAATATATTTATTTCCTGAATCATTAGCATTAAGTTCTATGGAAAAACAATTGGTACCGTGATACCTACATTGTATTAGGTAGCAATGGAAGTTACAATAATCCCTGCGGCTGAGTCTGAAATTATAATGGCGGAAACGGAAAATCACAGACACGAGCATAAATAAGAAACATCGTCTTTACAGATTTACGGATATTAAAACGTCGAGTAGAAAATAAATCCTCATGCAGAGACCTTGTTTTCGATCAAGAATACACTAGCTTGCAGTTTGTACCTTGATCACTACCGTAAGATATTGCCTGTCTGAGTACAGCACAAAGAGAGACGTATTAAAGCTCGAGGCGTTGGTCCTAATTTAACCCAATTGTTCCTGCCAGACGTCTCTGTCCTCTGTTCCATGACTGATCAAACGCGTAGGGTGTGGATTGGGTGATTTCTAAACCTGCATGAGTCCCATGTGAATTATATCATTAAAGTTAGTCATGAGACGGATTGCAGTAAACATTGGGGGCCAGTGGGCTGAAAGGTCAATCAGTATGTATATATATATATATATATATATATATATATATATATATATATATATATATATATATATATATATATATATATATATGGATAGATAAAGTGGTGCACGCACACTGACCCCTCACTATATATTTTCAAATTATTGCAATAAAACAGATACACCATTTATTTTCTTGAATATTCTTGAATAATCTTTGAGACATTGAACACATTCCGTCACATCATAATCATTTTTAAGAAAACATGATTTAAAAGTTTGTGACCATTATTTACTGGAAAACCTATAATGTCTCACAGCTGTACCTTTTATTCTGCGGGTTTCATTCGATAATCTTATTACATAGAATCGACTGTAACGATTTATCGTATAACTTTGGTATAAATTAAAATCAAATTATTGCCTTTAATACATTATTTGAATCATACAAGAACTCTGACAATAGATTAATAAGGCACGATTTATCAAAACTGTTCGATGTCATTATTAATAAATGTAATCTTGTTTAAGCCAAAAGACTGTCCTATTTAAAACACGCATCAGTTGTAGAGTCAATTCATTTTCAACGGGTGTCATGGAAAGACTCTAGCTTATCGCTAAGAGCGATAAATAGGTCATTACTGTTTGCATTTCATTTCAGGTAGTACACTTACGTAAGCAAATAGCACCAACTATTGACAGAGGTTTACTTGTAAAACATTATGAAACATTATAGACCAAACAAATATTAACATTAATGTATTGTCAAAACTTTAATGGAAGTTCTGTGAATTATACGTGATGATTTATTTTTGTTTTCTCAATTTAGTTCCAAGACGATGCAAGAAGGTTGAAACTTGAAACCTTTAACATAGTATACCTTTCCAAAAGGTGATTTCTTAGGTGATCGATAATTTACGTTATAACGCAGTTCAGAAATCCAGATTTCTCATAATGTCAGATAGTTTTAGCCACAGATGTATTATTTTAAGACGGCTTTCTGATATGAATCTCAGTAATGTACTAATCAGTGCAGAGCCCGCTCAGATGGCCTAGTGGTCATATAGGGTTTCACGGTTGCAACGGAGTTACTTATCGTAACACTTAAAATTACCTCCCTTTAGCGTAACGTGGGCATGCCCCACAAATTTTCCAGTTCCAGATAGTTCATGATTTTGAACCGTTTTACCTTTGATTAGCGATACATAAAGTCAACAAAGGAAGGAATATTAGCTAACATCTTTTGTTCATACTAGGAGAACAATTATAGACGTTACATCACATAATTAGATTCAGTGTTCATGCTTACATTATATCAGATAGTTAAATAATCTTTTCCGTCCATACTTAAATGATATCAAATAATAAAATTAAATACACAGTCCGTATTCATATTATTTCAGATAACATAGAATCATTATCCATAATTTCAGATACATTTGTATGAACATTTCACTTTGCTCTCCGAATTTAAACGGTTATTGCACATTTTTGGTTGCATCATTTTAACAAAGACCATCTCAACAATTTGTATTTTTCACACGTTGATATATCCTTCTTTCCCAGTTATTTTCTAAAGCTAATAGTTCTTTTATAACACGAGTTAAGACAACTATAAAATGAGTTCGATAAAAAATTATAACACGAGTTAGATATGTCAGCTGCTTTGTAATGTTGAATATTTTAAACGAGAACAGTTTTTTTTATTATTTTGTAAAATGGAACACATTACATTAATGTATTCAGAGGAACTTAAATACAGCATTAATTACATTATCTGTCATTTAGAGGATATGTTGTTTTCATATTTGGGTGTAAATATCGCACAATAATTAGATTAATTATAATGTCCAATGACGTTTTCTTGTTTCATTTTGTTTTTGTTGGGATGTGATGGGTTCTCACATCTTTAAACAATCGGGAAAGTATTTCCTCACATACATATTTTTCTTCCTATATCCAGTCAAACATAACCATGCTTTCATTCAGCCTAATATTTAATTATTTACAGACGTCGCTGGTTTTCTCAAAACTTGAAACATCACGTATCGGACGGTGCATTCAATAACTTTCAGTATGATTTTTCTTTGCTTATGCTGACACGTTGTAATAGCTCTTAAATTTGCTGTGGTCTTTAGACAACGATACTGATTGTCACCAGCAAATACATCTGGAACAGCCTTCTTAAAATTAGTTTAATTCTCTTTAACTTTTCTTGCATCAAATATGCAAGTTTAAGAGATCCAATTATTTTACTGATTCCCACATATTACTCTGGTTCGCCTTTTAAATTAAGATTGTCCCATGTGAACGGATGTACAATTACAGAGAGCATGATTTTAAAAAGCGACTGTTTGTAAGAACATGCATTCAAGTCAATAATAAATGGATACTCACAAATATTCATTTTTGTTGTCTTTATATATCAGTCACTCTTTATGTCTTAGCACCATTAAATACTCGTTTTTAACCAGGAATATGCTTATCTAATAATACTTATGCGAACACGCATTCATTCAGGCATATACATACCCATGCTCCAGATAAAATGAGACAGACAGGCAGACATACAATCAGGCAGATAGGTAAGAGCCACGAATGTCCTTAACATGCATAGTGTCTAACATAGATATTTCTCCAAATTGTATACTCTAAAAATTCAAACCGTTCAAGGAAATAAAATTAAAATAATCATCAAGGAGACGTATACGTGCTCCTGTTTGTTCAAGCGTGGATGACATTTGTGCATTTTGAAAAAGAATATATCCTTCATCGACATAACTCAAGTTATTTCATGAAAAATATAATGACCATTAATAGAATTATAGCAGTCTAAATCAGTAATAAAAGAACCTTAAGAAGCTAGTTTTTTTTTCTTCTCTTGATCACCTCCATTAACTGCAATGATTAAAGATGTAAAAAACAACAACATATTTTCATTATTTTTCAAGTGAGGTAAATTGCAATAACAATATTTTTATGCAGCGATACACTTTCGCACAATCAAATAATACAAACTAGAGCATGAGATAATCATAGAAAGATAATGAAGTTCTGAAATGGGCACAGAGCATTTATCTAAAAGCTGGGAAGAGCGCAGTTTGGTGAACGAAAAGATGTAAAAAAATTGAACAAATATTGATAGATTTTCTTTTCAAGACAGATATTGATCTTGCTTACGGAATGTGAAAGGTTTGTCACATTTTGTGATCTACATCAGCCATCTTCTTTGATTGAACTATCCAGAAATGATATGCATCGAGACGCCCTCTGTTGTTTTCAGCAGGAGATAATAACCGTGAATTGGTCTATAGCGTCCGCTTTGGATGCGGGAGGTCGTGGGTTCGAACCCCTGCCGGGACATATAAAAAACTTATAAAATTGGTACTAACAACTGCCTTGCTAGGCGTTCAGCATTAAGAGGTTAGCATTAGGACTGGTCGACCTGGTGTCAGGATAATGAGACTGGATGGCACATCGTGCTACATGTCTGCAGCATGATGCCCCAGTGCTCGACATCACTATACACTGCCACATTGCAGACATCGTAGCGATATAATTAAAATATTGTTAAAGCTACGTTAAAAATCCAAATCACACACATACAAACACACACACGTTAATCATTGCTAACATTATATAATGGTTGTCAATTGCCAAATAAAAAATAAAGTTTGAGACATGGGTTGCTATTGTTTGATAACCGAATTTTTTAAAATACTTATAAATATTAATTTATCTCAGTTTTAATCTATCCTATAAAATCCGTCTACTATAACATTTTATAAATATAATACCAGCACTGATGTCGGCAAAATAAGTATCCTACAAACGATGATTTAGCTGAAAGTATCAAATTGTCTTCTTATTGATTGCTCTACGAATGTGGTTGTCATGAAATCTTTGCTGATTGTGCATACTGATATATTTTGAAGATCATGTAATATGTTTATGTCCTTCATAATTGAGTCATGCCTTTTGCATTGGATTTGCGAATCAAGCACGCATAATGTTTGATTTAAAACTGACTAGAATGTTTATACGTAGGTGAGAATACCAAAACAAGTATTACTATTGTTTCACTCTTTCATTCTGAGGTGGCATTTATTGTCGCATTATAGTAAAATTATGGATATTTCCTTTGTTTTCAGGTTCATTGAATACCTAGCTAAGATATTGGCTTAATTTCAGTTTATCCCATTATTTTAGTAAACTTTGTATCGCCGTATTTCCATAATTTGTTTCCATCATTTCATTTTTCTCTATACCATACCTTGCTGAAAGCCTCATTTTCATTATGAAGGTTTTCATTGTTAATCAACGAATGTTATACGTCTGCAACCCAAGTTTATGAACATCAGCCAAATTTGAAATGATAGATCACAAAGGTGAACCATGTTATTCCACATTGGATCACGTTCTCATATCAGTCTTACACTTATCATACAAAACATATTTACCCTACCATTAGCTCCACCCACCTCATTACCACTCAGAAAATAACCGCACTGACGATTAAAGGGCAAGTTTGTAGAAACAAACTCGTTCTAATCTATGTAGTTTTATTTGCTGGCTAAATCATATTCGACCTGCCAACATTCGGGCCCAGTAACTATCAAGTTTACGTGTGGTGTCTGTAAAGATATCATCTTCTGTGTGCTGTTACTCATTTGAAGTTTGGTATCACCATGAGTGTCTGGGTATACCATATGCCTTGTTCATAACACTCTCCAATGTGAGCTGGAGATGTATGCATCAATTGTCAATCAATCAAGACGTCGGGAAGAAAGGGACCTCTTAGCACTATGATCTCCTGTGCACTAGCCACCTGTTTTATTATTAGTGGATCATTGCCAGACAGCAACATAAATTCAGTTGAAGTACAGATCCGAACTCTAAGCTCGTCAAGAGGTACCATTTGGAGACAGTGTATTTGTCTTAGTATCATACATCTATGCCAACTGCGAGACGGACCAAATTTAGGCAAGCAATAATTTAGTTATTTGGGCCAATATCAAGTCAAAGTGGCAACATACCTATATGTTGACTCATTCTACAAAACGTCATTAGTAACCTATCCAAACTACCTAGACCACCTTCACTCGTGCTTTATAAACTTCCTTTGCTGTGCGCACGTATATCTAGGAGGAGACTTCATCCTGGCTGATATTGAATGGGAAAATGAGTGCTTAATACCAATAGTAACAAACGACGTCAATGTCAACAGCTACTAAATATCATAAAAGACTCATCCCAGGGAATAGGTTGTAGACGCATCAACACTGGTAACTGAATATTCCTTCACTTTGCTTGATCAGCCTTTCCTTCACAAACTACAAAACAATAAACTGTTACTCTTTCTGCAAATGACAAATCAAAACTATTTGATCAGATGGTTAATGTATAAACTTGTACCGTCCGGGACCATATGTGCCACGAGGATGAACAAGCTTTGCAATGAGAAATCCAATTAAGCTCAACACAAACAACATAATAAATTGTTTGCAAAAGAGAAAACAACAGGAAAAGCAAGATATAGGAAAATTTGCCAATTAGGAAAACCAAAATTTCGCCACTTAGTGGAGAAGGTTTACTTGAGATTAATGAAAACCTGACATAGGTTGGAAACTTCCATCACGAACTCCAACCTAACAAACAGAACAAAATGTTGCTACTACATTAAGACTGTATATATATATAGACTGTTTACCGGTACCCATCAATAAACATGGGGAAATACGTTCAAAGTCATGCGACAAAGCCAACATACTGAATTGACAATACAAGACAGACTTTCCACAGAAAAGAAGAATGACATGTTCAGACCACACGGAGATCGTTACCCGCCAATGCCTGATATCCAAGGTACCCAAGAAGGTTGGCATATCATATTGGGAAACATTAACCCACATAAAGTCACCGCACGAGACATGATTCCAGCAAGGTTCCTGAAATATCTAGCAAAAGAGTGTAATTGAGATATATTTACCAAAAGTGCATCTCGACGGGTTCGGTCCTTGAGTTATAGAAAACAGCAAATATTACGGCCAAGTATAAAAGATAGTAGCATAATGTATCATCTAAAGTACTTCAACATCCTAACAGGCTGCCTACAGTTTTCAAGCCAGATGAAGCTGTGAAGCAAGGTTCATAACCCATATGGACGAGCTCGCGAAATCCTTAGACAAAGAAAATCAGTACGACCTTGCATTCTTTGACTTTATAAAGAGTTTATATCGTGTCCCTACGAACAACTTCTTCGTACGTATTAATATTATCATATCAGGAATAATGCTCTGAAATTGTTTAGATAGTTTCTAACAGACAGTTAACGGAGGGTTATCGTAGATAGAGCAACATCAGACCCAGCACATTTTGTTAGTGGAGTTCATCAAGGGAGTGTGTAGGGTTCCATTCTCTTCTTGATATTCAACAATTACCTAAATAAATAGTCAAATCCACGACAAGATTGTATGCATACGACTGTATAGTCTAATAAAAAATCAACCCATCCGAGGATTGCGATATTTTTTTCAAGAAAAACAAAATCGACTTCGAGCATGCCCTTCTACAAAGAAAAATGCAGTATCCTAAGTGTCGACATCAAAAATCGCCGATCATGTCCAACTACACTCTTAAAGGATACAAGCTAACTACGTAGTAGGCAACAAAGTATTTTTGGGGTGTAATTCTTTGATGACCTCTCTTGGAAACGCAAAATAGACAAGATGGTGAGAAAACTGAACAGTCACCTTGGTTTCTTTCGCCCCAAATTCTAAATCAGAAACAGTGTAGTAAAAAATGCTACATATTTCTACATTTTTATGACTCACGTTGATTCAGTGTTACAAGAACGTGTGAAACTGTTTGAGTTCGTCAGGGTTTCGCTGTAGATGTGACATGCAACATTTAGATAAGAAAGATTGTTCGACACCAACAGCGTTAAAAACATAATTGATTGTAGCATGGGAAAGGTCAACATGCATTGATTTATGAGTGTTAATAAAAATGTAAACAAAATCCGTTGTATGAGATTTATTAAATAAAATTGTGATATTTGCTGTCATTTTCACGATCAAATAGTCGATAAGATCAAGAGTACATGCGACATGTAGATAAGAAAATCATTTGGACCCATCTATTTTCACAATACAATTTGTGTTGGTTTGAAAAAACTCACCAGGATTTTAATGTCAATAAAACATATAAAGTAGAACTAGATCCGGTGCATGTGTTGTACATAAATAAAATTAGATTTGTTTTAGAAATGTCGAATAAATATTAGAGCCATTGGGGAAGTTATTACAAATACATTTCTTAACACAGTCTCCCATATTGGATAGTCTTATACAGTCTAATTTTAACAATGCCTTGAATAGTAGCTTTTTAACTGGCCAAAAGATCCCGGGTCAATGATTTCAGTACCCCATGACTTTATAAAGTCGGATCCTACCGTTACACGCGGGCGGATTCTTCACGTGTGAGATAGGACTAGATATTCGGCAGTAAATAATAACGTAATAACTAGCGTAAAAATATCTGCGTAGAGGAATCGGTTAGCATTATTTATACAATTAATGTACATATACAAGATCAAAGCAAATTATGCAAAGCTGCAGTGACAGCGGCAGACAATTTGAACTTGATATATGCTCCAGCCATACACACATTAGATATTATTTGCAAACTTGAACGAGTATGTTGGTATCGGAAGAGTTATTGCACTTCGGGATTGTAAAACATTTTGCCAGCACAATCAACTCACGTGAACGTGGCCAACCACGCAGAATAAAATATTTACGACTTTGCAAGGCGGATTACCATCTTCACATGAATGTGTGTGTGGTTTGGATTTGTACCATAGCTTTAACAAATTTTCAGTCAAATCGCTATGATGTCTGCAGTGTGTCATTTTATAATGATTTCAATCAATGGGGCATCATGCCGCAGATATGTAGCATCGTGTCCTACCACGTCGCATTATCCTGACATCAGGCCGACCAGTCCTAACACTAACCTCTTAGTGTTGAGTGCAAAGCGAGGCACCTGTTAGTACCATTTTTGTAAGTCTTTATTATGGGTTCTAACCCGCAACCTCTCGCATCCGAGGTGGACGTTTTATCCACTTAGGCCACCGAGTGGTTCTCACTTAAATGATTGTACTTAAAAGTAAAATAAACTCACACTAAAATCAATGACTTTGTTTCTACAGACAAACGTCTCTTCAAACAGTTAAATTAATATAAGTAATATCTAGACTGAGTGGTATATTCATTTTTCCTTGTTGAAGAGTGTTTCGTTTTAATTTTAATTTGCAAAATAGACCAGTCCAAAAATCTTAATCCGTCACGATTCTATTAGAAATAAAAATGTTAAAAGTGTATGGGTCAACCTTGGTGAGCCATTTAGTATTTGGTGTTTAATATATGTATGTATGTATGTATGTATGTATGTATGTATGTATGTATGTATGTATGTATGTATTAGCATTGTTGTTCGCTATGTATTGTTTTAGGTGTTCATTTGTATAGACATGTATATATATATATATATATATATATATATATATATATATATATATATATATATATATATATATATATATATATATATATATATATATATATGCTTATTTTTCTTTATACTTTCAAATTACCTACATATGCGTGCTAATTTATGTTTACGGGTAACGTTCAAATAGTTTCTAGCGTTCATTTGGGCTTTCAGAAGTTTTCACAAGATGCATCCAAAACACCTCGGTTAGGTACGGTGAGTGAAAAGAATAGCCTTAACAACTTCAGTTAAGAATAAATGATCTGAAAATTAAGATCTGGAGTTATTTTGATGGAGAAATCAACACTATATCCAATGCGTCATTTACATTAAGTCACACTATATCGTACATATGTGTATGCTTAAATATATAATGTCCGATAAAATATTTATATAGATGACAAACAGAAAAGGAAATCACCCTTCCCTTCATATTTGTGACAATATACATTCACCAAAGCTACTGAAGGTTTGCGTATGTATCACCCGTGAATTATTATAAAGAAAGTGGCAAGCTATCAGATTAAATTAAACTAAATGGATAAATAAATTAAACTAAATAGATAAATAAATTAAACTAAATGGATAAATAAATTAAAATAAATGGATAAATAAATTAAACTAGCTGGATAAATAAATTAAACTAAATGGGTAAATAAATAAAAATAAATGGATAAATAAATTAAACTAAATGGATAAATAAATTAAACTAAATGGATAAATAAATTAAACTAGATGGATAAATAAATTAAACTAGATGGATAAATGAATTAAACTAGATGGATAAATAAATTAAGCTAGATGGATAAATAAATTAAACTAAATGGATAAATAAATTAAATTAGATGGATAAATAAATTAAACTAGATGAATAAATAAATTAAACTAGATGGATAAATAAATTAAACTAAATGGATAAATAAATTAAACTAGATGGATAAATAAATTAAACTAAATGGATAAATAAACTAAACTAGACGGATCTGTTCATGAAGGACAAGCTGCAAACATTACAAACTTTACCGACCATATAGCAGGCATATTTTGCTGGACTTTTCCGTGGACACGGTATATACAAATGTCGAATTTTGTCATGATGGCAGTAGTAACAGTTACCCCTATAGGCCTGATTTTAATGTAAATGTCAAAATGGGTCAAATCAAAACAACTGCAGTTTGAAACACTTCTCGTTTGTCTTTATCTTCCATCAGTGTGGCTGTTTTTCGTCTTGGTGAATGTGGGATCCCTTTTTTGATCGTCTTGAAATGTCTCTGAATTGGTTGACCTTTCTCCTCTAAATCTGCTCCTAATTAACATCATTTACTTTGTCCGTCCGTTAATTTCGTTTACTGTGTCCGTCCGTTAGTTTCGAATAAGCATATCATTTAGACAAGTTTCCTGCGAGCTGTTTGTTACAAATTCATGCAAGTTAGAATCAGTTGTGATGTAATTTTGTGAAGTATCGCAGACTCTGGGCTTATCAAATGTTTTCATTTTTGCCATGATCACCTCTTTTATGGCGAAATACTAAACGGTGCGCACTCAGCAAGAAAAGATAATAAAGGTAAATATACAATCTTAAGAACCTATAGAAAGCGAACAAGTACTTTATTTTGTGGACAGCAAAATTTAAAGATAAATATTATCACTTTAATAATTACTTTACTAATACTAATAGTTTCCTCCAGATTAAAAACAATAATGTAAAGATAAATTTCATCCAAACTTGGCTTAATTCGGTGTACTTCTTTTTCAAGCATTGTCCTTTTGATCTGCTGACTACATTAGACATATATACATGCATACATGCATACATACATACATACATACGTACACACACAAACACACACACACATATACACATACATACATACATACATACATACGTACATGCATACATACATACATACATACATACATACATACATACATACATACATACATACATACATATATACATACATACATATGTGTTATAATAATATACACTAAAACTTTTAGCCTTAAGAATTTACAAATTTATACACAGCAGAGTGAATTTATAATTATAGTTTGCATCATTTCATAGAGCACACACCAATCTTGTCACTGCTTTTAAATTACTGTGTTCATTCTCATTTGATACATATGAGTGGTCCTAGATTTGAATTAAAGTTAATGGTATGTTCTTTTGTATTTTTATTATGGCGACTTGACTGGCAATTTTGTTTTATTTCTAGACACATGTACATTGTACGAAAATACATGTTAGCGAGATTGAAATATCCGTGTGTGTATGATTTGGATTTTTAAATGTAGCTTAATAATTTATTTAGTGATATCGCTACAATATCTACAATGTGGCAGTTTATAGTCATGTCGAGTACAAGGTGATTCCTAACGTAGGCTTGTAGCATTTTGTCCATTGCAGTCACATGATCCTGACACAAGTCGTAACACTAACCTGTTACTGATGAGCGCCTAGCGAAGCAGCTGTTAGAACCAGTTTTGGAAGTTTTTTGTAAGACTCGACCGGAGCTCGAACCCGCGACCTTGTAATCCTAATCGGACGCTCTAACTACATAGTCCACCGGAGCGGTCCTCATATAGGTATATATTCCTCATAATAGTTGGATATAACGGACGTAGTACTGTAGTAGAAGCAGTAGTATTAGTTGGAATATAAATATTGGAATAAAATAATGTGCACATAGAAAATTATTAGCTATACTTTAATCATCCGCATATTATATTATATAAATTATCAGTATTATTGAAGTTTTGTCTGCATATCTACAGCATACAGGATGCTTTTAAAAATCGACTATTTATAATTTACGTTGTGACTCTAAAATTCGCTTATCAACCTAATTAAATCTTCCGGTGTGGTTTTAAAAATCGCATATCTGGCACTGTTGTGTTGTGCGCATGCGTGATTTAAGGTGATATTTTATCAACTATGAATCTTTACTTCCGTCTTTTCACTGAACTATTAAAATCAATGTCAAAACCTCTGAAGGTCCTGGTGCATATTGCCAATGAAATATATATTATACATGTTATGGAACAAAGGCAAGAATAACAACAAGCCAGTGGGTCTACGCTATTGCAGGAACATTGAAAACGATACCGTGATTGACTATATTTGTAGCGATAAAGTCCTTGCCCGACTACGTTTGTTCGGAACGGTTTTCAGATGAACCAAAAAACTGGATTTGTTTATCTTGGTTTAACAGCGGCCTATGACAAGTTCCTGCATGCAAGGCTATTGTTGAAACTGTCAATGGTATCGCCGCGTTGGAAATTCAGACTATCCAACTGTTATTTCGAGACAGGCGCTTCAGAAGGCAGATCCGAGAGAGAGCCTTAGCTCGTGGAAGTGTCAGACTAATGGACTCCCACAAATATTTGGTATTTTGCCAAGTTTGTTCAATGTCTTTATCAACGACTTACCTGTAACATAAGGTGATGTATGCAAATAATATTGCTCTCGGGACCTGAAGCCGCTCATTTGATGAGGTTGAGGAGGTAGTGAACTAGGACCTGAAATAAATGACGGACTTCTTCGAGCCAAGCGCAATAACAAACGTCCCCAGTTTCTTCCACTTTAAGAATGCCAACGCGAACATCGATCTTTGCATCTTTCTCAATGGGCAGCAAATAGAACACGACCCGACAAGTACATACCTTGATGTGACTCTGGACAGATCACTGACATTCTACAACCACCAGAAGAAAACTGCAGCAAACCCTAGCCCTCAAAACAACATACTCCGCAAACTCGCTGGCTCAATCTGGGGCGCTAATTCTCAAAACCTCCAGAACAGTACTGCCCTCTGTTATTCGACATCCTATTATTGCTCTCCCGTCTGTGTTCGATCTTCCCACACCAAGTCAGTTGATGTCCATCTCAACACAGCAATGCCCATACTCTCTGGAACAGTACGTCCTACCCGTTTACGTCTTACCCGTTTGCCATGGCTGCTGGTAATCAGCGACATTCCTCCTCCACATCTGCGTCGCCAGAAAGCAACCACAAAAGTGCTGGCTAACTTATATGCAAGTGAGAAACTTCCACTGTACATGGACAACACCTCACATCCAGCAGTAAGCTTGACTTCGACACGCCCGATTTGGTTAGGTTCGTTGCCGGAGGATATGAAAGCTAGTTCAGCATGGATTGTCTAGCGGTCTTCAAATAGATGTTGTAAAACACTCCGTCGTAGCTGAGCAATGTATCTATCCTCCTGGCTTCAACCTTACATGTCATCTGTGGACTACACTGAACCACATGCAGACATGACAGGGTACTTGTGCAGTCAACCTTGTCCGACGAGGTTAGGCCACTGACTATTTATATTGCTCTGGAGCTCTACAGACCATGTCACACATTGTAAACAACTCTCCACTGACATAGTTCCCCGGTGGACTGCAGGCTCGGCACCTTGCTGATGATGACTCTGTTAAATTGTTTAGCACCGACTGTACAGGATAAATATAAATAGTTAAGTTAACAATCAATCTTTAATTTTATCAGATTATTTATATCGTTCTTTTCCTTTGTTTCCATAAAATGCCTGTAAACAAATTTCAAAGAGATTTGGTTTAATAAGTTTATTATCGTATCCTCGTACCAATCAAATGTATTGTGAGTCGAATGGTCTATTGAGAGCATGCTACCATGATTGTGTACTTTTTGGTTTAATGAAAATAATTTCAAAAAATGTCGTATCCAGATGTTTGTTTTATCATTTAAATTGGAATTAAAATAACCTGATCATCAATTAAATCATTAAGAATCTCAATACCGGCATCATTCCAGGATTTGTATTGAACTTATGTGGAACAAAATTTAAATAATCAGGGATAACAAGTCATGTGGATCGTGGGGATCCTCTTTCCAATTAGATACTCTCAACTTACAAAATTCTTCTAATTTCCTCCTCCCACATTTCCAAGTATCATTTATACTGATTAGGTTCAGCCACACCCAATCATCGTTTCCAGGAATCTGTTAACCCATCTTATCTTAGTATATCTAATGAATGAATACATTTGCATCTTATTTAATCCATTCTCAATCTCCGAGTAAGCAAGCATATCACGTTTAGTGCTCTATACTTGCACACCCAATACAAACTAATTAGATTTAGTTCTTCTTCACTTGTAGCTGATATACCTGGAAATGCTCAAGAGCCTTTGATGAATTCCATAGCTTTTCCAAATACATACTAAACCCGTCCAATATTTTCATCTTCAGTTAGAACATCTAAAGTTCACAGCAGAAATATATATTATTTAAATTTGAGGAAAAGAAACAATACATATGGTATTCGGTTATTTATTGGTTGTTGACATATGAACATCATTAGTTCTTGCCATAGATTAACCTTACAAATAGATTCCTATATCGTACATACCCTATGAAATGCCCACTGATATCGTGGTCAATGAAATCTGTGTAGTTAAGCTTTTTACTATCATATGTAGTAAGTCTTGCAAAATATATGATTCAATCCATTATTGAAATACAATTGTCAAAACATTTTGAAACGTGTGATAAGTTTGTTTGGAAATTAGTAAAATTTTAAAAGCAATAAAATTAATTACTCTTTTCGTAACGTCAGATTCCATTTAGCTTACTTCAACTAAAATAATTGCAAATAAAGCAATGATTTTATTGGTAGCTTTCGTCCATGTGACATGCATTTATGTAAATATATGTTGCTGAGGGTCACAATATGACAAACAAACATATGTTAGTCATTTTCTCATAGAGATTCGAGAATCACCCTGACTTCACTAATGTTGTCGTAGAACTTGTCTGCTGCGGGCTTGAATGTGTCAACAGCTTGCTTATATTCGCGCAGTGATGCGTCTAGCTTCTCTCTCTCAATCGCTCCAGTGATGGCTCCAATGATCATATCAATACCAAGAAACATGACGGATACGACGACTGTTGCAATGGCGCATGCACCCAATATTTCCAACTGAAGCAGCCAATGATATCAAGACCAACCCCGTTCAGATTGCCCCCATGAGAAATAGAGCATTGGCTGAATATCCAACGCTCATGGAACCTGTCGTCACCTTTTTAACTACGTCAAGTTTGTCTAAGAAACTAAGGTCGATTGAATGTAATTTCTCGAAAAGTTCAGGACTCATACGACATTTTACTTCCAACCGATGCTGATCCAGATATTCTTGAACTTTGTGAAGCCGTTGTTGGATGACATCGCAATTGGTTTTGATTGTTTTGTCGTTGTCAATGGATACTTTTGAGAAATTCTTTCCAGGAAGATGTCGTTCTACAGCCTCAATGAGGAGGTTAGTTGCATCACAACATCGTTGCAAACGACTGAAGAGCTCACCAGCAAGTCGATGAATCTCTTCCCTCTTTCTCTCATTTTCCGGGTAAAATATTTCTGACCAGTTTATTCCCTTCGTAGTAGATCTGATATAAAGAAATGTTTATTAGTATTTCTATCACATGTAGGAAACGTTACTCACGTCAATTTAATATACTTTCCCAATCAAAAATTTTGAAGGTTTGCATATGTATGACCAGTACATTATTATAAAGAAAGTGGCAAGCTATCATGTTAAAGTAAACTAAATGGATAAACTAGATGGATAAATAAATTAAACTAAATGGATAAATAACTTAAACTAGATGGATAAATAAATTAAACTAATGGATCTTTTCATGAAGAACAAGCTGCAAACATTACAAATTTTACCGACCATATAGCAGGCATATTGTGTTGAACTTTTCCGTGGACATGGAATATACAAATATCGAATGTTGTCATGATGGCAGTAGTAACAGGTGCCCCGATAGGCCTGCTTTTAACGTCAATGTTAAAATGGGTCAAATCAAAACAACTGCAGTTTGAATCACTTCTCGTTTGTCTTTATTTTCCACCAAGTGGCTCTTTTTCGTCTTGGTGAATGTGGGTTCCCTTTTTTGATCGTCTTGAAATGTCTCTGAATAGGTTGACCTTTCTCGTCTAAATCTGCTCCTCCTTACTTCCTTTACCTTGTTTGTCCGGTAATTTCCTTTACTGTGTCCGTCCGTTAATTTTGAATAAAGATATCATTTACACAAGTTTCTTGCGAGCTGTTTGTTACAAATTCATGCAAGTTAGAATCAGCTGTGATGAATTTTTGTGAAGTATCGCAAACTTTGGGCTTATCAAATATTTTCGTTTTTGCCATTATCACCTCTTTTATGGAGAAATGCTAAAGGGTGTGCAGTCAGCTAGAAAAGACGAAAAAGGTAAATCTACACTTTCAAGAACCTATATAAAGCGTACAAGTACTTGTTGTTGTGGACAGACAACTTTAAAGACAAATAGAATCACTTTAATAATTACTTTACTAATAGTTACGTTTCCCTCAGATTTAAAACAATAATGTAAAGAGAAATTTCATCAAAACGTGGCTTAATTCGGTCTACTTCTTTTTCAAGCATTGTCCTTTTGATCTGCTGACTACATTAGATAGTTCATAATGACTAGAACTACCGCATTTACCGACATTGTTTCCAAACAGTCTGTAGGTCAAGTGTCAATTTGCAGTTAAAATATCCAAGCTGGTTGAACTGAAACTATGGTCTAAGCTTTAATGACGCGCTGGAGGTATGCTTCTTGTGTATGGTCTAACATATTAAACACAACTCTGTAGAACAGATTACATAAGGCAGTCTTCTAAAGTTTCGATTCAAATGATAAACCTTCTGGTAGATATATAGATGGATAATATACTAAACCAGTAGACACAAGATGTTATGATGAGTTGATGCCTATCTACCTGCATATGCATACATACATATATACATACATATATACATATGCATATGTGTGTAGTATATCAATTTATTTTATGCTAAGCAGTGAATTACTCGATTTTCTAATTGAAATTATATTGATATTTCACTGCAGTGAAAAATTACAATATTTTTTCAATGCAGTGACTACTTTTTTGGGTCAGAACATACTTACCTCCCTTTGATTTTCTGTCAGTGAACTACTTTTAACTTATGTACATGTCATTGTCATTATTAATAATCCCTGTCTGTTATCCTTGAAACTTGTAGTTTGTTAGTCTCTGATGTGGAACTAATTTTGTGCGCAGGTACACATAGCACAGCAGAACATGTACGGTAAACAGCTGACATTACCGTAATAAATCTGCTAATTTACTGTGTCGCAAACTTTATGTAGCCAACTTATGTCAGCATAAAATAAAAAGAATATTTGCTTGAAACGATTGAATAACGTATACATTTCATCTCGTGGGTGAAAAACTCTAGGAGTTTCACTCCTGGCTTCGCCACTCGTGAAAATACTGAGTTTTTCATCCACTCGATGAAATATATCCGTTATTCACTCGTTTCAAGTTAATATCCTCTATATACACTAAAACTTATAGCCTTAAGAATGTACAAATTTATACACAGCAGAGTGAATGTATAATTATAGTTTGCATCAATTCATAGAGCACATTATGTATTATTCTCATTTGATACATATGAGTGGTCCTTGAATTAAAATTAATGGTATGCTCTTTTTGATTTTTCTGCTGCCGACTTCACTGGCAATTTTGTTTTATTTCTAGATACATGTACATTGTCCGAAACATACATTTTAGCGACCTTGAAATAGCCGAGTGTGTGTGATTTGGATTTTTAAATGTAGCTTTAATAATTGTTTTAGTGATATCACTACAATATCAACAATGTGGCAGTGTATAGTCATGTCTAGTACAAGGTGATTCCTGCCGTAGGCTTGTTCCATTATGTCCATTGCAGTCATAAGATCCTGACACAGGTCATAACACTAACCTGTTAATGATGAGCGCCTAGCAAAGCAGCTGTTAGAACCAGTTTTGAAAGTCTTTTGTATGACTCGACCGGAGTTCGAAACCGCGACCTCGTAATCCTAATCGGACGCTCTAACTACATAGGCCATCGGAGCGGTCCCTATAAAGGTATATATTCTTCATAATATCTGGATATAACAGACGTAATACTGTAGTAGAAGCAGTAGTATTAGTTGCAATATAAATATTGAATTACAGTAATGTGCACGTAGAAAATTATTAGCTATACTTTAATCATCCCCGTATTATATTATATAAATTCTCAGTATTATTGAAGTTTTGTCTGCATATCTACAGCATACAGGATACTTTTAAAAATCGACTATTTATAATTTACGTTGTGACTCTTAAATTCGCTTATAAACCTATTTAAATCATCCGGCGTGGCTTTAAAAATCGCACATCTGGCATTGTTGTGTTTTGCGCATGCGTGATTTAAGGTGATATTATATCAACTAGGAATCTGAAGAAGTCGGATTTGACTCCTCAACATCATTGGGCTTGGACTGAATGGTTACTGTAATTTATGTACATAGAAGTGAGATGTAATATTTTATTTGTCTTAAGCAAATTACTCCTTCGTTTGAAGGCCTAATCGTTCATACGTGAATTCATGAACAAACCTGAATTCCTTACAGTGTCCAATTTTTATTGTATATATTTCTTAAAAACACTCTGAAACTGGAGCCTAAGGAAAGAACTTGAGAGTGCACTGGTCTTTCATTTATTTTGGTTTAGGCACTTCAACAGCATCTAATTGACAACCCAATTGCTGGTTAATACTTAAACATTGGTCGTTATTTAGTTTGATTGCACCAATTTATATTAAATCTTTAGTGAATCATATATTTTGATGAATTTGAGAGACAATCAAGTGTGACTACAGTTTGTGAACTATGGCCTATATTTATCTAAAATTAGAACATCGAACAAATATTCATCTTTACAAGACAGTAGGTTCAGTCTTTGGCATGCAGTAGTTTGATATGTTTCAATAGTTTTCATCCTCGTATTATTTTACGACCTAACAACATTCAAAATGTGAAGCTTTGAACTTTTTTGTTTTTTTTATAATTAATCAATTTATCTGTCAAGCTCCTTCTCAAAACGGTTGGAAATAAAATCGAGCTTAGCGTGCTGTTTTAAATAACGAGTCACGATCGAAGTATATCAGGCTTATGCATAAATTACTCGGGCAGTATTTTCTTTGATTATAAGGATAAAACGCTTGTGATGAATTCAATGGTAGGATGTCCGAGAATGAGTTATCCGACAATATATCATGCTATACAAAGACATTGACCTTCATCTACCTAAAATACACCAATGACTAGTGGATATTTAAAAAAAAATACATTTTTAATATTTCCAAATAAATTTACAGCGACTTTGTAATTTAACATAATATTCGATAAATTGCTAGATGAAGTATGATTTTGACAGAATTTGCCGTGTTACTGCCAGTATGTGCTTTAGCACATCCAGATGATGCAAGCAGGTAAGATATTGATCTATAGATCACCATCCGTATACGCTAATGATTTAATGGTTACTTGCTAAGTTAACTTGTAGATGGAGATACTACTAAAATGATTCAATGAATCTCTCAAATGCCGATTGAAATGTAAAGTATGAACGGATTCTAGTAGTTTGTACGTGGAACTAATGGTTTATTTACGTATTTCCTTAATTTTGTTTGACTTTTTGAATGTGTCATAGTATTCTAGCATAATCTAATTTTTTGCACTGTATCTGTATCTTAATCTTGTCATTTTCGATGATAGCATCAAAAATAAGGCTTTTCGATGACTCAGATGTTATTCATGATATATCTATATTTTTTAATTATAAGGTCCTTTTTCATGCAGTTTGTTTTTAGAAAGACAAACGTTTTTAGATACACTTGTTTGCTTTCACCAGATATACTGGTCAATATCTTGTCACATCGAATCAAATCTTAAGGTTGCAGTTTCGTTTCCTGTTTGAGTCGGTTTCGTGCATAAAAGCATGGCAACTCGAATGTATGACAATATATTCAACGAATGCAGGCTGTTTAGATAACGAAACAGTATGTCGCCTCATGGAGCATGAAACTTGCACACAAATACATTACTGACTATCAATAACTCTCTATTTAGCCCTGGCATGATTTACTCCAATCTAGTACCGAGAGTAACTCAATCATTCAGTCATCTGCAAGTCTCCTATTCTCCCATCAATGGCCAGATCTCAGGATGCCTAAACCTCAGAAGATCTTGGTAAGACGTACAGTAGGAGAGTACGTGATTCACATTTCCCGTCGTAAAAAGACGTATACCAAAAAGTTACCATATTCATTATAATACTTGTAAAATAAAGAGTGTATGCTGAAAGAAAACCAATATTTCGGATTAAAAGAAAAGTTCACCCCCACTCCCACCCCCTTGCACAAATTCAGCGGTTAATCCACTATGTTCACTAGAGCACAGAGTCGCAAAATGTATTCGCTCTATGTTTGTGAATCATTGTAGTTGTAACTTGGCATTTACTTTCTCGAAATGTATTATTTGCGAAATGTAAATTATGTACTGTGGCAGACATAAAACTTTTTTTTTTTAAACTAGTGTGCGTGCTTTTTCTTGTGTGAAATAAGGTGTGTTTGTGCGTATTTGTGAGTGTGTGTTTGTGTATGTGTGTGTGTGTGTGCGAGTCTTTTCACCTAACTATTAAAATCAATGTCAAAACCTCTGAAGGTCCTGAATTATATATTATAATGTTGTGGAACATGGGCAAGAATAACAACAAACCAGTGGGTCTACGCTATTTCCGGGGGCATTGAGAACGATATCGTGATTGGCTATATTTGTAGATGATGTATTTCATAACTTATCTTTAACTATAATACGTGTGATCCTTTTCAGAAATTCTAGACCCTTTCATAAAATTTGATTAGATCTCGTTTGTTATTATTTTCATTGATTTATGTTCATCGTTTCTTATTTTGCCCAACAATGTATACATGGTTCGATGAATTTAGTTACTTCAAGCAAATATATTAAAATTAGCAAGATCACTGATCTACAAGGTATGCATATTAATGTTGACAAAAGCCAATACACAAATCAGTTTCGTTAAAAAGAAACGTACCTCATTTTACCGACCTAGGCACTAATTGGCTACCCTAGCATTCTTTAACCAACCCAAAGCAGGTCAATGACTCTTGAAAACGCACTACCAGCCCCACCCGCTACTTGCTTTGAACTGCAATTCATTACCTCAGGACAAATGTCTGTGTACGTCAAACTGAAGCAATAAGGCGCTATACATGGAATTTACCCAAAAAACATAGCGTGCAACAATATTGCTTTCAGACATACACAACAAAACTGGAAAAATGTGATGCTCGCACTAAGCTGTACCTTGCGCACTGTGAACTATATTGCTCTGCTTATGTCAATGTGAACACTCAAAGATAAAATCAAAATCAAATTTATTAGTTAAAGCAAATGGGGCAAGTTTAATAGACTTTGTTCTCTAATTTGGGGAGATTAGTGATTTATCAGCTATCAAGATAATTGTTGTATTGTTCGGTCTATTAAAATAGTAAATAAAAGACCACATTAAATACTAACTTCAATTCATTCTTGTAATCTGGATATTTTATTTCATCGCTCGGGCGGCATAAGTGGTTAAAGCGTCACCCTCGAAAGGAGGAGGTCGCAGGTTCGAAGCTCGGCCGACTCATACCAAAGACTTTTGTAAAATGGTACTATCAGCTGTCCCGTTTTGCGCTCAGCATTAGGAAGTTGATGCAAGTACTGGTCGGCCCGGTGTCAGGATAATGTGGTTGTGTGGGACATAAAGCAACTTGTCTGCGTCATGTGTATGATGCCCAAGTGTTAATCGTAAAAAAAACTGGCATACTGCAGACATCGTAGCGATATAACTGGAAATTTTTAAAGCTACACTAAAAGTAAACAATCACACATACACAAAACACACTCGTACTAAATTAAAGCTTTGTATTTTTTTTTAAATATTCATATATTTTCACTTTTTGTATATTTAGTGATCAATTGTGGAAATTCCGCACTTGTCAACAAGATAATATTTCCAATGGGCACATGTAAACATAAAGGTTTAAAACAGATCTAGATAAGTAATTTAAGAATACGGGAAATAAGAACCAAAAGAACAAAGTTCAATAAAGACATACACGTCCTGACAAGCATGCAGATAAATACATAGATCATATTAATAACGAAAATATATTTTCCTTCAAAACTTAATTTTTCGAATGCATGTTTTGTCAAGCAAACTAATTATGCTTGAAGCTTGTTTTATAATACAATGTCTTCTGAACATTACGTGTGTCTGGCTCTCGTTTGTGCTTCTTCATCCATAGCTAAATGGAGCGGTCATTAAACTAATGTATTTGGTTTATTTATTTTCATATTGTCCCCTGTTCGTCCTTGCTTATTCAAACTACTCCATCCTTTCAAACTCCCATTCGTTCATACGTCCGTTCATGAACAAACCTGAACTCCCTACAGCGTTCGAAAAGTATGTTCGTTATATTTGCCAAAACGCCTGTGTAGCTGCAGCCCAAGGTAGGGAATAGGGTGCACTGACCTTTCATTTCTTACAATTATGGCTCTTCAACAACATCAAATCCACAACAAATTGTTTTGTGAAGTTTTAAACATTGGCTGCTATTTTATTGTTTCATTGCAGCCAAGTCGGTCTTAGCTTAAGCGGATCAATATACTTGGATAAATTCGATAATCAATCTTGACCTCGTTTTTGCAATAATGCCCTATCTTTGCCTAAAATCAGGCAATCGAACGGCGTGTTTGTAATCAGGCACTCTGATGCTGCTGCTTACTCCAAAGTTTCATCTTTTCAATATCCTAGATTCACTCATTGGCATAGCTTGACCATTTTTGAGTTTTCATCCTCGAATTTCATGCAACGTAACATATTTCAGACGCTGTAAGTTTTAACCTTTTATAATTTTAAATTTAATCAAATTATCTGTCAATCTCCTTGTTTAAACGAATGAAAATAAATTCGAGTTTAGCGTGCTTTTTTAAGTAACTGGTGTCGATCGATGTATATCGGGCTTATGCATAAATTATTTCGGCCGCACCGTTTTTTATTATAATAGTAATATATCACGAGGATTCCAGTTAAAGGATGTAGGATAAATGTGATTATGGTCAATTTTTGTCATTTTATACAAATATATTGACTACAATATATCTAAGATACGCCAATGTCTTCTGGATACTTTTTTTAAAAAATATTTCCAAACAAATTTACATTAAATATGCAATGTAAATACATAATGGATACATTTCTAGATGAAGTACGATTTTGACATATTTCGCCGAGTTACTGCCAGCCGCTGTCTTTGCACACCCAGATGATGTAAGCTGTTAATATATTAACCTAGATGGCACCATCTAAATAGTCCGATGCTTTAAAGACTGGTAACTAATTTAACGTTTAGATGAAGATACAACATATAAAGTTAGGCTACTGGCGTTTTCATATCAACAATGGGAAAATATTCAAGCAATCTCGCAAATGTTAAGTGAAATTTAAAATATGAACTTATCCTAGTAGTTTGTACTTCGAATGTATCATTTATTTATTTATGTTGTTTATTTTGTTTGACTGTCATTGTGTTCTAGTACAATCGAACTGTTGTACTGTATTATCACTTAATCTCAGCATGTTCGATGAACGCACAGAAAATGCTGCTCTTCAATAACATAAATTCATTTAACATATTTTCCGCTTTTTAAGTTACACGGTTTTGTTTTGTCTCTGCATTATACTTTTATAATCAAATTTGTGTAGAGACACTTGTATGCTACTACCAGATGACCTGCACTGGTCAACATCTTATCACATCGAATCAAATGTTAAGGTTGGCAGTTTTGTTTCCTGTTTGAGAAGGTTTCTTGAATAAACTTATTAACAACTCAAGTGTAAGACAATATGTTAAACGGATGCTGGCTATTTAGATAACGAAACTGTTTTGTCTCATTGTGCAGGAAACTTGGATACAAACAATATATCACGGACAAAACTATGACATTCTGTGTAGCCCATACAAGTTATAATACCAATGCCATATTTTGTCATTAACTGTATTTCACCCCAGTCAAGATAAGTGCAATAATATTGTACAAGCTGTGACAGGCAGATAGACACAGACAGATAGTCAGACAGACAGGCATATAGCAAAAAATAAAACTATTATATACATTATATTACTTGTAAAATAAAGATCGTTAGGTAAAACAAAACAATACCTCGGCTCGAAAGAAAAGTTCACCCACCCCCCGCGCGTAAATTGAACAGTCGATCCCCTATGTTCACTAGAGAGCAAAGTCGCAAAATATATTTTTTCTATCTTTCTGAATCAGTATAGGTTTAAGTCGGGCATTGCTTTTTCAAAACACAGTGTTTGCTAAATGTAACTTATGGACATTTTATGACATAAACATTTTTAAAACTATTACGCGTGCTTTAACGTATGTGAAATAAATACGTGTTTGTGTTTGTGTGTCCTTGAGTGATTTGTCTGAACTATTAAAATCAGTGTCAAAACCCCAGAATGCCGTGCTGCATATTTCCAATGAATTATATATATTGTATGTTATCGAAACTCATATGAACACATTTGGAATGATAACAAACCAATAGGTCTACATACACTGGTGCATCAGCATTGATAAAAAAGGTGATAGGCTATACTTCCTGTTTATGTATGCATAATTGTATGATTTACTATATGCCAGATTTGATCCTTGTGGTAAATTCCAGACCATTTAATAATATTGTCTATATTCTCATTAGTTATCATTATTATTGACTTCCACTCATCATGTCTTTTATTCATAGCACGGCATACGTGCTCCATTGAATGACCTTCATTTTGCTAAAAAAAATGTGTTTGAATCCTTTACATTTTAGTACTTGAGTTTTATCTGTTTGCCATTTAATTTGCTTCCTCATTTAATTTGTTATTTTGTCAGCAGAAGCACGACGACTTTATTAGCTACTTCATGCTAACAAACAAATTTAAATTTGCAAAGTGACTGATTTCCAAGATGTACTAATGTTGACTAAAACTATTAAATATATCAGTTTCCTTAAAAACAAACATATCTCATTTTAAACCACATAGGCTTTCATTGGTTACCATTGCATTTCAAACAAACAAAAAGGCTGTCAAGGCTCCTGAAAACGTCCCTACATGCTTAACCTGGAATTCATTAACTCGGGATAATTGCCTCCGTAAATACCGCATTGTCAGTCTGAAGACATTACCCACAAGACATTGTGTGCTTCAATATTGCTTTCGCACAAACACAAGAAGACTGGAGTGTACACAATGTGATAATCGCGCCAAACTGTGCCTTACACTATGTGATCTACATTGTTCTTCTCATGTCAACGTGTAAAAATACAGCAGTCAAATATAACATATAAACGAGATTTAGTAGTTAACACAGATCAATGCTTGTTTTATAGTCTTTGTCCTCTAATCTGCGAAGAATAGCGATTACTCGGCGATGAAGATAATTGCTTTATTATTCTCGCTAAATTGTAACGTACTCTCTGTGACCTACGTTGATATGCTCAGATCAATGTGTATAACATTAAACTCAAAGATGAAAATAAACCAGATTTATTAGTTCACGCACCTATGGACTTGTTTTATATACCTTAAATCTTTTAACGATGAATGATTTATCGGTCATGAAGGCAATTGCTTTCTTGTTCGGTCTGGTATAAATAGTTAATCAAAGACCCCATTAAACAGTAACCTTATTTCATTATTGTAATTTACATATTTAATTTACATTTTCTGGTTTCAGTAAAATATTAATATCCACTTTGTGAAATGGCACAGTATGGTCCATTTGCAGCCTCATTTGTATTCTCATTCGTGTGCAATTTCGTATATTTCGCAATTCTTCTATTTAATCTATCTTTTCCTACATTGATTATAAATGCACCTACCTCTATTTGTTCATCCGTTTAATTGCGCATTATATTCAATTTATTTTAAAATGGACTGATGGAATTGAAAACTAAATAAATTATATTTTTAATGGCAGTTTTAATAATAATGAATTTGAAGAAATAAGTCTTCAGAAAAATCATAAGGCACATAGTTCGATATAAATAGATACAATGTTTAGGATTTTTGGTACATTATTTTTCTTTCTAAAAAATCAATAAGTGCGATTAAATTCTTGTCACGCATTCACTTTTTCAGACATAAAAAAGATTGTATACGTCAAAGTTGGCATGAGAAGTCCAATCAGTCAACAAAATGTGTAACTTCAGTTCTGGCAATAATGAACTATTTGTTCATGACAAACACTAATCATTTTTGAAAACAATTTTACAAAATATTAGAGAAAATCAATGATAAGATTAACGTCGGTGTGCCATTCCATCTTAATAATATTCAATAACTGTAATTCATCTCAGATCCCAGAGTTTACCATTTCTTAGCTAGACAAAATCTGAACATAAGAGGTATAGTATGAGAAGTGCATTGGACTCCAGTGTATAGCATTGGACTCCAGTGTATAGCATTGGACTCCAGTGTATAGCATTTGACTCCAGTGTAGTGAACTTTTCTGCAAGTATTTTAGGACCGTAGCCTAAATCACTGAAATAAAGAAGATACATTTGCTTCCATTTCCACTACTAGGGAAGTGTCATTTTAACTACCCTTTATGTTACATAACTGAGTGACTTTCTATAAGGCTGAATGGTAATTTCGTACCGGGAACATTGTCTTCTACAGAAGCCCGTTAGTGACAGGTGGAAACAAAAATAACATTTGCATTTTCATGAGACTGTATTGCGTTATAATGCGATAATATTTCTTTTCATGAGGCGTTAAGAAGCTTCCGTAATCTTCAGTTAACTGTCACTATTTAAATTCAGCGTCCATGTTACGAAGTTCGTATGCATGGTTTAAAACAAAGGCCACCCGTGTTGGGGTCTACTATGTTCGACCTGAAGTCATTACGAGTGGCGTTCCATCCGCCACAACTTGACATTGCAAGTTGTGATGAGTCAATGCGTAACCTGCCTTTTGGATGTCAAGGTGGATTTGTTAGTATTGTATATTAGGAACAACTTTGTAAACAAACCATTTACACTCATGTAGTAGACTTTAGGTTTCAGTCTGTTAGAGTTGTTTGTGGATGAACTAAACCTTCTGGTTCGTCATTTTGAATGTATAGATGATACAGTGAACAATGTGACCGAGTTTACTGAGACACTTGAAGCTTTTAAACAAGCAAACGAATGAACACGATATTCGCAATTAGGAAAATTTTTGGCAATTGTTCGTCAATGGAATTATTCAGACTATGACCAGTGATCTCTTGGTTTTATACCAAATATCATAGAGAGGCATACTCATGGCAAGGGCTATCGCATATCTATCAGATACGTACCATTTTATACGTGAAAATACTCATTTAGAATGAAAATGCAACTGAAAGTCTTGGTATAAAGGTAAGGGCCCCAGATCCACTCAAGGGTTCATGTATAAAGAGTGTAAGTAATGGCCCAAAACGTAAACGTACGATCTAATTTTACGGCATGGGTTCTGCTCGACTTCCTTTATTTAGTCGCGAGTTCCTCGAAATCGGCTCCATGAAATTTCTTTAATCGTTTTCTGTTCTTAGAAATGGACCTTATTTCGATACTTTATAAGAGGCGTTGAATGGTTAAGTAATGGTTAAATGAGAACAAATTATTGATTCAATTTATTAACATTTGCGTGTTTTACATAGCCGGTACCTCCTAAGGCTCCCCTGATTTCACTGTTTCGTCTCTAAGAAATTCGTCAGGATATCCTTCGTAGGTGGACTCTGCCTCATAGAGATCAATTATCAATGAAGGTTTCATGTATAAAGATTGGAAGTAATGGCCCAAATATAAGTGTACGATATAATCTTATTTCACGTCTTCTGTTCGACTTCCTTTATTTAGTCGCGAGTTTCTAGAAATGATTCGACGAATCTTCTTTAAATTGGAAAGGGGCTTTATTTCGGTAAAACATCTAAGTAAGAGTTCCGTGAGGAAAAACTATTTACAGTTTACTACGATTTGCGTGTTTTTCATATCCGGTACCCCATAAGGCGCACCTTATTTCGCTGTTTCGTCTCCACGAAATTCGTCAGGACTTCTTTCGTAGGTGCACTCTATCTCCTAAAGATAATATATCAACCAAAGATTCATGTATAAAGAGTGGACGTAATGGTCCAAATGTAAATATACGATATAATCTTACGACATGTGTCCTGATCGACTTCCTTTACTTAGTCGCAAGCTTCTCGAAATCGCTTGGACGAATTTTCTTGAAACTCTTTCTGCTGTTAGAAAGGGGCCCTATGTCGATACTTTTACTTTTGAAATCAAAGTCATCTAAGTAAGTGTCATACGAGTACAAACTATTGATACAGTTTGTCAACATTTGCGTGTTTTTCATAGCCGTCACCCGTAAGGAGCCCCTTATTACGTTGTTTTGTCTCAACGAAATTCGTCAGGGCATCCTTCGTAGGTGGATTTTATCTCCTAGAGATAAAATATCATTGAAGGGTTCATGTATAAAGAGTTGACTAATGACCCAAATGCAAACGTACGACATAATGTTCCGAATTGTGTTCTGCTCGACTTCAGTTATTTAGTTTCTCGAAATCGGCTCCAAGAATTTTCTTCAACCTTTTTCTGCTGTTACAAAGGGGCTTTTTCAATACTGTATAAGAGGCGTTGAAATCAAGATATAAGTAAGGGTTCCATCAGTACAAGCTATTGATGCAGTTTATTAAGATCTGTGTGCTTTTCGTAGCCGGTACCCCCTAAGGCGCCCCTTATTTCGCTGTTTCGTCTCCAAGAAATTCGTCAGGACTTCATTCGTAGTTGCACTCTATCTATTAGAGATAAAATATCAATCAAGTGTTAATGTATAAAGAGTAGACGTAATGGCCCAAATGTATACGTACAATATATTCTTAGGACATTGAAATCAAAGTCGTTTAAGTAACGGTTCCATGTGTACCAAATTTTGATACATCTTATTCACATTTGTGTGTTTCTCATAGCCGGTACCAACTAAGGCACATCACTTGTTTCGTTGTTTCGTTTCCACGAAATTCGTCAGGACTTCCTTCGTATGTGCACTCTATCTCCTAGAGATAAAATATCAATCAAAGGTTCATGTATATAAAGTGGTCGTAATGGCCCAAATATAAGCGTACGATCTAATCTTACCGCACGTGTTCTGCTTGACTTCCTTTATTTAATCGCGAGTGTCTCGTATTTGGGTACACGAATTTCCTATAAACTTTTTCTGCTGTTAAAAAGGGTCCATTTCTCGATACTGTATAAGAGGCGTGGAAATCAAATTCATCCTAGTAAGGGTTACATTAGTACAAACTATTGATACAGTTTATTAACATTTGCGTATTTTTCATAGCCGGTAACATCTTAAGCGCCCCTTATTTCCCTGTTTCCTCTCCACAAAATTAGTCAGAACTTCCTTTGAAGGTGGACTCTATCTCCTAGAGATAAAATGTATATCAAGGGTTAATGTATATAAAGTGGACGTAATATCCCAAATGTAAACGTACGATATGATCTTACGGCATGTGTTCTGCTCGACTTTATTTAGTCGCGAGTTTCTCGAAATCGGCTCAACGAATTTTCTTGAAGTTTGTTCTAGTGTTAGAAAGGGGCATTATTGAGATACTGTATAAGATGCATGAAAATCAATGTCCTCTAAGTAAGGGCTACATGAGTACAAACTATTGATACAGTTTATTAATATTTGCGTGTTTTCATAGCCGGTACCCCCTAAGGCGCCCATTGTTTCGCTGTTTACATCAACACTTCACAAGCACATGGTTTCTCCTTGTATCATTTCCTTAACGTAGCGGTACCATTTCAAGCCTTGAAAATATACAACTCAAACACCAAATACAGGGAACTATTTTACCTGTGCTACCTCAGGCCAGTCAAATTATGCTTTTATACCTCATTTCGCCTGTAACCTTGAACCAAAATATGTCATCATGGGAATAACACAAACCGTCTCTAGACAACGGAACCGTCCCTTCTTAACTAAACTGTTGTACAATTTACCAGTAACCCATCACGAATACTGCACATGGACTGAAATAATCGTTCCATAAAGTTTGTTTTAATAGGGACTACTCAGCTCAGGTACGCGGATGGGATTCTGACCTGAACTCACTATAAAATTAAACCATGGCATCCTGGAATCTCAACAACACTGCAATCTGTGACGTTTGTTCTTAGCAATTATTTAAATAGTCTGTCTGAAGACACCGACTTCCCAAAATGAAACAAGTGATCACTAAAATCTATGAAATCTTTATAATAGAGAGATATGTGCAAATGGCGGATACTCGAAACTTTATTACAATATCAAAGATGGGTCTATTAAAAACTGTTAAAAAAGGGGAATTGTTAGCCCAAATGTAAACGTAATATAAAGTCTTACGTCGTGTGTTGTGCTCTACTAACTTTATCTAGCCGAGAATTTCTCGAAATTGGCTCGAAGTGTTAGCTTCCCCTTTTTCCTACTGTTATTTAGATAATATCCAAGAGGCATTGTAATCGAAATCCTTTTAGTAGTGGTTCAATTACAGCACAAATTTGATAGAATCTATCAACATTTTAGTGTTGTTTATACCCTGTACCCATCGTTACTACTTATCGACGATATTCGTCAGGACTTCCTTCTTGGTTGGACTCTATCACACATATATAAAATATCAGAGAAGGTCCATTATCAGGACTCTTTAAAAAGCATAGAGGCCCATCTATATACGGAAGGTATAATCTTTTGATCGCATGTGTTGTGTCCGACCTCTTTCATCTAACCGCGAATTCGTGAAAATCGTCTCGACGAATTTTCTTATCAGGTTTCCTACTGTTGGGATCAATCACTCATTACGGACTTTCAAACATGGGTTGAAATCAAAATTCTCTGAGTTAGGGTTCAGACATCGCAAAGTGGCTGCAATCTGTTTTGCGCTTGCATTAAACAAACATCGTCAGAAATGCTTTTGGGAGTCAAATACATCACTGTTTAGAAGATATCGTACACTAACCAATGTCAAAATCATTTTAGTGGTGAACTGTAAGGAACCAGATGTGGACTGAAGATGTAATCTGCTAATGGACTTTGTTACAAATATCATATATTAATCTCCGGATTCCAAATAATCGGGTCTGCTAATATTCTTTAAACTTTTCCTACAGTTGAAAGACATCCCTAACTAGATTTAGTCCAAGAGACCTTGCAATCACCATCTTCTGGTTAAGGGTTCAATAATTACAATATTTTCAATCGGTCCAAATTATGCGGTGCTCGTAGGTTGCCCCTTTTCTCTCTGATTGCTCTCGATGAGATTCGTCAGAACTTCCTTCGTGGCTCGACACTATCCCCTAGAGATAAAATGTCAGAGAAAGATCCATGTCAAAACTGGCTAAAAAGGAGAAGATTGGGCCACCAGTATAAGTAAAATATAATCTTTGTGCGATAGATGCTGAACTCTCGCCCCCTCCCTTTATGTATCCTCAATTTCTGAAAATCGGTTAAACGAATTGTTTTGATGACTTTGGCTTCTGTTGGAACAGATTCCTAAATAGAATCTGTCCGTCAGAAGTTGCAATCAACATCTTTTAAGTACGGGTTTAATTCGTACTAACATTTGCTAGATTTGATTCACACTGTGTTTCATACGCCTACCCGTATGCTTGTTTACCCAGTTCCAAATACTTCAAGACAGCAATGTCAACTGAAGGCTTCCTAAACCCGTAGATACATGAAATACTTGAAGTAATTCTTCTCTAATCACATTATGACCACAAAATGAAATCTCCAATTTCACACTTGTATGTTTTTGTGCTTTCACGTTCACTTGAGTCATAAGTAAACTATACAAATCAGAATATAAATAGTTCGCGCCATGCAGAGCAGGACACGACCCAAAAACATAACACAACTAATTAATCCTGTCTCAAGTTACGAATTATATATACTCACCAATATAATAACCTCTTCCTACACACAATCCAGGAGTTTTCTCTGGTAAGCTTTTATAGTTGGCACCAAAGAACACTCTTATTTCCCTAACTGGCTTGTAATAACACCGATGTATGCCCTGAAGGGCTTTTAATCTTCGATAAGCAAGTTATACCCAACTATTAATAAAGAATGAATAGCCAACTGGATGCTAATAAGGAATATCCTAACCCCTTCCTACACATAGTCCTGGATTTGACTCTAGTCACTTTTATATAGCTGGCACCAAAAAACAATTGTACTTGTTTACCTGACTTAGAATAACACCAATGCACGGAGTATACTCTACTTACAGATCTCAGCGGTCATATTCATGAGGTAATTATTTCCCATATTAGAGCAAGTAGGGGAGTATTCAGGAGCTTTTTTCATCTAATTTGGTTGGTTGAAATGCGGTTGTAGCCGATGAGAGCCCGGATCGGTTAAAACGGGATAAGATTCTTTTTAACGAAACTGATCTGTCTAATACCTTTTCTAAACAATAGTACATCCCGCAGCTCAGACGGCATGTACATTTAATTGTGTTTGGTTATCATGAAGTAACTAATACATTAGTTGTGGTTCAATGGACACAATAAAATGAAAAGGTCGGTTACGGAGGAAATGAGGAAGCAAAAAACAAAAAGTAGCAAACAGATCGACCTCAAGCAATACAATGTCACGCATTCAAACACAATTGTTATAGCAAAATGAAAGAAAGTCAATAGAGCATGCATATAGTGTTGGAAAAAATAAGAAATGATAAAGGAAAGTCAATGAAAATGATAACGAATTAGAATAAAGTAAATTGTATGAAAGGGTCTATAATTTTGTTACAAGGATCACATCTGGCTTATAGTAAATTGTACAATTACGAATACATCAGTTGCAGTTATTGCCTATTGCCATATCTTTCTCATTGTTCTTGCAACAGTGTAGACACATTGGTTTATTGTCTTTCCATCCGATGTTTATATATGTTTCTATCACATGCATGATATGTATATCATTGGCACAACCTCCTGGGGTTTTGACGTTGATTTTAATAGTTTGGTTGAATAACTCAAGGACACACTTATTTATTCTGGACGCGAATAAGCACGCGCAATAGATTCAGAACTCTTGAAAGCATGGCACTATTCATAATTTACATTCACAAATACAATGTTTTGAGAAACTAATGCCGGATCTACACTGATTCATAAAGATAGAGTGAATACAGTTTGCTACTTTCAGCTCTAGTGAACATAGGGAATTGACTGCTTAATTAACGCATGGAGTGGAGTTTGAACTTTTCGTTGGAGCCGAGATATTTATTTCATTTATCGTACAGTCTTTATTTTACCACCAAAATAAGGGATATATCTAGTTTTTGTCCTTTTAATCTTTTGACGACCAGCAACTTACTACACGCCTAGTGGATATCTTCGGAGGTATATGCGACCTGGGAATAAGAATGCTCTGACCATTAACAGGGGAAATGGAAACGTGCATACAACAGCATCATTGAGCTACTCTGGGTACCAGAATGGCTTGAATGGAGTCGGGTTTTAAAGATAGAAGGTTCTTCATCTCAACTGGTCTTCCAATATATCTGTCTGTCTATATGTCTGTATGTTTGCCTATCTGTCTGCCTGTCTTTCTGTCTCTCTGTCTATCTCTTCTTGTGCAACATTCTGACATTGCTCTTGACTGTCGTGATATACAGTTAATGACACTATATAAAATTGGTAACAAAGCTTGTATGGGCTAAAGAGAAAGTCATAGATAAGACAGCAGTGTGTGTGTGTGTGTGTCTGTGTGTGTGAGTGCACGTTTTATGCTCCATGAGGCGACATGCTGTTGTCTTATGTTAATAGCCAGCATCCGTTTAAATAATTGTGCTACACTCGAGTTTCCATACTTATATTCACGAAACCCACTCAAACAGGATACGAAATTGCAACCCATAAGATTTGATTATATGTGATAAGATGTTGATCATTGCAGGTCATCGGGTTGTAGCAGACAAGAATCTGTACAAAAGTTTGTTTTTAAAGGCATAATACATGGAAAAAACAAAACCTGATGACTTAAAAGGAGGGTAGTATATTGAATAAATCTGAGTTATTGAAAAGCAGCATTTTTTGCGCTCATCGAAAATGCTAAAATTAGGATATAAAACAGTGCAACAAATTTCGATTATACTAGAAGGTAATGACACAGTCCAATAAAATAACCAAAACAAATATATACCTAAACACAACATACACTCGAATTAGGAACTAGTAGGATGTGTACATATTTAAAATTTTACTCAGCACTTGCCAGATTGCTTGAATATTTTACCATCGTTGATATGAAAATGGCATCAGCCTAACTTTGTGTTGTATCTTCATCTCCAAGTTAAGTTAGCAATAATAATCCCATCGACTTAGCTATCGGCCGATCTCCTTGCTTTCAGTCTGTTGTAAGGTACGTGAACGCCTCATCCTCCAACGAACTGATCCAGATGTAGCCAATATCATAACTGTTGATCAAACAGGCTTCAGGCCTTGCCGTAGCAATAGCGATCAAGTCCTTGCGCTGACTACGTTTGTTGGAAACGGTTTTCAGATGAACAAAAAAACTGCATTTGTTTATCTTGATTTAACAGTGGCCTATGACAAGTTCTTGCATGCAAGGCTATTGTTGAAATTGTCAATAGTATCGCCGCGCTGGATAATTCACACTATCCAACTGTTATTTCGAGACAGGCGCTTGAGAAGGCAGATCCGAGAGAGAGCTTTAGCTCGTGGAAGCGTCAGACTAATGGACTCCCACAAATGTCTGGTCTTTTGCCAAGTTTGTTCAATGTCTTTATCAACGACTTACCTGTAACATAGTCGCCCAAGCTAAAGTCTGCAAATGATATTGCTCTCGGAACCCAAAGTCGCTCATTTGCTGAGCTTGAGGAGGTAATGAACAAGGACCTGGAATAAATGACGGACTTCTTCAAGAAATGGTGTCTTCAGCCAAGCGCATCAAAAACCGTCTCCAGTTTCTTCCACCTTAACAATGCAAACGCGAACCTTGAGCTTTGCATCCTCCTCAATGGGCAGCAAATAAAACACGACCCGACAAGAACATACCTTGGTGTGACTCTGGACAGATCACTGACATTCTACAACCACCTGATGAAAACTGCAGCAAAACCTAGCACTCAAAACAAGATGCTCCGCAAACTGGCTGGCTCAATCTGGGGCGCGAATTCTCAAAACCTCCAGAACAGTACTGGCCGTATGTTATTCGAGAGCCTATTATTTCTCTCCCGTCTGGGCTCGATCTTCCCACACCAAGTCAATTGATGTCCAGGTCAACACAACAATGCGCATACTCTCTGGAACAGTACGTCCTACCCGTTTACTTCATACCCGTTTGCCATGGCTGCCAGTAATCAGCGACATTCCTCCTCCACATCTGCGTCGCCAGAAAGCAACCACAAACGTGTTGGCTAACTTACATGCAAGTGAGAAACTTCCACTGTACATGGACAACACCTCACATCCAGCAGTCCGCTTGACTTCGAGACGCCCAATTTGGTTTGGTTCGTTGCAGGAGGATATAAAAGCTATTTCAGCATTGATTGTCGAGCGGACTTCAATAGATGTTGTAAACCACTCCGTCGTAGCTGAGCAATCTATCTATCCTCCTGGCTTCAACCTTCCATGTCATATGTGGACTACACTGAACCACATGCGGACATGACAGGGTATTTGTGCAGTCAACCTTGTCCGACGGAGTTAGGCCACTGACTATTCCTGTTGCTGTGGAGCTATATAGACCATGTCACACATTGTGAACAACTCTCCACTGACAGTTCCCCGGTGGACTGCAGGCTCGGCACCTTGCAGATGATGACTCTGTTAAATGGTTTAGCACGCACTATACACGATAAATAAAAAATAGTTAAGTTAACAATCAATCTTTAATTTTATCAGATTATTTATATCGTTCTTTTCCTTTGTTTCCAAAAAAATGCCTGTAAACAAACTTCAATGAGTTTTGGTTCAAAAAGTTTGGTATCATATCCTCGTACCAATCAAATGTATTGTGAGTCGAATGGTCTATTGATTGAATGCTGCCGTGATTGTGTAATTTAGGTTTAATAAAAATAATTTAAAAAAATGTCGCATCCCAATTTTTGTTTTATCATTTATAATGGAATTAAAATAACCTGATCATCAATTAAATCATTAAGAATCTCAATACCGGCATCATTCCAGGATTTGTATTAAACTTACATGGAACAAAATTTTGAATACTCAGGGATAACAAGTTATGTGGAACTTGGGGATCCTCTTTCCAACTGTAAACAGTAAAACATTATATCATATTGTAGCATTGTTGCTTCTTTAATGAAGTAAGATTAGATATAAAAGCTAAACATTTTCATGGCAGACTTTTATCGAGTCACATTAGCACTTTGAAGGTGGATGCTTACACACATATTGAAGCAGAGTAGTTTTAGACTGATCCCTTCTCAAATAGTATGCAAATCTCACTTACTTGAAAGGTCGTTTCCTGGTCTTGAGTAAAAAAAGCCAGTTATCTTGCACTTCGCGAATTTGTCTGTACCCCTGTTTAATAACTACTGTGTACCCACGCTAACATTTGTATTAAGGTGTCAATTTACAAAGTACTGAGACCTACCTACTTTGGCCCACCTCCAGTAGATAATAGGAAAAGTAAACGTGTCCTTTCTGCGAATGTCATCTGTAATGGTTACCAATGTCTCCAGTTATCTTTCACGCACTAGTGCTTTCCATCTTTTCATGGTAGCGTGCATATATATATATATATATATATATATATATATATATATATATATATATATATATATACACACACACACAGATACTAATATATAGTTATATAGATCATACAATCATCGGACGGTGGCTTTTTTAGGCACATATTAATGTATCTAAGTAAAATTGCCAGTCAAACTGTGAAGGAAACATATATGGATGCATAGACAAATTCACATATTGATTTAAATAATTGATATGTATGTACGTATGTATGTATGCATGTATGTATGTATGCAAAAATATATCCATCCGTAAAACAACATGTGTATGTTCATTTTATGTATTAATTCTCTCTCTCCCATATCTCCCTCTCTCTCTCTCTCTCTCTCTCGCTCTCTCACTCTCACTCTTTGAATCGAAACGGTAGAAGGCTGCCATTGCGTATTCTGTTCTACAGAGTTTGTGTTTAATATTGTTAAATGGCACAACACGCATATGTCACACGCGGTATTAGAGCTTAAACTTTAACGTTAGTTCGATCATTTAGGTTTTTGCAGCTGAAAATCGACACTTGAACTCGAGACTGCGGACAAATCTTGCTAGATGCCTTTGTTATAGTCATTATGCACTTTCTATAGTAGACAGCAGATCAATAGGATTCAGCATGATACAAGAAGTAGTCCGAAGTAACTAAAGCTAAATTTTTGCATTCATTAAACTCGGTATAATGCATTTAGACAGAGCAGATTATACCCGCTTTTGAATGTGCAAAATATGAATGATGGCACATATAAGTAGTACAAAAAACAAAACAAAAAAAAAAAACAAAAAAAAAAACAACGTTGTATGCCCGTTTCTTCTCTAATTTTCCTTTCAAAATGACCAAGTGACTTAGCAGTCGTTAAAGTGGTGCACAAACAAAGTGAGGCGAAACTGTACATTCCATACCCCAAGTTACACCGACTAATCATCCATAAAATAAAGGAAATAAAGTTTTTTTTTAAAAAATAATAAAAATCAATTTCTAAGATAAAGCAATCTTATTTGAATAACCTGGATAAACAGTGAGGAGAAATGGGATGTTCCCGTTCGATACAATCCAAATCCAGTGCAAATTGCGATAAAGTAGGACACACGGTACTAATGGTATGGAAAAATGGGAATCAGCCTGGAAATGGGTGAACCTAAAATAGAGTATATATGGGTTAGGCTGACTAGGATTGGGTAATAATATAAGTTATGTTGCAGGAAAAAGAATCTTTTGAGAGCTTATCCTAGCTGTAAGTGAAAAAATAGAGATATTAGGACAGAATTTTTCAGTACAAGTAACAAGATTGAAAATTCCTCTAAATTGTGTTAAGATTAAGTTTTGATTAAATTGTATTAGAAGTAAATTGATAAATCATACTGAAAGTAATCTTCTACTAAAATATATTGAGATTTAATCCATTTATTCGTATCCTACTATTCAACAATGATTGCGCTATTATGATCAAGTACGAACCGTCTTATACAAAATATTACTTGTATCGAAGATACAGCACAAAACAGTATATTCAGCAGGTTATAAAAATAGCGAACTAGTCAGATTCCAAAAATTCTCATGGAGGGCAAATGTGCTGATCTTGCAGAAGTACTTACGTAATAATGTACATAGACCTAGACAATAATCTGTAAGAGACTACGAAGCCTCGCTTTGAGATTCTGGCCAAACGCAAGAGCTAAAGAACACGCCATATTTGGCGTTGTCTTAAGAAAGCGGGTATATTAAGCCCAGCCGCGGGTCGACACCAGTTTTGCTAGCCAGAAACTCAAGCAGGCTCTGTCTTTTGCAGGTAAGATAACCGTCTATGTACAGTTTTCATAGTATAAGACTTTTTAGTGTTATAAGAATTTTTAGTGTCATAAGAATTTTTAGTGTTATAAGAAATTTTAGTGTTAAGATGTTAACCTAACATCAGTATGTTTAAACATTAGATTATTTAAATACTTTCTTGCTATTCCTTAATATAATGTATCGGAAAGTTTAATTGTTTGAAGAACTTATATTTACTTATAACTATATTATTGATTTTAGTAAAAGCAACGTTCGCTACCAACTTCATACTCAGTAATAGTTAATTTAGAAATAAAATACTCTTTATATAATAGAATTTAATATGTTGACTTTTTAGAATAAATTCAGTAAAATATATTTCAATTACGGTATTAGTCTGAAATATTGAATTTTAGATTCTTTTGCTATCGTGAATTTACTCGATATTTAATTATCTGTATTACATTCTAAACGGCCGATATTATACAAGTATGATGTTGGTAAGTGAAAGAATATCGTAGTTTTATATGTATTTCTTATATTCGAAAATTGAGCTTGTTGTAGTTTGATATTGAAATGTAAGTTTATATGTTGAGTATTTCAATAAAGTTTTGCTAGCCAGAAACTCAAGCAGGCTGTCTTTTTGCAGCTCGATCCCGAGTACCTTCAATTCCCCAAGAATGTAGTCACGTCTTCATCATCGAGTGACACTACATCAAATGACTTGAACTTCCTTCCTTTCTTCTCTCTTTCTCTCTCGGAATTCAGAAACGGATTAACGTAGAGTTTACGAAGCAAAACTCTTCGTAAAAGCTGGTGGAGAAAGAACAAAACAATTCGTAAAAGTTGGAGGAGAATAAAATGAAGTGAAAAAAATGGATAGTGTCACTCCGCATAATGATGATTTACGAGAGAGACTCGCACCAAAACCTTTGCGACTAGCAGACCTCATGTCGGTTATGTATGCAGCCGCCTCGCATAGAACAGCTACAGCACTAATCTATCCACATGGCCGATGCGTGGTTCATTCTACTTCGCTCCTGCTTGAATGTCCAGCAACTAACCGCAACTTCCCAGTAACAGGTCTACGCCATTACCAACACCCTGTCAGTTCCAGTGATTCACACTCCATTCGACTATGGTTCCTTTGATACTACGCAGACGACGATTGAAAACTAAAGCCAGTACATTAAGCAGACGACTACCGAAGAAAACCCCACATAACACAAGTACAGCAGTAGCAGCCCTCAGTGATCTCCGCCAGTTAAAGAATCCTAACAGAACTCTTACTTGGAAAACTAATTGGACATAACATATACTGTCAGTGCCTAGAACATTCTAACTTTTAATTCAGTTAATGTGACTCATAATACTACAGACAGTTTTTCTTGGAGTGCAATTTGTCTTTGGAAACATCAGATTCTCACATACAGGTATGTCTGTTATCACATTAGATATTTTTAAAGGTGACCAATCTCAGAATCCTGTTAAATGGTTAAATCATTTTATACGATGGGCTAAGTTTTATGAATTATCAGAAGATAAAGTTCTAAATGCCTTTCCTTTTCATCTTCAACAGCATGCTAAAATATGGTATGAATCACTACCTGATACCGTTATAAATAACTGGTCTAATCTAGTAGCTGCATTTACATCCAGGTTTCACACTGACGATATCATTTTAGATTTATCAATTTTACAAACTCGCCAAGAGTCTTCTGAAACAGTTATGGACTATTTAAGTCGTCTCTTACAAATTGCAAATAACCAAACTATCCCAGATCAAATATTGTTATCAGTCGCAGCTCAAGGTTTAAAACCAGCCATTAGACAAATTGTATTGAATAAAAACCCCAAACATATGGATGATTTACGTCAAGCCGCAAATTTAGCAGAGAAATCTATTGCCACCACTTATAACTATGATTGGCCTACACTTAACGGAATTTTAGAGGAACTTAAACAACTTAAAGATGAAATTAAAGCAGTCAACACAGAACAGAATCTAGAAAACAATTCATTCTCTCAGTCTTTTGTACATGTCAATAAAGAACCATTTCGGTCTCAACATCATAACTTGTCTTACCAGCCAGCCAAAAATCCAAAATTTTCCTGCAGCTCAGTACACTATTCTCGCGATAACTACATATATCATTTACCTCATGGTGCGCGCTACCAGTCACAACCACATAGTCGTACCCAAAAATACTGTCTTGGATGTGGTAGACTCTGTACTTCACGTCGCGTATGTCGTGCACGAAATAAACAATGTCACTCTTGTCATAAAACAGGTCATTTTTCACGAGTATGCTTCTCATCACAACAACAATATGAATTCACGCCAAATAAAGGGACACAATCTTGCCACAAGCGAACTCGACAGCCCCAAGTTAGTTTGGTAGTGCCAATTCATAAAAATCTCATTCCTACCTATGTCAGAGACAAGATAACTAATGCACTTGTTGACTCAGGCGCAAATATATCAGCAATTAATGAAACATTTCTTTACCGCGTAGGTTTGAATTCAAGTCACTACAAACCAACAAATATTTCTAAAATTGTAGGAGCAGGTGGTGAACGTCATAGTGTTTCTGGTATGGTTCAACTAAATTTGAAAATAGGAGGCATATGCTTCTCTCACTCATTCTATGTTGTACCTAATTTAAATCATTCGATTATTTTAGGTATTGACTTTTTGACTATACACAAAGCAGTCGTGAATCTAGATACACAAACGCTCTCCTTGTTAGACGATACGGTAACCGTAAATTTGATTCATAACCAGGCTGGTCTGGCACGCGCCACAAAACACACAATGATCCAACCTAACTCAGTTAGTACAATTGCAATAAGTATCAGTAGAATTCCCAAGGGAACATCTGTTTTACTAGAACCGACTCATAGTATGCCAAATTCTGCAATTCTTCCAGCTAGAACAATTTTGACAGTTTCTAAGAAGAACTTTATACAAATTATTAACCCAACTCCAATGACAATGCAAATACCTGCCAATACAGCATTAGCATGTGTGGACGTACTAGACCCACAAACAATATTTACCATTAATGAGGACACTTCTGATAGGAATGACACACCTAATATCATGAATACGCAGTCTAACAAATCACAAGAACCAACTTACACTCTTTAGATTTGACAGAAAATCAAAAACAAGAACTTCATTCATTTTTGAATCAACATAGGGATGTTTTCGCAGTAAACTTAGATGAGTTAGGCAATACTAATGTGTTCACACACCGAATAGAAACAGGTGACTCTATGCCAGTTCGTTGTCAACCTTACCGTGCGGCACCGCACATCAATAAGGAAATTGATAGACAGGTAGAAGAATTATTAGAACATCAATTAATTGAACCTAGTTCATCTAGTTATGCATCCCCAGTTGTATTGGTCAAAAAGAAAAATGGTGACTATCGTTTTGCTATTGATTAAAGGAAACTTAATCAGGTGACACAACCGATGACCTTCCCTCTTCCTCGATTAGAAGACGTCATTGATGCAGTTGGACAAACTCAGCCATGTCTTTTCAGTACTTTAGATTTAAATTCAGCATTTTGGCAAATTTCTATGGACCCATTATCAAAACATAAGAGTGCTTTCATAACATCACGTGGTCTTTACGAATGGAATGTAATGCCGTATGGACTCAGAAATGCCCCCGCCACCTATTGTGTTCTTTTAAGTCACGTTCTTAGAGGGATACCGTGGTCAACATGTCTTGCATACATAGAGGACATCATTATTTTTTCAAATTCTTGCATCTAGAGCTTATATTTAGACGTTTGCGGCAATCAAACTTGACACTTAAGCCGTCAAAATGTGTATTTGCAGCATCTGAAGTTGTTTATCTTGGTCATACATTCTCAACAAAAGGTATCAAGGTAGATGAATCTAAAATAAATACAGTTACACAATTTCCTGTTCCTAAAACACAGAAAGATGTTAGGAGTTTTCTAGGTTTGTGCAACTACTACAGAAAATTTGTTCACGGTTATTCTACCATAGCAGCACCATTAAATAAATTGTTGACAAAAGACAGTTCATTCCATTGGACAGATAAGTGTCAAAAGGCATTTGAAACTCTTAAGACAGCTTTGACTTCAGCGCCTATCTTGGCTTATCCTGACTTTAACAAACCATTTAGGCTCACATGTGATGCTAGCGGCACCGCTCTAGGGTATATTTTGTCTCAAATAGGGACAGATGACAAAGAACATGTTATAGATTACGGTGATAGAGCTTTAACAGACGCTGAAAAACGATGGTCAGTTACAGAACAAGAATGTTTAGCTGTTTTGGAAGGTATCAGAACATATCATGTTTACCTATCACATCAGAAATTCACTGTCATTACAGATCACAAAGCATTAGTGTGGCTTAAGACAGTTAAACACACTTCAGGTAGATTAATTCGTTGGTCACTTCGCTTGCAAGAATACGACTTTGACATCGTATACACTCCAGGACATAAAAACACAAATGCTGACGCACTCTCACGTCGACACTGCGAACACTCACAGGGAAGCGGAGAAATCTCCAGATTACATAGACACACAGACTACTCAATCAGAGCCAGCTGTTCACAGTATTCAAAAAGAATTAACAGAAATTACATTTTACTACACAAACGAAGATATTCCAACTCTATCCGCAGTACACACAAATGACACTACACTCAGTGATTCCCCTTCAATTTCAGCGCGAGTGCCCTGATTTCAAGGACATGTATGTTTACTTAGAGCAAGGAATATTACCAGAGAATACTCGTCGCGCAAAAGCTATTCCGTATGAAGCAAGTCAGTATGAACTCGTAAATGGTGTCTAATATCATTTTTTCCAGCCTCGAGCAAAACACAAAACTTCATCAGATCAACTCATAAAACAAGTAGCTTTACCAACAAATTTGAGACAAGACGTTCTTCTGTCTTATCACGATTCAAAAGCAGGAGGTTGTCATTTAGGTGTCCAAAGAACATATCAAGCTATCAAACAAAAATACTTTTGGCCTAAAATGTACCAAAATGTTTATGATTACATTACATCATGTTCTCAATGTCAACTCATTAAACGGGACACAAATGCTCGAAAGGCCCCATTGCACCCATTGCCTCCAGAAGACGTATTTTCTCGGTGGCACATGGACATTTTGTGCATGCCAAAAAGTAGGGAAGGCTACCAGTATATCTTATTGGTGACAGATAGTTTGTCACATTGGTGTGAAGCCTTTCCCTTACGTACACAAACAGCAACGGACATCGCCAGTGTTTTGTATAATGAAATATTCACACGTTATGGCGCACCGCGAACATTTGTCAGGGATCGTGGACGAAACTTTATGTCCCACATTGTATTAGCACTCTGTGAACTATTTCAAGTAACACGTCGCCATACCAGTTCATATCACCCTCAAACTAATGCCGTATGCGAACGTTTGAACAGCACCATTAGTCAATCACTTAGAGCGTACTGCAGTAAACAACAAGATGACTGGCCGTCGCTATTGCCCAGCATAATGATGGCATTCCGAATGAGTCCAGCTGTCAACTCAACTGGTTATTCGCCCTATTACATAGTCTTTGGTAAGGAAATGACTTTACCTTTAGATGTGTATCTCACACCTCAAGAGACTGTCCAGAAACAAACACAACAATACATAGATCAGTTAATTCAAAGATTAAAAATAGTTCAGGAATTAGCTAAAGCAAACACCCGCGAAACGCAAGACACAACAAAACAGAGGTTTAACCAGAAAGCAAAGGAACCGCCCTTTCACGTTGGAGATTATGTACACCTACAAATAGCACACGTACCGGTAGGGTTATCAAAAAAGCTTTATCCCCGATGGGAGGGTCCGTATTGCATCGCTCAATTAGGTCCGAATAACACGTACAGATTACGCAGTTGTTCCGACAATAAAGAAATGAAATCACTCGTACACGCCAACAGACTTAAGTATTATAAAGACCCTAGGGATTATCGACCGCCAACCCCGCATGCAGCTAACACAGTCCCTCAGTCGACTCGGCCACGACATGATGAAACGAGCAATAATGACGCACCAACTGACAACAGTTCGGAATGGTACTCAGTTGATAAACTTTTAAAATCCAAATGGATTTCTGGAAAGAAACATTACCTGGTTAAGTGGACCGATGGATCCACGCCATCATGGCAACCAACGGAGAATGTTTCGCAGGCATTAAAAGAAGCATTTCACAGAACACTCACACAATCGAATACACGTCGCAAACGACTAGGTCGAATATTTCGTCATTGAATTCAATACGAAATTCTGAAGGAAATTCCTTCCTATATGGGAGAGATAATTATAGTCACATCCTCCTCCATTCCATTCTTTCCTCATACTTCTATTTCTTTTTCTTCTTTCTGGCGCCAAATCTCTTAAACCTCTTTCTTACTCTTTAAGGTATGGATGGAATATGGATTCGGTTCGTAGGATTGTGTTTCCTTTCAAACTCTGAATTCAGGGTTCGCAATATCAGAACAAAAACAATTTGAACTATGAGTTATCTTTAGCCTCTCCCACTATTGTATGATTCAGCCTATAAGTGGATTCACACTTTTACATCAGACTGTCACGGAATTGTTCAGTTGAATTTATCGAATATTGTCTTTCACAGTTAAATGCAATACGTCTTACAATGAATGTACAGTTTAATACAACAATCTTGTTATTGAATGAATTAATTCAGAAAGGTGCTTTTCTACATTAAAATGTGTCATAGAGAGAAGTTTTGCCCTTCATTAATAAAATAGGTAAATACCTATTTGGAATGTTAACAATGAGAAACGTTGCAACATTAGCAAGTCACATAAATATGTGACGCAATAGAATAATACTAAATTATCGATGTTATTGTTGATATGGAAGTGATGTCTCCTCCTATACCCAACAGGTCAATAATCGATTTTAAAATTTTTTAAAAAACACAACGTGTAACGGCTATTGGTCGAAAGTCGAAAACGTTACTATTTTTAGAGCAAGCGATGCTCGTCACTGTCGAAAACATGTGTGAAAAGTATTAGAGAATGGAAGAAATGGTTGCCGCTCAAATGGTTGAGTCTCAGCAAATTAGTCACACGGCAGCAGGCAAGTTACCTGCTATACCGATTAAACCGCATGTTTTTACGGAATCTATTAATCAGATCGAAACGACTGTATCTACAGATTATATATGTTATTCAATAACGCCAAAGGATCCGCATTACTGTTTAAGTCATTTTTAGCAACACGTAAAGATCGTGACCTATATAATTCGCTACATATCCCAGATTAGTCCCAACCTTTAAGACGAATTATTAATTCCAGTTTTAATGAATGCATCATGAACACACGTTACACAGTTACTTGGTTTACCTGGCATATTACCGCATCGTATCACACATTCTAGATATCTTCTCAAATTATGTTCTGCCGATACAAAACCAAAGTATAAGAAAGAGAAATATAAACATACATAAAGTAAAATAAAGTGAACAAGAAATGTATGCTAACATTAGTGTTATAATTATTTCATAAGCCCAGTTGAAGAAGTAGATTTCGTAGAATTTTATTGAAATATTTTAAAACCCTGTTGGTCATCTTTTCCTTCTGATTTTTTATTTAATGTCGTACCATGATCTTTTTATTGTATTAGTTTTTGAATATTATCCGATATTGTCAAATGTTCTACTCATTGCATTTGGAATTTTATTAAATATTTTGCAAAAATACTCTTCATTGTATTTTTTGTATTTTACTGAGTATTTTGCAGTGTTTTTTCACTCATTGTACCTTTTGATATTTTATGAATACCTGCATTGTTTTTCTCATTGTATATTTTGTATTTTATTCTCTATTTGCAGTGTTTTTCTTATGTATTTTTGAATTTACAATATATTTGACAACATTTTATTATTGAATGTTCTGATCCGTCCTCTTTTACCTTCTATTTAAGAATGTAATTTTTTTTCTCTCGAGCCTCGAGGACTCGGCTCAAATGAACCGGAGGGTATTATTAGGACAGAATTTTTCAGTACAAGTAACAAGATTGAAAATTCCTCTAAATTGTGTTAAGAGTAAGTTTTGATTAAATTGTATTAGAAGTAAATTGATAAATCATACTGATTAACTTAGAGTTTACGAAGCAAAACTCTTCCTAAAAGAGACATTGTCTTATTGATGGAATTACAGTCCTTTAACGGTCTTGCGTTTGGAACACTCATTTTTAAAATTAGCACCTGACTCTTTGGTGCGGAATTGAAAGCAAATCTTTCAAACACATGCAGGTCCAGAAAATGCCGAGGCTCATATACTTTCCTCTGCACAGAAGCTGACATGCAGGTTTCATCTATACCGATAAATATAGGTTTGATCACGAGCACTCCAAAATTTTAAGTTATTGAATTTTTAATATCATAGTGTTTGCATATGTTTACTATGGGAACTGAATTAGTACCGTGAGTCCTGTAGAACGGAATCAAACTTACAATAATAGCGGACGTAAGAGACCCAGATTATGCACTTTAGTGCTTATTGGTCAGGTATGTCGTATAACTATTATTTTAGACGTATGTCATACAGAATGCTAGGCCAGGATTAATCGCGTTTCTGCATTCTCTCTCACACACACACACACACACACCAGCACACACACACACACACACACACACACACACACACACACACACACACACACACACACACACTAATATACCATATGTAAGCTTTGAATCAGTTATTCAAAAAATAAATAAACACAATCCCTAAACCCCATCCCGCAAAACAAAAATTTGCATTACTGGTTAATGAAGGCAATTCAAAACGAAAAATGGAATCTGACAAAAATCCAATCAGTGCTTTGTTGAATGATCAAACAAAGTAGGTATTTTACATAAATCGTGAGATGGACCTGTAGTGGCAGATTGACTATCTACTTGAATGTTAACTTAAAGAATAACAAGTTAAACATGGAGAGGCGTGTTTTATACCTGGATCTCTAAAACATTTTTCAAATAAGGTCAAATACACAGCTACTAAGTGATACATACATTTTGTCGGTCGTAACAGTTTCCTAAGACTGGAGCACTGACACTGTTTATGTACATTTAAAGCCTTCGCCGATTTTAAAATGTGAAGTCACAAGGTACTTATAAGCTATTGATTGCGACGGACGATACGTATGCTGTCATTCTACTCCTAATGCATGTATTAAAAGAAACGTCGTTTTTAAGCGCTTTTATTACCATAAGAACAAAATCTCCCAGCATTCATATATTATTGTTATTATTATTATTATTATTATTATTATTATTATTAGTAGTAGTAGTAGTAGTAGTAGTAGTAGTAGTAGTAGCATTGTGTTTATGAAGGTAATAAAGTTCCATGTCAATGAAGAATTAGAGCTCTAAAATTAAAAATCCCGCTTGCTTCGAAGATGCAGCCTTTTATGCGTTTTATGTTTATAATTAATTTGTGTCTTAGGCAGCATAAACAAAAGTCAGTTAAAATTAATGAACTATAAATAAATATAAGACTCAATCTGGGCTATCATGAAGTCTGTATCTACAAGTCTGTACAGTAGCTTCTTGTGTAAAGTACACGCTGAATAGGAACTTAAGGTACATAACCTGTGGGAGGACAGTATAGACAATAATATCCGGATGTGTCATTTTATGTACGCGATTCTGTACATGGAGCGATCTGTCATAACGCATTATTTCATTTGTGGAATTTTGGGAAGGGCTATGAGTATTTATATATTATCAGTGAAGTCTGAGTGAATTACACACGACTAGAAACCTAAATTAGTGAGTGGAACGACAATGCCCGCAACGGTTTATCGTATCTAATTGCATGAAAGGCTATAAAAGTCTGAAAGTTATCTCTGAGCATTGTCAGTTCAGCCGGAAACGCCCTAGAAGGTATAGTTTTTAACTCGGACCTGAGGCTTGTTTTGATCCAAGTTACAAGTAAGTACATAATTCTGTCCTAAATTAATGCAACTGATTTCGTGATGTTGCATCGTGTTGTATACAATTGTAAAATATACAGTTAACCAAGATTGCTCCTAAACTGATATACTTACTTACGTAAATATACAGCCAAGCGAACTTACAACGAACTTTATTAAAAAAAACGTTCATCATAAAATGAATTCATCATAATCTATGAATTGTTCCTCGGTTACGGTTAATCTTGACACAACATAAAACAATTTGACCTCTGAAGTGATAAGGCACGAATGACATTTACTTCTCAAAACATTAGTAATTCTTCTAACTACAATGCAAAACAAATTCCCGGATGGAGGTCAAGAGTTATCCCTTGTGTGAAAACCCAAATGTTTGTAACAAAAGCTGTTTACTACAACTGTCACGAATTACACGGTCACGAATTAGGTCAGCATTAGATACAATGTCTCAATAAAGATGTTAACGTAAAAAATAAAAGGAAAGTCAGAAATGAACAATATCAAATCCAGTAAATAAAGTTACATTACATTAGCATGGAATAGAATAATAACAAAAAAAATTAAAACTTACAACCAAAGAGCTAAATTAAATTAAATAAAAATTGGTTTATTATGTAGACAAACATAAATGGAGCCCTAAGTAAATATATTAAGATAAACATTTAGTTTACAAAAGATAATCCATTTGGTCAATTGCATTATTTCCAGTCTGTTACATATGCAAAAGGAATATATATGTAATTGCGTACGAGGTCACATCGTCTTTACTAAAGAAAATGCGATGTCAACTAACAACCAGAAGATCGGATGGATACGTAAGTAGATAACTAGGCAGTTATTTAAGGAGACGTACGCGGAGGAATATATAGATGGATGCAAATGTATATATATATATATATATATATATATATATATATATATAATCCATGTTTAGATATTTAATAAATTCAGAAATTTCGATTTTTAATATTATTTGTATTATCCCCTTTAACACTGCAAAAAAGGAAAAGAAAACGATGCTTAAGCAGGCAATAATTCTCAAAGTACATTCAATTAAACATTCGCTGTTAGACAGAGCAGGATATAAATAACTGTGTGATTATTAGGCATTCAACAATGTTCAGGTGCATATGTACATTTCTGTCCCCTATGTAATTGTCTAATTTATTTCTGCTTTAGATTCCACAAAATGTCTTGGGCTGATATTTTCTACCCTGGGAATTCGGAGATGAAAATGAGGTTGGCACAATTATGCGGTCAGTTGAATACTCTTTTGGACAGTTGCTTTACGGCTGTAAACCATCTAATTGACTGTGTTGAAGAATATCTTCCAGGACAGAAGTTCGAGAAGATAACCATGCAATGGTCGGCAAGCCTACGGGACAACTGTAACCTAATAATAGGGCGAGTAAACGAAATAAAGAATTACTTAGAAAAGAAGGAATGTGAGGTAGAAAAACTTATGGGTACGGAGCTGTTCAATCAACTTATGAATCTTGACACAAAATTCCAGGAAAAAATTGATATTGCTAAGAAGGCTCTGATTGGAATCGAAGGGATATCGTTGACTGTCGGAGGCGTAGCTTTGGTAGCAGCGATCGCGGCCGGAAAGATGTTAACCAAAGTTGTTGCAAGATTGGGAGTAATCGCTACCTCTACCCTGGCTACCATTGGGCTCGCCGTTTTTGGTTTAACGATCGACATGATTGTATCGGCAATTCTTGGGGCAGTTGAAAAGGCTGAGCTCGAGAAGGCTGTAGAAGAATATGCGAATGCCGTAGAAGCATTCAAACCTGCCGCTGATGAATTTTATGATAACATCAGTATGGTAAGGGCCTTGATTAACTTGCATACCAAAGGGTAGAGACAAATTTACCTGCTTATACTTTTTCTGGCTGAATGCTATTCAAGCCATGGAAAGAATAAATCGTTATTTTTTTCTCTTCTTCAAAATTAATTGATGATGTAAATCACCATTATATAATCAATAACAATATGCATTACCTGTACTATATCCACAATCTAGTAATCTTTGTTACACAGGACAATAGAACACGATAATAGAAGAATACATGTTCGTATAAGAGATTGTTTCAAATGGTGTGATGTATATAGTTATCATTCGCTATTAATAAATAAAAAAAAAAATCTTTCACATTCTATCTATATTTTGCTATATCTTCACAATCTCTGTACTCAGTGACCGCAACTCTTAGAATATTTTGATAGATTAGTTTCAGAGAAAAGAGACGGATGTATTTTGCACTATGATCTACACAGTATTGCACAGGGATTCACATACACACATTTACATAATTGAAAGATATCAGAAAAATACGGGATAAAATCTTCCTAATATTAAAGCATTGACAGTGGTAAGTACCGAATAAGACTCTCGAGGATCTTAAACTATGAAGTCACAAGGTACATAGGAGTTACTAACTTTGTGTGCAGTATTGATTAAGACAGGCGTTGCGAAAGGTGTCTGTACTATATTTATCAGAACGGATAGTTATTAACTATTTAGACAAATGTAATATAGCAGGAGCATATATAATTTTGTGTTTTCATGTATTAATTACGCAGAAGTGGGCATTTTGTATTTTTATGTAATTAATGTTATTGATGAGTGAAATAAAGTCATCAGTTGCAATTATTGTGTTGCTCTCATTTTACACATATTTAGCCGTTTAGGCAACCTTGAATCAGGATTACTTGTTCGAGTTTTGTTCACTGAGCAATGATAATGGCGTACCAAAACTCAAACAGGTTATGGCATTGTCCAGAATTCCTTCGAATAAGTTAGAACAATTCTAGGATAATATTATAGTCCATGTAATGAGCACATTTTGTGTCCAATGAATAGTACAAAAATGTGTTTTTCTTATAATAATATCTCTTAAGAAAATAAATCACGACTGCAGACTTACAACAAATACTCAAGAAATATGATAGATTTAAAATTGGAATGAATATGATTACCTAGTTCTTGAATTATATACACCGTATATTGCGAATGTATTTAACAAAAGAGCCTATATGACATAATACACAACTCATTTTGTTTCGATTTCACCTATTATTGTGACCTAGCCCATCCAATGTGAACTGACAGAATTATTCTAGAAACGTCAAAACCCCACCAGCCACTGAGAAATTAAGCCAAAGACGCTATGTATGTCTTATTATTAAGAGTAGCATTAGCAAGTGTCAACACTTATGCAAACATCATTTTATAGGCAAAATGAAATAAATATATTCTGTACAGGTTACAGCCATGAATATAAATTATAAAATTAGATAACATTTCGTACCTAGCGCGACAAAGAAACACACACACACACACACACACACACACACACACATACATATATATATATATATATATATATATATATATATATATATATATATATATATATATATATATATATATATATATATATATATATATATATATATATATATATACACGTTTTAGGTGCGTTGTGGGCAGTCATCCCGAAAGTGGGTTTACGGGAAGGACATGATATAGTTTGCATTTCAAATCAAAATATATATACATAGGTTGTATTTCTTACATAGTAATTATGTATATGTTGAAAATAAGTATATATACTTATGTTATAGTCCTATTCATGTTTTCGGTTCGTGGGCAGATATATAAATTTCATGGGCACTTTTGACCTTTAGGTTGAACTTGACAAAGTAACTGCCCAAAAATACGTTCACGAGGAACAAACATATAGCATTCTGCCCGCGAATACGGCCACGGGAACAATATATAGCGTACTGCCCACAAATACGTTCACAAGTAACAAATATATAGCATGACTTTCCGGTGTGCGCGCGCAAAATGGATGTCAAGACACGACGATAAACATTAATCTATTAAAGCATTCTTTGCAATGGCCAGCGTACATATAGCGGACGTGAGGTTCGTTTTTCACAGCTTGTTTGAAATAAATGGATGATTATATATCCAGTGCAACAACTTGTCTTGACAGCTTATGGATGTTAATGTTTGACATTTATTGTGAAGATGATTGTTCACTGCTTGTTGATGAATTCGTAACTTCTGTTAATCGATGCTATAGCTCAATTTAACTGTCATACACTGATATGTTTAAGTCTGCTTGCACAGTTAACTAAGCAGAGTTTTGGAAATATAACAAATTGGTTTTAATAACTTTCAGAGTTTGTTTTACTATTACTCAATATTTGTTTCAAGTACTATAAAGACTGTGATAGGTTGGGTGACTGAGATTACAAATCAGGCCCTTCTCAATGGGGGGGGGGGGGCGGGGGGATTACTACCCATTATGAATACTACTGGTCCTAGATGTCCAACCTGATATTTATGACATATTGGTTCAACATCTTACTGCCAGCAGAAATGGTGTTCTGTAGTATTTTTCCCAGTCAATAGTTTATGGATATATTATGTCATGTACTATGCTTGTTTAATTCTCTCATCTCAGTTCTGATTTTACCATTGAATGCTATACTGTTCCTAGGCATGCGGTATTCTTGGTTATTAAAATTATATATATACACAGATAACTGAAGGTGAGTTCTCATTATTCCCTTACAATTGTAATTAGTGGGGCTGTAGCAATTGATGGTCTGAGAATTCAAGTTAACTGGTTCAAAACTTGGGAAAACAACAAAGTGTTTTCTTCCTTTGACAGGCATCATAAAGTTTTGAATCTTTGTCTATCTGATGACTGTGGTACACAAGTTACAAACTTTGCCTTAGAATGATCCTGATTTTTGATACTTGTTACTGAATGGGGGGGGGGGGAGTAACAAAATTATTAAAGGTGGAATGTATGCAAACCATGCTGGAAATAGATATGTGCCAGCAACTGCAACATGTAAGCTTCAATCGATTTTGGAAACTATAAGCTTTATCCTGTAAATATTAACAGTTCACACCCTGTATAAAAGATGATTTTGTGTTTGATTAACTGGAACTGTTAATTTATTATGTTAAGGAATTTATTGTTTTAACCCTAGTAAATGTAACATAATTAGGTCAAAAGTTCCAGTTTGTTTATTGTTTCCAAAGTTGATTATTGTAACTGGAAGAACCCGTTTCTAAGTGTTAAATGAAACGAAAGAGATACTGTTTACTCAAGTGATATAAAATAAAAGTTTAAAATGAACTGAAAGAAATATTGTTTATTCAAGTGATACAAAATAAATGTAAAAGTGTATATTCATTAAGAAGTGTATTATCAATTGCAAATAAATGAAGATTTATCTTATTTTGTTCTTTACTTGTGTACAAAATTATACCTGGATTGGGCAATAATTACTTGGACTCCATTTGGAAAAGAAAAATCTATATGTTCTAAATACCTAATTTTCATATCATAATGCTCTTTTAATGGATGATTATGCTTTTCAGCTGACGTTACCATATTGCCAAGTGAACTAATAGTATAGCCTTCGGTGTGGCCCACTAATCATATTTGTAAATAAATTATGCATACAACAGAGAAATAGCTCTTAAAATATCTTATGAGTTGAATAATGTGTGTACACAAATAAACATGAAGCAAATCATTGAACTTGTATGCCACACATGCAAGCGAATTGGTGCTTTTCATATGTAACTTGTGTACTCTTACGGCTTTTGTCTGTATTACTTTTAGCCATTTCTATTCACACACCAGAACACAACCTTTTTTTTGTCTGATTCAGGTGCTAATGCAAAACTTATTTCAGCTGTAACTGAAGTATACAGAATTTTTCCTGATGCTGAGGCCTACTGTGTAGACAGTATAGCTTAAGTCATCAAATCAAATGGAAGACAACAGTGTGCAGTTGAAGAAAATGATATATACCCAGTACCATTTAGAGTTATCTTAAAGAAAAGTAACAATGCACACTGATACAAGTGGTTTTAGAAAATGCATTTGTTCCACATAAACCCAAAAGTTCAGTCTCTTGCCTAAAATTCAATCAGATGTATGCATTTATTTCATAAAACACAAAGATATAATGAACCAAATCATTTTCATTATTGAGTTAGGTAGTAGGCTATGTTAAAGAGTGCAATCACTTTATCTATTTTTTTTTCATTACATTTTTATTTATTATAAAATGACATTTCTTAGTGGAGTGCTAGCAACTGTAACTTGAGGAATATTTTGTACATGCTGGCCTAAGTGTCATGAATATACTGTGCTTCATTTTGCTTTATTATGTATAAAACTATCATGAGACTTGCTTGATTAAATCCTGAATTTGTCAGTTACACTTACAAGTCCACTGGTAGAATTTAAAATCTGTGACAGTTTGGGAACTTTTTTTGTTGTAACTACAAATCACTTTGCCTTCATAGTCAATGAATTCAAGCCATTGATAATAGTCAAACCATTGTGACTGAAAATGTGATTGTCTCTTAGTTGTGTCCTATTTGATAATTTTGCTGCCACATAGTCTGGATTATGTCTCTGAAGAAATAGTTCATCTAGACTCTGTTGCAGTATTACATATTATATGTTCAATTTAATAAATTTTCTTTCTTTGAATCATTCTTATGTCATAACTTGCGAAAATAGTTTAGTTAACAATATTTATTCTAACAGAAAAGATCACCTCACTTGACAAATCATCCTACTAAAGTGATCATGGCATACACTTTATCTTTGAAATTCAAATATTGGCCACTCGTTAATTAATATAACTAATATTGCACATTGAGGGTGATCATATGTATCATCAGTTTAAAAAATAAAGACATAATACTATCATTTAATCACTGCATACAGGAAACAGACACTTGTGTCTGCAAAGTGCCTTTCATTGGATTACTTTGGTTTATTAAAACCAAACAGCGAGCCACTCAGGATTTTCTAGGGTAGATACAGAGAATATATTATGGTCATTCAGAGCACTATCAATACATCAGACCAGATTGTTTTTATTATTATTTAGGCAAAATAACTTACTAAGTCGGATGGTGATAGGTTATGTGGAATTTGCATTGAATCATCTGATCCCAGAAGATTTGATACAATGTCACTGGCTATGGTAATCATCAAGTGCAGTTGCACGGCACCATAAGACTTATCAAGATACCATAAGCTAGAAAGATGAAGAAAAAGAAAAACAATGACCCAAAGACAAATCCTGCAAACTGTGTGAAAAAATGATCCCACAGATTATAGATGAAAACTTTACTATATTTAGCTTCAAGATATTAATAAATTCGGATTACTTCCTTCAGTCTGCTACAGTAATTCATGCCCATTGCACTCATAAATAGTTCACAGTCCTTGCAGTATTTTGTGTGGGCCGCAATATTTTAATTGATGCAGCTGATGCTCCATTCTTCAGTTCAGTGTTGCTTCAAACATAGCAATGTCCCTTTGGGATGTGTGCATAAATAAAGAATGCCTGTCCCTTCATTACCACACTTGTTGAATTTATCGTGTCTCTCTGAAAACTGTACCATGTGAGAAAGAATTTTATAAACAAACTAGACATAAGTATTGCTAGACGTATACTCAGACCCGAGACTGCATTAAAGACTACTTACTTGTGAGGCAGTATCAGTGCTAGGGCTTAAGGTAATAACTTGCTATATGTTTGGTAAGGCAAAATAAGGGGCGTTATGACTTAAATTGAAACTGTGAAAAAGCAAAAGGTTCAGATGCATTAAACTTTTGTTTTTCCTCATTTGTTATATTACAGTGCCATGAAAGGTCTTTTCTTTTATCTTTTTAATCTCTTGCCAATTTTAAGTCATCGTCACTAACCAAGTCTCTAAATCAATTCTTGGCATATTTAGCTAAAATGGTGTCTACTGTTCCATTACATCATTGATTGTTTAGCTTGCTTGTATGGAGCTTAACACCATTTTTGTGGACATCATAGGCTTTACATGGCAGCCAGCATATTTATTGGAGGAAATCAACACACATAACGCTATTGGCAAGCTTTCTCATATATACACATTGGTTGGACTAGAGAGAGTTGATTAGTTTGAGTGATGTGTATGCCTAGACCATTCTATAACCCAGGGCCCCATGATTGAATACGGCTTAAAGAAATTAACCCCAATTCAAAATCCTTGTTGCATTTAAATCATAACACCCATCATGCAAAGTGACACATGTCTCAAGATTTTCCAATTTGTATATGTTTTGCAACTTTTATTTCTGAGTTGATGCATGTGGATGTGGAAATTCAGTTACTGAATACTTAGCTACTTATATAAGAAGCTCTCACATTGGTAAAAGCATGCAATTGGGATTTTATTTGCAAGAGGGCAATTAATTGTTCAAAATACTGTTTTAGCTAACTACATATGCGAAGGGTTGATGTATAAAAAAGAGGATCAAGAAATCCTAGCTGGTGAAGATAATTGTATCCAAACTTGGTAGAAAGCGAGAAGGCCTTTTAATTTTGTACAGCAGTTTCATTAAGGAACCAACTATAATACCATTAGAAGTCTATGAGCAAAAACCACATTTAGCACCAACTAGACATCAAAACCATATGCATAGTTCCATTTACGGCCCACTAGAAAGGGTTTTCCAGATGCCCATTAAAGCAGCCATATTGGAGGTTAGATTGGCACTATTTTCATTTACGTCCAATTAGGCATAAGAAGTCTTTCACTGATATGACGGTTCATTCAGGAGAAGTAGTGATAACAAGATTTTCAGGATGGCCACATTGGTGGCCTTATAGGATGTCTGTACAGCACCATAATTCTCATTCAGGACCTGCTAGACATCAACATAAGTATTTTGTACACATGTTGACACGCTGACACAATTATCCATTCAGAAGTAGTGACAAAAAGTTTCTTAATATGGCCACTGTGGCAACTACATTGTATGTGTGAGTGGCACCATCTTGTTTTTTCTTCCAGATATTTTCACACAAATACCATATTTAAAGATAACATGAATTCATACAAGATCTTGTCGGTTTATTTCATAACAGATTTTTCCCCCATATTAACATAATCTTTTGAGAACAGTTATACATTATAGTTCTAGAAATTTTTCATGCTGCCAGAAACTATTAAAATCACAGCAGAAAGTGTTATGTTATATCTTTATTCAGCACTGAAAAATATTTATGAACTCTTAAAGTTTTTTCCCCTATATTAACTTAATTTAATGAAGATTTTCAGACTATAACCTTTCCATTGGATTTATTTTTTCAAACATGGCATAAAAAGTATGTTATAGTAACCAATTTTTACATTGCCTTCACCATCGCAGAAATCTCTATTATCAATTTCCTAGTAAAGAAAAGCCAAGAAAATAAATGGACAGTTAATATTCACTTCAGGATCACAGACCTGAGGCAAATATGTCATTGTTAAATCAAACATTTTTATTGTGTTTCCTTTGACCTAAATATATATGTACTTGCTGTTACTCTAAACGAAGGCTGGTGACCCAGTTGATAACATAAGGATTTCAAAACAAGTGTGAGGAAATAAGAAACATGGCCAAAGAAAATGCATACCAAGGTTCTACTTTGTATTTATTATGTACTTCTAACCAGCAGGGATAGGGGTAAACAAATCTCGTAAAATGCCGATCTGAGCCTTGTATCCACCAGACCGGTTGGGGTGAACTGACCTTTTGGGGGTTTTAAGGATCAGTCTTTAAAATTAAGGCCTTAAAAATGTTGAGATCTTATATTAAAAATGACAATTTGAGCCTTGCAGATTCATGTCCACAGGTGCCCAAATAAAAAGTGGGGGGGGGGTGCAAGGGGCAAGCTTGTTGATGTGTTATAAAGTAACTGACTTATCATTGGTGTGCTGACAGGTGATGTGTAATTAAATCACTGTTGTAATATTAATAATAAGTGAGTCTGCACTATGGAATTTCATACACCTAAACTAGCTCAACAACTAGAGGCAATTAAGAAATATATCCACGTTTGTGATTCTGTCAAATGGCAGATACAACAGCATCAGGAAGCTCAAGTGGCATTTACAGAAGGTAAAGAGCAGTTATACTTGTTATCTTTTTAGGGATGTGTTTGGATTTTGCCTTCAAGCTGGAGCAGTCAATGGATATATAATAAATCGCCATGGTCGGAATTTACCCTAAGCTGGAGTAATCGATGGGTAAAGTCTTATCCAAAGTCGGGGTTTTATTCAAGCTTCAGGTGCAAGTTTTTGTGCATGTCCATGCCCTTGCATAAAACACAGTTACACGTTTTTTTATAGATATTTTTCAGTTGTAGACAGGAATAGTAAGTGTTTGCGAGTGTTTGAAATGAATGGGTTCATTACGAATCGAGTGGCACTACATTTCAAAAGCAAAATTGGATTGAAATGCAAGAACTGTAGTACGGAATTAGTGTCGGTTCTGGATCGTAGAATGGAATTGTGTGTGTGTGGTTGGATTTTTAATGTAACTTGAATAATTTTTCAGTCATATTGCTACGATGTCTGCAGTGTGGCAGTTTATAGTGATGTATAGCACTGGGGCATAATGCTGCAAACATGTAGTATGATGTTGCATCCAGTCACATTATCCTGACACCAGGCCGATCAGTCCTAACACTAACCTCTTAATGCTGAGCCTCTAGCGAGGCAGCTGTAATACCATTTTTGTAAGTCTTTGGTATGACTTGGCCGGGGTTTGAACCCATGACCTCCCGCTTCTGAGGCGGATGCTCTAACCACTAGGACATCGGAGCGGTCAGAATGGAATTGTAACAATTACAATGGAAGCAATTTGTATTATGCTTGTTGGGGCATTCCTCACTGATGGCTGTCAGTGACATCATCATGGGAATGTGTAACAGCCACATTTTGTAAGAACAAGGTGTAGTTGGTGAACAATACAGACACTTTTCTGTCATTTCCACTGGCTTCAGATCATATGATCTTCCCTCATTTTCCTCCATTTCCATGTATTTGGCCATGAAAGCAATGAAGACCTAGAGAGATTTAATAAAATTTGTAATTGAACTTGCTTTCATAATAGTCTGTGGGAGTGGTCCTCTTCCAGGCTGTCGGTGTCATCATCATGAAGAGGTGTAACAGAGCTAACAGTTACATGTTGAAATAACACTGTCATAAGATTGTGGCAACGTCATATAACGTTGTGGCAATGTGATTTGGTGAACTTGCTGGAATGCTGTATAATGTTATTAAAACAAACTTCCTACAACATACTCACAACATATAAAACCTATATGCAAATCTGATGAAAGCTGCTTGTGTTTCTGAAACACATATTCCATGCTGGTGGCAAGAATGTCCAAATCTACATTACAAAAATGAAAACATTACCATCCATCTAGGAGTTGCAAATGTATGAAATCCTCTTGTTGGGTAGTTTTACTAACAGGCTTTACAGCAGGGCCTTCCATTAGATTTAAATGTGGCAGGTAAGTTGACAAAGTAGGGTGAAGGGTTGGGAAGACCTACCCCAATGGGGATAATTCATTTTTTTTAAAGTAGCATGGTGTAAGGTAAAAGTAGATGGGCTGATAAGGAATCCACTGAATTTACAGACTAAAGGTTCAGACATTTGTTTTTAAGAGAAAAATGAAAGAAGGAAACAATATAACAGACATTTTAATATGACTTTAATGTTTAGTTTCTAGATTTAATTAAGATTATGAATCAGAATCAGTCTCCAACTCCACTGTAACGTTTATCTATTACTTCTTCTGCTCAGGCACCTGCAAATTAAAACAAAATTGTAATGCTTAAATAAAGTCATATCATCTCAGCACTACTTAGATATGCAGAAGTCATGTTAATCAGCATTATACAAATGTATGAAATTTTCTTCACTGCACTTGTGCTTCCCTTAATATCGTTAAGCCAAGATACAAGATAACTTTGCACTTGTCATTTCTGGCAAGTGGATAGTGCAATCAATTTGCGCAAAGATGAATTTATTTTGTCCAAATATTTCATGTGAATAAAAATTCCAGATGGCCCAACTTGTCCGATCAGACAAGATGTATATATATTGTAGTTAGCTGTACTCTAGCTCTGATAGTCCTGGGCAATAGGATAAGCTGATTTTGTTATCAGTTTAGAAATGCATCTGCTTTGCAAATACTATGCTTTAAAAGACAAAATTGAATCCAATATTGATGAAATAAGAGTCATTTGGATTACCTTGTTTTTTATCATTATGCGTTGGTTGGGTGCATATTTGAGGGTCTCTGATATGGCCTCTTATTTGCCTTTGCTTTGTCATTATTTTTCAAGCAGGCTTCTGCAAGAGTAATACAATGTTTTAAAATAAGTTTCACAACAAAGGATGCATTGCATTTTTCTAAATGCCAGCAATAATCAATGGAATATTTTTAAAACATGTACTTTGAAATGTGGTCTCAAGTTACTTTATCAATTCATTTAAAAATCTCTGGCAAGTCACATGAAAAACACAATTTAAATCAAGCCATACTTACTTATCAAAACCTGACATATCACAAGCTCTTGAAATGCTTTATTCCCTTTACGTCCCTTTGGACTATACTCTGGCCAGTCTTTTTGTTCCAAGCTTTTTCATCATCCTGCAGACACTATCCCCAATTGTAAACCTGCCAAGGGAGCTCAAGTAGCATATCTGAAAATAATAATAATAATAATATTACTATTTTTTGATTTTGATATTATTATTAGGAGTAGTATTTCATGATCGATGTGACAAAATATGCGTGTATATGGTTATTTTTTGCAATGGTTTTGCAAGCAAATTTATTATCTCTAACTTGAAAAAAATTTGATAACATTATCTATGCAACACAATGTACTAACAACAATTATAAACCAAATTAACCACCGTGAATCTATTAACTTCATAAATGACATTCACTCAAGGATTGAATTAAAATAGCCACATAATATGTAATAGTGCATGTAGTAAAATACCTGTTACATGTTCATCTCTAAACATGTTTTGGCCTACATCCATAAGACAAAACAGCTGACCACTACATGTTCACCCCACCCCCAAAAATAATTATACAGGCACCGCAGAACTTGCATAATGCATATTGAGGTTCACAAGAGCAAATAAAGGTTATAACAGTTTTTTTAAATATAAAATAAGGCCCCAATTTACCATCTTCTTGGAGAGTTTGGGATTCTCCTCCAACCTCCGGCAAAGGCCCTCTAGTTCCTCCACTGAATCACATGGCATTGCAAGAATTTCTTCTCTATATTCTGTGTCTGGGCCTTGTGTATGAACTTGGAGGGCCAGCTGCTCCAACAAATTATCAACATTTGTGTCCAGTTTCATAAGTACATTGAACTGGAAATCTGTAAGATATTTGTGATGAAATTAGTTTTGTAAGATCAAGATCATTATTATAAACTCCTTATAAAGATCTGTACAGTGAAAATGGGTTTAACAATGAAAAATATTTATGGAATGAAATACATGGTTTTTGTACAGTTTATTTGAAAATAAATAAAACTTTTCCATATAATCCTTTATGTTTTTATTCCCTGGATATGTTGTTTCACTGCTGGTGTCTGTCAAGTCTGCATTCAATGTAGATGGTTTAGGCATCTGACTTACAGAAAACAATGGTATACATAAGAAAGGAAAATAAAAAAAATCAATGGAATGATGAACAGTCGACACATCAATGAAAAACAATTCATTGTTTATTTGCACAAATAAGTCTTGAACAGTATGTTTTATGACCTATAATTTAATTAATTAACATCTCACAATGTTCTGAAATAATAGTATATAAGCTACAAGAGCTTGTGCTTTCATGTCATAATCTTCCATTTTCCAAACAAATTTTGATGTTGACTCAATGTATATGACCTTAGCATTGAACACTAACATTCAAAATGTCTACAAGATGACAAAACTATTATCAACTGAAGTGACAACAAACCAATGAGTTTTACGTGCATTGAACATAAGCATTTTTAAATGCTACAAAATGTGTTTTTAGTGTACTGCCACAAATTACCCAACATTTTGTCAAACATAAAACAGTTCTACTACCTTAGATGAGAATTAAATTTATGAATACAGTGTATAATTGACTTACTCGTACTTAGTGAGCTGTAAATGAAATAAGAGATTATATAAAAGACAACACCTGTAGTATTTGTTTCATTATTCTATAATGTACATTTTTTTCCATCCTCAATACTTACTACTTGCAGAGGAACTGGCAGAGAGAAATCTTTATATTCTCCACTCCAGAGTGGATGGGGATGGTGATGGTGTTGTCCTTCTGGATGCAGCTAAATGTATAAAAATAATCACTAGTCCTTAATTGCAGTAAAAAAGAAACAAAGAAATCTGACTGGATTGTTTGGCATGTAAACAAAATGCAAACTGGTTGCAATGACCACTGTATATAAATCAGTGATACAATATATCACAAAATGCATTCTTTTTAACAAAACATCTAATCTCATATATACAGCATCATGAGTAGGTAAGTACTCTTTAACACATCTTATTAAACAGACAGAAAAATGATGAAATTTATACATACTTTTGATAAGGAATTTCCAATTGTGGTATGGTATAAAAGCAATTGATGAAAAAAGACCAAATAAACTAAATAAAACATACCAGCAGGATAAGAGGAAATCTTGAAGTCTGCAAAATACTCTCCATTTCAGGAGGTTTTGGATGAGATGGCTGACCAGAAAGGTTTCCACTTGAGATTTTCATCTTTTTTTCAGTTCTTCATTTTCATCTGAAATATCAATGAGAATTTGTAAATACTGTATGAGTCCTTGAATACACTGACTCCTTGTGACATACAGGGTTTGCAGAACAATCACTAGCAATATTCACCACTTTTAAATCCAGAAATGTGCAATAAATTAGTCAAGCTCCAGACAAAAAGACATGATTTATCTCTGATTCATAATGACTTTTCTTGTGCTACACATTTTACCAATGCAAATTACATTGAATTTTGTAAATTAAATGGTACAATTAAGATATGTATGTCAAAAGATTACTAATCTTCAGCTTTCCAATTAATGCTAAACACAAGTATCAAGTCATGTATTTAGTCTCTCACCACGAATAAATGCATTCTTAAGTAATCATCCTAGAGTGCACCAAAGTCATGTGAACTTGATCCAATTCCAACATTACTGCCGCCTCAGTGCTTAGATCCAGTATTGCCTTCACTAACTGATGTTAATAATACCTCTCTCTCATCAGCATAATTTCCATCATTTTTCAAAACTCCCATTGTAAAACATCTGCTGAAGAAACTAACACTACACCATAACGATTTAAAGAACTACTGCCCGGTTTCTAATCTCCAATTCATAAACAAAATCTTAGAAAAGGTTGTTTGATCCCAGATTGTATCTTGTCTGAATTCAAACAGTCTTTTTTAGCAATGTACAATCTGCATATCGCCCTTGCCACAGGACACAAATTGTGTCTGCAAATAGATTACACTCCAGCCCAGCTGATCTATGTTGTGGTGTTCCACAGGGGTCTGTTCTTCGACCTGTTCTCTACTTTCTGTACACTCAGCTGCTCTCAAGTGTCATAGATCATCATCCAGTGTCTCACCAATTGTACACTGATGACACCCAAATATACAAATCTATCCACCCAAATGAAGTTGATGCTACCATCCAAGGTGTAGAGATGTGCATTTCTGATGTGAAATCATGGATGACTTGTAAAAAGCTGCAGATGAATGATGATAAAACTGAGGCCATTCTGATCACAACACAAAGACTTTCTCATTCACATCCTTTACCTCACACAATAAATATCAGCAACATCAATATTAAATTCACACAATCAGTACAAAACCTAGGTGTTACTCTGGACAGTACTCTCACATTGCACCAACATGTCATGAACATATGCAAGGCTGCATATCTTGAGCTGAGACGCATCAGCTCCAATCTCAGATATCTTTCAGTTGATGCCACTAAAACACTTGTGTGTTCATTACTACTTTCAAGACTGAACTATGGAAACTCAATTCTGTCTGGTTCATCTTAATATCTACTGCAGAGACTTCAAAAAGTTCAAAACATAGCTGCTTGGATCATACTTAGAGTACCACAATCAGAGCACACCTCCCCACCGCTCTGTAACCAGCACTGGCTATCCATTCGATCCAGAATCAAACACAAAATTTGTTCTCTGTGCTACGTTTCACTGACAGACTCTAGTCCAACATACCTATCCGACCTCACCTATGTTTACACACCAGCAAGATACTTACGCTCCTCTTCCGACAATCATATACTCATTATTCTCTCTATAAAAACAAAGTCATATGGACAGCATTCTTTTGCATACCAGGTCCCAGCAACATGGAATGAATTGTCCACTGAATTTAGACACAAAGACTCAGTGATCCCATTCAAGAGTGCTCTCAAAACTACTTATCATGACTGCAAAAACAAACTTAAAGACTTAATAATGTTAACTACCTTAAATATTCTCAGCATGTTTTTATGTTTTCTAATTTCATGGTGTTTGTTTTTGTAATCATATCATTGTGTATGTTTTTATGTTGTCGAATGTTGCAAAGCGCTTAGAACTTCTAAAGATTAGGCGCTATACAAAGTCCTCATTATTATTATTATTATTATTATTATATTTAGCTTGGATGAATATTTTTAAAATCAGTGGCCATAACTAAAACAATGGGATTTTGTTTTCTGATCATAAAAGTATGTTGGACACCATCCATGATGTACAATGCTGTCTGACATTTTTATGCACCTAAGGTTTCCATCTCAAATATTAAAGCAAAATGCATACCGAATTTGACAGATTGATACAAATAAAATAAAGCAATGCTTACCATTTGAAAAGAGGCAACTGTCACTAGAATATTCTATTTAAAATGATATTAATTTTGGACACAGGGGATACCACCCCCATGTTTTCCTGACTCGTGATATGTCGGCCTATTCTGTGCACAGCTTTGAAAAGATGTAATGTTTATCCATCGAGCTATAGAAATGAAATACATTTACTGTAGACTGTTTCTGTCAGCAGTTAAGTTGAGTAATTAGGTCAGGTTTATAGCTAGTTTACAAAATTCAATGTAGAATGCCAATAAATGGCAAGATATATTTTTGCAAACTAAAGTGATCTTGAAAAAAGATTAGTAAAGTTTAATATTTCATAAAAAATAAGCTATTATGTGGAAGAGAAACAACAATGAAATAGGATGCAATGTGTTTGCTTCTTGTTGATGGGGGCAAATTACTAAAGAATTTAGAAACAGACTATACGCTGGGGAATTTTTTGAGAATTTATGTTCTGGCGACAAGTTTACATATTGGGTAGCAGATGATTTTGCATGTGCGGGACAACTTCTTGCAAAATTGGAAACTTGGATTAAAATGCAGTATTGTTTTAAGGTATACATTACCATATTTTATATAACGTATTGTATGATTCTAAAAGATGCATAGTTAATCGGAATTTCTGGGTTACAGATTCAAGAAGGTCATGGAGTGGGTCTACATGTTGACTAATAAATTACTATTTGATCCCCTAGGTGATATTTCAATTCTAAATTAAAACTAATAATACTTAATGTGTAACCAAAAATGCGACAACCTGGTGGAGAGGCGAAAATGGATATAAAAAACTTCCATATAGCCTCAGCAAATTTAAACTGAATAAATAGGGAAAAAATAATTAAACTAAACAACAAGACAAATTATGATATTATTTTCATACGAGAAACACATAATAAGTTGACTAAAGAACTAATAACTTCATGTGAGGAAAAATTAAATGGGGTTATAATTGTGAATGATTATAAGGAGATGTAAGGGGAGGGGTAGCTACTTTTATCAAGAATAAAATGGGAGTAACTTGGGAGCAAAAAAACAAGGGAAACTTTTTTGCAGGAAGATTGATACATATTGTGATAGAGGACACTCATTTTATAAATGTATAAATACCTGCTAATAAAAACAAAAAGCAACAATTCATTGAAAACCTGTTTGAATATGTAGAAACAATTTCAATGCCCCCCCCCCCAATCTGTGTTGATATTGATGGAAATATTGTGGATCTGATGTGCAATCTTACTGCATGCAAATCTTTCCAGAAAGCACCTATGTACTGTTTAGACACCGGTATTTGGTAACAGCCATATCTAGCACAAAATTCAAAATGGTCATAGGACAGAAGGTTGAGTAGCTACAATGTCATAGCCTCAATGTCTCCACGAAGTAGGGATAGTAATATTTGTGCTAGGGTTGTGCTTTTCCATGTCGATTTACAAGTAGCCAAACAGGATTTGATTTCGAAATATTTGTCGCAAAAAAATATCTTCTGCCAATGGTAGCTCAATGGCTGGGAGAAATACTGGCAAGTCAGATGTGTATAAAATGTACAGCAATGTGTGCAGATAAAATTGTCAAAAATTTTTGCAGGTTTTAATGAAAGGGCTATATCAGCCTTGAAAGTGCCAGAAATTATCATTATAGATGTGGCTTGAGTCTACATGTTTTCAGTTAACAAAAACAGAGTATCAAAGCTAGTAACTGGCATCCTTGACAATTTGACTAATAACTATTTTTAATTAACCATTTCAGATTTATAAATATATACTCAATAGTAGTGAAGTGGGACGATATAGCGTCAATGGGACTTACCATTAAAAACCACCCTGGGACGATATAGCGTCAATGGGAAATTTAACATTATGGAAACCCCTGGGACGATATAGCGTCAAGGGGAATTTAACATGGGAATATGGGACTGTTTAGCGTCAAGGGGAATTGAACAGGGTGGGACTGTATAGCGTCAAGGGGAATTTAACATGGGCAAAAAAAAAAAAAAAAATCTTGGGCCTGTTGAGCATCAAGGGGAAATGGAACAGGGTCAGGACCCTATTTTAATAAGGTCCCGACCTGATGGGTCTATGGAAATGGAACAGGCGAAAATTGAAACAGGAAGGGGTCTCTATATTTTATTTTTTTTAAAACAAAAAAAAAACAAAAAAAAGGGTAGGCAATGAAAGTCAAGATCTTTTGAAAACCTATGAGTGGCCCTGAAAAGGGCCTTTGGGTTTCTTCTTCTTCTAACTCTTCCACTTCTTCAACCATCTTCTAACTTTTACCAATATTCCTGTCATCTTCTTCTTTATTTCTGACTCAGGCATCCAGTCAGGATGACCTATCACTCGGAATTTCTCCTGTATTCTTATCCAGTTATTGTTGAGTTTCTCAAAGCTTCCCTTCTCTTTCTATTTTCTTCTTCTTTTCTTTCCTTAGACCACCTTTCTTTGATGTTCTTTACCTCTTCCGTCAGCACATTCCTCATTACTTCTTCCGTTTTTGTCAACTGGTCGAACCCCATTTTACGTATCGCCACTCCATCCAATACAATACTTTTTTCTAGGAAGCACCCGACTTGGATGACATGGTCCAGTGCTTCCTTCAAACTTCCCACTCTGACATAAGGTGGGTCAGTAAATCCTCTTGACTTGTTGACTTCTTCTTCTATCATCCCTGCGATGAGATCTCCGGCCACCTTTAGTCCTTTGACTTGAATAGTTAACAAGTCTTGCCAATTTCCATCACTCCATTCCTTTTCTATTCTTCCTACAACATATTCAACATCCATTATCCAAAAATAGATATCTCTTAATAGATTGAATAATTTTGTCACCTCCATCTTCTTTGTTTATTCCGTGGAATGGTCTGAACAATTGTTGTTGTTGTTGAGTTGAATTATAGTGGCGTGCGCTTCGCATTGAGCATGTACCACTGGTTTATGATGCCACAGGCACCTAACTGATTACTCCTTGGAGGAAGGAATGGAGCCACTTCCTCCAGGCATTTCTGTGTCCAGAGAACACTATATGATTGGGCCGTCAGGTCAAGGTACTTTTGTGTACACATCGATCTGATTGTAAGGCCTATGTTTTGTTTGAGTGGGATTGGACCCAGCACACACTTTGTCATTCATTTGCATTGATTAGCGACTAGTGGGATTGGACCCGATCTAGTCCATATTTTTAATTTATGATGCATGCACTGCACGTATGTGTTTTGATGTCTGTCCGTCGCAAAGGGCGAAAGTGGTCAGGCTCGGACGGAGTTGTCTTGCCACAGGTTAGCAGGGTTTTTCCGATCCAGGGTATTTTTGTTCTAAATTTCCGTCTTTGGAATTTTGAATCATAAAACTCTGTGCTGTTTTTAAGAGAGATAGAGTCTATTGAGGTCGATGTTAGCTTTTAGGTGACAGCATTTGTCGATTGGTTTTGCAGCCTTGTGCTGCTGGCCTTGGATGGAGTTGGTGTTTTTTCCATCTTACTGAGTAATTGTTTTTGGGTCCTAATTATCTAGTTGTAAATTTTGGTTGCAGCCTTGTGCTGCTGGCCCTGATAGTCATTGGGTTTTTTTGACTACCTTATACAAGTAATTTTTGGGGTGGTATTCTATATGTTTGTTATATTTGCAGCATTGTGCCGCCGGGCCCGATAGTCGTTGGGTTTTTTTGACTACCTTATATGTGTAAGTTTAGGGTCTTAATACGGGGGATCCCTGATGGTCTATTCTTGCGACCACTTTATACGTTCTATTTTGGGACTATATGGTTATACCTAGTTTTTGTCTTAGCTGTCACCTATGTAGAAGATAGACTTTTGGAGCTGTTAGGTAGGGTGTTAGGTGAGTATTAAGTTAGGAGAAGTGGAGAAGGTTTGTTTTGTTTTTCCCACCACCCACCCCCTGTATATTTCTTCCTGGTATTTGAACTAGGTGTTTTTTAATTTAATGATATTTGTTTGTAGAGTTTTATCAGTCAGTGGGCTAGTTTTGATAAAATGCGTTTTTCTATTGTTCAGAATTTGGTACTTGTTTTGTGAGTGTATTTATTTTGTAATACTTTTGGCTAGATTCGAATTAGATTCCCTCGTCTATCACACTCGCCTCTCATAAATGGAGAGTTCGGGGAGACCGAATCCTCGTCTTCGCCATTGGTCCAAATTTGATATATATATATATTTTTTATGTAAGTATTTATTAGTGTAATTTAGATAATTTCATTGCTTAGCCGGTTTCGGATTAGATTCTCTCGTCGATCACACGGTCTGAACGACGAATACTGTGGGTTCTTATAGTTAAAGCGCGGACGTGAAGGAAAACATCCCCCAAGACTAAAATCTTATATTACCAAGATCATCACTTAAAACGTACAATTCACAATCTTCTCCTAGAGCAAAAGTAATCCACATAGTGAGTAATTTCAGACCACTGCCATTCAGGGTAACGTTCAAGATTCTCATTGAACTTTTTGATGTAAACGGTCTAAAGCGATATAATAGTATGAATGCACCCTTGACCCAGAGAAATCTAACACACTGGTTGACTTTTTTCACTTATCTCTTGTGAATTTCTCGGAATAAAAGTTCTACAGTTACCCATTGAGATTTCACTCTGGCAAGCCCCTGCCAAACTTCCTTGTAAATCTTCTCTTGCAGTTCTTTAGGTAATGATTCAATATCGTTTTTGAAATGATGTTTAAATACTGGTCTCGGTGATGTCCAACATTTGACTCCTAACCAATCTGGTTTCTTCTTCAACGACATGGTAAGTTACTTCAATGTCTCGGTCCCACTAAGGGTAAGTAATGACAATTCGGTGACCAACGAGCATGTTCTAGATAAGCCAAATCTTGTGGTTCCCAGTGGTGAAGTGACACACCGCAACTGAAGCACTTGACTTTATCCCCTTCGTCCAAGTAGAAAAATCTGGCTCTGGCTAATTCTTTGGGGATCGGTCCTCCCAGATACTTAGGCCATTTTCCTTTGAACGATTGAAGACGATTTTCAAAGTCGCAGTATTCCGACAAACACTCAGGGAATGCATATTCGTCTTTCACAGGTTCGTTTCGATGAGGGTTGGGTGACATGGACAGGAGTTTGCTCAGGGCTGGATGACATCCGTAGGGGGTAGACGTGAAGGTGAACATCCACATTTAAAATGAAACCCAGTAAAGTGTCCAAGAGGACGAGCGGCATCGCTTTCGCATCCCTCAGGTTTGACACGCACAGCATCACTTTCCATGATAGGGGTAGTAAGAACAAAGTTCTCATGATGCTTTACGGCATCGCTAAGGTCACAGCGTACAGCATCGTTCCCATGGCAAGGCTCACAATCGCATTCCACTTCAGAAGCCCCAAACTTGAATTGTGCCGTTCTGAACTTGTTTTGTGTTTCTCTGAAAGTATTCATCTTGTTCGCTTGGTCTTGGTAGTGACAATGAACTATCGATCTTGACCATAGCCCCTTTTTATACTAGTCACAATGCAGTCTCAAGCTTGTACATCGTTCCTTTTTTATATCTAGTTTTGGAAGGTACCGTCTCTAAGGTACCGTCATAATTGTACCGTAGTGTAATGGGTGGAAAGGCCATAGAAAGGTAAGGGCAGTGCAAAGACCGTCGAGTATGTTCCAGAATAGCTGAACCTTTATAGATACATAGATCCATTCGTAACTTCAGTCTACAAGCGAAACACTGTACTTCGTGTCCCAATCCTGACTCAGGTCCCAAGTAGACAAATCCTCTTCTAGCTAAAACATGCGAAGAAGGTAATCCTTCCCTATCCGTAGGCCATTTTTGAAACGTGTCCAATCGACGGGCACAATCACAATAGTCAGGTAAGAAGACTGGAAAATGGTAGGGTTTGAACTTGGAGTTCTCATCAGGTTTCTCACTTGATTCTTGCTGTGGCGTAGTCATGCTTCTGGTGAGTGGCTATCCACTTACAACCAATGTTTTATACCGACATGTCCATATGGCAATGTAAAGTGATTGGGAAGCCGCACTCGCTTCTGATACACGATTTGACAGACTTTTTCCAAGGGGCAACTGACGATGTGGTGAGTGGGTAAACGTACAATCTTGTTCCGTTGATAGGTGGTCACTTTAAAGTGTTCATCTTCTCTAGACTGCAAAGCTTCTTTCAATACGCCAAAGTTCACCACTCGACTGGTACGATAATTCAGAGTCAATCCTTTCACTTTACACTTCGTGTGCACTTCTCCTTGTTTGTCCCGGTAGTCGTAGCCGTAATTTTTAAGACCGCCACTGGCGAAACTTAGAATCTTGTCGTCAGAATGCTCGTCTGTCCAGGCTCCTAAACGATCTCCTTCGATGTTAGGGTGCTGTTGACTCGGGTGATCGATGTAGATGCAACTGTCCGTGTCAAAGTACAGGACGCGTTCCCCTAACAGTTCTAAAGCTTCGTACAGTTTTAAGCCAGCATGAGCTGTCACGTAAGCTGCAATGATGACATTTCCAAAAGGATCGGCTTCTACAAAGTCCAGATCTTCTTCGTAATTGACTAAGATCAAATCTTCGCGAACGACGTCCACGTGTTTGATGAATTTAGTTTTGTTGTGAATCATCTGGAAGTAGCAAGAAGGTTCTGTCAAATATTCCATCTTGGGTAAACACGGTCGTTGTGCCATTTTACCCCACAAGCAATTTAACATCACTTTGGCAAACGATCGCCTGCCGTCGTTTTTCTCGATATGATCTAAAGGAATATCTTCTTGTGCCCAGTATTTCTCTTTGAATATCTTTTGGTCTTCGGGAGTGTGACACCAGGACGGATATCCACTGGCTTCTTGCTTTAGTTTCAAAAAGGCATCCACGTAGTCTGCCAAAATGCCTTTCTGAGTGGGGCCACCCTTGTTGTATTGTTCTGTCTTGGGAAAGTGACAAATTTCGTACACTTCTAACAGTTGGTATCCCATGTCCAGAGCTTTGAACAATTCTACGGTGACCCACGTCCCCGTCAAGGCCCGTTCTTCCTGGGTGTGCTGACAAGGCTGGTCTTGGTTGCACGTTTCAGCACAAGTACGGCAAAAAGGAAACATCAGTTTGTCTTGACAATGGTGAGGTAGAACGGGATGGTACAAGTCAGTGGGAGCCAAAACTTTACATTTGATCAAGCCTTTCTATTGTCGAATGTTTTTCAGGTCGATGTGTTCCATCAACAATTGTGGGTGCCCTGCAGGAAAGCGACAATATTTGCACACGTAGGGATACAGTGAACACACGTCCAAGTATTTGATTTCTTCTCCTTTCTCTTCGTCGGCTTGGTACAGCAAACTGGTGGCATTGGTCCTTCCTCCGTACAAACTATCCCTCGGCTTCAGGGGGTCCATGAACTGGTAACTTTCCACGAAGCGTTTAAACTCGGGATCGGTTTTCAAACGGTGATGGTACTCGTGTTCCCACATTTCCACCACTTAGTATCCTTCCTGTTCTAACTTTAGGTGTCGCTGACATGTGGCCTGGTACAAGTCTTCCATGGTTCGTTGTAAAAACTGATTTTTTGTGCCACGGTCAGGGTAACAGACGGGGCATCCGTGAAATAAGCAACCTTTAAACTCGTACACAATCTTGGGGTTTTCTAAGTCCCAACCATCGACCGAATGCATTCTGATGGTCTTTTCGCCCCCTCCGTTGCGGGCATGCTGAATCCATTTGTCTTCCTTGTCGCACAAGTTATGTAACCAGCGTAGGGCTTTGACCGAGTATTGACATTTGACATAGTTGGTCATTTGAGGTCTGATGACAGCCACGGTGTTTTCAGGCATGAATCGTTGCCGGTACACTAAGGAACACGCTTTGGCAATGATGCAAGCTTCTTTCAAAGGATCGACCCCTCCGTGTTCCATGAACAGTTCTCGAAATTTTCCACAGCAACGCCGTAAAATGTCCACGTCGGAACGACAATACTTTAGCATTTCTTCCTGAAAGTCGAAAGGGTCGGAGGCGTGAGCCTGGTACCAAGCGTAGAAAGCTTCTCGTTGTTCGGTACGCATGTTGTCAGGGTCTTAATAGTGAGCCTCAGGCAAATGGGGTAGAATGGTGTGTTGATTGGCTTCCGTATTGAAAATGTATGGAAAGCACCCTTTAGCCATTTCTGTCATTCCAAACGTTTTAGGCATTCGACTCAAAGGCATGGCCAAATAGCTCATCGAATCTTTAAACTGTACTTGTCCCACTTGCATGAAAATGATTTTGGCTCCGTTCAAAGTGACTTTAGGACGTTCGGTGCCGTGTTCTTCATAGTATCTGTGAAGAAACTGTCCATCATATCCGGAGAAATTGTGAGCCATCACTGTGGCTTGACGATGACAATCTCCGTAATGTCCGATGTCCTCTTGGCTCCACATCTTGTCGGTGTTCGGTCCTCGAAAGATTTTTTCACGTCCTCCAGGAATCTTGCTGCAGTGAGGGCAATGACTGAAAATAGGTTCTTGAATGCACTTCTCGCACGCTCGATGAGCCACGCAGAAATTAGGAATGTGAATACCAGTCTCTTGCATGCATTCAAAATCGAAAAAGATGAAATTGCCTTTCTTCTTGTGACCGATCTCTTTCTCTGGTTGGGGTTGGTACTTTTGCATGTAGCATTCGTGTTCCAAGTCCACAATGTGGCAGCAAATGTGACATTTTTTCTTTCCTCGACATAGGTGTGCCTTGGCATTATTGGTAAGTATGCCTTGTCCGCAGGTAGGGCACAATCTCAGCAGCTGACAAGCACATTTCTTATGTGAACCTTGCATCTTCAAATGTTGTTGGTAACAGGCAGGGCTGACAAACGTGCGCAGACAAGTTGAACAATGCACTCGTTCTTGTCCTTCGCTCAGACAGGGTGGAGAGGCCAAACATGCTGAGCATTTCGATCCACATCTCGGTGATGAACCCTTCTGCTTTCTCTAACGGTACTTCGGACTTGAAATCTTTAAACTTCACTGTGTATTTGTAAGCCGTAGTTCTAAATTTTCTAGAGGGATGCTTTTCCGTCTCTTGAATGGAATAGTATTTTTCAGGGTTGACTAAGGGTGGTGAAGTTTGTTTAGAGGGTTTGGATTCTGGTTCACTCATGTCCTCTTCAAAATCACTGGCATGAATTTGTGCCAAGACTTCAGCCCTGGTACGAGGCGATAAAGCACGTTTCTGCCTCTTACTTTCTTCTACTTTCTTCTCAAATGAATTGGATCGTTTCATCTTGATAGCAAAAAGTCAAATGACTAACGTTTAAACACCATGGACTAATTTATAGTCATAGCAGACCAGCGTATATAAAAGGGTATGTGTCTTGTCCTTTCACTATTCATTTCACTCTCAAACCGAGCACAACGATGGAAGAGACTACCCAGATCGAACGTTTCATCAGAGCTTTGCGAGGGGTCATCAAAAATTCTCTTCAGACCAGCCGAGGGACTACTCTCCTTCCTTTCAAGATAAAAGTCAAGATACTTGCTATATCTGTCAGAAGAAAGGGCATTGGTCTTCAGAGTGTCCAGACCGTCAAAAAAGAAAAAAAGGGGCTAGAAAAGACAAAAGTCAAGATACCTGTTATTATTGTCAAGAAAAAGGACATTGGTCTCCAGATTGCCCAAAAAAAGAAACAAGAGGAGTCAGAAGAAGAGAGGGATTCTTCAGAGGAAGAAGAGGAAGAAAACAGGTGAAGAAAAAGAAACAGGAGAAGAAAAGAAGAAGAGAAGAAAGTGAGGAGGAATAGGAGGAAAAGAATGTGTTGGGAAGAAATTCAAAAAACAGAGAGAGTGAACAATGAGACAGAAGAAGTTTATGAACTTTTTGAAGTGCTCTGTTGTGAATTGTGAATTGGATTGTAAATATTTATAAAAGAATAAATTAGGTATTAAAAGGTAAGTGTCTTTGGGTTTTGATTTTAAAATAAGAACCTACATTCACACACTCATACACACGTACTATAGAGGTAAAATGTTTTTTTTTTAGTTTGAATGGATGTTGGCAATTGAAAGTCTATCTCTTTTCGATAGACGTGGGTGGCCCTGAAAAGGGCCTTTTTTGGTGTAGGGGTGAGTTTAAGCAATCAACTTTAACTGCCTTAAGCCTTTGCCACGGCCAAGGCCTACTTCTGGACTGCGTAGTGTTGATGATGATGATTTGGTTGAAATCGCTAAGGGTGGCACGGGAGGCTTAGTCACAGGGTTGGAGTGTTTAGCTCGGGAAGGTCGTATTCTCTTTGATCGTAATAAAGAAGTCTGATAACATTTGTTTCAGACTTCTTAACTCCGCTAAAATGTCTAACAGTACCGTGACCATTTAATTTTCACACCCTTGTTTCTTTGCTGCTGCTTCTTCTTGTTTTTTTCTTACCTCTTCTTTTTGCTGCTGTTGCTGTAGGAGAAAAGCTTGTTCCGCTTCCTTTTGCTGTTGTATAAATTTCTCCAATTCTTCTTTCTGTCTCTGTCTAAATTTCTCCACGTGCGGTAATGAAGGAGAAGGTGACGAAGGTTCCGGAACAAATTCTTGCGAGGTAAGAAAATCCACAAAATCCCAATTCACCTCTTCTGAAAGTAAGTTCGGGTTCCCTTGGGTAGTCTCCACAGATGGTGCACCCCAATTTATCGTTTTCTGAGTTTCCGTCATGTTGAAAAACTGTCACATGAATGGACTGCACACAGGTGCTAGCAAATCTATATAGACCACATGACGTCACAGACTGCTCTCTTCGGATTGGATGTGGGCTGACTGAATTTTGTAACGCGTGTTTGGATTGGTCAATGAACTCAATCCGTTTCAATCCTTCCTCTCCCTATAAATAAGTGCAGTTCACTGCATTCCTTCACCTGTTCTCGGCGCCTCAACATGTGGACCAACGTTCAATCTTCTACGCTGGTGTCTTCAAAGATGTTCAGGACAGACATACCGATGTACGTCCGATCCAAGTGGACAGTTGTCCATAGGACAGATACCAGCCTATGGATACGTAGGATCTATGTGGAGAGGCAAGGATGTCTCAAAAGAGTTTTAGTCTATGGTCCTGCAGTCAGGCGAAGCCTAAGGACAAGAAGAAGTCACAGATGCCCTTTATGTTAAGGGCATATTAACATAAACCCAAAGGCCCTTTTCAGGGCACTCATAGGTCTCGAAACGATCTTGACTTTCACTGCCTACCCTTTTTTTTTTTTTTTTTTTTTGTTTTAAAAAAAATAAAAAATAGAGACCCCTCCCTGTTTCAATTTTCGCCTGTTCCATTTCCATAGACCCATCAGGTCGGGACCTTATTAAAATAGGGTCCCGACCCTGCTCCATTTCCCCTAGACGCTCAACAGGCCCAAGATTTTTTTTTTTTTTTGCCCATGTTAAATTCTCCTTGACGCTATACAGTCCCACCCTGTTCAATTCCCCTTTTATTCAGACTCTGCTGAAAAATTTAGGTGGATATGGGATACGGAGCCTGATGTGTACGAACAAAGCAATGTGTACCATGACCTTTTTAATTTAACATTTTAAACTCCTGCAGAAGAAAGAGATTTTTAGATCCATTAAATTGTATTAACAAAAACATTTCTTCAGTATGATTTTCCTTTACTTAGTAGTAACAAAACTCATATTTTAAAGTTGTTGTTTTGTGTTTGGTTTGCCTTTTTATGGTAAAGCAACACAAGTAAGTTATTTAGTGCCAAGGCACTTTAAGTATAGTACCTTACCCATGGACGCACCATGGTAGCTAACCCAGGTTGGTCCGAAGGTAGAATTTGAACCTACCTTATTTCACAGGTCCAGAAAGCTAACCACTGAGCAACTACAGCTCCCCATCTTATAGTGGAATGCAGCTGGTATACTTTATGATCAAGAAGGATGGGTTGGGGTATGCATGTTGCATCTGAAAAAAGTGATGGAATTTTTGTTTACATAATATTTTAGTCATACAATATGAATCATTTTCTATAGATTTAAGATGTATCAGATCAAGTTAAGAAAAATTATATATTCTGTTTCCTGGGAATGTACTAAAATTCACTGTTATTGTTTGATTTTTTTGTAGTAAGCTTACTTGGTATTTTTTTCTTTTTAACTTGAATACCTAATTTGTTAACATCCTGTCCTAAATCTTCATGGTTCTGTCTATAAAGTGACAACTGTTGATACATGTAGGGAAGTTTTTGTTTATATCTTTTGATTTTTGTGGTTCTGGAAGTTGCAGTATTTGTTGTTGTATTATTAACCATTTCAGTAATTTAATTAATGCAGAGTATACTGCTCTATAAATGAAATTTAAGGGAAGATAATGTAAAAGTATGTTTCACTGCAAATATAAATTGTTTAAAATAATAATATATCATTTATCATATGACTATTCAATTGTGGTAACTAGTATTCCATCCAATATCTATATATTAAAATATGTCTTTTCATACAGCTGGTGATCATTTAGATACAAGTCCAATTGAACATAATCAAATTATCAGTGCAGGTGTTTTTATTAGTAGTAGTATTGCAAGTATAAGTGTTAGTATTAAGATTTCATATACAGGTATGATAAGTGTATCATAATGTTTAAATGATGCTCCTTGTTACAACATAAGTTCTAGCAGATGTGTCATTTTTATGTGGCTCATTATCAGTTTGAAACTGGTCTATGATTCCTGGATCTGGACATATCTGGTCCCCTGCTGTTGTGCTGCTATGGTCTTTACAGCTCATTAGGATATCAGTTACACTGGTTTACATTTAGAACCCCATGGGATGGAATGCCCAGTATGAAACTGAGAGAATGGTTAATTATCCATAATATAACTCCTGCAGTTATTATTAGGTTTGATATCAAGGTCTTTCATTAAAAGCTTTTCAACTCATGTTCTGTTCTACCATACAGATAAATAAAGTCAAATTCAAGGCTTTCAGAATTGTCCAGTTTGTTTCATGTGTTGTCAGTTTAATGGGCAGGTAACTAACTGTGCAGCAGACAGACTGTATATTGCCACTGTACCATATAAATATCAGTGCTTAGTCTGCTCTCAGTGGCTGTGGTTTGATTAGTTACAAGTGTCATCACATGTGACTAATTATTAACCAATGTAATGAAACTTATATAATTAGAAGGCTGTATTTAAAAACTCTAACGATCTTAAATGTGTGCTAGAGGGTAGGGTTAGCAGTTATAATCCCAATTATGTTTGTGACGAGCAAAAGCAGCTGCACACATTTGAGCTTTTATTTTGGTTCTGGTAGGGTCAAAACATGCAGGTACATTTTGATCTTTAAAAATTAACATAATTCCCATGTAATACTTTCCAAACCTAAGTATGCAGTTGATCTGATAAAAGTTTTGAGATTACTGTTTAGGCTCTGTTCTTACAATACTAGATATACCTGACTACTCCACAGTGAAATGGCCAACTGTTAAGTTATATAAGCCAGATGAGTAATGTTAGCCATTTGTTTAAGAGTTTTCTCATTAATTTAATTTGTGTCACAGAGTTGCATGCAATATTTCTTTCTAGAATAAATTTATTTTATTTTCTAATTGTTTATTTTATGGTCTCACTGGACAGTTTATCTGGTGAATTTTCATCCGACAATGACCAATTACAGAAAAATGAGAATAATTTTACACTGAAGATACTAACAAAAACAAACTAATGATTTTTGTAGAAAGCATACATGTGAGATTTTGACTGCAGTAATCAGGTTAATTCCTGATGCAGCTATTGATTTCTACACTGAACCATCACTGCCACCATCTCCTAAATTTTACATTCATTTTTGACAAGAAATAGCTATTTTCAATATTTTTCTGTGACAAGGCAGCTAAAAGAATCAGTATGTGCCTTATGCATGAATAAAGTTCACTAGTGCTATAACAAATTAGCATACTTTTCAACAACCCTCAACCATCTAGATTTTTTTATATTTGCCTCTGTAGCAGACACACATAAAGGTCAGCAGCTCATTTGCAGATCAAGTTACGTATTTGATCTCCAATGCTCATCTAACTGTGACAGGCAGTCACTAACAAGCCAACCTATTTCCATGCCTAACTCAAAGTAAATCTAAACCACATTTTAGATTTAGCTTATGTGTGAATTTAGAAATGCTAGGCTTGTGATAATTAGGTTCATGCCTTCTACCTTAAAAATTAGGTGTATGTCAAAATACAAAATTATCCAGTGAGACCTATGATGTTAATTTTAATCCCTATGGGATTTGTGACATAAAAAACCCAAATGCTTTATGTATTAAAAGGTAACTAATGGGGGCAGGATCTGCAGTGAATCAATGGTATGTATGATAGACTCCTGATAAAAATGTTTGTGCTACAACCATTTTATCAAGTCAACCAGGTTACCTACTGCAATGTACCCTTGCCTTACTCCAATTCCCTCAGTACTCAGTAAACAACTAGTGTTGCTGTACATAACAAAACCAGTCCATATTGATTTTACCTATTTTACTAAATCCTGACAAAAATAATTCTCTAAATAAAGCATGATTAATATGTGAAGGTCTCGCATGTAATCAAACTCTTCCAAGCTTTTAATGATATGAACCGATTTATCAATGTTTATCAAATTTACATGAAAAACTATTTCTTATTTGTTATCAAATATGTTAGATGTTCTGATCATATAAGCATCTGTGCTACATTAGAACAAAATAATCTTTTTGTCAGAAATAGAGCCCTTATAGTATTTGCAAGGTCAACCAATCAGATGCAGAATTTGAGTTCAATATGAATGAATATTTTTTTACAAAATTGCTCCTTTGCTATATCTTGATTAGATAAATCTATTTACCAAGTCTGATAAAATTAATGAGAAATAGTTTTAAGAGCAGTAGCAAGAATGGCTAGTGAGATGTAGAACCACCACATTATATGCATAGAATTTGCTTACAGCCTCAGACATACAAGCAAATAATTAAACAAGTCAGATCTAAATTTGATCATAAACACTGTTGTGCAAGTCGTAAGAAACTCTGCCAATCAGATGCAAGGTCACTTCATTAATATACCTTTATCACACTCATAATAAGCATCATTGTGAATCTTGACTATATAAGCCCACTGGCCAAGTATGATCAAACTTGAATCAGCAGTAGTGGTTATAACCTCGTGTATTTGTATGCATCTTCACTTCTTCAATCTAGATCTCATTTATATAAGCATGTATTCTAAATTTAGTACAAACTGCACTATATGCATAAATACTGCATGCGGTGGTAACATGCTCAGTCAGGTGAAAGATCACTTTATTATTATTAATGGTTAACACTCATCAAACTTCGAGGACAACTTAATGATTTTAGTCTATATTGTGGAAGTATGGCTTTTAGGCTGGTTAAAAGAACTCAACTAATCTTATACATGATCACCTCGTGTATATACTTGGATTTTGCTCATTATTAGATTTATCCAAGATGTTGATTTAAGCCCAAAACCAAGTTTTATGTAAACAAATTGATCAGAACTATGGACTCCAAAGTAGCTAATTTCTTACTGTTGAAAGACAGAAGGGATGTGAAATAAATAACACACTCTGGACCATTACATAAACCCACTTAGCCTTTTGACCAGTTGAGATAAAATAGCAACAATAATGTTAATTCAGATTGATAAATTATGTTTTCTCACATTACCTCTAGCCCTTTTCAACATGGATGGTATTTTTCTTCCACATATGTCAGCTCTTAATTAGTGGCCCTTTCCCATCATGAATGTTGTAGGTGAAACTCTCAGAATTAGGCTTTTTAATTTGTATCTGAAAAAGAAAAAAAATATTGGTCTGCATATATCAATGTCACCTTTTCTGTATTAGATTAAAATACCATGTGTGTGTGTGTGTGTGTTCATTTTAGAATTTAAACATACTTGTTTCCATGTGTTTATTTTACAATTGATGATGATAACACATAACTGGTTCAACTGATAAAATGTTATTTCTGACTTCTTACAACTGCTCATTATATCTGGATTTACATTCAATGTTTGTTTTAATGAACATATTTTGGATAATGGGCAAATTACTTATTTTGTAGTTTATCATTATATCATTTATCAGTAATTTATCATTCAAATATTTAAAATATAGTACCATTATACTGACTTCATATTCTATATGATATCCCAGCAATACATGTTAAGCAGATAAGTGCAAATAAAAATGTTTAGAATGTAAAAGTTGCTCCAAGCTCAAAGAAGATCTGCAAAAGATAATCTCCAACATATTACCAAACAAAAAGCGAAGTTAACGCAGTTACCTTTTTATGACGTCTCAAACACCAACGGTACTGTACAGCTACGTCTTCCGAGTTTTACCGTCATCTTGTCTTTCAAACCAGAATTAATTTCTTGAGCTCTTACAAAATGAAGAAAATTTTAAATACTATAATTTAAGCAGCTTCTTTACATGACATAAGATACATTATGGCACAGTGTTATGTCTTTCAGCACGACGCAACTTCAAAATTTGGACGGCGTGCTGTGTGGGCATCCCTGACACAGCAACTGACATGAATTCTCTATTAGCAAACAATAATTCGGAATAAATCCTCCGCAAATCTAACATTCTCGATTTTTCATAGTTCAACTTTTTCACTGTTGCATTTGTTTGATTGTACAATCGCTCATGAAGTTCAATGAATCAAGTTCATCTGCTGTCTGAAATCCCGGTTCAGTTGGTATTTTCTTCCGCGCATGATGCCGTGTAAATACAAGTTACGGTCGACATTCAAGGTGGTTTAGGTTAATTTATTATTTTCCTTTATTAAGGTCATTTGCAGAAAGTGTTTCGCTAGAATGAGATAATTTTAAAAAATATAACAAAAAGTAAACTTTCTTTTCCAACGCTAATACCGGATATATTTCAATTTGTGATTGATACTATAAATAAATATTTAAAAAAACATTTTAGCCCGTGGCTTCGGCGCGCCACTCGTTTTTGTGGGGTTTTTAAAATGTTGTTGGTGTTGTTTGGGTTTTTGTGTGTGTGTATCACACTAAGAAACATACCAGGTATTAGGCCTAACGTAGGAAAAGAAATTATCCTCTATTTGTTACTATTCTTACTGTAAAATGACGCAAAAGTGATCAAATTGCTATTAAGATTTTGTTTTATATAACACTTACCACTCGTTTTCCTCGAGATAAAGCAGCCACTTCAAAATGATTATAAAATCTGTGACAGATGAAGAATGTGGTTTAAATAATTCGTAATCGCCTGCCTTAAATACTGTAGGGATTTGCTAATGTATTTCATGGCCCTCGTTTGAATAGATACCAGCGATCATGTATATTGACCAAAATTTGTATATTCCCGCCCACGATCATGTATTTTGTATTAAACCGTATATTACACGAGCGCTCTGTGGCGAACTCGGGGGGGGGGGGGGGCCTATTATACCCGCTATATCAGTTGAGAAATATATTGAACAGATCAGGCCCCAGTACTCTCGCTCTGAAAAACATTAAAATAATTATATGCAGAATATCGGTATGTCTCCCTCTTGCCGAAAATGTCAGCACCATATATATTTTGCAAGTAATGTAATGGGTATAGTAACACACACACGCACACGCACACACAAACACACTTTTTTTTTGGGGGGGCGCCGGAAATATCTCCCCCATTTCCAAAAAATTAAAAAGCATTTTATGTTTGTGTCTTTCTCCCTCAGATGTGTTGTATGTTTTATTTAAAACAAAATTTTATATAAAAAAATTTAGTTTGTAGTTATTTTGATGGGGTATTTATGTTTCCATAGTGTTATCTAAAGGGTTGTTCGTCCGAGTCTGGTTTCCCTCACCTTGCTCGAAATTCCTTCCCTTGAAATATTTTGTGACCTTTGCTATATGTCGCCTAGGTCTCAGTGTTTGCTATATGTAATGGTGCTATATTGTATGTATGCTATATTTTCTTTATGTTTGAGACAGCAAGTATAGATCAACTATCTTTCCCAGTTGTATTTCTTCCTATATGATGTTATATTGTATCTTTTAATTTGTTTTATGGTTTTCTAATTTTGACGATGGAATGGTGTACTATTTAGATTTTGTTTAAAAAAAATAATTTCTCATTTTATTATTCGAGTGATAATATGTGTCGTTCTTCATAATAGGTTTTAAAGATGTTGATAGGTAGGTTACGCTCGATCCAAGGTTCACGCTTCTTTATTCTTTATGTGTTTCTCCTGGGTCGCGTTAGGCTTCCTTTATTTAGTTTATCTGATTATGCTTTATTGAAAGATCCAAACGTATGTATGAGACCACATTATTGTGCAGTGGTCATCCATGCAGTGCGGGAGCTGTATGGATTTTAAGATATAGAAGAAGTTAGTAGGGTTTTAAACTAAGTGTTATACAGTCTGTATTTGTGTCTCTGTTTTATCTGTTTATGTTCTACATGGCGTGTTTTCAAAGACTTTTGATGGGCCTGTCCACTTCGCTTAGCGCCATGTGACTTAGCCCCATGATGTCATCGCTATTTACTTCCCCCTTATATTTTCCCTGTATCCCTTACTATATATGTCTTTAGAATTTTTTTCATAGAAAGAAAAAAAAAAAATTACAAAATTCTTTTATTGTTTTCTTTCTTCCTTTCTTCTCTTTTCTCTTTTAAAAAAAAGTTATATGGGTTTCTTTGAAATATTTGAAATATAATTTGAAATTTTCTTTAAAATATGGCTGTTGTGGGGTGCGAGGAGGGGGTATGGGTATGGCATCAGCTCGCAATTGCGCTACGCGACCCTTCGGTCTGTCATACCTATTCTTCTCTCCCCCAATTCCAACATAAATTGCGTTATATCAGCCTGACGGTAAGTATCTGTTCGTCGTAAGTCGTACTGAGTTCGTATTGTGGTTAATATTCTTATTTTTACGGCGTATCCTATTTAAAAATCTTTATCACCTGTTCACAGGATATCATCGTAGTTACTATATAGTCTATACATTTTTAGAACGATTTTGTTTTCGTAGTCTACATCTATGAATAAAATGTTATTTTTGTTATACTTATATTTTTTTTTGCAAAATTCCATTATTAACTTTATCCTATTATGTTTAGTTTTTTCACATTGTGCAATCGTATGTAGTTTGGTGAAGTTCGCTGTTTTACATAAAGGGCATTTCGGCATTATCCTGAGCATACGACGTTTGATTGCCTCTTCGTCTGTTAGCCAGGTGTTGTGCAGGTATTTAAAAAATTACAATTTGTGTTTTGACAGATCTTATTTTCACCAATTTTTCCAAGTGTTTGTCCAATTTACCCCCCAGTTGTCCTGCTCTAATCTACATTTTATATTTTTGGTTACCTCCTCCCTAATCCAAGCGTCACTTTTACTTATTTCTATTTTCCATAAATCTGTTTTGTCTCTATATTTTAAAATTAGTTCTCTTATATGTTTAAATTTGCGTGGCACTTCAATTTTTTTATATTAATTTGTTATTTTTGTATATCTCTGGTCGGTTTCTCAATGTGAAGCCGAACCAGTAGATGTACAGTGCTTCCCACGCTGTAGCCGGGTATGATTGCAATTTTTTTAATCTATTGATTATGTTAGTTAACTATAGTAGTAGGGGGCTCGGCAACCCCAAGCCTCCTTTGCTTTTGGCCCTATATAATGTCTCTTTTTTTACATAATGCATTTTATGATTCCATATATAATCTATTATTTCCTTGTCTGTTTTGTTTAAAATTGTATTATCCATATATATGGATTTAATTATGCAGTTAATATTTGAGTATAAATAAGTCTTGGCCACTTGGGCCCGCTCCATGATACGTAATGGCGCCATGGCCAGATTTTCATATTTTCTCTTATTTTGTTGATAATATGTTCATAGTTTTCTACAGCTTCTTTTCTTTTTTACCAAAGTAAACCCTTAGGGCCTTTACCGTGTCTCTCAGTAGGTGTGTGTGTGTTGGGGGGGGGAGGGGCAATCCAGGGTGGTTGCCCCTCCAGTTAACTATTTTTAAGATTTCGTGCTTGTTGTGGTTTATTTTGGAACCCGACGCTTTACCAAATTTTTCAAATTCTTCTACTAGATGCATATAGCATTTCCCCTCTCTTATAAAGTTGGTGCAATCATATGCATGTTAGAGCATTTTTTATTCTTTTTTAGGTTTGGTATTTGTATGCCTTGCATTCAGGGGCGGATTAAGGCTCACTGGTGCCCTAAGCACTGACAAATCTTGGTGACCCCCTCCTTTCAACGTACACATGGGAAGATAACCCTAGGGTGTACCATGATCAAAAAACAGAACATTATGATCAATTGGCACTAGTTTTATCATTTTTTTTTTTACAAATCCTCATTCGCTTTGTTTTTCTTTTCACCCATTTCTCAACTTTGTGGTGCCCCCTTTGGCCCTGGTGCCCTAAGCAAGTGCTTAGTCTGCCTAATGGTTAATACGCCCCTGCTTGTATTTCTGGGTTGTTTCTTATCGTGTGACTTAGGATTTCTATTGCCAATACGTATTGTAGCGTTGATAGTGGACATCCTTGTCTCACTGATCGTTTTATTTAAAATTATTTCGTGCATTTCCCGTTTAATTGTACACATGAAATTATCCCAGTTTGTAGGATTTTGGTCCATTTCAGAAAGTGGGTCTGAAACCAAATTTTTTAAAAACATTCTTTATATAGTTTTGTTCAAATCGGTCGAAAGCTTTCTCCTGGTCGAAGAGTACCATAACACTCATCATATATGTTTCATTTATGTAGTTAATTATAGTTTTAATGTTTAAAATTTTGTTTTGTATATCCCTCCCCCACAAGTTTGATTTACAATAATTATTTTGTTTATCCTACCCGTTACTCTATTTGTTAAAATACTACTTAAAATCTTATAGTCCGTGTTTAAAAGTGATATGGGCTTCCAGTTTTTAATCTCGTCACTATCCCCTTTCCGTTTGTACATAAGTGTGATAACTCCCTCCCTCATAGATTTAGTCATTTTATTTTTACTTAAAAATATATTGTTATACAAAGCGTTTAAGATCGGGGTCAGTTCACCGTGGAACTTTTGATAGAATTCCACGGTGAGTCCATCGTTCCCTGGAGATTGTTGTGAGTGTAGATATACTTTTTGTGATTTCTTCATCTGAGATGACGTCATCACATTGGTCTCTATGTTCTGTTGATGTCATCTCACAGTCGACATTTTTTAAGTAGCTGTCGATTGTGCTGAAGTATATGTTCTTTGTGGTGTATAGTTCTTTATAATATTTGGAAATATTATTTAGGATATCTTCTTTTACAGTATGGGTTACATTGTTTATTTTGATTTTGTTTAAAATTGTATCACCCCCTTTTCTAAATTCTTCTCGTTTATATACGTTTTTTGCCTTGTTGTAGATCTCTATAAATTTTCCCGCCCTTATTATTCTCCCCTGATTTTCGTCTTCTTCAACGATTATAATTTTGTCTGTCAATCGTTTTTTTTTTTCTCCATCGTCGTTTGTTGTTTTGCTTAGTTCGAATTTGAGTTCGTGTTTGTCCTTTTTCTGTTTTTCCGCCCTCTATTTGAGTACTGAATAGATATTATTTTTATTATGTTTTTCAAAACATCCCAATCAATTATTATATTAATATTTTCTTCATTTTTGAAGGTTTCAATTTCTTTTTTTATTTTATTTTTTGGCCCATATTTTTCTATTTTTTTTATTTTTTTTATTATTTTTAGGTCAATAGTGAACATGAAATGGTCTGATAGTTTTTGGTTGGTTATTGCAGTATTAATATATATTAATGGATCATAAAAAGTCCCGTAAAATTTATAAAACCTGCTAGACTGGTTTTATTTAAAGTTAAAGGTAAATTCTCTTCTTAAAATGTTCAGTTTTCTATGAATGTCATGTAAATTGTGTTTATTTAATAAATTTACCAATTCAGTTCGGTATATTTTGTCACTTGTTAGGTCAGTCGTTCTGTCAATTTCGTCCCCTACCCAGTTGAGATCTTCCCCTATGATTAGATTTTCCATCGAATATTGTTGTAGGTAGGTATATAAGTTTTCTTTAAAATTAGTTTCTTATTTCTATCAGCTGGCATGTACACATTTATAATATGGCAATTCAACATTTTAACATGTAGCAACCGTCCCTTAAAAAATTCCCCAACCTCAAACCTTTACTAGCTTACTGCCTGTTTTTTTTTAAAAATATTATTGTTGCAACCCACTCTAATATCATTGTTTGTAAAATTGTTGCATATCTTTATTGCGTTAAGTTTGTCTTCTCCTAAAATTTTGAATTCTGGCTTAATTCCATAGTGTGTTTCTTGCATCATTATTATCTCAAAGTTTGTTTCTTTGGCTATTTTGTCTGCTTTCGCTTTGTATATCCCATTGCTGTTGATAGTAGCGATCCGGAAGTTTGTTTCTTCCATTTTTGCTTTACTCCCAGGTGCCGCATCACTTTTAAATATAATTTAATTGTATATATTTCAGTTAAATTTATTATATTTACACACACACCAGCACGCTCGACAAAGAGCGCTTGAGTAATATACAGTTTGATACATCCTACATGGTAGTGGGCAGGAATATATATATAGGTCGCTATCCTTCTGGACCGAAGTAGTAATATTGTTCCAATGTTACCACTCGACGTCCTCGATTTGTGCTTCATCGTACTTGCAGTCTATACACTTAAAGTTACAATGGAAAAGTGTACATGAACATACTTATACCATAGACAGAGCCTTGAAGTACTACTTATTTCGGTTTAAAAATGTAAAAAAAAAATAAATAAAAAAAATTAAAAAAATTATGAAAATAAAATAAAAACCTAGCATGTGATAGTTCATTTCGATAAATTTGCACAAGAGCATTTGACGTTCATTTTGATGTCAGTATATATTTATATCGACTAAGTGAGATTTGTTTTCAAAGTTGCTTTATTGCTGGTAGTGCTTCTGTTTTCAAGTTCGATATATAATAAAACCATGGAGCAGTAGTAATAAAACAAATCATGAACAGCAACCATCATCATCATCATCGGGATTATTATTATCGTATATGTTGGTCACAGCTATGATCATTAATAAAAAGCGGTTGAAATATGAACAAGATTCCATCTCTTTAAATAGCAAATACCCTAGCAAAGTGTGTGTGTGTGTAATTTTTTACGTAGCTTTAAAAAAATGCAATCATATCGCTACCATGTCTGCATTGTGACAGTTTATAGTGATGTGCAGCAATGTGGCATCATGCCACAAACATACAGCATTTTGTCCCACCCAATCCCATTATCCTGACACCAGTCCGACCAATCCGAACACTAACCTCTTAATGATGGGCGCCAAAAAAGGCAGCTGCTAGTACAATTTTTACAAGTCTTTAGTATGATTCGGCCGGGGTTTAAATCCGCGACCTCTCGCATCCAAGGCGGACGCTCTGTAGAGACACTGCACCACCGGAGCGATCACTTAACAAAGAATGTACGATATTGGTTCCTGTTGTTCTTGACAACTCGACCTGGAGACCTACGTGAGGGAAAATGAAGGCGCATTATAAGGTTATAATATACGAATCCAGAATTTTTTTGATAATTATAATTTTTAAGAAAGTTAGTGCCTGTTAGAATTTGACAAAGTGTGCTTGCAGTAGCGTACTAAGGGGAGGGGGAGTTTACAACATACTTCGATGCTGACACTACTGATTTCAAGCATAAAATTAAAGCTAAACAACAGCATAACATGTTAATATATTTTATTAAGTACGTCTTCATTTGTCTTACCGTGCGCCAAATGCCTTCCTACACGAACATGTTCCACATAGGTAAATAAGTTGTACCAATCGTAAACGACCACCGATTTCGACATATTTGATATCAATTTATAGGTTTCTCATCAGTTTAAATCGATCTATGCCACACACACACACACACACACACACACACACAAAAATAAAAAAATATGCCGAAAATGAATAATAAAAAAGTTGCTATTTGTGACTCATTGTCGCTTGCGACTTTACCGATCTTCGTATCCTTGATGCTTCCACCCTTTCCGTTTAGGATGGTAGCACATAATTGGATGCTAATACTATAGATTTGAAGCATATAATTAAAGCTGTACAACAGTAAATAATATGTGTATGTATCTTATTAAGTACGTCTTCATATATATGTTCGTGCGCCCATAAACGAATAAGTCATACCAATAGTAAACAAACACCAATTTTGACAAATTTCATATTATTATATAGGTTTCTCATTAGTCTAACTCTATCTGTGCCAATAGACATGTGTGAACATACAAAATACAAAAAAGTGTACTTTTTACTGAATATTGGGTTCGACTTTACTGATCTTCATGTCCTTGCTACGTTCATACAGCGATCCCGTTCTGCGATGGTCGCACATACTTCCATGCTAATACTATAGATCTGAAGCATATAATTAAAGCTGTACATAATTATAAAATATGTGTATGTATCTTATTAAGCACGTCTTTATCTGTCTTTCCGTGTGCCTACATCTGACCTATACGAACGTTTTCCATTTGGGCGAATAAGTCATACCAATCGCAAACAAAGAACGATTTTGACACGTTTGATATCAGTTGACAAGTTTTTCATCAGTCTAAATAGATCTGTGCCAATATAAATGGGTGAAAATGCAAAATAGAAAAGTTGATATTTTTCACTCAGTATCGCTTGCAACGTTACCGATCATCGATTCCTTGCTACGTCCATCTGCCATTCCCGTTTTGCGATCGTATCACATTTTTACGATGCTAATTCTATAAATCTGAAACATATAATAAAAGCTGTACAACGGTAAATAATATGTGTGTATGCATCTTATGAAGTACGTCTTCATTTGTACGTCTTTGCGTTTAGTGCCTTCCTAACCAAATATTTTCCATATAGATGAATAAGTCATACCAATCGCAAACAACCAGCGATGTTGACAAGTTTGATATCAATTGATACGTTTCTCATGAGACTAAGTCGATCTCTGCCAACAGACATGTGTGAAAAAGCGAAATAAAAAAGACTGTTCTTTTTACTGAATATCGCGTGCAAAATTACCGATCCTCATATCCTTTGCTACGTGAAACTACCATTGCCGTTTTGCGATTGTACCACATATTTCGATGCTAATACTATAAATTTGAAGAATATAATTAAAGCTGTACAACAGTAAATAATATGTGTGCGAATCTTATTAAGTACGTCTTCATTTGTCTGACTTTTCTCCTAATGTCTTCTATACGATCGTTTAACAAACAGGTGAATAAGTCATTACAATAGTAAATAAACCCCGATTTAGAGAAATTTGATATCAATTGATAGGTTTTTCATCAGTCTAAATCGATCTATGCCAACAGAAATGTGTGAAAATGTAAAATAAAATAATTTGTATTTTTGACTCGATATCGGTTGCGACTTTAACGATCTTCATATCCTTGATACGTGCCTCTGCCATTGCAGTTTGCCACGGTACCACATATTTCAATTTTAATAGTATAGATCTCAAACATATAAGGAAAGCTATACAACAATATATAATATGTGTATGCATCTTATAAAGTGCATCTTTATGTGTCTGTATGTCCGCCCAATGTCTTCCTCAAAGAACTTTTTCCATACAGGCAAATAAGTCATAATAATAGTTTTAAAACTCCGATGTTGACAAATTTGATATCAATTGATAGGTTTCGCATCAGTCTAAATCGATCTGTGCCATAGATATGTGTGAAAATGCAAAATAAAAAGTTGGTATTTTTTACTCAGTTTCGATTTAGACCTTGCCGATCTATATCCTTGATACTTGCTCTACTATTGCCGTTTGCCACGGTACCACATATTTCAATGCTAATACTATAAATTTGAAGCATATAAGGAAAGCTATACAACAGTATATAATATGTGTATCCATCTTATTAAGTAAGTCTTCATGTGTCTGTCCGTGCGCCCAATGCCTTCCTCAAAGAGTATTTTTCATATAGGCAAAAAAGTCATACCAATCATAAACAACCACCGATGTTGACAAATTTGATATCAATTGATAGGTTTCTCTTCAGTCCAAATGGATCTGTGCCAATATAAATGTGTGAAAATGCAAAGTAAAAAGGTTGATATTTTTCACTTGGTGTCACTTGCGACATTACCGATCATCATATCCTACTACGTGCCCTCTACCCTTGCCGCATTGCGATCGTACCATATAATTCGATGATAAGCATTTGTCTGTTTTGTGCGCCTAGCATTTTACAACACGAACGTTTACCTTAGAGGCGAATAAGTCATACCAATCGTAAGCAAACAAAGATTTTGACAACTTTGATATTAATTGATAGGTTTCTCATCAGTCTAAATCGATCTTATGCCTATAGAAATGTGTGAAAATGCAACCTAGAAAAGTAGGTATATTTTACCCCGTATCCTTTGCGACGTTACCAATCTTCATAAACTGGATACGTACCTCTATCCTTGATCTTTTGCGAAGGCATCGCATACTTCGATGTTTATACCAAGGATTTGAAGCATATAATTAAAGCAATACAACAGTAAATATTATGTGTATCTTATTAAGTACGTCTTCATGTGTCTGTCCGTGCGCCAAGATCCGAACGATACGAACATTGTCCATATGGGCGAATAAGTCCTGCCGATCATAAACAACCACGGATGTTGAAAAATTTAATATCAATTAATATTTTGTCCATCAGTATAAATCGATATTTCCCAATTGAAATGTGTAAAATTGCAAACTAAAAAATTGGTATATGTTTATTCGATATCGATTTCGACTTTGCCTGTCTTCGTGTCCTTGCTACGTGCTTCCACCCTTCCCGTTTTGCGATGATAGCGCATGCTTGGATGATAATACTATAGATTTGAAACATATAATGAAAGCTGTACAACAGTAAATAATATGTGTGTATGGTTCTTATTAAGTAAGTCTTCATTTGTCTCTCCGTGCACACAGTGCCTTCCTATCCGAACGTTTTCCATATAGGCGAATAAGTCATAGCAATCGCAAACAACCAGCGATGTTGACAAGTTTAATATCAATTGATAGGTTTCTCATGAGACTAATTCGATCTGCCAATAGACATGTGTGAAAATGCAAAATCAATCGTTTTGTTCTTTTTACTGAATATTGGATGCGACATTAACGATCTTCATATCCTTGGTACGTGAATCTACCATTGCCGTTTTGCGATCGTACCACATACTTCGTTGCTAATACTATATATTTGAAGCAAGTAATTGCAGCTGTACAACAGTAAATAATATGTGTATGTATCTTATTAAGTACGTCTTCTTTTGTCTGTCCTTTCGCCCTCTCTTCCTATACGATCGTTTTCCATATAGGTGAATAAGTCATAACAATAGTAAATAAACCCGGATTTAGACAAATCTGATATCAGTTGATATTTTCTCATCAGTCTAAATCGATTTGTGCCAACATAAATGTGCGAAAAGGCAAAATAAAAAAGTTTATATTTTTGGCTCGGTATCGTTTGCGACTTTAACCATCTTCATATCCTTGATACGTGCATCAACCATTGCCGTTTGCCACGGTACCACCTACTTCAATGTTAATAGTATAGATTTGAAGCATATAGGGAAAGCTATACAACAGTATATAATATGTGTATGCATCTTATAAAGTACATCCTTATGTGTCTGTATGTCAGCTCAATGTCTTCTTCAATGTGCGTTCTCCATATAAGCAAATAAGTTACAACAATAGTAATTTTTTTAAAAACGCGATTTAGACGAATTTGATATCAATTGATAAGTTTCTCATCAATCTAAATTGATCTGTGAAATATATAAATGTGTGAAAATGCAAGTAAAAAAGTTGATATTTTTTACTCGGTGTCGCTTGCGATATTACGGATCATCAACGGATCATCATATTCTACCTACGTGCCTCTACCCTTGCCGCTTTGAGATGGTACCATATAGTTCGATGATAATCATTTGAATGTTAGTGCTCCTAGATCTTTACAACACGAACGTTTATCTTAGAGTCGAATAAGTCATACCAATCGTAAGCACACAGATTTTGACAAGTCTGTTATTATTTGATAGGTTTCTCATCAGTCTAAATTGTTCTATGCCTACAGAAATGTGTGAAAATGCAACCTAGAAAAGTTTATATATTTTATCCATTATCCTTTGCGACTTTACCATTACCAATCTTATATTCTTGTTACGTGCCTCTACCATTGCTGTTTTGCGATGGTATCACATATCTCGATGCTGATACTAATGATATGAAGCATATACTTAAGCAATAAAACAGTAAAAATTATGTGTATGTATCTTAAGTACATCTTCATTTCTCTGTCCGTGCGCCTATATCCTTGCAACATGATCGTTTTCTATAAGGCTAAATATGTCATGTTAATCGTAAAAAAACCCCAAAGATTTGAACATATTTGATATCCATTTATTGGTTTCTCATTAGTCTAAAACGACCCGTGTCAATATAAATGTGTGAAAATGCTACCTTGAAAGTTGCCTTTTTTGTCTCGGTATTGCTTGAGACTTACCGATCTTCATATCTTTGCTACCCTCTTCTACCCTTGCCGTTTTTTGATGGTTTGTATATAATCAAATAAGTCATGCCAATTGTAAAGAACCACCGATGTTAACACATTTGATATCAATTTATAGGTTTCTCATCCTCCAAATCTTTCTGTTTTCAAGAAACGTTTTTCTAATTCAACTAACGGGTCATCACGCTAAAATTATGCTAATGACAAATGTCATCTTAATATCCTACATACTAAACTTAGACAAGCAGGTAGTCTCCTGAATTCCGACCTTTACATGGTGAATTTAGTTAACTCTTTTACGTGTGCATGTGCTTATGATAATGAAGAAGTTTAGCACTTTGTCTATTGCCCCTTACCTAATGCCAAAGATCCCAGCTCTTTCGCTCTACCTTTCAACACACTTCTTGGTTAAGTCTAGATTTATCATTGAAAAGTGACGTGACTACCCACCTACAATAAGATGTCTTTCTGCTTGTGTGATGACCCGTTAGTTAAATTAGAGAAACGTTTCTTAAAAATAGAAAGATTTGGAGGATTTCGAATATCATCAGGGAGAGAGTTCTAAAGACGAATCGTATATGGTAAAAGGTCGTGTGAAAATATAAAGTTTGGTAGAGATTGGTGTGATACTTTGAGAGTAATGTAGACGATAATTAGATGTCTCATATCTCCTTTGTGGAAGAAGTTCGCTTAAATAGTTAGGTACTTGAGTATTTATAATCGAATACATAATGCATAATCTCTTCCTTTTCCTTCCTTGTGCAAACCAAACAGTTTCCGCATAAAGAGACTATCTAGAAGAATTGATGGGTATAGATCTGGAACGATCCGTGCATCTTCCATCTGATTTTCCCCCTTTTATTCTGATCTTTCCGAATCTTCAATAGAGCAATTATCCCAGACTCCAGAAGTATATTCTAAGGTTGGACTTATGAATAGTGTATATAATTTAGCCGAAGTCAACAATTAGTCTGTATTTAGACGGTAGTGTTTTATCTCCTTTCTTATACATCGGTATGTCATACGCTAGCTTGCACTATGTTAGGAACACGCTGGCTGGGAGTGATTTATTTAACAGTATTTGCAATGGAACATACATTTCTTCAACTATACTTGTACAAGTTTATTACTTATTGGATTGGTTCCAGCGGTTTTGTTTAGGTCAAGACTAGTTATTACATCAATAATTTCTTGTTTATATATAATGATGGCAGAAATAAAAGTTTGATTTCTAACTTCAAAATGCGGTAACTGTTTATCATAATTTTTTTAAACGTGTAACATATCAAACTTGCGAGTTCAACAGATTGCACTTCTCCTGATCACTTTTTGCAAATTTAGATGATCATTTCGTACGTTTCAGTGGAGGTAATAGGTTCCATGTCTTTGTAGAATGTACTTGTTATCTCATTATTTTCCAATAAGGTCGAGGATTTGATCCGATGGCAGGGGTTGAACCTGCATCCTTTCGGTCGCAGGTCTGAGACGCTAACCACTGAGCCAATGTGGCTCCTCTTAAGATTAATATACCCATATGATATTTTCCAGTATCATACGTAACTATATGATACGTTTAATAACACCCAAAAACTCAGCAAATGCCGGCATGACGACTTATGAATTGAAGGTGTAATGACAAATGTAATTTAAAGTCAATTATGTAACCTATTTTTATGCTTTTTATTGAATATCATTTATGTCATGTGATACACATAACATAATCTTACATTTAAGATTATTTAAAATGAAATTTATGAAATTCATTAAATAGTTTCAATCTTTTGCGACTCTCGTAAAAGATCCTTCATTGTTGTTCATGTAATTTTACATGTCATTATATTCCTTTATTGATTTGCACTTTGGTTACAAAAGAGACAACTTTGTTACAAAAGAGACAACTTTTGCAATTTAAAACTTATTTCATCTATACTACACTAGTATAGCTCATGAAATGAAGGCAGTTTACTTGGCCTCTAATTCATCTATAGGGAATGATACCTGCGGGAGACTGCTCTATCTGATCAGTGTGTAACTATGGAAACGGTAAATTAGTGACCTCTTCTCCAGCATCGAGCTTTAGGTTAAGACTGAAATTCGCTGTCTTATGTAATGTTCTGTATCTGCAGTTTAAAGCTGGGAGAATTATAGAAAGAGAAAAGCAAGTAAACCCTTCTGTAAACGGAGCAAACTCGCACTTTTACATTGTAAAACTAATTTCTCTTACAATCATTTATGAATAATTAAAAATTACTGAGTAGTAACTAAGAATATATAAATTCTTTAGATGGAGACCCAAATTTCATTTTTTAAATTATCGCATTTTTTTTATGTTTACTTTCCAGATACATTTTAAAAAAAATTTCTCAAGAAAATATGAAATCTAACAAAAGATGAACGAAAGTCTTATTATTTTGATTTTTTGTAAAGAGAAAAGAAAGAAAATTATTGATGACATAACCTTTCATCATGACATATACACACTAGCCTCCACAGAAGTACTTTTATGACAGTACGGTTAAAATAGAAATAAATATGCATATCCAGTTGTAAACTATCCCGATTTATGACTAAACATTTATACTGTGATAGGGTATTCTTAGTAAATAAAATGTGTGTTATACAATAAATGAATAGGAGGTATTCGATGAATGGACTGCATGCATTTCAGGTGCAGTGGCTACTCAAGATTATTTACTGATGCACAAACTAGTTAGAGTTGTCATACTGGTTGTCATTCCAGGGATACTGACAGTCAGTGATTTCCACCTTGTAAAATCTTTCCTCTAGGGCGGACAATAATAATAGTTTCTGAAGCTGATTTTATTAGCAATGGTTTGCAAAACAACAACAAATATCCTTGTGTTTTATCAACTCATTATGGTTCCGCTGCTTTGATAGAACAAAAAGGAATGCTCTTTATTGTTTTATGAATGTTATGCCCTTTGACAATGGTTAACATTTTGCAGGTCACGATCACTTTGGCATAAACTTATTTTATGCATGGCAGTTGGAAACTACGAAAATCTTATTAGAGGCGAGCTGTATAATCGGCAATTACATTGTTATTGTGAAAGAGTTCTGATAACTAAATAAATAAGTAAATAAATAAAAACACCAACTTGTATCATTAAAAGTTGCCAAGTGTTGTTTATACATTGTACGTGGCGTAATTCGTAAGTTTACTCGGCATCTTTTCAACTCAGTAACGCCTGATAACGGTCATAATTTTACCTAAATAAGTGGGTCCTTTGAGAGCATCGTAAATGTATGGAGGAAAGGAAATTGACTTTTATGCTCATCTCAAAAGATTTGTTTGTATTTCTGCGAAATAGCCATGCCTAACCAAAGAATAGCAAAGAACCCCCCCCCCATTGTAACTACAAAACCTTGAACAAGTGCGAAGTTACCAGTTAATGTTATTGTTTGTTTCTATTTGTCAAGTTGTCTTCGTGTGTGTAAATTGAAAGCTTGTTATTACTAGTCAATATCGTCAATCATATTTGCTCCATTATTCCATGCAGATAAGAAAGGAACTAATTTTGTGTTGAATTTGTGCCCCCACCCCCCACCCCACCCCGGCACGGTACAACAAACAAACACTTGATTGAAAATAAAATAAAAGAAACTAACCTTGCATTGTTATAATGTATTCCTTCTTTTTTCATCATGCGAAATTTACAGAACAAAATATATCAACGAACTCCGTAAATGTAGCGGATGCCGGGATGCGTATGCATCCTTACTGTGTGTGTATCGCTAATGTCAGATAAAAAAAAATATATCGCAAAAGAAACGAAAATATCACCAGATTGCTTGAAGGCGCCTGCTATTCACGCATGATAAGTTACAAGGTACAAACGGACCAATATTGTATTGTATCCAGGTTAACTATACGACGATATCTCGCAAATAAAAAAAATCATTATTTTAAAGAACATACAATGTGACTGCAAATGATAATCTTTCGCTAGTATGGGTTACGAAAGTATTATTATTTATTTTTTATATTTTTTGGGGGGTGGGAACCACCAGACAGATGCACCCCCCACCACAAAAAATAAAGTGTTTTCATGTACTCTTGTATACCACAAGATGTGTGTGCTTGTTTAAAGTTTTAAAAAAAGAATTTTGATCAAACGTTTAGTTTATAATTAGTCCTAGTGTTTTCGAAAGGGTAGTAGTCTGAAACATGGGTCTTATTCCCATTTTCAGATTTCATATCCTTGATTTTTAGTGATCTTTGCCAAGGATTTCCTATGTTCCGTGTATGCTATGTGTATCAATGCTATGGTGTGTGTATGCTACATAGTCTGTGTATAGGGACAGCAATACTATGTCAAATTTGTCCCTGTTGTCTTAATATATATTTTTCTATGGACTTTTCAAATTTATCTCATCTTTCAACGATATTGATTCATGTGCACAAGCAGCGCTAGCCTGCCAGCGTGGTGATGAAACCGTGTTTCCAATTTCAGTTATGGTACTCATCATTGGCCCCGCTGGATCCGGTAAAATACAACTGTTGTTTATATGAGTTTACGATAATCACCTTGGCATCTTGATAGCATCATTGGCTGATGATCAGCTGTGTTATCATGTGCACAATTTTGTTCAAAAACGTTAAGAAGTGGCACAAATGCTTGCAACGATTTCTTTTCCACTATCGACAAAGCCCCTACCATTGACGATTTGGATGTCAACAAAAGCAATGAGGTGGTTTACGACGATATGATGATCAAGAAGCAAGTCAATCCTGCAAAAATATTTTCATGAGACTAGCACAAAACAGGGACGTGATTTGGTTTCCTCAACTATATCCCATATGCTGAAGCGGATTTAGGACAACTGTAATATGTTGATGATATTTCGTTGTATTGACGCGCATGGTCTTGGAAACATTCATTGGACTTGGAGTGCTGCTGACAAGATGTGGAGTGAATTTCGTGACATGTTTGGGTGGATCTCGTTGGATCCGTTTACTTTTTATGACGATTGATTTGACTGGTAAGCCAGACAAGTATTGTTCAGGTCTGGACACGAACGTGTCCCACACGGATGTGTCTAGCAAGGATGCATCAGTTTAACAAACATCATGTAACAAATAAATTATGTCCAGCACCGATATCAGAGAAACGTACTTTAGAAAAATGTTGTGAAGCCGCTTGTGAACAGCAAGAATTAATTCAAACGACATACTGCAGGAGAGGACCTCACAGCGGGATGTGAAGAAATATTCACGCCACTGGTGAAGCCGACAAAGAAATTCCAGAAGGTGCCTAGGATATTAGAAAGGCCACAAAGCCGCATCGGCAAAAGTCGCAGAGCTCAGAGATTATTACATGTTTCCCAGAAATGCCGGCTGAAGTAAAAGACGTTGGAGAACCTAAAGAGTCACCAGCTATGCACCGCGCAATACGGGAAACACCGGCACATACTTGAAGAACTCATTCTAGATTTTTGGATTCTATGCCCCATCTGGAGCGATATGTTAGTGGAATAACCACCTCAAAACATAACAAGTTATGGGTCAGGTGACTATACCGGGAGTTTTGTGGGTTTAAACACGCCTCTCGTGAACCGTTTTGAGTCTTATAATGGCGTATTTAATTTGGCTATAAATGGTTAAATGCCTGAAGTAAATAAAGAAATGCAACAGTGTCTCAAACTCATGCACGTGCATTGCAACCAATCTCTGGAAATGAGACAAAAGAATATTCGGATCAAGTAGCGGCATCTCAACCAAAACGTGTTCCTACTCACGTAAAAATGAAAAGACAAAAATAAAAATAGCCTGCAGCTTGAATGGAAAAAATATCAGAATGGATAGACGAACAGGAACCAAGGTTGGCAACCAATATGAAGACACCCCAACCCCCCGGCAAAACAAGGAGAGGGTCATGGGTGCTTGCACCCTGTAGACTTTGTAACCCTCATGACCTTGCTGATCGATTTGAAATACTTGTAGGATCCGTTCATGCAAGCAACAACGCGCGCCCCAAGTTTTTAATTAGGCTACATCGATTTGTCAGCGGCTGCTCACCAATGAGGGAGATACATCGTGCATTGATGCATGATGCTGCTGAACATATTCATGCGGTATACACCGATGATGAGATCTGAAACGATCGAGGCACTTCTTTTCTTGCGTGAAATTGCTGCTTCAATGCAATACGTGGATGAAAATACATCTCCAAGCGTGACTTCGATTATTACTGTTTCATCCACCAAACCAGAATTCAGTTTGATCGTTTTTGCACATTTAAACGCCGGGGACTTACGCATGCTTGCGACTGCGTTAGCCTTGCTGTGGGTGTATTATAGTTGCCCAATATCCGATCCCAACAGTTTGGTGGCCTTCCCGCTAACAATTCATTTTTGTTTTCGGTAGACAGTAAGGCGAACTGGCCTACTATCGAACCTACCTCGGGTACGTACGACACAGAATCAATCAATAAGAAAATTCGATGAAAAATGTCGGTAGTGACTGACAAAGACTCTAAAGTCTCTAAACGTACTCATGATGCCACACTCAGCTCTGGCATTGTCATTGTTGGTGTTGTTGTTGTTGTGGGGTTTAACGCCATTTTTCAGCACATGATAGGCTATACATGGCGGCCAGTATTAATGGTGGAGGAAGAAACGGTGAAAATCCCGGGAAAGATTCACCGACCCACGAGAAGCTACTGACAAGCTTTCTCACACAGCCACATTGGCTGAATCCGAGACTCGAACCGGCGCAGAAAGAGGTGAGATGTCAGTGATCCGTATCGGATAGCGCTATAGACCACTCGGCCACTCGGGGCCGCGGCATTGCCATTGAATTTAAAACATCAGAGATGGACATGATGAATACTGCACGGTTGCACATAAGGTCAGGATTAGGGTGGCCTGGTCACATTTCAAATGATAAATGATTTTTGAGTGTGGGATATCATATCGCCACACCTGACATTGTGAGTACCATTTCAACGACGCAAGTTAATTGAACATGCGACGCCGTCAGAGTCAGTTACGAAAACAGGTCCGAACGGACAAGCGCAGTTTTTCATTGCAATACTGTTTTGGGGTTTCATCCACCGTAGAGCCTGGATACTCGATCTTAGTTCCACCAGAAGCACCATAGCATCTTCCTTGCTATAATAATCGACTGATCCATATTCGTTTCTATCTGGTGGTTCAAGCCGGGTACGTGGCTGATTTGCGAGGTGAAACATTGACGATACTACTGTACATTAGAGATCCACCTTACAGTTAATAACAACAACAAAGACAGTTGTACTCGGACGTGTGAAACCGATTGGCATAGTTAACGCGAAGAAACCCGTATACACGTCATATTACGAACTGGGTTCATGGTGTTGTTCGTGGATTATTTTTTGGTGATCCAAAATCACTCATAGCCTTATTATCGCGCCCTACTCACATTTCTAAACAGGCTGCAGTGCAAGTTGTGGGTAGTGTTAAAAGTGTTGATGTGGATCCGTTAAAAGGGCCGGTCCCGCTGACAGCTTAGACGCTTCGAGATCGAATACTGCGATTCATAACAAGCAAGAGAGAGTATCGATACTACTAATGTCTAGCCAGGGATACGAGTAAGCTAACAAATAGAACTGCAAGAGCAGGACACGTTCTAGCTTTTTGTTTCATTCCATTTTTAGCAGTCTTGGAAGTTGAGGAAAACTGCTACCTGAAAACAATTCCAATTATGAAGCCAATACCCTAGTCCGATTAGTTAGGGACGTTATCATAGCGTTACTTAACAGAGCACATTATTCCATCAATGGAATATAAATCAAATACATTCTGGACAGTGTTGACCTGGTCACAACGATTGCATTTCTTGCCATGTACAGCGGTTAGTACACCAGAACAGCTAGCCCAACAATGATGCTTGTCAAAGATGCAGTTGGAGTTGTTCAGAGAGTCAGTCGTTGACATGTATTTTCATGCACGCGTGGTTACCATGGTCGTTGCTAACGACGCTATGCTGTGATACACTCTGATAAGTGGGGCCCCGAGTGGCCGAGTGGTCTAACGCGTTCTCCGTCACGGATCACTGCCATCTGACCTCTGTCTGCGTGGGTTCGAGTCTTGGATTCAGCCAATTTTGTTATGTGAGGAAGCATGCCAGTAGCTTCTCATGGGTCGGTGGTTCTTTCTTGGGTTTTCCCAGGTTCTTCCTTCACCAATAATACTGGCCGCCATGTATAGCCTATCGTGTGCTGAACAATGGCGTTAAAGCCCACAACAACAACACTCTGAGACGATTATATTGTTATAGGGTGCTGGTCGGAGAATGAGTATGGTTCATGCACCTGTGGAAATTTCATAATTAAACCCTTTACTTACTTTTATTAATAATGTTATATCACAAACTGACGGTCTGCCTCACTGAAAATCAACACGAGAAGATAAAGGATGCAATCAAACAACAATTGTGGTGTCAATACGAGCCTTTCTTTGGCAAAGTTAATTGGAAATGTCCCCGTGTGGTTAACCCAAACACATCTGGTTTATTGTAACGTCACCAAACACAAAACACCTCAGTAATTTAAAATTATCCAAGTCAGAGTTGACACAAATAACAGGATAAATATTTCTAGTCCTTGCAACGATTTCAACATTGCTAGGAACAGAGGCTCCAGCTATTGCCAAAGCTGCAGCATTGCGAACTGCTTGAACTGCATCAGGAATGCCACTAACGATGCGGGTGATGACCATATATATAGGACAAGGCCTTCGATTGCCAGCCAAGACCGTCGAATACTCTCTGACAAAGGTTTTTGATTGCCCGGTTGCTGAAGATCGCGTCATTGACAGAAACTAAGTTTCTCAAGCGTTTATTGACCAATCTTGATTTACTTGCGATGGCAAAATCAGTCGAATATTTTCTTGGCGTTTTCACTTGCATCCATTGTTCCAAACATATGAGAAACTGGCAAAGCCAATCTGGATTCACAACAGGCCCTGGTAGTCACTGGGTCGCATGCATGTATTACACCTCTGCATAGTTTGTATTTTTGGGTAGCATGCGTGTGTAACACCTCTACATAGTTTGTATTTTGACTCGCACGGACTTAAGCATTACATTCGTCTATTCTCTTGCCGGCACGGTTGGGTGACTATATGCAGTTGTTTTGTCACTGAAGCGTAGCGTGCGCTGGGGCGTTCTTACACCACAAAACCGATACTGATTTCACATTAACTACATGTGCTATTACACAATAATGACCATTAAAATTTAAGGACGCTACTCAGCTCGACGACACGGTGGTGATGTAGATTTGAGCCGAAATGCCACTAAACTGGATTTGTCTTAGTTTACTAGTCGTGTTGTTGTTGGTTTCTATCCAGGTATTTATATTCAAAATATTATTAAGATGAATGGAGAATTTGCAGTAAAACTCAAAGTTCACTAACAGCATTGGACTCAGACACAGTGGCTAGTCTATTTTAATTTATCAAACATTATGTTGATACAGATAATATTGCAATAATTGAATACATGCAAGAAGAAATCGCCCGAACCACCACGTCTAGTAACATCATGGACACTTGTTTCCAAAATAGACAGGGGTAAACTGACTCTTCAGTCTTAGGAAGTGGCCGACTTATTTTAAATTTAATTGATGATAAACCTAAAAATCAGATATTAAAGGTGCGCGAGTTTGGATCATACTTGCTTATAATAGCTTTAAATAGCTGTTCATACAGTCGAATGGCGATTCTTATAAACGATAAGCGACATGGTGGTTTGAATTATTTATCATCAATCTCACGTATCCAAAAGGAAACTCATGGCAAATGTTATGCATTTTCTTTGTAAACATTAATTTCCAGAGTGGTAATTCAGCACTTACTGTTTATCCGGACGAAAACTTAACCATCTTTAGTGTTTGTGTTTAAGATCAGATGTTGTCATCATACATCAGTGATGAAATCTGGCCGATGCGGTGGAGTTGCGTAATTTATCGATAGGGTGTTGAAACAAATGATAGCGGATTTTAACATTGATAGCAATCTCGTTCCAGTTGTAGATTAACACCTGCGTCAAAGTTGTTTTACGAAACCCTCCTATGAACTATCATATAATTTTATTAAGGGTCAAGTAGAAATTGCCATTTGAATCACTCTGATGTACCACGGCCAACTCGAGGAAAACAGAGTCAACGCCCAAGCAAACAACCAAATGATGAATACAGCAGAAAATGTCAAGCTTCTTCGAGATTATATCAGCAATGGCGATGTAGCATTCACCTATGTATCCAACCCAGTTGTGCATATCGAAGTATGTTTTACAGCTACATTGACCCAACTGAGACAAAATCGATTTTGACCTTTATTCGTGTAACAGTTACTGGGCAAAGACGATCGTTAGATGTGAAAGGTGCATGCATAATGATTGTGGTTTAGCATGAGAGGTGCCAAGCCACTAGAAGGCACAATCTCCGGAGATGTAAGCAAGCAAGAGGCAGAGGTGATTTATAGCCACAGGACACATGTACCAGTAAAATTAAGAAATTGGTCAGAAGTACCTATGCATAGAGTGTTTGATAATGAGACTGTACAAAATCTGCTGTTATAAAATTAAAGAACGCTATTGTATTATGAATAGATGATCCATGACTGGCTCTCAGTCTTATCGACGTGAAAAAATGATCGAAGAGAAGCATTTGCAAAATGAAATCGCTAAGAGAAGCGTGCTGATCAAAGAATATAAACACGCGTGGTTGCTCATATATGCTATTTTTGGTCTTGCTGCGAGAGCAAGAGTCGGTAATTGTGTGACTGGAATCACAAAAACAACCATTGTAGGTGCAACAATCAGAATTGTTCGATAGTTACCGGAGTCTTTGGTGGTGCAATTAGTTTACTTTCAGTGTCACTACAATGTCTTGTACAATCCTATTCCCAATTACTTGAAGCTGTACAGATCAGTCTCTACACAAACGGTACATTATATTCGACAGCAACGGATGATACAATAATCTCTACGGCTGAGTCTGACACTATAATGGCGGAAACTGAAAATCACAGACACGAGCAAAAATAAGAAACAGCGCCTTTACACATTTACTGATATTACAAAGTCCTGCATAAAAAAAATTCATTCAGTGACCTGGTTTCGATCAAAACCACACTAGCTTGCAGTTTGTACAATACCAGAATTGCTATCAGCAAAATACATATCCTACAAGCGATGTTGCCCAATTAAATTGATAGTATTAAATTGACTTTTTATTTATCTCTAAACGTATGTGGTTATCATGACGTCTTTGCTAATTGTGCATATGGATATGTTTTGAAGATCATGCAATATTTTTATGTCTTTTCAAGATTATTTTATATCATGAATTTGCGGATTAAGTACTCATTATGTTTGATTTAAAACTGACTAGAACGTGTCTACGTAGTGATAATTTCAAAACTGTTATCATTGTGGATTCAGTCTTTCATTTTGAGGTGACATTTATTGTCGCATTATAGTAAAATTATCTGCATGTCCTTTGTGTTCAGATTCCTTGAATACCTATGATATTAGATTAATTTCAATTACCCATTATTTCAGAAAACTTTGCATCGCCGTATTTTCACAATTTGTTTTCATCATTTGATTTTTCTTTACAGCATACCACACATAAAGCCTCTTTTTCATTAGGAAGGTTTTCGTTGTTAATCAGCGAATGTTATACACCTGCGGCCTCAGTTTAAGAATATCAGCCAATTTTCACTTGGTACATCACAAAGGTCAAACATGTTATGCCACATTGGTTTACCTTCTTATATCAGCCTAACCCTCATCATACACAACATATTAACCCTACCATTTGCTCCACCCACCTCATTACCACTCTGAACATAATCATATCGAAGATTAAAGGACAAATGTGTAAAACCAATCTCGTTCTAACGGATGCAGTTTTGTTACTGGCTGAATCATATTCGTCCAGGCAACTTTCGTATATATAGGAGGAGACTTCATCCTGGCGGATATCGACTAGGGAAAAGAGTTACCACTACCAAGAGCAACAAGCAACGTCACTGCCAACAGCTGATAAAAATATGATAAAGGACTCATCCCAGGGAATGAGTTGTAGATGCGGAAACACGGGTAACGGAATTTTCCTTAAATCTGCTTCATCAGTCTTTCCTTCACAAGCATCAAAACAGTAATCATTCTTTCAAATTTTTTGTTTACAGAAGGCAGTTAGCGGCCAGAAACGGGAAGAATGAACAGTCATAAGAGTAATTTATACAAGAACATGTTACCTTTACGGTAAATTACAAATATAAACTATTTGATCAGATGGTAATTGGATAAACTTGTACCATCCAGGAAAATATGATGCAATAATACGAACAAGTTTTGGATATATAGATCCAATAAAGCTCAACACAAACAAGGGAATAAATTGTTTTAAGAGAGGAAACAACATGAAACGCAAGATATAGGAAAATTTGCCAATTAGCAAAACCAGGATCTAACCACTTTGTAGAGAAGGCCTACTTGAGATTAATGAAATCCTGAGATAAGTGGGAAACTTCTATCACAAACGCCAGCCTAACGAACATAATAGATGTTGGTATTATATTAAGACTGTATATATAGTCTGATGGGCGGTACCCCTCAATTAACACGGGAAATTACATTCAAAGGCATCCGAAAAAGCCCACATACTGAACTGACAATAACAGGCAGTCTTCACACAAAAATGGAAGAGTTACATGTCCAGACCACACGGATATCGTTATCCAACAATGCCTGACATCCAAGTTATCCAAGAAGGTGGGCATAACATATTGCGAAACATTAAGCTACATAAAGCCACCTGACCAGACATGATTTCAGCAAGGTTCCTGAAATATCTAGCATAAGAGTGTAATTGTGCCATCTCGATATGTTCGGTTCTTGAGTTGTAGAAAACAGCAAATGTTACGGCTAAGTATAAAAACAGAGAAATATTGAACGCCAGAATCCACTGACGAATCTACCATACATTTATCTGCTGCAACAAGATTGAACCCATCACAGAAAGATTATGCATCATCTAAAATACTTCATCATCCAAACAGATTGATTTTGGTGTCAGATGAAAGCTGTGAAATACAGCTCAAAAGCCCTGTGGATGAGCTCGCCAAATACTTAGACAAAGTAAATCAATATGACCTTACATTCTTTGACTCTATTAAAACTTACAATCGTGTCTTCACGGAAACCTCCATAATAATTGTCACCATATATGATGTCAGGAGTCATGCGCTGAAATTGTTTAGATATTTTCTAACAGACTGTCGGCAGATGGTTATGGTAGATAGAGCAACGTCAGACCCAGCACCGGTTGCTAACGGAGTACCTCAAAGGAGTGTATTGGATATCTTCCTCTTCCTGGTGTTCATCAATTAACTTAATAAAAAGAGTCAAATCCACGGAAAGATTTTCTGAAGACGACTGTATTGTCCACCGGAAAATCGACGCATCCGAGGACTGTGATATCGTACAAGAAGAGCTCTCTGGGAAATAACTTGGAGCACGTCCTTCTACCCAGACAAATGCAGTATCCCAAGAGTCTACAGAAAAAATCTCCGATCATGTCCAACTACACTATTAAAGGGCACTCTCAAGCTACTGAGCAGATAACACTATCTTAGGGTGAAATTCTTTAAAGACCTCTCTTGGAAATGCGAAATAGACAAGATGGTGAGGAAATGGAAGAACCATCTTGGTTTCTTTTGCCCCAAGCTTTGAATAAGAAACAGTGAAGTACAAAGTGCTACATATTTCTCTGTTGTAACAACTGGTTTTGAATACTGCTCAACCATGTAGATTCCAAACAAGAAAAGAACACATAAATAAGATAGACATGGTCAGAGGAGAGCCGTTAAATTTCACCGCAAACAGATATATAAATATTAGCGTCCGTGTCTATGATGAATCATCTCCAGTGGAAATCGTTTGAGTCCAGGTGAACCTAATGCCTGGGTGATCATGTTAAAGACGATAGCGAACGACATAGCGGGCATACCCGTGAACCAATATTTGACCATAGCGTACAATCAAATAAACAGAAATGACACAAAGAAGTCAGCATCAAAAAAGTTTAAAGTTCAGCTTTCTCGCACGAACAATAGAGACTTCAAACAAATTGCCATCAATAATTCCAGAAGCTCTAGACTTGGTATATCGCAGGAAGGAGCTTTCAAACATTGCAAGTTAATGCAATAGTCAGTTGTAAGTATGACCTAGCAATTATCAGGGCTGTGCTGCTTGAGATTCGTTTATCTAGTGGCCGTCACGGTGGCCAGATGGGTCTAAGATTGATGGGACGAAACATAACTGACACTATTTCATTTACTTCTACTTTTTATTATTACTCTTCTATCTGTCCTACCTCAACCTTTGTTCTCACTAGTCTCCATTCCTTAATAGGCAAGTGTGGGTACGTCAACTTATTTCTAGAAAGATAGATTCGTGTGCACCCAGCTATATTAAATTAAAATTTCAGTAAAAGTATTTGTCATAAGTGCATTTCTACATTCCAAGATAAGATACATGTTGCTTACATTTTATAATACTATCAATGGGTAAACAGTATTATCATGTTTTGTTTTAAGTCTGTGGAAATGTTTTATCATTAAACTATTGAGTCATGAATTATATATAATGATTACAGTTGTATTCTGTGAAAATGTTACTCTTAGTAGTGTCAAATAGAAAATGCCAGTGTATTACCTGTCACAAGTGTCCTATTAAATATACGAATCATAGTAGAAAGACATTGTTAATTTAATACTCCATTTCAGAAGATTTTTATTAAATTATATTTTGTTGCAATTAATTTTTATATTGATCACGTCAATTGTCCGAAACTATATCGCCCTAGCAGGGGAAGAATTATTGAAAGAAGGTTTATATTTCACATAAATAAATCAATATTGGACGACCAGTTGGTGGAGTGCCTGAAAATTAAGGTTTATTATTCCTACACATTTCAAATATTTTCTTTCCTTGAAGTAAAAAACTACTTAATTTCTTACAAATAATACATATTTTTCATTCGAATAAGTTAACAAATCATGTTCAACAAGCTTGTTTGGGTTGGGGTCCTGCGTTTACGAATGTAACACATTCATAACGACCTTTTTGATTTTTTTTCTTTTCAATTTTATGACAAAAGTTGATTCATTGTTGCAAGAACTTATGAAACTGTTTGATGTCATCGCTGTTTTGCCGTTGATGCCATTTCTCATCCTAGAGAAATTTAAAGTATAAAATAAAACATGAAACATACATATTTTGTAAACAAATGACAAAAGCTTGTACATCTTTTGACGACAACATAAAAAAATGAAAGGGATGAATGATTCTTTGTTGTGCTTACTGAGAAAATTAATCAAACACGGCAGTTTATTTTACTTGTACGTTACAATTTCAACCTGTGGACTGTCTAAGCCCTTATATACATTGCGTTTAAAATTATGTGAGATATTTACCGTCGCATTCGGGTCATAGCGTTAGAAGTACATGCAACATTTTGATACGAAAGGTTTCTCGCGACCGACTGCGTATATATCAAATTTTGATGTTGGCATGGGAAAAGTCAACATGCATTGATTTCTTCAGTTCTTAATTTTAATACGAATTTAAACAAAATCCGGTGGATGAGACGTACTAAACAAAATTGATATTTGATGTCGTTTTCAAGATCAATTAGTTGGTAAAATCAGGAGTACATGCAAAATCTAGATAAGAAAATGTTATTTTTGACCCATCTAATTTCACAATAAAATTTGTGTCGGTATGAAAACGTTCACCAGTATTTGAATATCAATAAAGCATAGAAAGTATAAATAGATCCCATAATGAGATGTACATAAATAAGATTTTATTTAAGAAATGTTGAATAAGTATGAGAGCCGTTAGGTATTACAAACACATTTGAGAAAACAGCCTCCCATAATGGATAGTCTTATATCATCTTATTTCAAAATGACTTTATAAGTATAAAATGGAGCTTTTCGACCGGCTGAAATATCCAGGATCAATTATTTCAATGCAACATGACTTTATAAATTTGTATGCTAGCGTTGCACGCGGGCGGATTATTCATGTGTGATGTGAGACTAAATATTCGGCAGCAAAAATAATGCAATAACGAACTTAAAACAATGTGCGTAGAAGAATTGGTTAGCATATATATAAAGTTAATGTAAATATACACCGTCAAAGCGAGCTATACCAATTTGCAGTGACAGCGACAGATAATTTGATCCTGACAGCAATGTGATTCAGTAAACACAATATATATTATGTGCAAACCTGAACGATTATGTGGGTATTGGAAGCGATTACACTTCGGAATCGTAAAACATTTTGCAAACTAAATCTGCTAACATGAACGGCGATCCTCGCCCAAAACAATCCCTTCCACAGGCACCCCAAGCGAAGTTAATACGAGGTGCCCCAGTCAAACTTATGCACCATTACAGCCAGCAAGCAGACTGGTATCTGTCAACAAACATGTACTGCCTGTAGATCATTTGTTTAATTTCTTTTGCTAACGCCTCGGTTCCTAGACTGTGTTCAAAGTCGTCGGCGATTTTACATTTCGTCCAGCACCATTTCGAACTCACCCATGCTACTTACGATATCATCGATAGTCATCGAGCACGGATTGACAATTATGCTGAGATAGTTTGTTACATACAGAGATGTATTCGTGGTTTCAGTTGTAACTACATTATTTGCCAGCTCATCCAGTCCTACCGGTTTATATTTATATGTCAAAAAAAAAAAAAAAACTGCCGATTAGCGTGCCCATAATAGTCGCGTTTCGCACTACACCTATGTCAACAGCTATTTGCCGTGACGATTCCAAATATCTGATCCATGATAACGATCGCACATTAATATTTCGTGAGTGTTGTGTTTCCCTTAGCAACTTCATCTAGCAGCACGTTTCCGCCTCGATTATGTTCTAGCATCGGGAACATTGAAAATGTATCATATTTCTTCTGTTAATAATGTGATTGCAAAGTATAACTGATTTAGAATCGTGCATTATCCAGGTTCAGCATGCGTCCTCCATGTTCTGAATTTATTTAAAGCCTGTTGTGAAATCTACTTGCCCAGTCTACCGTGACTGTAAAATTCATTTGACACATTTACATGCGTGTATCATATTACGGCTTTATCCCAGGTTACAGTCAAAACCAGTATAATGCTGGAACATTGACAATTCTGCAAATACATGTACTCGTTACTCAGGTGAAACGAAACACCCCACATACGTCTACATAAACCCATCCACCATCCTATACATACATACATACATACATACATACATACATACATACATACATATAGACAGACAGACAGACATACAAACCGGCATACAGGCAGACAGGCATACAAACAGACATACGGACAGGCAGGCATACAGACATACAGACATACAAACTAACAGACAGACATACATACATACACACACGTACACAGATATACGTGCAGGCCTTTTTTAATCTATGGGACGCACTAACCTTTTCCTGTAAAAAGCACAGAAATCTATATTCCGTCATTTTATCTTTGAAGATCAACACTGCCAAATTATTTACGTTAGTGTTATGTATGTTTGATTAATTTAAACATTATATACAAATAATGAAGATACGAATTGTAACATCTTTTGAGGTAAATGCCCTTTTGCAGGACAATGTACTCGATCAGCTTTAAAAGTGCGTTTTATGATTTCTTTAAATTAAATATGTAGATGGTTTGTTATTCTGCAAACAAATTTATTCTCTGATTTTGTGTAATGTATCCCATGTCACGTCATTCGGTAGGCGGAACGATATGTTTATCGCTTAGGGTCATTGAGAAATTTGTACGACAGGCTTTGAAAGTCTGCATACATACTTGAAAGATCATTTAAAGATTTGGTCACTAATATGTACTTGCATTTTACGTGAATAATGTGCTATTATCCACGGTTGTGTCCTGTTTTATTACCATGCCCTATCCACTGCATATTTTCGTTTAGACCAACACATTCCAAAATAGGCGTGGCCAGCCACGCAGAAGAAAGTATCTGCGACTTTACAAGGCGGAGGACCGTCTTCACATAAATGTGTGTGTGTGATTATCTATTGGTACCGTAGCTGTAATACGTTTTGAAGTCATATTACTACGATGTCTGCAATGTGGCAGTTTATAGTGATTTCAGGCATTAGGTCATCATGCTAGAGACATGTAGCATGATGTCCCACCCAGTCACATTATCCTGGCACCAGGCCGACCAGTCCTAACACTAATCTGTTAGAGCTGTGTGCCAAGAGAGGCAGCTGTTAGTACCATTTTTATAAGTCTTTGATATGTCTCGGCCGGGTTCGAACCCGCATTCCGAAGCGAACGCTTTAACCACATAGGAGACCAGAGTAGCTCTCACTTAAATGATTGTGCTTAAATGTCAGAGAAAACAACTAACACTGAATTTAATGATTTGGTTAGTCTCTACAGATAACTATCCCTTCAAACAATGAAAATAATATCACTAATAGATAGACTGAGTGGCATATCAATTTTTCCTTGTTGATGAATGTTTCATTTTTATTTTTATTTTCAAAATAGACCAGTCCGAAAAGCTGGATCCTTATGGACACCACTGGAAATGAATATTTTAAACTTGTATTTGTCAAACTTGGTGAATCATTTAGTAATTGGTGTTTAATCTATGTATGTATGTATATATATATATATATATATATATATATATATATATATATATATATATATATATATATATACACACATATATATATATACACATGTATATATATACATATATATATATATATATATATATATATATATATATATATATATATATATATATATATATATATATATATATATATATATATATATATCAACATGAGCATACTAGTCGCACGTAAGGAAATCAAAGTTAGTAGCATTTGTAGACAAACTAAGCCCACACAAACATAGTATCACAGCAGAGGGTAAGGGGTTTAAAGATGTTGCTAGGTTCTATACATAGAAGAGAGATACACACATAACACAACATAATGTCAATGGTTTCATTTTCGCCATAGTCTAGAGATATGGGTTTCCTTAGAAAGGGGCGTTTGTTCGTTATCCTGGACTGTTGATATTTATCGATATCAAGGGTAACTACATCAATAGAGCCTGAAAAGGACTCTCGTTATATTCCTTTTTGCAGTCTTTTCCTCAGGGATAAAATCGACGTTGCCTCATTATTTATTGGATCCTAATCCAGACCTTTTTAATAATATAAAAGCTTCCCTAACTCAACATGAATATAAACTGATAAACGGAACATAAATGTGGTCGTTGAGAAATAGATGTCTTATCATTGTGTTCCTTGACAAATTTACTGCGTAAGTGTTTATGACATAGCCTTCAGGATTTTGATGATGATGTTCATCTTTCGGACATACTATTGAATCCCAAACATCTGTGCATTATACTGCTAATTAAAGTGTCATGTAGTTCCCAGGTATCCGTTTGCTTCATTTTCGCCGGTTTTCAATCGACTTTCTCCTTGAAAATATATGTATGTTGGTCGATGACCTTTGTACCCTGCTGCAAGAGAGCATCGAGTCGTCTGCAGAGAAGTAAAAGGATGTAAGGAATGTTCACACATGTCTTTCTAACACTTGTTCAAAATATTATCTTCTGTGATGAAGTTCGACTCATCTTCCAGATCTTCCAAGAACTTGTTTGATAAACGCATCATGAAATAAATGTCGTGTCGTTTCTTCTTGTGATGATCGATTTGAGATCTATATCAATTTTATCTAGCCAGGATTGTAGGTTTAGTTAAGTCCAGAGGCATCTTTGTTTTGCAATAGTCCTTAATAATTCCTTCGAAACTATTGACTTCCAGAATATTGTCAAGTTCTGCATAAAGGATGACGTTTATTGTGTTCACCAAATCATCTGCAAAATGAAATTACATACGAAAGTTTTCTTGATTTATAAGATAAAAATATCCTTTGTCTCTGCATTGGTACTGATTGAAATGAAATTCACACAACATATATCTTCCTGATGAATCCCGATACGAAATGCTGTGGCTGAATATTTAACCTAATTATCAGGTTAGTTCAATCGTGTCAGTTAAGATCAGAAGTAATTCCACTTGGCAAAGATAGACTCAAACATCTAGTACACAGTGTATGGTCATAACGGGTAATGTTGCAGATGAGCACGAAGTTATTAGTCGACCTTGGAAGTCAAGATTTTCGTGCTTGGATCGGAGTCCAGGTGCATGTTTTGACTTCCATTTGTCGCAGATAATACTTGACTCTCCTCTTTTTTTCAGCTCATAGTTTGATTGATTTGGGTTCCCACTTTAGGTAAGCCTCCACACCACGCATGCAAGTCTGGATGTTTGTTTAGTACTCTTTCGTATTTGCCATCAGTTGGAACATGATACTTCTTCCATCCCATCTCACGCGTACATCAACTTCATTCAACAACTCTTTGTCTCGTAGATGCAAACTAAAAATCATTTCTAAACTACAGCCATTTTTTTATTGCGTCGCTTGTTATATCCAGGAATAGGTGGATCGTCATCTGCAGTCATCATTGTGTTGTTGATCTTGTCCGCTGTCAGGTTTCCATACCACGGAAGCATCCATATGTTCCGTGTAAGCTTGGTAAGGGTAATTGTCCGTCCTGCCGCAGACAAGTTTACTATTCAAGTTTAAATCTATTTTGATAAACAATGAATGTATGAAACGTTCACGTAATTGTGATTATGATCAATGTAGTCTTCGACGTGTCTCTTGATTTCAAATGCGATAGGTGTTGAATTAGTGAAATACGTCACAAAAACAACGTATACCTATTGTGATTCTTGTATTGTCTTCGTCGTTGCTGGGATGGACAGGATATCGAGTTCTGACTTGGAACATTCGCAAGAATCACGGTGCATCAATTGTTAGAGATTTATTTTTATCTTTCTTCTTCTTATTCTTTTTTGAACGTGTTTACAATGTTTGAAGGGAACTAGACATTTCTTTCTCTTTGTTCTTGCTGCTGCATAGAGGGCAAAGTAGTGCCTTCCTTGTTTCACTTCCGTCTTCCATGAAGGTGTCCACATCAGCATTTTGTCTCAAGCTTTCGTTTCGTTTTGTCGGTAAGTATGGAAGGTCTTAACAATGAATCTGAAATTTGACAAGGTACCCGAACAACCGCAGTTTGAAACACTTCTTGTTTGTCTTTATCTTCCATTAGTGTGGCTGTTTTCGTCTTGGTGAAGGTGGATTCTCTGTTCATGACCGTCTTGAAATGTTTCTGAGTACGTTTAGCTTCCTCGTCTAAATCTGTCTGGTGAAAAGTTATAAATGTTGCATTACTTAGACGAACGGTTGACATATTTTTGTTATTTTCGATCATCAACGATTGTAATTCTTCTTGTAGCTGTGACATCTCTTTGAGAATAGTATAGAGGTAAATAAGGTAACGTTTTGCCCTGTTCTGTCGTTTCAAATGTTTCTACTCACAGACAGGGCTAAATAACTCACAGTATGTATATATTGTACCAGTCCCACTTTCATTTTAGTTAGTTAGGCTCCGTTCATGGTAATTGGGGGACTTTAATTGGCTTGTTCTAAATGTTAGCTGTATCCCAAGTAATCTTGAGTCATACATGCAGCGTATCGATGGCAATTCCGTAACGCTGCGCGTTATCTTCTCTCCAAATGTCTTCGGAAGGGTCTAAGATTACTTCGGCACAATAGGGCAGTGGGCGGTGTCCTAGAAAGATTTATGACGTCCTCCTAGAATCTTAACACAGTTGGGATAATAAAAAAATACAGGCTCATGCACACACTTTTTCCAGGCCGGTGAGCTACGCAGAAAGTAGGAACGAGAATGACAGTCTCATGTAAAGATTGAAAGTCGAACAAGATATAATCCACCAATTACATTTCGATATTGTGCTGATCTTTCACGAAGTCTGTCTCCAGTTCATTGTGATATATTGGGATATATCACTGTTGCTCAAAGTTTAACCTGCTGCTTTCACTTGTAGCACACGACATGATTTGTTTGAAATTTAAAATTTAAGTAAAAGCCATAGGTATTAATTTTCCTTATGACTCTTTCTGAAATCATCCACCAATGGTAACGATAGAAAAGGAGGTGAAGCTAGTACTACGCAAGACCTTTTTCCTTGCAGCAACAACAGAAAATTATCCAAAGCTTAACTGAAGCCATTATATTATAGACGAAGGATATTTTTTAAAACTGCATTAGTAGACCTACTCATCATATTATCACTCCGCGTATATGACGTATGCGGAGCAGGTGAAGCCCAATGGCTATATTCTTTGCTTCAGCCGTATTCTTTATTTTTCCAAACTCTCCTGCAGTGGTAAATAGTACGAACGCTAGGGTTCTTATTTAACAAGTTAATGTCAAGGAACAAATCTACACCACTTCCAACTACCTTCTCTCCAGTCGACCTTCCGGATATGTTTGTAAATTTCTTTCGTGACAAAGTACAAACCATTAGAGATAAGCTTGACACCACAATTTCAATTGACTCGTCGTCACCATACAGTATGGATACGGAATTTGAGCGGCAACCATTAGCAGCCTTTGAACCTGTCTCTATGGATTTCGTACGCACAATCATGATGAAGAGTGCACCAAAGTCATGTGAACCTGACCCAATTCCAACATCACTGCTGCTTGAGTGCTTAGATCCAGTATTGCCTTCACTAACTGATGTTATTAATACCTCTCTCTCATCCGGGGAATTCCCATCATTATTTCAAAACTGCCATTGTAATGTCTTTGCTGAAGAAAATAACACTAGACCATAACGATTTAAAGAACTACCGCCCAGTTTCTAATCTCCCATTCGTATAAAAAATCTTTAAAAAGGTTGTTCAATCCCAGCTTGTATCTCATCTAAATTCAAACAGCCTTTTTAGCAATGTACAATCTGCATATCGCCCTTGCCACAGTACTGAAACTAATCTTCTAAAAGTAGTTAATGACATTCCCTCTGCGTTGGATAGCGGAAAGATTAGTCCTCACCCTCCTTTATTTCTCTGCAGCATTTGACACAATAGACCATGATATATTACTTCACCGTCTCCAGCATGTACTTGGCATTCATGGTACAGCCTTACTGTGGTTCAAGTCCTACTTGGTCAACAGGACACAAATTATATCTGCAAATGGAATACACTCCAGCCTAGTTGATGTATGTTGTGTTGTTCCACAGCGGTCTGTTATTGGACCTGTTCTCTTCATTATGTACACTCAGTCGCTTTCAAGTGATATGGATCATCATCCAGTGTCTCACCAATTGTATGCTGATGACACCCAAATATACCAATCTAGCCACCCAACTGAAGTAGATGCTACCATCCAAAGTGTAGAGAGGTGCATTTCTGACGTGAAATCATGGATGACATTTTTTATTAAATGATTCCAGTATAAATGTTTCTTCGTCTCCTTTATTTAACACAATATATACGGTTTCAGAACAATCATTGGTTGAATGACGCCAAGAATATGTAGTAAATATACTAAATTTTGCACCGCTGAACACGGACAGCCATTAGACACCAGTGACATCTGCAGCATGTTTGATAGTGTTATTTTGATGTAACCATGATGAGAATCCTGATGACACTGTGTATACTATGTTGGTATTCTGCTTGTAGGGAATTTTAATCAAATTAATTGTATAACGATATCAGGAATTCCATTTATAACATCTATTTTTTCTAATCTTTTCAATATCTGATATGCCTGTTTTAATAAATCCGAGTTTTGTGTAAATTGCAGAGACTTTAACGTCAACAGTCGAAGTACTTTCGATGAAGTCATCTGCAACTTCATAAAAATATCGAAAGTTACTACGGTGAACGTCATATTCAGCTCGCAGCATGGTTAATTTAGTGTCTACTGTATTTTAGTTATTGTCTACATATTTTTGTTACGGCAACCTCAGCAGACGTTGGAGCTATTACAACTACTATTTTGTTTCGGTTCGTGCTGAGTTCACCTGTCATTGTATCACCGGTAGATCGTAAACGATTAGCAACCGTTTTTGCAATTTCATTTCTAACAGTTGCAATTGATATATTTGAGTCTCTGATTATACCGCCGTCTGTAAATTCTGGAATATTATCCGTAGTAGCACCGAGAACTCTACGAACTATGTCATTCCGTTTGGTATTACTCATCTTTAAAACACCGTATTTATCTTGAAAACCAACTGTTTCATCTCGGTCAACTCCAGAGAGGTTCATAATATTGGCAAGTTCATCTTTAGTCGCGTAATTTGACAAATCAATATCATCTTTTTTTCTTGTCTTAGATAAAAGAAGATCTTCCTTAAATATATACCATTATACTTTAAGATCTATTTAAATCGTCTACTTGTATAATCATGCACGACTTTATGAGGTGGTAATGTTGATGAAGATATAGAGTTGAGTACAGAATTACTTCACGGCCACATATTGGCGGATCGGTTATTGTTTATGTTGGTAATGTTGAATATCAGACTGTTGTTTTATCTTATTTACGTAATTTCAAAACTTCTTTTGGTGGTGCCAACCCATACGAATCAAAATAAACAATTCCACTTGGATCAATTGCGTATGCAACCCAATGAGTGCCAGAACAAGAACTATTATTGAGATTGATAATGCCTCCTTCAGTATTGTTTGGTTTGAAAGGTAACTGATCACGCACAAACACTCTTCTAATTTTGTTATATTTTAGCAGCATCATGTAAATCAAAATGTGACATTAGAAAGACTAACGAACTGTTCCTGGAAGTCTCAGACCTTTTCCGTATGGATAAGGCGTTCCTGGTTATCTTATTCCGCTCCCTCTTTTTTAGTCCTTCTCTTGTTACCTTTTTTATAGCCATTCCGGCAGCGGTTCAAACAGCACCAAGCGCGGCTGATTTTGCTACAGCCGGCGTTTCAGCAGCTATTAGCGCTGGTATAGCTGCAAGAAGTAGAAATATACCACTGGTTTTAATTGAATCTTTAATAACACCAGAAGAAAGATTGATTTTAACGCCTGATTTTGATTGTTTGACGCTATTGAAATGTTTAAGTTGACGTTCCGACAATGATAGCTGACTTTGACCACCTGTGATCTGATCTTTTTTAAGTGATATTTTTATTTCAAAGTTATTTTCTGAATTCGATTGAAGCTTTTTAATCTGACCAGGAGTCTTATTGACACTAACATGATGATATGACATTATAATATCGTGAGCGATTTAATTACAAGTTTTCTACTGGCACGTCATTAACTCTCATTCTTCCACCATCACCTTCAAGTGACATTGATTTGTCACTGAGTTTAACAGCAATTGCTCTATAGTCACCAGCGGAATTACACTAGCTCGGAAGTGTATATCGACGACAGATTGCCTGAATAAATCTAAATGTTCCAACGAAATGTAATAGATCGGATACATCGTAGTGAAATCCTGCTGAGATATCTGAAAAACCAGAGTCAATATTCTGATCACGCCTCATGAATGTCATCAGACGATGATATGCACGTGCTACATGATAGTGTTCAAAACTCATCAACACTTCTTCAGAAGGTCCAAGATGTCCGTTTATCCTCAACGCATCTTTAGAAACTCAAAGTGAGTCAAATGCCATTGGATTTCTTTCCTGCAAATCTACTCAGGCATTTTCCTGAAATGCGATTAATACATGTCGTTTTACCAACACTCTATGCTGTGATGTTATCTGCCATGTGAATAACCAGTTGCATTATTTTGAACGCTATCTGTAGTCATTGTCAACCATGATAACAATGATTTACCACCTGAATTCATAAATGAAATTAATGTTTGTTCTTTAGAAAGCATTGGAGTCATTCCTGGCATCCACAGTGAAAGTCTTGTTAGTATTACTTTACCAGCAGGAACAGGGTTGGGTCGCCATACTGCATCATTGTCAGTGGCTTTTCTAAGAAGTACCATGATGTGTTTAGCGCCAGGTATATCCTTTCTAACATTTCTGCAAAATCCAAAAAGATGAGTCAGTGAATTACGCATGAAAACTCTTCATCACCGTTCAACATTGATCGATGTGAGGCAAATCCTAAGTTGAAATTTTCATTCATTGATGCAACTTCAGTTCAAGCTGCATTTGGTGTTACGTTTTTGTTTTCTGCATGGTCAGTTGAGTCCTTGGTAAGCTATTGCTGGATTTACCGGCAATATATTCTTAGTGTACATACTAGGCAAGGCAAGTAGTATATTGGGATACCCTATGGAGAATGGAAATTCCAGTCAAAAACCCCATAGGAACGTTGCCGGATAAGAGTTTTCAGAACCACCTGGGAACGTTTACGGACAATGGTAATATAGTATGAGGAATATTGGGACTGTATACGGACACAGGAATGTGGGGTTGTTATATATTGTAGCGTTTAGCGGGTAAGTTCACCTAGTTTAGCGTGTAGCGGGTGGAGGAAACGTTCAGCTAGATCAGCGGATAGTGGATAGCAGGTGGCGGGTAGGTTCAGCTAGTTCATTGGGTTGCGGGTAGTGGCTGGCGGTTAAGTTCAGCTAGTTGAGCGGGTAGCGGGTGGTGGGTAAGTTCGGCTAGTTCAGCGAGTTGCGGGTGACGGGTAAGTTCAGCTAATTCAGCGGGTAGCGAGTAAGTTTGGTAACTATACCAATACAACAGCGCTTGTCGAGGTGGGACGTAAAACTTGTTTAAAGACAGAGGCATAGCTATATAAAATACATACAATATACACACATAGAGTGATGAACATCAACATATCACACATACAACTTTATATCCGACTAATAAAAGTAAGCAAGAAATCAAATCTTTCCAAGGCACATGAATCGCCATAAAAAGGGCCTTTTTGTTAACATCATTCCGTTAACATAGTGGACATCGCATATGTCTTTTTCTCTTCCTCAGACTTCTTCTGACCTAACCTCCGTAGATGAAGACTATCTTTAGACAGCCGTCTCTCCACATATATTCTTCTCCCAAACGCTCGTATCGGTGATCCGGATGATTGTACATGATGATTTGACAGACATGGGTAAGTCCGTACGGAACGGAATCCACGATACGAGAGTAGATGATTCAACGTTAGTCTACATCTTGTGACGAGAACAGGTGAAGGGAATGAAATGAACTACGATTATTCATTGAGGAAAAGCGGATCGAAACGGATTGAGTTTTTTCACCAATCCTAACACGCGTTACAAAAGTCAGTCACAGTGTGCAGTTTGTGTTCCAATCCAAGAGCTATGAACCACATGTGATGATAGTTTAAATACGTTTGGAATGTCAACATCTCTTGATGCTTCATGGGTGTGTCTATTTGTTTTAGTCACAAAATGGTAATGGCCTCTTATCATTTTGACCTGTCATGTGGCACACTTATTTGTTTTGTTTGATTGATGAGAATAGGGATGCACTGCATCTTATTTCTGTGAGAATCAGCAAGAAGAGAAATGCAGTTTTGAAATTTAAAACATTTAAAACTTGTCTTATAGCCAGTTAGAGATGAAAAAACAATGCGTCATGTAATTTGATACCCTGTGATGTCATACTTGCTGATGTCCGCATGATTGTGCTTCTTTTGTGTAGCATGAATGCCATAGAAAAATAACACGAAGATACAAAGGCAGAGAAAAATTATTTTAATAACAAGAATAAACCACTAATAAGTACAATACAACATAGCAACATGTAATGCGGATGCAATTTAGCTATAGACATTGGCATCACATACAATGCTATTGCACTATTATCCATGCACAAGCATGGCCAATTCTTTCTTACAATTATGTTCCAATGTCAATGTGTAAAATACTACCTTTTCTAACAAATTTAAATCTGGTTATATGACACACGGTACTAATTATACAGAAGAACTGTGAACCTATCTATAAATAATAGAGTATTTGCGGGATTGGTGGTCCATAATTGGTTAATAATGAAAATAAAAATTTTAGCAAAAATATCTTTTGAGAGCTTATCTTACATGTAATTAAAAAAATAGACATATTTCTACTGATGCAATTTTAGTATTTGTACAGCCTTGACTCGGGAGTACTCAATAAGGAAAGTAGCACCTGATTCATTTGGTGCAGAATCAATAATAAGTGTTCCATGCACATGTATGTAAACAAAATGCCACGGCTCATATGGTATTCTCCACACATACGCTTGTCCCAAGGTTAGATGTCCATGGAGAAGTATAGGTCCCATCATCAGCACCCAGAATATTTAAGTTATTTAATTTTGAATATGATAGTGTTTCCACATGTTTACTATTGGAGTTGAATTAGTACCGTGAGTCCTTCACTTGCATTAAAGTAGACAATGTTACATATGGAATCGGTTCACAATTAATACTTCCAGTTCAGTACCCACGAATGTAGTTCTAGTCTATTTTTAGAACATTTTTTCCTCTCTCATTTTGGTGGTGATAGAAGAGTTTTTCTTTCATGCATTTTTGGTAGGGATTTAAATGTAACTGTTTATTCTTGATAACATGAGCTCAGGGTTTTGTTGTATGTCTGTATTTCGGCGACAGTGCACAGTGAGTAAAAAGGTATTGGTGTTGATCCGGAAGTGAAATCTGTGTTCTGTTTACATGCTGATATGTTGACAGTTCAGCATCTAAAAAAAGAGCAGGTCAACCTTGTACGTGAACTTCACTGTGAAGTCATCTTTGAAGGTATTTTAGATAAACATATGATTTGTATTGATTCTCACACAATGGAAAGGTCACTACTGGGAAACACATGTAGAGAACATATAGTAAAATTAATTGTGTCCTATGTCCATATGAAGATGATAATTCGATTAGTGGCCCAAGGGAGATAATTCAGAAATTAAGAAAGAGTGATGGAACATTAGAATAGACATTTGAAGAGAGGAAAGTAAGCTTATGTGTCAAAATTTGCTTACAAAGATATTAAAACTAACCCACATCTGTGAGATGGAACTTGCTAAAAGACAGAATAAACTGGAATGATTAAATTTAGCAGAAGAAAACAAACATAACTATAGCTCTGTTTATTGACTGAATTTGTTAGGCATAGTTAAGAAAATTAGTTGGTACATCCACACTCTTAAATGATAACTTTCTTTTACAACTTGTACTTATTAAGTTAATCGTGTGTGTGTGTGTGTGTGTGGGTGTGTGTGAGTAATTGTGTGTCTGTCTGTGTCTCATCAACTATAATTATCCATTTCACCTCTTTTTATAAATCCCACCCCTTTTCATTATATAAAGTCTTTCTGTGGAGAAACCTTGCTTTAGACACAAGACATTGTTGGCGAAAGGTAACTGTATGGCAGTCAGCGGGGAATATTGAAGAAACAAAGTGGAATATAGGCGTGAACTGACTTGGAAGGAAAGGCATGCATGCCTAAAATGTCAATATTAGTAAAAACTGTATATCTTGTACAAACATATTCATCAGGTAAGACAACAGTTACAAATAATAAGGGATTTCAGACAGGTGTGTCGTAATCTCATATGAGCACTTGGAGAACATGAAAAGTTTTAATGATTTAAAACATTCCCTGGTCTTCTAGGTAGTGTATGCAAATGACTGCAATGTTGTTTCGAATGGAAGTTGGCAAGGTGGATCATAAGTATGGAGGTCGATTACAGCCATAATTATATACGCGTATTTTCTAATCTTCCTTGATCCAGTATTGAAATGGACTGCTTGAATTGATACTTTCATAATTATATCCATGTATATTGTATTTATCATTGATGCAAATTGTACGTATCAGTTTGCAAGTGCTACGTTCCTTCCGTATCATTGCAGTAAAGGTCTGCATGCAGTTGTTTATATCTACTTTCCTTCTGCGTTACTGTATCTTGCAATTTGCCAACTAATGAATTGATTTCAAAGTTTGTCATATAGCAAACGCTTTGTCAGTTATTTCAAGTCTAGTACGTTTATGTTTATAAGCTTTCCATATTACAATTACATCATTCCTTCCGCTGCTTTCATGCAGAGTTGGCCTTGCAACAATGTAACTACGAAGTCTTATCAGTATCGTCTTTGTTGTCCAACTCGTGTCGCCCTTTCTTGTCATAATGGCATACTAGAAATTAGCATGGCATTATGACAACAGAAAGCGCTCTACATTTCTAACTTTTCTCCTAATGCTCCCCACGGAACTGTACGGCATTCGCTTTGTGTCGATTAACATTATACCACTTTCAGTCCCTTTTCTAAGGTGTAATTCAGCAACGAAGTTTTAATTGTTATCCAAAATGTATGTGCTTTCTCAAAGATCTAAATGATTTATAGCACCTTACGAAAACAAAAGCACATACACTACGGTAGGGATTTCCATCTTCTTCAACGCGAGTTTTGACGCACTTAAGTATTGACTTTCACCGTTTAAGAAATCAATTCCTTAGTGATATCTCTCATTACTTTGGAAATGTTTGTTATTTTAGCACAGTAAGGATCAAAAATGATAATGATATATTCCAACATACTCTTCTTAACCAGTTTTCATCAGACAAACCCTGTATGAAAGGATCGTATTGTACGTCACCCATTTCGACGCATCTCGCTGACGTATATCTTTTCCTGTGATACTTTTGTACATAATCTGCGGCGAAAATAATACATTTCAGGGCAACATCAATAGCACATCAAATAACTTATAGGTAAAATGATATTTTAAAAAATTAGGCATTCCTAAAGGTTTTCTTATTCTTATCACAATCTTCCTTTTGGAACAAATTTTCTCGCTTAAGCCAAAATATTCAAATTGTGGAAAATCATGATCGTATCATGACAGAAATGTTTACTTGTGATCAGAAGTATTATATTTATTTTACGATTGTTTCCAATACTTAATCTGCATTGTTAATTTACAGAACCTCAATCTTTGCATGTAATAATGTGAAGGGCAAAGATTTTAGCAACACAAACAACTTATTTTATTGCCCGCAAATACTTCTCCAAACAGTGAACATTATTATACAGTGCATATGTTGAAAAGAAAATTCAGTAATGTACTGCTTTATAGCATTACTGCTCCAAACAGCCACTAGGGAATATAACCTGACTGTTCTTGAGGCATAGTTTACAAACGAATGTGGAATGGCAAAAAGAAATGTGTCTTAGCCAAGCAAGAAATTAAAGTTTTAATTCCTCAGACGTTTCAACTATGAGTGTCAGTCCAATCCAAAAGCCATATTGCATGAAAATCTTTTCTTTATTAATGTTTTATTCATGTGAAAGTGAAAAGAAAAGGGATTGGCAAAAAAAAATCTATAAAAACAATGTAACAAGACAGTCCAGGTACTTATTTCTTATAATTGCCTACCTGTATGACAATTTTTGTTTTAGACTAATTCATCTAATAAAAATGTTTCTATGAATGCCGGTTTACGTTAAATATTCATTTTTCTCAAATATTTCCTATGAAAAGTTAACCACATTAGTGTATATCACTTTTATTTATTTTTCTCTTTATCGCAAAGTTGCATTGTGCTGGTATTTTTGTGTCATGACAACGTTAACTTATATTTTAAACAGGATAAAATAACAATAGATTCACAGATACATGAAGATGTTTATACGGAGTGGGTAGGGTGGATGCAGTAACAACCTGAGCTGTGAGTAGCCTTAAAAACTTTAAAACGTTTTTAAAAATGTTATGTGAGGCGAGGGTCAATTCTACTGACAGAAGGCAATCACTTCTGTAGAAAATACATATAAAATGTGTATTGATCTTATTAAGCATTACTTTAATTTCAGATCCAAATGTATCATGCAATCTAGATAATCAATTCAGCGGTTGGCAAATTGCAAGATACAATGCCGCAGAAGGAAATACGATTTAAGCACTTAAGCAATTGCTAGCAGGCCTTTACCGCTTGCATCAATGAAGAACAGAACATTCATTACTAGAATTTTGAATGTAGCACTTGCAAGCAGCCATTTTCAATAATGCATCAAAGAAGATTAGAAAATACACACCTATAATTATGGCGGTAACCCTTTCCATACATAAGACCTTAAGCAGTTGCGGGAGCACGAGTCAATGCAGGTGGATGGATGTTATTCAAGTACTTTATATTCAAGTGTCGGGAAAACACCTTCACCTGCTGCGTGTCTGTGTACATATATGAAGGATGGGAATCTAACCGTGAAGTCTTGGACAGAAGAAGGTTCTATTACGAACTTTTCTAGATGATATTGACAACTGTAGTAACTAGGCTTGCAAATATATCAAGGGAGGCAAATTGTTATTAGACTGTTTCGATATAAAACAGAGTTTCTCCCCTTCAATGCCGTCCTAAAGGATTAATACTAGAAGTTTGGTGTGGAATCTAGAACAAAACTTATGTTCGCTAGACGAACCCACAACATTTCATCAGACAGGAAGTCTCAGTCTAAGGAAGTGTGATATTTGAAGATAAACAGACGCATTCAGTGATGACAAATATATGTTTTTTCGAACTGAACTGGTACAATATAACAAAAATATTGTTATCATATAACGATCGTGCGAGTAGTATTAGTATAAGCGTGGTATGTGAATATAAAATGGACTCATTCAATGGCCACACGATTTAATAAGAAAGAAGCGATATATGGTGAGGAAACCTTATTAATGATGATCAAAGCGAAATTTTATGAATGATATGTACCCGGCGTCAATGCGTGCTCGTCTACGTTTATTTATCATGGAAATAGCAAACAATTAGTCTCGTAGAAAGAATAATTATGTTGAATACCTAAATATATAAAACTCATGAAAATGGAATATAGGATAAATTTCTAATGTTAGAAGAATATAAGAAAGCCAAGTTCTACATTTAAGTAGAGGAGTTACATTTCAAATTAGCTCATGTATATTATAGTTAATTCTTTCATTTCTGAAATTGTGAATGCAATACAAATAATTCCAGAATAAAAACTGAATAAATTACAGAAGAAACTGATATCTGAATTTAAGTAGACACCCATGTTTTGCTATATCGTCTCTTAAACCTAACTCTTAAATGGTGCTGTACAACCCCAATGAATCTGCGCTTCAGACGTTATGTTGTCTCGTTCCTTTTGCTCTGGCGTGGACCGATTTGAATTTCCCCGAGCCTTAAATACCACATAATTGGAATTTAGCTACAACGGTTGACAGTTGGAAGGCTGTTGGAAAAGTGTTGAATACGGGAAACATATCAGCTTGTTGGCACGCTTACCTCCCCCCCCCCCCCCGTGTTGGTACTATAAATCAAGAGGATAAATATTTACAAATAAACAGATATATACGGTAAAATTAATATCATGGAAATATACTCTATTTAAACTTTATCACAAAGTCATTGCTGGAACACATTATGGTAACTAATATCGCACTCCGTATGGGTGCTCTATACTGCTCCTATTCCGCCATTACAGCGGTAAATAGGACTCTAGGCTTCAATAATATAATTACGCCGTTATGTTGGATCGGGACACAATGGAGGTTATTCAGATTTAATGTTGTAAGGATCTGCAGGATTATTATTGCGCTCTGTGATGGCGTCTATAGGGCTTTGACTTTACAGTTAGGCTGGTAGCATCCATTTGAATTTAAGACGGTGGCTCGCACTTGTTACGATTACCATTACGTGTTGACCACTAGCTACACCTAATGACCAATAATTACAGCTACTGGCCAATTAAATATTTCTGACCAGCACCAACAACTGCTACGTTTTCAATGCATGCATGAGATAGCGGATACTACCAGCCTAACTGTAAAGTCAAAGCCCTATAGACGCCATCACAGAGCACAATAATAATCCTGTAGATCCTTACAACATTAAATCTGAATAAAGTCCACTGTGTTCCGATCCAACATAACGGCGTAATTATATTCTTGAAACCTAGAGTCCTATTTACGGCTGTAGTGGCGGAATAGGTGCAGTATAGAACAATCGTACGGAGTGCGATATTAGTTACCATACTGTGGTCCAGCAATGGATTTTGAGTAATGTTTCAATATAGTATATTCCCATGGTACTAATATATGTTTAGTTGTAAATAGTTATCCTCTTGATTTATGTATCAATACGGTGGGGGGGGGGGTGTGCCAACAATTGGATATGTTTTTCCATATTTAACAGCTTTCCAACAGTCTTCCAACTGTCAACCTCTATAGCTAAATTCCAAATATATGGTATTTAAGGCCGGGGAAATTCAAATCAGTCCAAGCCAGAGCAGAACGAACGAGACAACATAGCGTTTGAAGCCCAGATTCCTTGGGGATGTACATCATCATTTAAGAGTTAAGTTTAAGAGACATTCACAATTCAGAAGTTAAAGAATTAATTATAATATACATAAACTAATTTGAAATGTAGCTCCTGTACTTAAATGTAGAACTTAGCTTTCTTATAATATTCTAACATTAGAAATGTATCCTATATTTAATTTTCATGAGTTTTATATATTTAGGTATTCAACATAAATATTCTTTCTACGAGACTAATTGTTTGCAGTTTCCATGATAAATAAATGTAGACGTGCACTCCTTGACGCCGGGTTCATATCATTCATACAATTTCGTTTTGGTGATCATTAATAACGTTTCCTCACCAGATATCACCTCTTTCTTATTAAATCGTGTGCCCATTGAATGAGTCCATTTTATCTTCACATACCACGCTTATACAAATACTGATTGCACGATCGTTTTATGATAATACTATTTTTGTTGTATTGTATCATTTCAGTTCTAAAAAAATATACTTGTCATCATTGAATGCATATATTTATCTTCAAATATCACACTTTCTTAGACTGAGACTTCCTGTCTGATGAACTTTTGTGGGTTCGTCTAGCGAACATAATTTTTATTCCAGATTCCACACCAAACTTCAAGTATCAATCCTTTAGTACGACATTCAAGGGGAGAAACTCTTTTCTATATCGAAACAGTCAAACAATAAGTTGCTTCCCTTGATATATTTGCAAGCCTAGTTACTGCAGTTGTCACTATCATCAAGAAAAGTTCGTAATAGAATCTTCTTCTGTCCAAGTCTTCACGGTTAGATTCTCATCCTGCAGATCTATACACTGACAAGCAAAAGGTGAAGTTGTTGTTCTTTTTTCTTCCGACACTTGAATATAAAGTACTTGAACAACATCCATCCACTTGCATTGACTCGTGCTCCCGCAACTGCTTAAACTCTTATGTATGGAGGAGGATTACCGCCATAATTATATGTTTATTTTCTAATCTTCGTTGATGCATTATTGGAAATGGCTGCTTGCAAGCGCTACATTCATAATTCTAGCAATGAATGTTCTTTTCTTCATTGATGCAAGCGGTGAAGGCCTGCTAGCAATTGCTTAAGTGCTTAAATCGTCTTTCCTTCTGCGTCATTGTATCTTGCAATTTGCCAATTGCTGAATTGATTCTGTGGTTTGCTTAATACATTTGGATCTGAAATTAATGTAATACTTAATAAGATCAATACACATTTTATATGTATTTTCTACAGATGTGATTGCCTTATGTTAGTACAATAAGGCTCTCGCCCAACATAACATTTTAAAATTTTTTAAAAATGTTTTTAAGGCTACTCACATCTCATGTTGTTACTGCATCCACCCTACCCACTCCGTATAAACATCTTCATGTATCTGTGAATCTATCTTTATTTTATCCTGTTTAAAATATAAGTTAACGTTGTCATGACACAAAAATACCAGCACAATGCAACTATGCGATAAAGCGAAAAATAAATAAAAGTGATATACAGTAATGTGGTTAACTTTTCATATGAAATATTTGAGAAAAATGAGTATTTGACGTAAACCGGCATTCATAGAAACATTTTTGTTTGATAAATTAGTCTAATACAAAAAAATATCATACAGGTAGGCAATTATAAGAAATAAATAATTGGACTGTCCAATTACATTGTTCACTTACTGGAGGAATATTTGCGGGCAATAAAATAGGTTGTTTGTGGTCCTAAGCACTTTGCACTTCACATAATTATTACATGCAAAGATTGAGGTTCTGTACATTAACAATGCAAATTAAGTATTGGAAACAATCGTAAAATAAATATAATACTTCTAATCACAACTAAACATTTGTATCATGATACGATCATGATTTTCCACAATTTGAATATTTTGGCTTTAGCGACAAATTTTTTTCCAACAGGAAGATTGTGATAAGAATAAGAAAACATTTAGGAATGCCTAATTTTTTTAAACATCATTTTATCTAGAAGTTTTTTTTTTTTTTTTTTTTGTGATATTGATGTTGCTCTGAAATATATTATTTTCGCCGCAGCTTATGTACTAAAGTATCACAGGAAAATATTTACCTCTGTGAGGTGCGTCGCAATGGGTGACGTACAATATGATCCTTTCACACAGGGTTCGTCTGGCGAAAACTGGTTAAGGAGGGTATGTTGGAATATATTCGTTGTCATTTTTGATCCTTACTTTGCTAAATAACACATGTTTCCAAAGTAATGAGAGATATCACTTTGAAATTGATTTCTTAAACGGTGAAAATCAATATTTAACTGCGTCAAAACTCGGGTTGAAGAAGATGGATATCCCTGCCGTAGTGTATGTGCTTTTGTTTTCGTAAGGTGCTATAAATCGCTTAGATCTTTGAGAAAGCACATGCATTTTATAGAACAATTGAAACCTTGTTGCTGAATTACACCTTAAAAAAGAGACTGAAAGAGGTATAATGTTTATCGACACAAAGCGAATGCCGTAAAATTCCGCGGGGAACATTAAGAAAAACGTTTGAAATTTAGAGCGCCTTCTGTTGTCATAATGCCATGCTAATTTCTAGTATGCCATTATGACAGCAAATGGCGACACTAGTTGGACAACAAAGACGATACTGACAAGACTTAGTAGTTACATTGTTGCAAGGCCAACTCTGCATGAAAACAGCGTTTGGAATGATATAATTGTAATATGGAATTCTGATAAACATAACAATAGAAAACTTGAAATAACTGACTAAGCGTTTGCTATACGACAAACTTTAAAATCAATTCAGCAGTTGGCGAACTGCATGATACAGTGACGCAGAAGGAATGTAGATCTAAACACTTGCTAGCAGACCTTTACTGCAATGGTACGGAAGGAACGTAGCACTTGCAAACTGATACGTACAATTTGCATCAATGAAAAATACCATATACATGGATAGAATTATGAATGTATCAATGCAAGGAGCCAATTACAATATTGGATCAAGGAAGATAGAAAATACGCGCATATAATTATGTCGATAATCCACCTCTATACTTATGATCCACCTTGCCAACTTCCATACAAAAAAACATTGCAGTCATTTCCATGCACTACCTCGAAGGCCAGGGAATGTTTTAAATCAGTAAAACGTTTATTGTTAGTAGTATATGGGGGCAATTGCGGGTCTAAGGGACTTACCATTAAAACCAAGGTATCGGCACTATATGGTCTATGTAAATTTAACATGGGGAAAACTAGCCCGGCACTATAGGGTCTGTGTAATTTAACACGGGGAAAGCCAGCAAGGCACTATGGGGACTATGTAATTTAAAAAAGGGGAATACAGGATCGGCACTATAGCGTCAAGGGGAATTTAACATGGGGAATGAGTCTGTTGAGGGTCAAGGGGAATTGAACATGGGAAAATTGAACAGGGTGGGTCTGTATAGCGTCAAAGAAAATGGAACAAGGGAGATGGATATAACACACACACAGACACACACACACTATAGACAACAAACATTTTTAAAATAAAGAAAGGAAGGCAATGAAAGTCAAGGTCTTTTCGAGGCACGGGAGTGGCCCTGAAAAGGGCCTTTCGGTTTCTTCTTCCAACTCCTCCACTTCTTCATCCATCCCTTTATCTTTCCCAAAATTCCTTTGTTCTTCCTCTTTTCATTTTCCGGTATCCAGTATGGGTGACCCAGGCTCGGAACTTGTTTTGGATCTTCATCCAGTTAAGGTTCAGTCACTCTAGTTCTTCCTTTTTCTTTATATTTTGCTTCTTCTTTCCTCTCTTTTCTCCACCTCTCCTTAATCTTCTACACTTCCTCATCTAAGACACATCTCATCTCTCCTTCCACTTTCTTCACATTGTCACTACCCTTTTTGACAAATAACCAGTCTGACCTTTCTTCTATCTCTTCCAAAAACCTTCTTACTTCTGTTACCTTGTCCATGGCCTTTTTTATTGTCATTTCCCTTGCTAATTTCATTGCGTCGACATAGTGAAGACTTGTTCTTAACTTCCATTCTTTTCATATCCTTTCGATAGCATGTTCTCCGTCCACTATCCAAAAGTAAATATTCCTTAAATTGTTAAACAATTGAGACACTTCCATCTTCGTTTTGATTATTCCGTGGAATGGAGCGAACAACGAACACTGAAAGTTCTTATCGGGAAAGCGCGGACGTGAAGGAAAACATTCCCTACTTTTCTCATCTCATATTATCCACTATCGACATACGCAAAGCAGCAATAAACAAACCCCAAAAGTACCATCCACACACGCCAATGAGCAAAAAATCAAACCCATTAATTTACTATCCACACACCGTACGTTAGCGCTTACAAAACCCAAAATATACCATCCACACACGCAAAGCATCAAAATCAAACCCAAATCTACTAACCACACAAACGTACGTGAGTGATTACAAAACCCAATAATCTACTATCCACACAAACCTACGTGAGTGCTTACGAACACAAAATCATATACATGAACACATACAAACTTAACATGAAAAGAGTGAGTGTTTATAAATACACTACTTCACATACACACACATTGGCAAATGGATTACTATCTCTTTTCAAGTTGTTTTGGCTACTCTTGAAATATTTTCAGGAATAGTATAGGCCATCCTCTCTCCTATTTTATTTTCCTCCTCTTCTTTTGTCCTTTTTTGCTCCTCTTCCTCTTTTATTCTCCCTTCTTCAACAATGGCCTTGACGACTAGTTCATTCAGAAGGCGCCTGGCATATTCCAGATGCATCTGGAGTTCTAACAGTTTAGCTAGTCTTGTGTTCATTGTGGTTGGTTGGCTGGTTGGATTATAGTGGTTTTCGTTCTTTTGAACATGTACCACTTCTTTATTCACGCACTGCGTGAGTTTTAATAACTCATGTGGGAAGGAAAAGGAGCCTCATACCCCAGGCCTTTATGTACTCACAGAGTACTTTTTAATTTAGCCACTCAGGTGTGGGACTAACTAGTCCTTAACAACCTAACTGAAAGGCTAATAAACACGAGTGGTAGTCACACCACACACTCATGTTTCTTAGTTGGATTGAAATGCCCCACGTGTCAACCCAAGCAGTATGTGACGCCCGCTACGATTAGTGGGCAGCGATGACGTCACATTAGGACACCTGGTCTTGTGGCAGGTGGAAATCGTTCCACATACTGCCACGTGTACGTTGTCCGAGCGTGGTAAAGGAGGAAAGGATGTCATGTACTCCCCAAAACGACAGCCCGTACTTATTCCAAATCATGTCCAGTTTTACTATCAACAAAATATACCAATAATGTGTTAGCCACCTCTGCAATTAATCAAATCATGTGAGTTCATTGTCTTGCTGTTAACAGGTCAACGATGGGTAGCGTGACTGTCGACTAGTTTTGTATTTATACGAAAAGCACGGACGTGAAGGAAAACATCTCCCGAAGACTCAAATCATATATTACCTAGATCATCACTTAAAACGCGCGGACGTGAAGGAAAACATCCCCCTAAGACCCAAAACTTATATTACCTAGATCATGACCAAACAACGTGCGGACCTAAAAGAAACACTCACTCATTTTTATACTACCCATCACTCTTCTAAAAATGTCCATAAGCCACTTAAACAAAAAACTTATACACACACACACACACACCTTTTGAACTAAGATTAAGAATTCATGTGCTTATACATGCACTTCTATTTTTTAACTTATTATAGGCAATCGATTTTTATTTCTTGTCTAGCGGTTGGGGTAGCCCTGAAAAGGGTTGTTTTTGTGTGTCTATGAACTTGAAGCTATAACCATCTTTTAGATTCTAAGATTGCGACCTCCTCTGACGACAAGCTTTCTCCCAGGATAAGGTTTGCTTCTTCGGAAAGAGAAGAAGAACTCTTTGGTATCGATAAGACAGTCGACACAGCCTCTGTCAGGTTCAGGCTGCTGCTGCTGCTGATGTTTTTGCTGTTGCTGCTCTCTCTGCTGTTTCCGAAGTCTGTACTTATCTGTCCATTCTTCTTTCTCCTTGTTAATTTCTTCTCTGAAGTGCTCTTCTATCAGGTCTTCAGTGACATTTAAGATTCTCACATTCTCTATCTCTTCTGGCTTCGGTATCAGACTGTGTCTGACCCTATGCAAATTCACGTAGGCTTCGTTTAGCTGAGCCAGTCTGGAGCACATCTTCGTAGGAGGATAAGTCGATAATGGATGGTTAGACTGGAGACTGTCTTCGGTTTTATGGTCAAAGCGCGGACGTGAAGGAAAACATCCCTACACGGTTTTCGAGTTGGTACGTTCAATGAGAGGGATAGTAAGAAGTCAAAAGAGCATGAATCATGATTCCTATAGCAAAAACAAACCACAAAGGCAGTTTTTCAAAACACAACATTTTTTATTCAAAATGACTTAACACTAACAATTAACTTTAACATTTTAACAATAACTCTTCAATCTAACATTAAAATATTTTCAAATCACAAACATTTTTTTCAGCTAACACATTATTTTGGACAGGGTTGACAACGTTGTGAATGAAATTGTGATTTCCACTGTTGGAAGTCATTAGGCCATTGATGGACACAACGTTTCCTAGCTTGAGACAAAAGATAAGCATAATGATCACAAAACCATTTATCTACTTTCACATCGTTTCTAGAAGAAGAATGAGGATCAAAATGAGTCACTAAATGTTCTAAGGAACAGCCCAGGCTGCGATGATGCAGAAAATACATAATATTGTCCACACACCTATGAATCTGTGCCTTGCAATTTCACATTATTGAATCGTGTGGTCTGAGCATTTCTTCTCATAAAGTCAATGATATCGTCTTCCAAAGGAGGCAATCCATACGAATCAGAATATTCCACACATCCTTCTTGAGGAAAGTAGACGGCTACCAGTGGGTTCCTGGAAGATGACTGTCGTCCGTGTTGATCACATAAGTTTGATGGTCTTGAGATTTGCGATGAGAGAGTTCATCTTTAGCACATACGACAGGATTCCAAGAAGCAGTGTACGAACTGTGGTTCAAAAGATAATACAGTTCCCAGGTATCCATTTTTTTGTTTTCTTTTTCTTTTTTCTTCATTGGTATTTATAAGTAATCATTTCGATCCTGACTTTTTACTTGAAAATGTCTGACAAGTAAAAGACAATTAGCTTCGACTTCTTACTCTGGTCAAAGAGAGATTCAATGCGACGGCACTCCAGAGACGTTAATGGAGGAGAAGAATGTTTATCCAAGCCTTTATACCCCTCATTCAACACGAATTCTATCTCGATGAGACCCCGAGCGTTGTACAGATATTCGTCCAACTTTTCTTCTTGACTCAAACATTAGACATTCGTCGTGTTGAATTTTACTGGGATGATCGTTGTGACATCCATAGCACTCATCCTTGATCAATTCTTTCATTTTATCTGCCAGGAGTGTGGCAAAACAGGAGACTAAATGGGCTTCTTGTTCTGGCCATATTGACTTCATCATAATAACTTCTTCGTCTTTGTCTTGGGATTCGTATTCGTTCATGGTCTCCTCACATTCCATGTCCAAAGTTTCTCCACTAGGTAAAGAGGGATAACAGTCTTCAATGGTTTCTAATAGTCTAGAATGACTTCTCTCAAATTGTTGATTTCTATCGTATTATCACATTCTGCATACAGGAGGGCGTTCACTGTGTTAGGTTATTGTTATTGTGGGCTTTAATGCCATTTTTCAGCACACGATAGGCTATACATGGCGGTCAGTATTAATGGTGGAGGACGAAACCAGTAAGACCCGGAAAGAACCACAGACCCACGAGAAGCTACTGGCAAGCTTTCTCACATACCCACATTGGCTGAATTTGAGACTCGAACCGGCGCAGACAGAGGTGAGATGGCAGTGATCCGTAACGGAAAGCGCTTTAGACCACTCGGCCACTCGGGGCCCCTTCACTGTGTTAGGTAGAGGATTAGTAAACTGAAGTTCCATTCAAATCTAACCGGATTTTATAGGGGAAAATGACCCTCGTCGCTGCCTTCGTCTGGAGTGAAATCAAAAGCCCACAAGCCGTAGCCTCCTGTATAATCCTCGTAAGATATGCCGTGACTGGTGTTGGTTCCTAACTGTCCGGTGGCTTCGTACAGGGACAAATAGGACCTCAATTAATTCTTGTTACCAAACTTAGGCTCAAAGGGTCGGGTACGCAGTGTCTTGCCATCTCGACTGACTTCGATCCTGGCTAAGTTGTAATGATGAAACAGGAAATGATTTTCGTTCTGGACTCCGTTGAAGGCTGAATTCTTGACGATGCCAATGATCAAACGCTTGGGTAACTGGCCTTGGAACAGATGATATTCGATCATGGATTGCTGTCCAGCAGGAATAGTGAACGTTTTTACTTCCACGCGTCGTATCGGATACTTGGCGGTCGTTCTGCTCAACGTGTGCTTGATGTCGTTTCCCACTTTGGGTAACACTTCCACGCGTCGCACGTGGTGCCTAGCTTCTTGGATGGTGGTTTTGTACTCGTTAGCATGGGCCATCAAAAGGAAAGCGGTACTGCTACGATTCAGTCTCAGGCGAATATCTACTCCGTTCAGTAAATACATTTCTTGTAACCACATGTACAAATGCAAACGATCCATCAGTTCTAAGCTACGTCCTTGCAGAATAGTATTTATACGTGTATTAAACCCCCATCGAGTTTAATATCAAAGGTCAGCCCGAAGATTACATCGATCTGAATAGCAGTTACTTGTATTTGAAAGTCAAAGTGATCAAAACGGACAACACCAATCCAGGAGGCGACGCAAGAGTAGCTCCTGTCAAACATTTCATGCATTCCTTGTTCAGCGAAGTTGACTTGTACTTGAATAACAAACTGGTCAGCAGCAGCATGGATACTTACCCGTATCGTGCCTACCTGGAGAATATCTTGACGTACGGAAGAGAAGCCAAGAATACTGATCGGGATGCTTGCGTGGTATGGAAACCTGACGCAGCGGGTGATAACACATTTAACGATACAGTCCCCACAGCTGAATCCATCAAAGAGGAAATAGGGTGAAATTCCACCCATTGGGATTCTTGCATGGTCATCATGGTGGGTGGCATGGAAAACCGATCTAGTTCCGACTTGGAACAAGATTCTCTGCGCATCACTTTTTTTTTATCTTTCTCAGTAATCGAAAACGTCTAAGTCTTGAACGTTTTTTTTTCTCTTTGCCTTTCTAGCTTTAGACGTGTGAATCCTGGTGAAAGGGTGTTTTCTTCGTAGTCTTTTTCTGCATTGTCCTTGCTGTGGCTTCAGGGAAGTAGGAATGCTTGACTCGGAAGCGTGTACGGCATTTATAGGCGTTTCTCGTCGGCCTAAAAGGTCTTTACCCGTTTGCAACAAGACATTTTTTCCTGCCCTCAAGAATGCTTCTATGGGGTTTTGTTTGTCGATGATGACATTTTTGGTGAAATTATTTGCCGTGTGTCAATACCGCATCTTTCAAGGCGTGCAATCCGCGTGCCACTATCGGTTTCAACACCGGAGCCACCGAACGAAAAGACGATTTTAACATATTTCTAAATCGTGTCCTCGCTGTCGAGCAGCCCCTCGGTACACTGGATACATGACTTACAACTCGTGAGAGAACCGTTTTCGAAAATGTTTCACCGTGACTTTTCCTTTTGTGAATGGAATATTTTGTCCCAGATCTCCTTTTATAGCAATGTTGACCGTGTCCAAATACGACTTGCTGACAGGCAAATAGTGAGGATGTACAAATTCGCGGTGTACGTGATAAATGTTTCCTCCTTCCTCGTCAGCGACCGTGACAGAATCCACTTTGAAAGGAATGACACGCAGTAACGGTACAGAGGTGCTTCGAACCACGTTATACTCCACCACATCGGAGTACACACAAATCAAATTCAGTCATTGGTTCAGTTCTACCCGGGAACGAAATAACTTGCTAAAGAATCGTTGTCGAAAATGACTGGTAATTCGTTTTTTTTTTTATCATGGCCATCATCATGTCCATGTCCCCGCCCAACATGTCAAACAATTCAGGACAAAATAAAATAGACATGATTTTACCCCCGTCAAATTTAATCAGGAAGCGAGAGCTGCTTTGTGATACTCCAAGGTGACACTTTTTCTGACACTTTCCAAAGCTTTCAGAAACACGATATAAAATATGGAGGTAATGGTGCTCACGAAATGTTGACCACTAATATAATAGCCTGGGGGAATGAACAAGTTGTAGGACCTCTTTTGAGTTTTGTCATCATAGGTTTTGTGATCATATTAGACATGGGTATTCAAGTACTTTTGCAATGATTCGTCATGAACTTCCACTGAACAATAATTTGGATTGGGAAGGACATTGAACACTTGGGTCGGGTGAATGATTTCTACCAAAACCACTTCCCAAAAGGCTTCGTGATTTAATGTAATGGTCTGATGTAATTTGACCGTGTAACAGCACAAAGTGTTCTTAGGAAACACTTCCTCGGAACTGTCAATGGTTAAGGTTAAGTAAAATTGGTTGTTAGTGTGACTCATAATTCCAGAGCTCTGTGGCTGTCCGAGGAGTTATTGGAAGTCATAGGCGTGTCTCCGCCCAAAATGGGGTTGTTGATGTTGTTGGAGTGGTGACTGGCACTGGCACTGGACACAATGTTCCCGTTGTTCAAATTGGAAGAGAATTTCACGGATGGATTGTGAAGAAGGTAACCGATGCAACTGCTCAATAAAATGGTCCACAAGTGTGTGTCTCCTTATTGCAAACTCAGATTGGCAATGGCTGCCCACGTTCTCCACACCACACCCACAAAGGTTGTTTCTGTAAATGTTGCAAAGAGAAACTGGGTGAAGGAGTGGTCGCCGTAGCCGAGTCTGTTTGAAAGGGCATGATGATCACTTCTTTTTATAGTCGATGACTTGCGAAGCGTCGATCTAAGAATCAAATCTGGGCGGATATCCTTTCCAGCGTACTTTGACTTCTTTGTCACGTCGTTTGCACACTTTACGGGTTCTGCGTTCGAGAATGCTTTCGATGTCGTACAGGTAGTCTTCTTTTTTGGTGACACGTTGTAACTCGGGTAAGTAAAACGTTCCTTTGAGCACTTCTCCGTTCATATCTTCCAATTTATAGACGGCAGGATCACGGCCATGCACTCGTTCAGTGACACGAAACAATTCGGTGGTCCAGTTAGGTAAGTAACATTTGTCGAAAGTGCGTTTGGTTTTGCCAATGCGTACCCAATCTCCTACGACCAACACTCCACTTTTCTTGGAGACAGCTCTCGTCGGAGGCGTACCAAACAGGCGATCAGACACCAGCACTTCTTTCTCGGGAGTCTCCTCTTGCGGGGCACGTCCGATGCTTCGATGGTAAGATTGGTTGTACGCTTGCACCAGGTGCGGTATGATGTCGATGTACTTCAGAGTGTAGTGATGCGTAAAATATTTCCACATGCGTTCTTTCAAAGTGCGTTGAAAACGTTCCGCGATGCTGGCTTTGGTTTCAGGATTCTCGGTGTTAAAAAAAAAATGAATGTCACGTTTCTTTAATTCTTTTTGGAAACCTTGGTTCAGAAATTCGGTTCCTTGGTCCGTTTGCCATCGAATAGGGTGACGATCGCTTTGTTTCAACACTCGCTGCAGGGCTCGCACTAACTCACTGCTCGATTTGGAAGTCAAGGGCACGACCCAGGCAAATTTGGAAAAGACGTCGATGATACAAAACAAATATTTGTAAAAACGATTGTAGCTGGCCAAATGAGAGACATCGGCTAAATCGGTTTGCCACTGATGATCGATGCCTTCCACTTGGGTGCGACGTCTGGAAAACTTGCGTCGAATGGGTTTGTGTAAAGTGTAGGTAGCTTGTTCTTGTAACCATCGTTGCACTTGAGGTAAAAGGAGACTTTTCAGTCGAGTTATGGCAGCACGATACAATTTGTGAACTCCTCCGTAACCTGCAGGATGGGATGGATCGTAGTAAATGCTGGCTAACACCTTTTCCATTTTGTTTGTTAATAAGGCACACACTCTTGGAGAATGCAACTCTTTTGCTCGTGGGGTATTTTCTTGGCTTGTAATGCTTTACGTGTGCGACCAGCGATAGGTGTCGAAGAGGAGGACGTCTGAACAGGGGATATCGGTTCTTGTTTCACTTCTGTCTTCACCTTCTTTTTCTCTTCTGATGAAGAAAGGGTGGTCATCATCTTTTTAGTCCATCCAATCCTGGAGGTAGGTGCTGTTGTTAACTTGCGTACTTTTTCTGGTGGAGTTTGAAACCCTTCTTCTTATTCTTCTCCTTTTTCTGCCTTGGTCAGTGGTAGTGGTGGTGGTAGTGGTGTAAGGGATGGACTTTTCATCAAGGTGTTAAAATATTTCAGAGTGGGAAGAGCTGTTTCGTTTAAAGCTTTCTGTTGAAAGAGTTGCAGTCGTTGCAAGAGGTGACCGTACTTTTGCGATTTTTCTGTTTCGGACAAATCTTGGCGATCCATCAAAGACTGCAATTCGTGTTGTAACTGGGACATCTCGCTCAAATGGGGATTGGGAGGTAAATGCGGGGTGCGTTTTTCTTGCCATCGATGGTATTCCATCCATCGTTTGTAAGGCACTAAAGCTAGTTTTCGTCCTTCCATGGGATGTCAGGGTCAGTTCTGAGAGCTTGGAACTTCAGAGGGCCTTTTTATCTTGCTCCTATCAGTCCTCCCAACACGGTTCCCAAGACTCCTTTCAGCAATGGGCCTAACAAGAGCGGTAAAATTCCTCCACGTGTGACCAACATCTTCTTCTTTTGTCGAATGGGGATTTTCTCTTGAACGATTTGGCGAAGAACGTGACGATGTTTGCCTAAGCATTGTTTCTGGTGTTTTGACAAAGGGATAGTGCCTTTCAACACGTTCAAACAAAATTCGCACACGGTATCGATGACCTCTTTGGAGACTGTTTGAATGAGTTATTTTTGTAGGGGTGGAGAACCTTTGGACAGGACAGGTAACATGTCCCCATGTTTGACTAAACGAGGAGGCAGTCCTTTCCTTTTCTTTCCTTGGGTTTTAGAAGAGGGATGTTTTCTGGAGGGTGACATCTTTGAGTCTTCAGGAGCACCAAAAACACTGATATCCCTACTTGGTCACAGACAATTTTTATATCGGAACGCGTCGCCACTGATTGTCTTTACGTCGTATTAACTTGAGGACAGGCATGACACGTCATGCAGGGGTACGCAACGGACTAAATCGAGCCAGTTCTTGCTTGGACAAATCCAGTAAACTTTGTAACATGCCCGATGTTTCTTGAACTTTGATTTTGGGAGCAGGTACTTTGTGAGCAGCGGCCACTGCCGCTAAATTGGAGGGTCCTGCCACTGGGGAAGTTCTTGGTGTCATCAAAGGAGAAGTTCTTGGTGTAATCAACGTCCCCAAGTACTTTTCAGTTCTTGGTGTCATCAACGGAGAAATGAATGAACCTGAGGCTACCGGATATGCGGTCACCGGCGTTGCAGGTCGTGATTTTCGAGTGTAAGGTTGCGTCCAGGCCGAAGTGCCTCTCTGGCGACTAGTTTCATGTGGGCTTTTCTTTTCCTGTGGACTGTTTCTCTGTTTCATTTTCTGTGGGCTTTTCTTTTTCCGGGGTGGTGATTGGTAAGAGGAGGGTCCCGCCACTGGAGAAGTTCTTGGAGACACGGGTCTCCTTGGGGACATGGTATTGCCACCGTGGCTCTTTTTCTTCTTCTTGGAGCTTCGTTTGACTTTTCTCTTGGGGAGAACTTTGGGAGCATTATGATCCCATCTTAAGAGAGAGCGAATGATGTACAGCTACTGTACAATCGTATCTCTATGACTCAATGGCCAGAATAGCAGTATGTACAGTTACTGTACAGTCTGTATTGTTCATAGGCTAGAAGAGCTTTAATATGTACATTTACTGTACAATCTGATATATATTGTTCGTAGGCCATAAAGCTTTAAAATGTACAGTTACTGTTAAATCTTATCTCTATGGCTCAATGGACTGACGAGCTTTAGGGATAGTTGTTCATGAAATTTATGCTACAATCTTTAATCTCTCATGCTCATGATATGGTTATCCATTACAATTATTGTACAGTCTTTTATCTCTGCTGCTTGTAACCTAGATATTTAGGTTTATTCTACTCTGACATCCAGTATAGTTACCATCTTGAAATTGTTTTACACTATTGCATATAAATGGAACTTGGAGTCTTATCAAGATGACTTATGTTTTTTGGTTGGTCATAAATGAAAACATATTTGAAAACTTTGAGAGCCATCTTGAAAATTTTGTTATCTCTGCTCAATAATTGATGGATTTGAATCCTTAATTTTTCATCCAAAACCTTTTATTGTATCTAGTTTATATGAAAATGGTAACACTCTTACATCCAACATGGCTGCCACAATATTCAGACAGTAGAGTGTCCGTTCCTTTATTGTTTACTATATGGGAAAAATGATGCGAGAAATCCATAGAAATTGATGGTTTGTAACAACGATTGTTCAAGTGATCATCTCCTAGAACATTTATTATTGACATGAAAACTTGGAAAGCTATGAATGTTTCTACAATATCTAACACTGTAAGACATTGACCATGTGATTTTGTGATAACGCTAAGAGAGTGAATATGGTGCCATACATACCATTATATAGTGAGATTGTGATTTTTGTAATACTGCTAAGAGCTAAGATAATAACTATGGTGCTTTACTCACCATAAGGCATTGATTGTGTGATTTTGTGATAGTGCAAAGATTCTGAATATGGTGATATACTTACCATTAAGTATGGAGCATGTCATTTTGTGATTGTGCCAAGATACTAACAATTGTGCTATACTCACCATAATACATGGGTCTTGTGATATTGTATTAAAATCTCTAGTACAAGCCTATTCCCAAGTGCTTGAAGCTGTACAGATCAGTCTCTATACGAACAGTACAGGTATAACGGCACCAATTGCGCAAGACCAGGTGGGCGGAGCTTAAAGTGTAGGGAAGATTGCATTCAGAAATAAAGAACAACACTAGCTGTGATTGGTGCATTATGTAAGAGTTGTACTTTCTGTTAGGCTCAAAAAAGTGTAGCCTCTTGGCAGCATGTGTGTTTATGTTGATTTCTATTTAGATTACATTTTGTATTTTTTTATGTTTTTTTTCTGAAATATGGTACACATGGCTGAAGATGTGCCTGTTGTGAATAGATAACTCTCACCCCTGTCTAGTTCCAGTGGAGTTATCTCTCTTAAATGCAATGAAGTACCTGGTTCTGTCATTGTCAAATTGACAATCTAACACTGCTCTCTAGAAAAGTGTGTGACATGCATGCTAAAGTAGGATAGAAAATATATTTATTTCCTCAATCATTAGCATTGAGTTCTATGGAAAAACAATTGATAACGTGATACCTACATTGTATTAGGTAGCAATGGACGTTACAATAATCCCTGTGGCTGAGTCTGAAATTATAATGGCGGAAACGGAAAATCACAGACACGAGGACAAATAAGAAACATCGTCTTTACAGATTTACGGATATTAAAACGTCGAGTAGAAAATAAATCCTCATGCAGAGACCTTGTTTTCGATCAAGAATACACTAGTGTGCAGTTTGTAACTTGACCACTACCGTAAGATATTGCCTGTCTGAGTACAGCACAAAGAAAGACGTATGAAAGCCCGAGGCGTTGGTCCTAATTTAACGCAATTATTCCTGCCAGAAGTCTGTCCTGTGTTCCATGACTGATCAAACGCGTAGGGCGTGGATTGGGTGGTTTCTAAATCTGCATGAGTCCCATGTGCATTATATGGGTAAAGTTAGTCATGAGACGGATTGCAGTAAACCTTGTGGGCCAGTGGGCTGAAAGATCAATCAGTATCTATCTATCTATCCATCTATCTATCTATCTATATATATATATATATATATATATATATATATATATATATATATATATATATATATATATATATATATATATATATATATATATATATATGATACCAAAAGTGGTGCACGCACACTGACCCCTCACTATACGTTTTCAAATTATTGCAATAAGACAGATACACAATTTATTTTCTTGAATATTGTTGAATGATCTTTGACACATTCAACACATTCCATCACATCAGATTCACTTTTAAGAAAACATGATTTAAAAGTTTGTGATCATTATTTACTGGAAAACCTATAATGTCTCACATCTGTACCTTTTATTCTGCGGGTTTCTTTCGATAATCTTATTACATAGAATCGACCTTAACGATTTATCGTATACCTTTAGTATAAATTAAAATCAATTTATTACCTTTAATACATTATTTGAATCATACAAGAAATCTGACAATAGATTAATAATGCACGATTTATCAAAACTGTCATTATTAACAAATGTAATCTTGTTTAAGCCAAAAGACTGTCCTATTTAAAACACACATCAATTGTAGAGTCAATTAATTTTCAACGGGTGTCATGAAAAGACTTTAGCTTATCGCTAAGAGCGATAAATTTGTCATCACTGTTTGCATTTCATGTCAGGTAGTACACTTACGTAAGCAAATAGCACCAACTATTGACAGAGGTTTACTTGTAAAACATTATGAAACATTATAGACCAAACAAATATTAACATTAATGTATTGTCAAAACTTTAATGGAAGTTCTGTGAATTATACGTGATGATTTATTTTTGTTTTCTCAATTTAATTCCAAGACGATGCAAAAAGGTTGAAACTTGAAACCTTTAACATAGTATACCTTTTCAAAAGGAGATTTCTTAGGTGATCGATAATTTACGTTACGACGCAGTTCAGAAATCCAGTTCTCATAATGTCAGATAGTTTTAGTCACATATGTATTATTTTGAGATGGCTTACTGATATGAATCTCAGTAATGTACTAATCAGTGCAGAGACCGCTCCGATGGTCTAGTGGTCATATAGGGTTTCACGGTTGCAACGGAGTTACTTATCGTAACACTTAAAATTACCTCCCTTAGCGTAACGTGGGCATGCCCACACAAATTTTCCAGTTCTAGATAGTTCATAATTTTGCACCGTTTTATGTTTGATTAGCGATACATAAAGTCAACAAAGGAAGGAATATTAGCTAACATCTTGTGTTCATACTAGGAGAATAATTATAGACATTACATCACATAATTAGATTCAGTGTCTATGCTTATATTATATCAGATAGTTAAATAATCTTTTCCGTCCATACTTAAACGATATTAAATAATAAAATTAAATACACAGTCCGTATTTATATTATTTCAGATAACATAAAATCATTATCCATAATTTTAGATACATTTATAGGAATATTTCACTTTGCTCTCCGATTTTGAACGGTTATTGCACATTTTTGGTTGCATGATTTTAACAAAAACCATCTCAACAATTTGCATTTTTCATACGTTGATATATCCTTCTTTCCCAGTTATTTTCTAAAGCTAATAGTTCTTTTAAAACACGAGTTAAGACAATTATAAAATGAGTTCGATAAAAAAATTATAACACGTGTCAGCTGATTTGTAATGTTGAATATTTTAAACGAGAACTGTTGTTTTTTATTTTGTAAAATGGAACACATTACATTAATGTATTCTATTCAGAGGAACTTAAATACAGCATTAATTACATTATCTGCCATTTAGAGGATAAATTCTTTTTTTTCATATTTGGGTGTAAATATCGCACAACAATCCGATTAATTATCATGTCCAATGACGTTTTCTTGTTTCATTTTGTTTTTGTTGGGATGTGATCGGTTCTCACATCTTTCAATAATCGAGAAGGTATTTCCTGACATACATATTTTTCTTCCTATATCCAGTCAAATATAACCATGCTTTCATTCAGCCTAATATTTAATTATTTACAGACGTCGCTGGTTTTCTCAAAACTTGAAACATCACGTATCGGACGGTGCATTCAATAACTTTCAGTATGATTTTTCTTTGCTTATGCTGACACGTTGTAATAACTCTTAAATTTGCTGTGGTCTTTAGACAACGATTCTGATTGTCACCAGCAAATACATCTGGAACAGCCTTCTTAAAATTAGTTTAATTCTCTTTAACTTTTCTTGCATCAAATATGCAAGTTTAAGAGATCCAATTATTTACTGATTCCCTCATATTACTCTGGTTCGCCTTTTAAATTAAGATTGTCCCATGTGAAGGGAAGTACAATTACAGAGAGTATGATTTTAAAAAGCGACTGTTTGTAAGAACATGCATTCAAGTCAATAATAAATGGATACTCACAAATATTCATTTTTTTGTCTTTATATATCAGTCACTCTTTATGTCTTAGCACCATTAAATACTCGTTTTTAACAAGAAATATGTTTATCTAATAATATTTATGCGAACACACATTCATTCAGGCATATACATACCCATACACCAGATAAAATGAGACAGACAGGCAGACATACAGGCAGGCAGATAGGTAAGAGCCACGAATGTCCTTAACATGCATAGTGTCTAACAGATATTTCTCCAAATTGTATACTCTAGAAATTCAAACCGTTCAAGGAAATAAAATTAAAATAATCATCAAGGAGACTTATAAGTGCTCCTGTTTGTTCAAGCGTGGATGACATTTGTGCATTTTGAAAAAAAGAATATATCCTTTCTAGACATAACTCAAGTTATTTCATGAAACGTATAATGAACATTAATAGAAGTACGACGGTCTAAACCAGAAATAAAATAACCTTAAGGAGCTATTTGTTTTTTCTCTCTTGAACATTTCCATTAACTGCAATGATTACAGCTGTAAAAAATAAACATATTTTCATTATTTTTTAAGTGAGGTAAATTGCAATAACGATATTTTTACGCAGAGATACACTTTCGCACAATCAAATAATACAAACTAGAGCATGAGGTAATCATAGAAAGATAACGAAGTTCTGAAATGGGCAAAGAACATTTATCTAAAAGCTAGGAACAGCGCAATTTGATGAACGAAAAAATTAAAAACATTTGATCAAATATTGATAGAATTTCTTTTCAAGATAGATATTGATCTTGCTTATGGAATGTGAGAGGTTTGTCACATTTTGTGATCTACATCAGTCATCTTCGTCGATTGAACTATCCGGAAATGATATGCATCGAAACGCCCTCTGGTGCTTTCAGGGTTAAAAAAATAACCGTGAATTGGTCTATAGCGTCCGCCTTGCATGCAGGAGGTCGTGGGTTCGAACCCCTGCCGAGACATATAAAAAACTTATAAAATTGATACTAACAACTGCCTCGATAGGCGTTCAGCATTAAGAGGTTAATATTAGGACTGGTCGACCTGGTGTCAGGATAATGAGATTGGATGGCACATCGTGCTACATGTCTGCAGCATGATGCCCCAGTGCTAGACATCGCTATAAACTGCCACATTGCAGACATCGTAGCGATATAATTAAAACATTGTTAAAGCTACGTTACAAATCCAAATCACACACACACACACACAAACACACACACGTTAATCATTACTAACAATATACAATGGTTGTCAGTTGCCAAATAAAAAATAAAGTTTGAGACATGGGTTGCTATTGTTTGTTAACCAATTTTTTAAAAATATTTATAAGTATTAATTTATCTCAGAGCATTTAGCGTCTATATTGGTGAGTTATTTATTATACATATTTTCAATTAAATTCTCAATTTTAATCTATCCCAGAAAATGCATCTACTATAACATTTTATAAATATAATACCAGCACTGATGTCGGCAAAATACATATCCTACAAACGATGATTTAGTTGAAAGTATCAAATTGTCTTCTTATTGATCGCTCTACGTTTGTGGTTGTTATGAAATCTTTGCTGACTGTACATACTGATATATTTTGAAGATCATGCAATATGTTTATGTCCTTCATAATTGAGTTATGCCTTTTACCGTGGATTTGCGAATCAAGCACGCATAATGTTTGATTTAAAACTGACTAGAATGTTTCTACGTAGGTAACACTACCATAACAATTATTATTAATGTTGTTTGACTCTTTCATGAGGTGGTATTTATTATCGCATTATAGTAAAATTATCGACATGTCTATTGTTTTCAGGTTCATTGAATACCTAATGAGGATATTGACGTAATTTCAATTTATCCCATTTCTTTTTAGCAAACTTTGTATCGCCGTGTTTCCATAACATGTTTCCATCTTTTCATTTTTCTCTATAGCATACCTTGTTGAAAGCCTCTTTTTCATTAGGAAGGTTTTCAATGTTAATCAACGAATGTTATACATCTGCAACCCCAGTGTATGAACATCAGCCAATTTTGAAATGATAGATCACAAAGGTGAAACATGTTATTCCACATTGGTTCACCTTCTCATATCAGTCTTACACTCATCATACAAAACATATTTACCCTCCCATTAGCTTCACTCACTTCATTACCACTCTGAAAATAACCACACTGAAGATTGAAGGGCACGTTTGTAGCAACAAACTCATTCTAATCTATGTAGTTGTATTGCTGGCTAAATCATATTCGACCTGCCAACATTCGGGCCCAGTAACTATCAAGTTTACATGTGGTGTCTGTAAAAATATCATCTTTTGTGTGCTGTTACTCATTTGCAGTTTGGTATCGCCATGAGTGTCTGGGTATATCATATGCCTTTTGGTATCACCATGAGAGTCTGAGTATATCATATGCCTTGTTCAAAACCCTGTCCAATGTAAGCTGGAGATGTATGCGATGTGGTTTACCAAAATTACTCTACTGGAATATGTGCCGTTTTTCTCTTCCATATCGGAAATATTTACCACTACTTTAGTCACTGAACCCAAGCAGACAGAGAGATTAGATAAGCTTTTGCAATCCAACTGCTACTTCATCCCTAACGAAGCAGCTGAGTACCTCTAGAACACATCATCCAACTGGACTTAGACCTGACGTGCCCATGATAATCATATTCATCAATTGTCAATCAATCATGATGTCGGGAAGAAAGGGACCTCTTAGTACTATGATCTCCTATGCACTAGCCACCTCTTTTATTATTAGTGGATGATTGCCAGACAGCAACATAAATTCAGTTGAAGTACAGGTCCGAACTCTAAGCTCGTCAAGAGGTACCATTTGGAGATAGTGTATTTGTCTTAGTATCAGACATTTATGCCAACTGCGAGACGGACAAAATTTAGGCAAGCAATAATTTAGTTATTTGGGCCAATATCAAGTCAAAGTGGCAACATACCTATATGTTGACTCATTCTACAAAACATCATCCTTAACCTATTCAAACTACCTAGACCACCTTCACTCATGCGTTAGAAACTTCCTTTGAAAGTGCGCACGTATATCTAGGAGGAGACTTCATCCTGGCCGATATTGACTGTAAAAACGAGTGCTTAATACCAATAGTAACAAACGACGTCAATGTCAACAGCTGCTAAATATCATAAAAGACTCATCCCAGGGAATAGTTTGTAGACGCATCAACAATGGTAACTAAATATTCCTTAACTTTGCTTGATCAGCCTTTCCTTCACAAACAACAAAACAATAACCAATACATGTAATGTCTTACTATGAATTAATGACCATGAACCCAGTTTATATAGAAGAAACGATCTCGGATATTTGATTGTGTTTACTATTTATTATTTTTACGGAAGGCATTTATCGGTCAGAAACGTGACTTATAAAAAGTTATATAATTCATTAAGACACGACACTGTTACTCTTTCTGCAAATGACAAATCAAAACTATTTGATCAGACGGTTAATGTACACATTTGTACCGTCCGGGACGAACAAGCTTTCCAATGATAAATCCAATTAAGCTCAACACAAACAACAGAACAAATTGTTTGCAAAAGACAAAACAACAGGAAAAGCAAGATATAGGAAAATTTCCCAATTAGGAAAACCAAAATCTCGCCACTTAGTGGAGAAGGTTTACTTGAGATTAATGAAAGCCTGACATAGGTTGGAAACTACCATCACGAACTGCAACCTAACAAACATAAAAAAGTGTTGGTACTACATTAAGACTCTATATATAAACTGTTTACCGGTACCCATCAATAAACATGGGAAAATACTTTCAAAGGCATGTGACAAAGCCAACATACTGAATTGCCAATACCAGACAGACTTTCCACAAAAAAGAAGAATAACATGTTCTGACACACGGAGATGGTTACCCAACCATGCCTGATATCCAAGGTACCCAAGAAGGTGGGCATAGAATATTGAGAAACATTCACCTACATAAAGTCACCGCACGAGAATGATTCCAGCAAGGTCCCTGAAATATCTAGCAAAAGAGTGTAATTGAGCCATATTTACCAAAAGTGCATCTCGACGGGTTCGGCCGTTGAGTTAGAGAAAACAGCAAATATTACGGCTAAGTATAAAAAATAGTAACATAATGCATCATCTAAAATACTTCAACATCCTAACAGGCTGCCTACACAGTTTTCGTGCCAGATGAAGTTGTAAAACAAAGCTAATAACCCTTATGGATGAGCTCGAGAAATCCATAGACAAAAAAAATCAGTACGACCTTGCATTCTTTGACTTTATTAAGAGTTTCGATCGTGTCCCTACGAACAACTTCTTCGTACGCATTACCATTATGATATCAGGCGTAATGCTCTGACATTGTTTAGATAGTTTCTAACAGGCATGCATACATAGATACATCGGAGGGTTATCGTAGATAGAGCAACATCAGACCCAGCACATTTTGTTAGTGGACTTCATCATGGGAGTGTGTAGGGTTCCATTCCCTTCCTGATATTCATCAATTACCTAAATAAATAGTCAAATCCACGATAAGATTGTCTGCATACGACTGTATAGTCTAATAAATAATCAAAGCATCCGAGGATTCCGATATCGTACAAGAACAATAAAATCGACCAGAAGCATGCCCTTCTACAACGAAAATGCAGTATCCTAAGTGTCGAAAATCGCCGATCATGTCCAACTACACTCTTAAGGGGTACAAGCTAACTACGTAGTAGCAACAAAGTATCTTTGGGGTGGAATTCTTTAATAACCTCTCATGGAAACGCAAAATAGACAAGATGGTGAGAAAACTGAACAGTCACCTTGGTTTATTTCACCCCAAATTCTAAATCAGAAACAGTGTAGTACAAAATGCTGCATATTTCTCTCTTGTAACATCTAGTTTTTAGTTCTGCTCAACCGTGTGGAATCCACAAACCAAAAAGAAATAAATAAGATAGACATGGTCAGAGGAGAGCAGCTAGATCCACCATAAACAGAAATAGAAACATTAGCGTCAGGACAATGTTGGAACATTTCCCGTGGAAATCATTTGAATCCAGGTGAACCAAGGAGTGGCTTATCATGTCATGGATGATAGGGAAGACCTATCGGACATACCCGTGGATCAGCACATGACTCTATCGTACAGCCAAATAGAGAAATAACACGATGAAGTCAGCAACAAAAACTATTTAAAGTTCTGTTATTTTGCACGATGAATATAGATTTGAAACAAATTGCCATAAACAATTGCAGAAGTTTAATTATTGTTATCTCGCAAGAAGGAGCTTTCAAACATTGTATGTTAATGCAATAGCCAGTTACAAGTAAGACATACTAATTCTCCGGGCAGTGCTGATTGAGGTTCATTTATCTCGTCGCCACCACGAAAGCCGGATGGGTCAAAGCTTGATGGGACAAAAACATAGACTGCCAATATACCATTTACTTCTACAGTTTATTGCTATTCTTCTATCTGTCCTAACGCTGCATTCTTTCTCACCACTCCTCTTTCCTTAATAGTCGAGGATGGGTACATCATCGAAATTCTAGGCAGATAGACTTGTGTGCACCCAACTATATTAATATATCTACATTTGTCCTTAAATTAAATTTTAATTGTCATATGTATATTTATAAATTTCGATTTCAATATAATATACATATTGCTTACATTATATCATACCAACAATGGGGAAATAGCATTATCATATTTCTTTTAAAGTCTATGGAAATGCTATATCACTGTTAACTATTGTGTCAAGTCTGATAATATAATTCGTACGGTTGTCTTTTGTGAAAATGTTAATCTTCATACCCTCAAATAGGAAATGCCGGCACATTAGCTATCACTGGTGACTCACTAAATTTATGAATCATGATGGAAATATATTGTTAATTTAATACTCCGTTTTAGAAGACTTTTTAAAATAATATTTTGTTGCCAGGAATTTTTGTATTTATCACGCCAATTGTCCGAAAATATATCGCTCTGGCAGGGGAAAATTTAATCAAACAAGGTTTATATTTCACATAAATAATTTCGGATCGGAGGAACAGTTTGTGGAGTGCTTGAAAATTAAGGTTAATTCCCCCTACATATTTCAAATATTCGCTTCCCTTGACGTGTTACACTATTTAATTCCATAACAATACTAATTATTTTGCATTCGGAAAAGTTAATAAATCATCTTCAACAACATTATTTGCCTAGGGGTCCTCCATTTACGAAATTGCAATATCTTTATCACAACCTGGTTGATGTTGTGTCAATTTTATGACGCAAGTTTATTCAGTGATATATGAACTTGTGAGACTGTTTGAGGTCATCAGGGTTTCGCTGTAGATGTCATTCGCATACAATAGCAATTTTAAGTATAAAATAAAACATGAAACATAAATATTGTGTAAAAAGGACGAAATGTTGTATATCTGTTGACGATAACATATTAAGAAAAACTAAAGGCATGTGATATTTACCGTCGCTATCCGGGTTACACAGTCCATGAAAACATAGTCTTAGGAGTACATGTAACATTTAGATAAGAAAGGTATTTCGACACCTACTGCGTTCATAACATAATTGATTTTGGCATGGGAAAGATCGAAATGCATTGATGTCTGAGTGTTACTAAGAATTAAACAAAATCCAGTGTATGAGATGTACGAAATAAAATTGTGATATTTGCTCTCGGTTTCGGGATCAAATAGTCGATAAAATCAAGAGTACATGCGACCTGTAGATAAGAAAATGATTTTGACCCATCTAATTTCACAATACAATTTGTTTTGGTTTGAAAAAGGTCACCAGGATTTTAATATCAATTAATCGTACAAAGGACAACTAGATCGGGTGCATGTGTCGTACATAAATAAAATTAGATTTGTTTTAGAAATGTCGAATAAATATTAGAGCCATTGGGGAAGTTATTACAAATACATTTCTGAACACAGACTCCTATATTGGATAGCTTTATATAATCTAATTTTAACAATGCGTTGAATATAGCTTTTTGCCTGGCTAAAGATCCCGGGTCAATGATTTCAGTACTCCATGACTTTATAAAGTCGGATCTTACCCTTACACGCGGGCGGATTCTTCACGTGTGAGATATGACTAGATATTCGCCAGTAAATAATAATGTAATAACTAGCGTAAAACTATCTGCATAGAAGAATCGGTTAGCGTTATTTATACAGTTAATATAAATATACACCGTCAAAGCAAATTATGCAAAGCTGCAGTGATATCGGCATAAAATTTGAACTTGAAATATCCTCTAGCCATACACATATTAAATATTATTTGCAAACTTGAACGAGTATGTGGGTATCGGAAGCGTTATTGCACTTCGGCATTGTAAAACATTTTGCAAACGAAAACTGCTCACGTGAACGGCGATCCTCGTGCAAAACAAGCCATTTTACAGATGTGCCCCAGTCGGGCCTCTCACTATTACAGCCAGTAAGCAGAATATTCTATGCTAATAAGCATACACTGCCTTTAAATCAATTGTTTAAAATTGATTTTCTAACACCTCGGTTCCTATAATGTATTCAAAGACGTCATGAACTTCTAAATAAAACTAAATGAACTCAATACTGAGCTACAACTAAACGCCCTTCATACTTCTACTTAAACCTACCGACCATTCTAAACATACATGCATACATATATGCACACCTACTTGCCTACCTTCCTACCGACCTACCTACATACCTACATACATGCAAGCCTTTTCAATATGTTGTACGCACTGTCTTCTTTATTGTGTAAGTCACGCTGAACCCTATATAGCATCATTTTAATGTTTGAAGATTTACACTTTACTGTACACTTCCAAACACTACCTATGTACGTTGTTCTTTTATATTTTTAATAAATTTATAAATTAGATACAGCTGATGAAGATATGAATGTAAATTAAAATACATTAACTTCTATTCGGACAAATGTCATATTGAACGACAATGTTCTTAAGAAGTTTTAAAAAAAGGATTTACTCAAATAGAATAATTAGATTGTTATTGAGCAATAATGTTTCTACTATAGTGTAATTTATGTCATGTACCATTCGGTAGGCAGAGCGATATATTTTATCGCATATGGTCATTTGTGTAATTTTAAGACTCGCTTTGCAAGTCTGGATGTTACATTTACTTACTCGAATAATCGTTCAACGGTTTGGCCAATAATATGTACTTGTAATGCACGTAAATAATGTGGCATTAAACATGGTTGCGTCCTGATTTATAGCCAGGACCGTTCCACTGTACATATTCGTTTTGTCCAACACATTCCAAAATAGGCGTGGCCAACCACGCAGAAGAAAGTATTTACGACGTTACAAGTGGGGTACCATCTTCACATAAAAGTGTGTGTGGTTTGGTTTTGTACCATAGCTTATCAATTTTTCAGTCAGATCGCTGCGATGTCTGCATTGTGGCAGTTTATAATGATTTCAATCAATGGGGTATCATGCCGCAGACATGTAGCATCGTGTCCTACCATGTCGCATTATCCTGACACCAGGCCGACCAGCACTAACACTAACCTCTTAGTGCTGAGTGCCAAGAAAGGCTACTGTTAGCAACATTTTTGTAATTCTTTAGTATGTCTTGGCCGGGATCTAACACGCAACCTCCCGCATCCGAGGTCGACGTTTAATCCACTTAGGCCGCTATTGGTTCTCACTTAAATGATTGTGCTAAAAATATATTTAAAAAACTCACACTGAAATCAATGACTTTGTTTCTACAGACAAACGTCTCTTCAAACAGTCAAATTAATATAAGTAATATCTAGAGTGAGTGATATATTCATTTTTCCTTGTTGATGAATGATTTGTTTTAATTTTAATTTGCAAAATAGATCAAGCCAAAAATCTTGATCCCTCACGACTCTATTGGAAATAAATTTTGTAAACTTGTATGGGTCAACCTTGGTGAGCCATTTAGTATTTAGTGTTTACTGTATGTATGTATGTATGTATGTATGTATGTATGACTGACTGACTGACTGACTGACTGACTTTATTTCCTCTTAAAAAGAGATTACATCAGATTAAACAAATTCATGATAATACAAGATCATAAAATAGAACAGAAAATTGACAAAAATACAATAGTAATACTCTGTCAGCTACCGTATTGACAAAACGAAATATCTCAATACCAGCAATTATGCAAATCTGCAATCATTTGGCTGAGCAAGGCACTGATCTTTTAACAGTTGCTTGATGATGATAATATTTCGAAAAGTTAATACGTCTATAGTGTTATGTGCTTAACATTAAGTTCGAGATAGTAACGAAAATGAAATGAAAAACTTATAACAGTGTAATTCTATATGTAGTTTTTTTATATGACGCATGTATTTATGCATATATATACTTGTTTGCGCGTATGCGTGCGTGCATGCATTTATCTATGACTGACTGTCTAAATGACTGAGTTACCTCTTCAACAGGTTGCTAAGATACATATTATACATATCATAGGATTATGAGACACATCATAGACGAGAACGCAAGCATGATATATATACATCGTCAACTAATGCATTTACAAAATGAGATATATAAATACAGAAAACCATATAGAAATCTCTTGGAAATAAACATAAACAAATACATAAACAAATACATAAACACACACACACAAATAGCTGTCATACAACAAAATTTGCGGATTTGACAAGAAGTCTTTGGCCTTTAATTGTTTATTTTTAATGTTAATTTACTACTTACTTTTTATATCATGTTAGGGCATGTTAGCTGATAGTAGGGCACACATTTTATTGTAGAATGAGGCTATGCTGTTTGCGGTCACCAACATGTGTATGTATGTATGTATGTATGTATGTATGTGTGTGTGTGTGTGTGTGTGTGTGTGTATGACTGACTGACTGACTGACTGACTTTATTTCCTCTTTGAAAAGAGATTACATCAGATTAAACAAATTCAGAATAATACAAGATCATAAAATAGAACAGAAAAGTGACAAAGATACAGTAGTAATACAATTGTAATACTGTGTAAGCTACCGTATTGACAAAACGAAATATCTCAATACCTGCAATTATGCAAATCTGCAATCATTTGGCGGAGCATGGCACTGATCTTTTAACAGTTGCTTGATGATGATAATATTTCGAAAAGTTAATACGTCTATAGTGTTATGTGCTTAACATTAAGTCCGAGATAGCAACGAAAATGAAATGTAAAACTTATAACAGTGTAATTCTATATGTAGTTTCTTTTCTTCATATGACGCATGTATTTATGCATATATATACTTGTTTGCGCGTATGCGTGCGTGCATGCATTTATCTATGACTGACTGTCTAAATGACTTAGTAACCTCTACAACAAAGAGTATATCAGGTTGCTAAGATACATATTATACATATCATAGAATTATGAGACACATCATAGACGAGAACGCAAGCATGATATATACATCGTCAACTAATGCGTTTACAAAATGAGATATATAAATATAGAAAACCATATAGAAATCTCTTGGAAATAAACATAAACAGATACATAAACAAATACATAAACGCACACACAAACAGCTGTCAGACAACAAAATTTGCGGATATGACAAGAAGACTTTGGCCTTTAATTGTTTATATTTAATGTTAATTTACTACTTACTATTAATATCATGTTAGGGCATGTTAGTTGATAGTAGGGCACACATTTTATTGTAGAATGAAGCTATGCTGTTTGCGGTCACCAACATGAGCCTATCTGATACGTCATCGTCAATAGACGACATGCAGTCAACCCTGCTTCCAAGAAGTGTCTCCAACAATATATCGTCTTCTTGATTGAATAAGTTAACCCCGTCTCTCACTTCTAAAGAGTCAATCACTCTCTCAAAGAAAACATTTCGTTCCTCAAGCAGCATTTCGCAGCCTAAAATAAGATGTTTCGCTCTGTCGTCAGTCTCTTTTCCACAGAGTTTGCATACCATAACTTTACCAACAGGCATGATATATAGTTTCATTACTTCAGAGAGAGGCCATAACATGGATGGATATTTACGCCCAAGAAACCATATATTACTTGGTTTTAAGTCCAAATGAATGTTTCTGAAGTGAATTAAATCATCCCTTAGTTCCATATTTGCTCTCCAGGTAGTTTCTTCATGGTTTTGGATAATATCAGTAATATGTCGATTCCAGATGAGTTTTTCTTCAGTTTGTACTCTTTCTGCATGGTCTAAAAGAACATTTCCCATACCATATTTCTTAGTTATTCTGTCAATATCAGGTATAAATCCCGTCTGTTTTAGCGGGTTGTTCAGATACTGACATAGGCGCATAATGAAAATCTTTTTCCAGATAAAAGTCCAATCGCCCTTACATAATCGGTTGAAAAGGAGCAATTTCATCCTATCTATGTATCCTTCCATTGACCAGAGTCCTAAGGTACTACTTGTTGCCTCCGTAGGCGAATATTTATCGAAAGCTTGCATACGTCGCGCTGCATATCTCTGGCATAACTCAAGTTCTTCTATATTTGAGTTTGTGATACCTGACCATAGTTCACATCCATATAGGACCGAGGGTAGAATAATTCTTTTCCAAATCTTCAGACTTGTTAGAGGGTTCATTCCTCCATCTCTGATACCAATAAAATATAAAGAGTTTAACAAGTGTTTGCCTTTATCACATGCTTATTTTATCGCGTCGTTTGGTTTTAAGTTGTATTTTAGAGGTATGCCGGCATACTTCTTACTTTTGACTGCCGGAATTGGAGATTTGTCGAGCATAAAAGAAGGTATACCAGTCGTTCTTTTGTTAGTAAACAAGATGGTGCAACTTTTATCTGCATTATATCTTAATCTCCACCTTTTCGCATAGTCGGAAATTGTATCTAGCAGCTGTTGCATTGAATGACGCGAGTTAGACATTACAGTTGTGTCATCTGCTAATAAGACACAAGGCAGGTGGAGATCAACAAGATTTAGACCTCGCAAAGTGTGATCTAATTCCGTGATCAAATCATCTATCATTACAAGAAAGAACCAGACAGACAAGATACGGCCCTGTCCTACACCCTGCATAATATCGAAGCGTTTGGACAGCTTGCCCGCATATAAAACAGAGCTTGTTACTCTCTCAAACGAATCTTTCATGATGCGCCAGGTCTTCCCTTTGATGCCAAGTCTGTACAACTTGTAGAATAACCCGTTATGCCAAACTGTGTTGAAGGCTTTAGCATTATCAAGAAATGTAGCATAGACAGGAGCATTTTTATCCAAATAGTAGCATATAGATTCTTTGATACAGAACGCTGCAGTGATACTACCGCAATTATTTCTAAAACCCTGTTGCAACGGATTTGGAAAAGAAATCTGTTTAGAAAATATAAGTAGTCTACTATATATAATTTGTTCTAGAACTTTCTGAAGCACTGGAATTATAGTTATATCGCGGTAATTATTCATATCTAATTTGTTCTTTCCCCCTCCTTTGAATATTGGTATAACCAAACCTTGTTTAAAGTGGCACGGGTACTTCTCGGCCTCGTACACTTTTGTGAATATAATTTCAAGTAATTGTACACTGCTTGGAGGGTCCGCAAACAGTAAATGCTCAGCAACAATACCGTCGTGGCCACATGCCTTATCTTTATTGAGAGAGCTAATTGCACTACTGATTTCGTCTCTAGTGGGGATTTTATCAACAAGTTCATCAAAGTGTGAATAGGTTTCTTTAGTTTGTTTTCTGACCTCTGCTAAGACCATCTGGTAATGATTTTCATCGTACAGATAAGTATTGTCAGGCAGTGATAAACTGGAGAAATGATTTGCCCATAACTCTCTAATAGAGTCGTGATCGCGTACAATTTTTCCGTTTGATTCGATTTCGTGAATGTAATCGCGTTTATTTCTTTTATTCCGTATAAACTTATAGAAAGTAGAAATATCGAGCTCTGCAGCCTTTTCAAGCTCACTAAATTGTTCTCTATCGTATATTTCTTTAGCTTTCAATAATTCTTTTGCAAACAATTTCTTCGCTTTCTTATAGTTCGCATATGATATATATTCCCAACCTCTTGGCCTACCATTAGAAATCCATACCCTGCGTTTCAGCCGCATTTCCGTGTGAAACTTTTTTACGTTTAATAGTTTCCAATAGGGGTTAGCGTATGGGCAAAACCTCTTTATGGGGAGAAACCTAGATGCTGCTTCATGTAAAATCTTTACTGTGTCTTGAATAATAATTTCAATATCGACATTCGTCGCTAATTCTGCTTTATGCATTTGCGCTAACAATTCGTTGCGTGTTGCTTCCTTATATCTATTCATTTCTTCTGCTGAGGCTTTCTTCCAATTTATGGAATGAATGATATGCTCGTCAGCCATTGTTGCCTTATGTACTAAAGGTGTGACCAACTCTGTTTTTACAGGAAGATGATCTGAAATGTTCAAAGGATGATCATCTATTATTTCTGCCTTAACCACTAAATCGAATTTACTTTTTTGCAATAGTATATGGTCTATCAAAGATTTTGATTTGCCATCGGTTGAGAAAAAAGTAAAATCTGGCCCTTCACAAATGGATTGACTATTAACAGATATTAAATGTCTATCGCTCAGAAACTTTTCCAGAATAGTGCCTCTAGCGTTTGATGTTAAACAATTTGCTTTGGAGCTAAACAGTGAACTTAGCTGACCATTGAAGTCTCCGGCAAGTACGGGAATGCCTTCTTTGCAGAAAATATCAAACTGATCCTTTAGTTCTTCTATTGTTTCGGAGTAACTTGCAATAGGAAAATTAGTTGATGGCAAAAGTGCCCCGAATATAAAATATTTAAGTCTATCATTACATTTTACCTCTATCCCTAAAACTCTGTCACTGCCAACGCTCGACAAGGGATTAACGCGGAGTGATTTCCTATAAAGGATTGCTATTCCCCCGAACCCCGTATGCCTTAGCCTTTCTTCGAAATTTACTGCTAGTCTTTTGTCAGAGCGTGCGAATGATTCAAAATCTGGATGTATATTATCCAGGAAATTGAGCTGCTCCGGAAGAAGCCAATGCTCAGTAAGTACAGCAACATCTACCTCATTTAGCAAAGAATACAAGTAAGGTGACCCGTACATGATTCCTTTTACGTTCCACGTCAGCAGACGAAATGTATGACTAGACATTAGTTGACTTAACGAAAAATAGATTTTCAACACAAGTATTGCAAAGACTATATAGCAATTTACCATAATATATGTATTTTACTTACTACTCCTTTATTTATTTACGCCAGTACTGCTGGGTGTCCTTATCACCATAATCCTCATACCATTCTCTTGCCCATACAAAATTTGGCCAAAAACCTTCCTCTAAAACTTTCTCAAAGTCTAACTTATCTACCGTGATTAAAACAGTAAAAGTGTCCTTTCCTCCTTTTACTCTCCAATGCTTTAATATCTGAGAGTCAATTACTTCTACCCCTTTAATTTTAGCGTGTTTTTTAATACAGGTTCTCATCTCCTCTCTTGTTCTATCAACTGATATTCTTGACATTAGAACTCGACGTTCATAAGAGTTCCTCATTCGTTTATGTGGTCTGTAGTTTCTGTTGGTTGTGATAACTTCAATCGGTTTGTTTACTTTATCAGTGTCCTTCAATGAGGTGCCCGGATTGTTTGCTAATGGTGACCTTCTCTCCCTATCGTTGTTCCTTGTGTGTACTCGTGCCGAGTATTTCTGATCTTGGAGATAATCACGTACATCGTTATCTTTAACTAATGTAGGTTCTTCGTTGGAAGTATTGAGTATGGTGGACAGTGTCGACGCCACTCCTTCCCTTGAGTCAGTTGACTTGGCCGTATATTCCGTTTGATCCGATAAATGCTTCCGCCGTTTGATATAATCAGAGTCCAGAGCATTTATCGCTTTAGCCCTCTTTTCCGTTTGTGTTTCATTTGAATGATTGCCCATACGCACTATATCAGCTTGTAATGTCTGAGTTTCTGCCTCACATTTTGAAGTTACATTTTCTTTAGCCTTGTTATATACTTTATCACCGAGCAGTTGGTGTAGAAACAGCTGGTGAGCATTTATAGTTTCCAGCTGGTTATTTTTCTCCCTGAGTGAGATTCTCAAGGCCAGGTTGTCTTGTGATAACTTCTTCTCTTCCTCTTTGCATCTTCCTAATTCTGGTTGTAACCTAGTCGAGTTAACATCTCTACTGAGCAGTTCTTTACGTATCTTGTCAAGCTCAGTTTTCAATTCATTTCTAATGTCATCTTTCATTTGTTGAATACTGCTTTGTATAAAATGTTTTAGGTCTATTATCTTGTATAAGTTCTCTGTTGTTATTGAACTGTCATTTTTATCATTTGATAGTGAAGATACTGAATTGTGATCTGATAACGTTATCACCTGTTCTGGTTTTGGTTCAGATCGCTGAGACTGTTTGTTAGATCCTTTTCTTTTAGATGCTTGACTCACGCGTGTACTGTTATCAATCGTGCCCGTGCTCGGCTTCTGTCTCGACGCAAGGCTTTTCACTTCAGATAAGTTAATAAATCATCTTCAACAACATTATTTGCCTAGGGGTCCTCCATTTACGAAATTGCAATATCTTTATCACAACCTGGTTGATGTTGTGTCAATTTTATGACGCAAGTTTATTCAGTGATATATGGACTTGTGAGACTGTTTGAGGTCATCAGGGTTTCGCTGTAGATGTCATTCGCATACAATAGCAATTTTAAGTATAAAATAAAACATGAAACATAAATATTGTGTAAAAAGGACGAAATGTTGTATATCTGTTGACGATAACATATTAAGAAAAACTAAAGGCATGTGATATTTACCGTCGCTATCCGGGTTACACAGTCCATGAAAACATAGTCTTAGGAGTACATGTAACATTTAGATAAGAAAGGTATTTCGACACCTACTGCGTTCATAACATAATTGATTTTGGCATGGGAAAGATCGAAATGCATTGATGTCTGAGTGTTACTAAGAATTAAACAAAATCCAGTGTATGAGATGTACGAAATAAAATTGTGATATTTGCTCTCGGTTTCGGGATCAAATAGTCGATAAAATCAAGAGTACATGCGACCTGTAGATAAGAAAATGATTTTGACCCATCTAATTTCACAATACAATTTGTTTTGGTTTGAAAAAGGTCACCAGGATTTTAATATCAATTAATCGTACAAAGGACAACTAGATCGGGTGCATGTGTCGTACATAAATAAAATTAGATTTGTTTTAGAAATGTCGAATAAATATTAGAGCCATTGGGGAAGTTATTACAAATACATTTCTGAACACAGACTCCTATATTGGATAGCTTTATATAATCTAATTTTAACAATGCGTTGAATATAGCTTTTTGCCTGGCTAAAGATCCCGGGTCAATGATTTCAGTACTCCATGACTTTATAAAGTCGGATCTTACCCTTACACGCGGGCGGATTCTTCACGTGTGAGATATGACTAGATATTCGCCAGTAAATAATAATGTAATAACTAGCGTAAAACTATCTGCATAGAAGAATCGGTTAGCGTTATTTATACAGTTAATATAAATATACACCGTCAAAGCAAATTATGCAAAGCTGCAGTGATATCGGCATAAAATTTGAACTTGAAATATCCTCTAGCCATACACATATTAAATATTATTTGCAAACTTGAACGAGTATGTGGGTATCGGAAGCGTTATTGCACTTCGGCATTGTAAAACATTTTGCAAACGAAAACTGCTCACGTGAACGGCGATCCTCGTGCAAAACAAGCCATTTTACAGATGTGCCCCAGTCGGGCCTCTCACTATTACAGCCAGTAAGCAGAATATTCTATGCTAATAAGCATACACTGCCTTTAAATCAATTGTTTAAAATTGATTTTCTAACACCTCGGTTCCTATAATGTATTCAAAGACGTCATGAACTTCTAAATAAAACTAAATGAACTCAATACTGAGCTACAACTAAACGCCCTTCATACTTCTACTTAAACCTACCGACCATTCTAAACATACATGCATACATACATGCACACCTACTTGCCTACCTTCCTACCGACCTACCTACATACCTACATACATGCAAGCCTTTTCAATATGTTGTACGCACTGTCTTCTTTATTGTGTAAGTCACGCTGAACCCTATATAGCATCATTTTAATGTTTGAAGATTTACACTTTACTGTACACTTCCAAACACTACCTATGTACGTTGTTCTTTTATATTTTTAATAAATTTATAAATTAGATACAGCTGATGAAGATATGAATGTAAATTAAAATACATTAACTTCTATTCGGACAAATGTCATATTGAACGACAATGTTCTTAAGAAGTTTTAAAAAAAGGATTTACTCAAATAGAATAATTAGATTGTTATTGAGCAATAATGTTTCTACTATAGTGTAATTTATGTCATGTACCATTCGGTAGGCAGAGCGATATATTTTATCGCATATGGTCATTTGTGTAATTTTAAGACTCGCTTTGCAAGTCTGGATGTTACATTTACTTACTCGAATAATCGTTCAACGGTTTGGCCTATAATATGTACTTGTAATGCACGTAAATAATGTGGCATTAAACATGGTTGCGTCCTGATTTATAGCCAGGACCGTTCCACTGTACATATTCGTTTTGTCCAACACATTCCAAAATAGGCGTGGCCAACCACGCAGAAGAAAGTATTTACGACGTTACAAGTGGGGTACCATCTTCACATAAAAGTGTGTGTGGTTTGGTTTTGTACCATAGCTTATCAATTTTTCAGTCAGATCGCTGCGATGTCTGCATTGTGGCAGTTTATAATGATTTCAATCAATGGGGTATCATGCCGCAGACATGTAGCATCGTGTCCTACCATGTCGCATTATCCTGACACCAGGCCGACCAGCACTAACACTAACCTCTTAGTGCTGAGTGCCAAGAAAGGCTACTGTTAGCAACATTTTTGTAATTCTTTAGTATGTCTCGGCCGGGATCTAACACGCAACCTCCCGCATCCGAGGTCGACGTTTAATCCACTTAGGCCGCTATTGGTTCTCACTTAAATGATTGTGCTAAAAATATATTAAAAAAACTCACACTGAAATCAATGACTTTGTTTCTACAGACAAACGTCTCTTCAAACAGTCAAATTAATATAAGTAATATCTAGAGTGAGTGATATATTCATTTTTCCTTGTTGATGAATGATTTGTTTTAATTTTTATTTGCAAAATAGATCAAGCCAAAAATCTTGATCCCTCACGACTCTATTGGAAATAAATTTTGTAAACTTGTATGGGTCAACCTTGGTGAGCCATTTAGTATTTAGTGTTTACTGTATGTATGTATGTATGTATGTATGTATGACTGACTGACTGACTGACTGACTGACTTTATTTCCTCTTAAAAAGAGATTACATCAGATTAAACAAATTCATGATAATACAAGATCATAAAATAGAACAGAAAATTGACAAAAATACAATAGTAATACTCTGTCAGCTACCGTATTGACAAAACGAAATATCTCAATACCAGCAATTATGCAAATCTGCAATCATTTGGCTGAGCAAGGCACTGATCTTTTAACAGTTGCTTGATGATGATAATATTTCGAAAAGTTAATACGTCTATAGTGTTATGTGCTTAACATTAAGTTCGAGATAGTAACGAAAATGAAATGAAAAACTTATAACAGTGTAATTCTATATGTAGTTTTTTTATATGACGCATGTATTTATGCAAATATATACTTGTTTGCGCGTATGCGTGCGTGCATGCATTTATCTATGACTGACTGTCTAAATGACTGAGTTACCTCTTCAACAGGTTGCTAAGATACATATTATACATATCATAGGATTATGAGACACATCATAGACGAGAACGCAAGCATGATATATATACATCGTCAACTAATGCATTTACAAAATGAGATATATAAATACAGAAAACCATATAGAAATCTCTAGGAAATAAACATAAACAAATACATAAACAAATACATAAACACACACACACAAATAGCTGTCATACAACAAAATTTGCGGATTTGACAAGAAGTCTTTGGCCTTTAATTGTTTATTTTTAATGTTAATTTACTACTTACTTTTTATATCATGTTAGGGCATGTTAGCTGATAGTAGGGCACACATTTTATTGTAGAATGAGGCTATGCTGTTTGCGGTCACCAACATGTGTATGCATGTATGTATGTATGTATGTATGTATGTATGTATGTGTGTGTGTGTGTGTGTGTGTGTGTGTATGACTGACTGACTGACTGACTGACTTTATTTCCTCTTTAAAAAGAGATTACATCAGATTAAACAAATTCAGAATAATACAAGATCATAAAATAGAACAGAAAAGTGACAAAGATACAGTAGTAATACAATTGTAATACTGTGTAAGCTACCGTATTGACAAAACGAAATATCTCAATACCTGCAATTATGCAAATCTGCAATCATTTGGCGGAGCATGGCACTGATCTTTTAACAGTTGCTTGATGATGATAATATTTCGAAAAGTTAATACGTCTATAGTGTTATGTGCTTAACATTAAGTCCGAGATAGCAACGAAAATGAAATGTAAAACTTATAACAGTGTAATTCTATATGTAGTTTCTTTTCTTCATATGACGCATGTATTTATGCATATATATACTTGTTTGCGCGTATGCGTGCGTGCATGCATTTATCTATGACTGACTGTCTAAATGACTTAGTAACCTCTACAACAAAGAGTATATCAGGTTGCTAAGATACATATTATACATATCATAGAATTATGAGACACATCATAGACGAGAACGCAAGCATGATATATACATCGTCAACTAATGCGTTTACAAAATGAGATATATAAATATAGAAAACCATATAGAAATCTCTTGGAAATAAACATAAACAAATACATAAACAAATACATAAACGCACACACAAACAGCTGTCAGACAACAAAATTTGCGGATATGACAAGAAGACTTTGGCCTTTAATCGTTTATATTTAATGTTAATTTACTACTTACTATTAATATCATGTTAGGGCATGTTAGTTGATAGGAGGGCACACATTTTATTGTAGAATGAAGCTATGCTGTTTGCGGTCACCAACATGAGCCTATCTGATACGTCATCGTCAATAGACGACATGCAGTCAACCCTGCTTCCAAGAAGTGTCTCCAACAATATATCGTCTTCTTGATTGAATAAGTTAACCCCGTCTCTCACTTCTAAAGAGTCAATCACTCTCTCAAAGAAAACATTTCGTTCCTCAAGCAGCATTTCGCAGCCTAAAATAAGATGTTTCGCTCTGTCGTCAGTCTCTTTTCCACAGAGTTTGCATACCATAACTTTACCAACAGGCATGATATATAGTTTCATTACTTCAGAGAGAGGCCATAACATGGATGGATATTTACGCCCAAGAAACCATATATTACTTGGTTTTAAGTCCAAATGAATGTTTCTGAAGTGAATTAAATCATCCCTTAGTTCCATATTTGCTCTCCAGGTAGTTTCTTCATGGTTTTGGATAATATCAGTAATATGTCGATTCCAGATGAGTTTTTCTTCAGTTTGTACTCTTTCTGCATGGTCTAAAAGAACATTTCCCATACCATATTTCTTAGTTATTCTGTCAATATCAGGTATAAATCCCGTCTGTTTTAGCGGGTTGTTCAGATACTGACATAGGCGCATAATGAAAATCTTTTTCCAGATAAAAGTCCAATCGCCCTTACATAATCGGTTGAAAAGGAGCAATTTCATCCTATCTATGTATCCTTCCATTGACCAGAGTCCTAAGGTACTACTTGTTGCCTCCGTAGGCGAATATTTATCGAAAGCTTGCATACGTCGCGCTGCATATCTCTGGCATAACTCAAGTTCTTCTATATTTGAGTTTGTGATACCTGACCATAGTTCACATCCATATAGGACCGAGGGTAGAATAATTCTTTTCCAAATCTTCAGACTTGTTAGAGGGTTCATTCCTCCATCTCTGATACCAATAAAATATAAAGAGTTTAACAAGTGTTTGCCTTTATCACCTGCTTATTTTATCGCGTCGTTTGGTTTTAAGTTGTATTTTAGAGGTATGCCGGCATACTTCTTACTTTTGACTGCCGGAATTGGAGATTTGTCGAGCATAAAAGAAGGTATACCAGTCGTTCTTTTGTTAGTAAACAAGATGGTGCAACTTTTATCTGCATTATATCTTAATCTCCACCTTTTCGCATAGTCGGAAATTGTATCTAGCAGCTGTTGCATTGAATGACGCGAGTTAGACATTACAGTTGTGTCATCTGCTAATAAGACACAAGGCAGGTGGAGATCAACAAGATTTAGACCTCGCAAAGTGTGATCTAATTCCGTGATCAAATCATCTATCATTACAAGAAAGAACCAGGCAGACAAGATACGGCCCTGTCCTACACCCTGCATAATATCGAAGCGTTTGGACAGCTTGTCCGCATATAAAACAGAGCTTGTTACTCTCTCAAACGAATCTTTCATGATGCGCCAGGTCTTCCCTTTGATGCCAAGTCTGTACAACTTGTAGAATAACCCGTGATGCCAAACTGTGTTGAAGGCTTTAGCATTATCAAGAAATGTAGCATAGACAGGAGTATTTTTATCCAAATAGTAGCATATAGATTCTTTGATACAGAACGCTGCAGTGATACTACCGCAATTATTTCTAAAACCCTGTTGCAACGGATTTGGAAAAGAAATCTGTTTAGAAAATATAAGTAGTCTACTATATATAATTTGTTCTAGAACTTTCTGAAGCACTGGAATTATAGTTATATCGCGGTAATTATTCATATCTAATTTGTTCTTTCCCCCTCCTTTGAATATTGGTATAACCAAACCTTGTTTAAAGTGGCACGGGTACTTCTCGGCCTCGTACACTTTTGTGAATATAATTTCAAGTAATTGTACACTGCTTGGAGGGTCCGCAAACAGTAAATGCTCAGCAACAATACCGTCGTGGCCACATGCCTTATCTTTATTGAGAGAGCTAATTGCACTACTGATTTCGTCTCTAGTGGGGATTTTATCAACAAGTTCATCAAAGTGTGAATAGGTTTCTTTAGTTTGTTTTCTGACCTCTGCTAAGACCATCTGGTAATGATTTTCATCGTACAGATAAGTATTGTCAGGCAGTGATAAACTGGAGAAATGATTTGCCCATAACTCTCTAATAGAGTCGTGATCGCGTACAATTTTTCCGTTTGATTCGATTTCGTGAATGTAATCGCGTTTATTTCTTTTATTCCGTATAAACTTATAGAAAGTAGAAATATCGAGCTCTGCAGCCTTTTCAAGCTCACTAAATTGTTCTCTATCGTATATTTCTTTAGCTTTCAATAATTCTTTTGCAAACAATTTCTTCGCTTTCTTATAGTTCGCATATGATATATATTCCCAACCTCTTGGCCTACCATTAGAAATCCATACCCTGCGTTTCAGCCGCATTTCCGTGTGAAACTTTTTTACGTTTAATAGTTTCCAATAGGGGTTAGCGTATGGGCAAAACCTCTTTATGGGGAGAAACCTAGATGCTGCTTCATGTAAAATCTTTACTGTGTCTTGAATAATAATTTCAATATCGACATTCGTCGCTAATTCTGCTTTATGCATTTGCGCTAACAATTCGTTGCGTGTTGCTTCCTTATATCTATTCATTTCTTCTGCTGAGGCTTTCTTCCAATTTATGGAATGAATGATATGCTCGTCAGCCATTGTTGCCTTATGTACTAAAGGTGTGACCAACTCTATTTTTACAGGAAGATGATCTGAAATGTTCAAAGGATGATCATCTATTATTTCTGCCTTAACCACTAAATCGAATTTACTTTTTTGCAATAGTATATGGTCTATCAAAGATTTTGATTTGCCATCGGTTGAGAAAAAAGTAAAATCTGGCCCTTCACAAATGGATTGACTATTAACAGATATTAAATGTCTATCGCTCAGAAACTTTTCCAGAATAGTGCCTCTAGCGTTTGATGTTAAACAATTTGCTTTGGAGCTAAACAGTGAACTTAGCTGACCATTGAAGTCTCCGGCAAGTACGGGAATGCCTTCTTTGCAGAAAATATCAAACTGATCCTTTAGTTCTTCTATTGTTTCGGAGTAACTTGCAATAGGAAAATTAGTTGATGGCAAAAGTGCCCCGAATATAAAATATTTAAGTCTATCATTACATTTTACCTCTATCCCTAAAACTCTGTCACTGCCAACGCTCGACAAGGGATTAACGCGGAGTGATTTCCTATAAAGGATTGCTATTCCCCCGAACCCCGTATGCCTTAGCCTTTCTTCGAAATTTACTGCTAGTCTTTTGTCAGAGCGTGCGAATGATTCAAAATCTGGATGTATATTATCCAGGAAATTGAGCTGCTCCGGAAGAAGCCAATGCTCAGTAAGTACAGCAACATCTACCTCATTTAGCAAAGAATACAAGTAAGGTGACCCGTACATGATTCCTTTTACGTTCCACGTCAGCAGACGAAATGTATGACTAGACATTAGTTGACTTAACGAAAAATAGATTTTCAACACAAGTATTGCAAAGACTATATAGCAATTTACCATAATATATGTATTTTACTTACTACTCCTTTATTTATTTACGCCAGTACTGCTGGGTGTCCTTATCACCATAATCCTCATACCATTCTCTTGCCCATACAAAATTTGGCCAAAAACCTTCCTCTAAAACTTTCTCAAAGTCTAACTTATCTACCGTGATTAAAACAGTAAAAGTGTCCTTTCCTCTTTTTACTCGCCAATGCTTTAATATCTGAGAGTCAATTACTTCTACCCCTTTAATTTTAGCGTGTTTTTTAATACAGGTTCTCATCTCCTCTCTTGTTCTATCAACTGATATTCTTGACATTAGAACTCGACGTTCATAAGAGTTCCTCATTCGTTTATGTGGTCTGTAGTTTCTGTTGGTTGTGATAACTTCAATCGGTTTGTTTACTTTATCAGTGTCCTTCAATGAGGTGCCCGGATTGTTTGCTAATGGTGACCTTCTCTCCCTATCGTTGTTCCTTGTGTGTACTCGTGCCGAGTATTTCTGATCTTGGAGATAATCACGTACATCGTTATCTTTAACTAATGTAGGTTCTTCGTTGGAAGTATTGAGTATGGTGGACAGTGTCGACGCCACTCCTTCCCTTGAGTCAGTTGACTTGGCCGTATATTCCGTTTGATCCGATAAATGCTTCCGCCGTTTGATATAATCAGAGTCCAGAGCATTTATCGCTTTAGCCCTCTTTTCCGTTTGTGTTTCATTTGAATGATTGCCCATACGCACTATATCAGCTAGTAATGTCTGAGTTTCTGCCTCACATTTTGAAGTTACATTTTCTTTAGCCTTGTTATATACTTTATCACCGAGCAATTGGTGTAGAAACAGCTGGTGAGCATTTATAGTTTCCAGCTGGTTATTTTTCTCCCTGAGTGAGATTCTCAAGGCCAGGTTGTCTTGTGATAACTTCTTCTCTTCCTCTTTGCATCTTCCTAATTCTGATTGTAACCTAGTCGAGTTAACATCTCTACTGAGCAGTTCTTTACGTATCTTGTCAAGCTCAGTTTTCAATTCATTTCTAATGTCATCTTTCATTTGTTGAATACTGCTTTGTATAAAATGTTTTAGGTCTATTATCTTGTATAAGTTCTCTGTTGTTATTGAACTGTCATTTTTATCATTTGATAGTGAAGATACTGAATTGTGATCTGATAACGTTATCACCTGTTCTGGTTTTGGTTCAGATCGCTGAGACTGTTTGTTAGATCCTTTTCTTTTAGATGCTTGACTCACGCGTGTACTGTTATCAATCGTGCCCGTGCTCGGCTTCTGTCTCGACGCAAGGCTTTTCACTTCAGATAAGTTAATAAATCATCTTCAACAACATTATTTGCCTAGGGGTCCTCCATTTACGAAATTGCAATATCTTTATCACAACCTGGTTGATGTTGTGTCAATTTTATGACGCAAGTTTATTCAGTGATATATGAACTTGTGAGACTGTTTGAGATCATCAGGGTTTCGCTGTAGATGTCATTCGCATACAATAGCAATTTTAAGTATAAAATAAAACATGAAACATAAATATTGTGTAAAAAGGACGAAATGTTGTATATCTGTTGACGATAACATATTAAGAAAAACTAAAGGCATGTGATATTTACCGTCGCTATCCGGGTTACACAGTCCATGAAAACATAGTCTTAGGAGTACATGTAACATTTAGATAAGAAAGGTATTTCGACACCTACTGCGTTCATAACATAACTGATTTTGGCATGGGAAAGATCGAAATGCATTGATGTCTGAGTGTTACTAAGAATTAAACAAAATCCAGTGTATGAGATGTACGAAATAAAATTGTGATATTTGCTCTCGGTTTCGGGATCAAATAGTCGATAAAATCAAGAGTACATGCGACCTGTAGATAAGAAAATGATTTTGACCCATCTAATTTCACAATACAATTTGTTTTGGTTTGAAAAAGGTCACCAGGATTTTAATATCAATTAATCGTACAAAGGACAACTAGATCGGGTGCATGTGTCGTACATAAATAAAATTAGATTTGTTTTAGAAATGTCGAATAAATATTAGAGCCATTGGGGAAGTTATTACAAATACATTTCTGAACACAGACTCCTATATTGGATAGCTTTATATAATCTAATTTTAACAATGCGTTGAATATAGCTTTTTGCCTGGCTAAAGATCCCGGGTCAATGATTTCAGTACTCCATGACTTTATAAAGTCGGATCTTACCCTTACACGCGGGCGGATTCTTCACGTGTGAGATATGACTAGATATTCGCCAGTAAATAATAATGTAATAACTAGCGTAAAACTATCTGCATAGAAGAATCGGTTAGCGTTATTTATACAGTTAATATAAATATACACCGTCAAAGCAAATTATGCAAAGCTGCAGTGATATCGGCATAAAATTTGAACTTGAAATATCCTCTAGCCATACACATATTAAATATTATTTGCAAACTTGAACGAGTATGTGGGTATCGGAAGCGTTATTGCACTTCGGCATTGTAAAACATTTTGCAAACGAAAACTGCTCACGTGAACGGCGATCCTCGTGCAAAACAAGCCATTTTACAGATGTGCCCCAGTCGGGCCTCTCACTATTACAGCCAGTAAGCAGAATATTCTATGCTAATAAGCATACACTGCCTTTAAATCAATTGTTTAAAATTGATTTTCTAACACCTCGGTTCCTATAATGTATTCAAAGACGTCATGAACTTCTAAATAAAACTAAATGAACTCAATACTGAGCTACAACTAAACGCCCTTCATACTTCTACTTAAACCTACCGACCATTCTAAACATACATGCATACATACATGCACACCTACTTGCCTACCTTCCTACCGACCTACCTACATACCTACATACATGCAAGCCTTTTCAATATGTTGTACGCACTGTCTTCTTTATTGTGTAAGTCACGCTGAACCCTATATAGCATCATTTTAATGTTTGAAGATTTACACTTTACTGTACACTTCCAAACACTATCTATGTACGTTGTTCTTTTATATTTTTAATAAATTTATAAATTAGATACAGCTGATGAAGATATGAATGTAAATTAAAATACATTAACTTCTATTCGGACAAATGTCATATTGAACGACAATGTTCTTAAGAAGTTTTAAAAAAAGGATTTACTCAAATAGAATAATTAGATTGTTATTGAGCAATAATGTTTCTACTATAGTGTAATTTATGTCATGTACCATTCGGTAGGCAGAGCGATATATTTTATCGCATATGGTCATTTGTGTAATTTTAAGACTCGCTTTACAAGTCTGGATGTTACATTTACTTACTCGAATAATCATTCAACGGTTTGGCCAATAATATGTACTTGTAATGCACGTAAATAATATGGCATTAAACATGGTTGCGTCCTGATTTATAGCCAGGACCGTTCCACTGTACATATTCGTTTTGTCCAACACATTCCAAAATAGGCGTGGCCAACCACGCAGAAGAAAGTATTTACGACGTTACAAGTGGGGTACCATCTTCACATAAAAGTGTGTGTGGTTTGGTTTTGTACCATAGCTTATCAATTTTTCAGTCAGATCGCTGCGATGTCTGCATTGTGGCAGTTTATAATGATTTCAATCAATGGGGTATCATGCCGCAGACATGTAGCATCGTGTCCTACCATGTCGCATTATCCTGACACCAGGCCGACCAGCACTAACACTAACCTCTTAGTGCTGAGTGCCAAGAAAGGCTACTGTTAGCAACATTTTTGTAATTCTTTAGTATGTCTCGGCCGGGATCTAACACGCAACCTCCCGCATCCGAGGTCGACGTTTAATCCACTTAGGCCGCTATTGGTTCTCACTTAAATGATTGTGCTAAAAATATATTAAAAAAACTCACACTGAAATCAATGACTTTGTTTCTACAGACAAACGTCTCTTCAAACAGTCAAATTAATATAAGTAATATCTAGAGTGAGTGATATATTCATTTTTCCTTGTTGATGAATGATTTGTTTTAATTTTAATTTGCAAAATAGATCAAGCCAAAAATCTTGATCCCTCACGACTCTATTGGAAATAAATTTTGTAAACTTGTATGGGTCAACCTTGGTGAGCCATTTAGTATTTAGTGTTTACTGTATGTATGTATGTATGTATGTATGTATGTATGTATGACTGACTGACTGACTGACTGACTGACTTTATTTCCTCTTAAAAAGAGATTACATCAGATTAAACAAATTCATGATAATACAAGATCATAAAATAGAACAGAAAATTGACAAAAATACAATAGTAATACTCTGTCAGCTACCGTATTGACAAAACGAAATATCTCAATACCAGCAATTATGCAAATCTGCAATCATTTGGCTGAGCAAGGCACTGATCTTTTAACAGTTGCTTCATGATGATAATATTTCGAAAAGTTAATACGTCTATAGTGTTATGTGCTTAACATTAAGTTCGAGATAGTAACGAAAATGAAATGAAAAACTTATAACAGTGTAATTCTATATGTAGTTTTTTTATATGACGCATGTATTTATGCATATATATACTTGTTTGCGCGTATGCGTGCGTGCATGCATGTATCTATGACTGACTGTCTAAATGACTGAGTTACCTCTTCAACAGGTTGCTAAGATACATATTATACATATCATAGGATTATGAGACACATCATAGACGAGAACGCAAGCATGATATATATACATCGTCAACTAATGCATTTACAAAATGAGATATATAAATACAGAAAACCATATAGAAATCTCTAGGAAATAAACATAAACAAATACATAAACAAATACATAAACACACACACACAAATAGCTGTCATACAACAAAATTTGCGGATTTGACAAGAAGTCTTTGGCCTTTAATTGTTTATTTTTAATGTTAATTTACTACTTACTTTTTATATCATGTTAGGGCATGTTAGCTGATAGTAGGGCACACATTTTATTGTAGAATGAGGCTATGCTGTTTGCGGTCACCAACACGTGTATGTATGTATGTATGTATGTATGTATGTATGTATGTATGTATGTATGTATGTGTGTGTGTGTGTGTGTATGTGTATGACTGACTGACTGACTGACTGACTTTATTTCCTCTTTAAAAAGAGATTACATCAGATTAAACAAATTCAGAATAATACAAGATCATAAAATAGAACAGAAAAGTGACAAAGATACAGTAGTAATACAATTGTAATACTGTGTAAGCTACCGTATTGACAAAACGAAATATCTCAATACCTGCAATTATGCAAATCTGCAATCATTTGGCGGAGCATGGCACTGATCTTATAACAGTTGCTTGATGATGATAATATTTCGAAAAGTTAATACGTCTATAGTGTTATGTGCTTAACATTAAGTCCGAGATAGCAACGAAAATGAAATGTAAAACTTATAACAGTGTAATTCTATATGTAGTTTCTTTTCTTCATATGACGCATGTATTTATGCATATATATACTTGTTTGCGCGTATGCGTGCGTGCATGCATTTATCTATGACTGACTGTCTAAATGACTTAGTAACCTCTACAACAAAGAGTATATCAGGTTGCTAAGATACATATTATACATATCATAGAATTATGAGACACATCATAGATGAGAACGCAAGCATGATATATACATCGTCAACTAATGCGTTTACAAAATGAGATATATAAATATAGAAAACCATATAGAAATCTCTTGGAAATAAACATAAACAAATACATAAACAAATACATAAACGCACACACAAACAGCTGTCAGACAACAAAATTTGCGGATATGACAAGAAGACTTTGGCCTTTAATTGTTTATATTTAATGTTAATTTACTACTTACTATTAATATCATGTTAGGGCATGTTAGTTGATAGTAGGGCACACATTTTATTGTAGAATGAAGCTATGCTGTTTGCGGTCACCAACATGAGCCTATCTGATACGTCATCGTCAATAGACGACATGCAGTCAACCCTGCTTCCAAGAAGTGTCTCCAACAATATATCGTCTTCTTGATTGAATAAGTTAACCCCGTCTCTCACTTCTAAAGAGTCAATCACTCTCTCAAAGAAAACATTTCGTTCCTCAAGCAGCATTTCGCAGCCTAAAATAAGATGTTTCGCTCTGTCGTCAGTCTCTTTTCCACAGAGTTTGCATACCATAACTTTACCAACAGGCATGATATATAGTTTCATTACTTCAGAGAGAGGCCATAACATGGATGGATATTTACGCCCAAGAAACCATATATTACTTGGTTTTAAGTCCAAATGAATGTTTCTGAAGTGAATTAAATCATCCCTTAGTTCCATATTTGCTCTCCAGGTAGTTTCTTCATGGTTTTGGATAATATCAGTAATATGTCGATTCCAGATGAGTTTTTCTTCAGTTTGTACTCTTTCTGCATGGTCTAAAAGAACATTTCCCATACCATATTTCTTAGTTATTCTGTCAATATCAGGTATAAATCCCGTCTGTTTTAGCGGGTTGTTCAGATACTGACATAGGCGCATAATGAAAATCTTTTTCCAGATAAAAGTCCAATCGCCCTTACATAATCGGTTGAAAAGGAGCAATTTCATCCTATCTATGTATGCTTCCATTGACCAGAGTCCTAAGGTACTACTTGTTGCCTCCGTAGGCGAATATTTATCGAAAGCTTGCATACGTCGCGCTGCATATCTCTGGCATAACTCAAGTTCTTCTATATTTGAGTTTGTGATACCTGACCATAGTTCACATCCATATAGGACCGAGGGTAGAATAATTCTTTTCCAAATCTTCAGACTTGTTAGAGGGTTCATTCCTCCATATCTGATACCAATAAAATATAAAGAGTTTAACAAGTGTTTGCCTTTATCACATGCTTATTTTATCGCGTCGTTTGGTTTTAAGTTGTATTTTAGAGGTATGCCGGCATACTTCTTACTTTTGACTGCCGGAATTGGAGATTTGTCGAGCATAAAAGAAGGTATACCAGTCGTTCTTTTGTTAGTAAACAAGATGGTGCAACTTTTATCTGCATTATATCTTAATCTCCACCTTTTCGCATAGTCGGAAATTGTATCTAGCAGCTGTTGCATTGAATGACGCGAGTTAGACATTACAGTTGTGTCATCTGCTAATAAGACACAAGGCAGGTGGAGATCAACAAGATTTAGACCTAGCAAAGTGTGATCTAATTCCGTGATCAAATCATCTATCATTACAAGAAAGAACCAGGCAGACAAGATACGGCCCTGTCCTACACCCTGCATAATATCGAAGCGTTTGGACAGCTTGCCCGCATATAAAACAGAGCTTGTTACTCTCTCAAACGAATCTTTCATGATGCGCCAGGTCTTCCCTTTGATGCCAAGTCTGTACAACTTGTAGAATAACCCGTTATGCCAAACTGTGTTGAAGGCTTTAGCATTATCAAGAAATGTAGCATAGACAGAAGTATTTTTATCCAAATAGTAGCATATATATTCTTTGATACAGAACGCTGCAGTGATACTACCGCAATTATTTCTAAAACCCTGTTGCAACGGATTTGGAAAAGAAATCTGTTTAGAAAATATAAGTAGTCTACTATATATAATTTGTTCTAGAACTTTCTGAAGCACTGGAATTATAGTTATATCGCGGTAATTATTCATATCTAATTTGTTCTTTCCCCCTCCTTTGAATATTGGTATAACCAAACCTTGTTTAAAGTGGCACGGGTACTTCTCGGCCTCGTACACTTTTGTGAATATAATTTCAAGTAATTGTACACTGCTTGGAGGGTCCGCAAAGAGTAAATGCTCAGCAACAATACCGTCGTGGCCACATGCCTTATCTTTATTGAGAGAGCTAATTGCACTACTGATTTCGTCTCTAGTGGGGATTTTATCAACAAGTTCATCAAAGTGTGAATAGGTTTCTTTAGTTTGTTTTCTGACCTCTGCTAAGACCATCTGGTAATGATTTTCATCGTACAGATAAGTATTGTCAGGCAGTGATAAACTGGAGAAATGATTTGTCCATAACTCTCTAATAGAGTCGTGATCGCGTACAATTTTTCCGTTTGATTCGATTTCGTGAATGTAATCGCGTTTATTTCTTTTATTCCGTATAAACTTATAGAAAGTAGAAATATCGAGCTCTGCAGCCTTTTCAAGCTCACTAAATTGTTCTCTATCGTATATTTCTTTAGCTTTCAATAATTCTTTTGCAAACAATTTCTTCGCTTTCTTATAGTTCGCATATGATATATATTCCCAACCTCTTGGCCTACCATTAGAAATCCATACCCTGCGTTTCAGCCGCATTTCCGTGTGAAACTTTTTTACGTTTAATAGTTTCCAATAGGGGTTAGCGTATGGGCAAAACCTCTTTATGGGGAGAAACCTAGATGCTGCTTCATGTAAAATCTTTACTGTGTCTTGAATAATAATTTCAATATCGACATTCGTCGCTAATTCTGCTTTATGCATTTGCGCTAACAATTCGTTGCGTGTTGCTTCCTTATATCTATTCATTTCTTCTGCTGAGGCTTTCTTCCAATTTATGGAATGAATGATATGCTCGTCAGCCATTGTTGCCTTATGTACTAAAGGTGTGACCAACTCTATTTTTACAGGAAGATGATCTGAAATGTTCAAAGGATGATCATCTATTATTTCTGCCTTAACCACTAAATCGAATTTACTTTTTTGCAATAGTATATGGTCTATCAAAGATTTTGATTTGCCATCGGTTGAGAAAAAAGTAAAATCTGGCCCTTCACAAATGGATTGACTATTAACAGATATTAAATGTCTATCGCTCAGAAACTTTTCCAGAATAGTGCCTCTAGCGTTTGATGTTAAACAATTTGCTTTGGAGCTAAACAGTGAACTTAGCTGACCATTGAAGTCTCCGGCAAGTACGGGAATGCCTTCTTTGCAGAAAATATCAAACTGATCCTTTAGTTCTTCTATTGTTTCGGAGTAACTTGCAATAGGAAAATTAGTTGATGGCAAAAGTGCCCCGAATATAAAATATTTAAGTCTATCATTACATTTTACCTCTATCCCTAAAACTCTGTCACTGCCAACGCTCGACAAGGGATTAACGCGGAGTGATTTCCTATAAAGGATTGCTATTCCCCCGAACCCCGTATGCCTTAGCCTTTCTTCGAAATTTACTGCTAGTCTTTTGTCAGAGCGTGCGAATGATTCAAAATCTGGATGTATATTATCCAGGAAATTGAGCTGCTCCGGAAGAAGCCAATGCTCAGTAAGTACAGCAACATCTACCTCATTTAGCAAAGAATACAAGTAAGGTGACCCGTACATGATTCCTTTTACGTTCCACGTCAGCAGACGAAATGTATGACTAGACATTAGTTGACTTAACGAAAAATAGATTTTCAACACAAGTATTGCAAAGACTATATAGCAATTTACCATAATATATGTATTTTACTTACTACTCCTTTATTTATTTACGCCAGTACTGCTGGGTGTCCTTATCACCATAATCCTCATACCATTCTCTTGCCCATACAAAATTTGGCCAAAAACCTTCCTCTAAAACTTTCTCAAAGTCTAACTTATCTACCGTGATTAAAACAGTAAAAGTGTCCTTTCCTCCTTTTACTCGCCAATGCTTTAATATCTGAGAGTCAATTACTTCTACCCCTTTAATTTTAGCGTGTTTTTTAATACAGGTTCTCATCTCCTCTCTTGTTCTATCAACTGATATTCTTGACATTAGAACTCGACGTTCATAAGAGTTCCTCATTCGTTTATGTGGTCTGTAGTTTCTGTTGGTTGTGATAACTTCAATCGGTTTGTTTACTTTATCAGTGTCCTTCAATGAGGTGCCCGGATTGTTTGCTAATGGTGACCTTCTCTCCCTATCGTTGTTCCTTGTGTGTACTCGTGCCGAGTATTTCTGATCTTGGAGATAATCACGTACATCGTTATCTTTAACTAATGTAGGTTCTTCGTTGGAAGTATTGAGTATGGTGGACAGTGTCGACGCCACTCCTTCCCTTGAGTCAGTTGACTTGGCCGTATATTCCGTTTGATCCGATAAATGCTTCCGCCGTTTGATATAATCAGAGTCCAGAGCATTTATCGCTTTAGCCCTCTTTTCCGTTTGTGTTTCATTTGAATGATTGCCCATACGCACTATATCAGCTAGTAATGTCTGAGTTTCTGCCTCACATTTTGAAGTTACATTTTCTTTAGCCTTGTTATATACTTTATCACCGAGCAATTGGTGTAGAAACAGCTGGTGAGCATTTATAGTTTCCAGCTGGTTATTTTTCTCCCTGAGTGAGATTCTCAAGGCCAGGTTGTCTTGTGATAACTTCTTCTCTTCCTCTTTGCATCTTCCTAATTCTGATTGTAACCTAGTCGAGTTAACATCTCTACTGAGCAGTTCTTTACGTATCTTGTCAAGCTCAGTTTTCAATTCATTTCTAATGTCATCTTTCATTTGTTGAATACTGCTTTGTATAAAATGTTTTAGGTCTATTATCTTGTATAAGTTCTCTGTTGTTATTGAACTGTCATTTTTATCATTTGATAGTGAAGATACTGAATTGTGATCTGATAACGTTATCACCTGTTCTGGTTTTGGTTCAGATCGCTGAGACTGTTTGTTAGATCCTTTTCTTTTAGATGCTTGACTCACGCGTGTACTGTTATCAATCGTGCCCGTGCTCGGCTTCTGTCTCGACGCAAGGCTTTTCACTTCAGATAAGTTAATAAATCATCTTCAACAACATTATTTGCCTAGGGGTCCTCCATTTACGAAATTGCAATATCTTTATCACAACCTGGTTGATGTTGTGTCAATTTTATGACGCAAGTTTATTCAGTGATATATGAACTTGTGAGACTGTTTGAGATCATCAGGGTTTCGCTGTAGATGTCATTCGCATACAATAGCAATTTTAAGTATAAAATAAAACATGAAACATAAATATTGTGTAAAAAGGACGAAATGTTGTATATCTGTTGACGATAACATATTAAGAAAAACTAAAGGCATGTGATATTTACCGTCGCTATCCGGGTTACACAGTCCATGAAAACATAGTCTTAGGAGTACATGTAACATTTAGATAAGAAAGGTATTTCGACACCTACTGCGTTCATAACATAACTGATTTTGGCATGGGAAAGATCGAAATGCATTGATGTCTGAGTGTTACTAAGAATTAAACAAAATCCAGTGTATGAGATGTACGAAATAAAATTGTGATATTTGCTCTCGGTTTCGGGATCAAATAGTCGATAAAATCAAGAGTACATGCGACCTGTAGATAAGAAAATGATTTTGACCCATCTAATTTCACAATACAATTTGTTTTGGTTTGAAAAAGGTCACCAGGATTTTAATATCAATTAATCGTACAAAGGACAACTAGATCGGGTGCATGTGTCGTACATAAATAAAATTAGATTTGTTTTAGAAATGTCGAATAAATATTAGAGCCATTGGGGAAGTTATTACAAATACATTTCTGAACACAGACTCCTATATTGGATAGCTTTATATAATCTAATTTTAACAATGCGTTGAATATAGCTTTTTGCCTGGCTAAAGATCCCGGGTCAATGATTTCAGTACTCCATGACTTTATAAAGTCGGATCTTACCCTTACACGCGGGCGGATTCTTCACGTGTGAGATATGACTAGATATTCGCCAGTAAATAATAATGTAATAACTAGCGTAAAACTATCTGCATAGAAGAATCGGTTAGCGTTATTTATACAGTTAATATAAATATACACCGTCAAAGCAAATTATGCAAAGCTGCAGTGATATCGGCATAAAATTTGAACTTGAAATATCCTCTAGCCATACACATATTAAATATTATTTGCAAACTTGAACGAGTATGTGGGTATCGGAAGCGTTATTGCACTTCGGCATTGTAAAACATTTTGCAAACGAAAACTGCTCACGTGAACGGCGATCCTCGTGCAAAACAAGCCATTTTACAGATGTGCCCCAGTCGGGCCTCTCACTATTACAGCCAGTAAGCAGAATATTCTATGCTAATAAGCATACACTGCCTTTAAATCAATTGTTTAAAATTGATTTTCTAACACCTCGGTTCCTATAATGTATTCAAAGACGTCATGAACTTCTAAATAAAACTAAATGAACTCAATACTGAGCTACAACTAAACGCCCTTCATACTTCTACTTAAACCTACCGACCATTCTAAACATACATGCATACATACATGCACACCTACTTGCCTACCTTCCTACCGACCTACCTACATACCTACATACATGCAAGCCTTTTCAATATGTTGTACGCACTGTCTTCTTTATTGTGTAAGTCACGCTGAACCCTATATAGCATCATTTTAATGTTTGAAGATTTACACTTTACTGTACACTTCCAAACACTATCTATGTACGTTGTTCTTTTATATTTTTAATAAATTTATAAATTAGATACAGCTGATGAAGATATGAATGTAAATTAAAATACATTAACTTCTATTCGGACAAATGTCATATTGAACGACAATGTTCTTAAGAAGTTTTAAAAAAAGGATTTACTCAAATAGAATAATTAGATTGTTATTGAGCAATAATGTTTCTACTATAGTGTAATTTATGTCATGTACCATTCGGTAGGCAGAGCGATATATTTTATCGCATATGGTCATTTGTGTAATTTTAAGACTCGCTTTACAAGTCTGGATGTTACATTTACTTACTCGAATAATCATTCAACGGTTTGGCCAATAATATGTACTTGTAATGCACGTAAATAATATGGCATTAAACATGGTTGCGTCCTGATTTATAGCCAGGACCGTTCCACTGTACATATTCGTTTTGTCCAACACATTCCAAAATAGGCGTGGCCAACCACGCAGAAGAAAGTATTTACGACGTTACAAGTGGGGTACCATCTTCACATAAAAGTGTGTGTGGTTTGGTTTTGTACCATAGCTTATCAATTTTTCAGTCAGATCGCTGCGATGTCTGCATTGTGGCAGTTTATAATGATTTCAATCAATGGGGTATCATGCCGCAGACATGTAGCATCGTGTCCTACCATGTCGCATTATCCTGACACCAGGCCGACCAGCACTAACACTAACCTCTTAGTGCTGAGTGCCAAGAAAGGCTACTGTTAGCAACATTTTTGTAATTCTTTAGTATGTCTCGGCCGGGATCTAACACGCAACCTCCCGCATCCGAGGTCGACGTTTAATCCACTTAGGCCGCTATTGGTTCTCACTTAAATGATTGTGCTAAAAATATATTAAAAAAACTCACACTGAAATCAATGACTTTGTTTCTACAGACAAACGTCTCTTCAAACAGTCAAATTAATATAAGTAATATCTAGAGTGAGTGATATATTCATTTTTCCTTGTTGATGAATGATTTGTTTTAATTTTAATTTGCAAAATAGATCAAGCCAAAAATCTTGATCCCTCACGACTCTATTGGAAATAAATTTTGTAAACTTGTATGGGTCAACCTTGGTGAGCCATTTAGTATTTAGTGTTTACTGTATGTATGTATGTATGTATGTATGTATGTATGTATGTATGACTGACTGACTGACTGACTGACTGACTTTATTTCCTCTTAAAAAGAGATTACATCAGATTAAACAAATTCATGATAATACAAGATCATAAAATAGAACAGAAAATTGACAAAAATACAATAGTAATACTCTGTCAGCTACCGTATTGACAAAACGAAATATCTCAATACCAGCAATTATGCAAATCTGCAATCATTTGGCTGAGCAAGGCACTGATCTTTTAACAGTTGCTTCATGATGATAATATTTCGAAAAGTTAATACGTCTATAGTGTTATGTGCTTAACATTAAGTTCGAGATAGTAACGAAAATGAAATGAAAAACTTATAACAGTGTAATTCTATATGTAGTTTTTTTATATGACGCATGTATTTATGCATATATATACTTGTTTGCGCGTATGCGTGCGTGCATGCATGTATCTATGACTGACTGTCTAAATGACTGAGTTACCTCTTCAACAGGTTGCTAAGATACATATTATACATATCATAGGATTATGAGACACATCATAGACGAGAACGCAAGCATGATATATATACATCGTCAACTAATGCATTTACAAAATGAGATATATAAATACAGAAAACCATATAGAAATCTCTAGGAAATAAACATAAACAAATACATAAACAAATACATAAACACACACACACAAATAGCTGTCATACAACAAAATTTGCGGATTTGACAAGAAGTCTTTGGCCTTTAATTGTTTATTTTTAATGTTAATTTACTACTTACTTTTTATATCATGTTAGGGCATGTTAGCTGATAGTAGGGCACACATTTTATTGTAGAATGAGGCTATGCTGTTTGCGGTCACCAACACGTGTATGTATGTATGTATGTATGTATGTATGTATGTATGTATGTATGTATGTGTGTGTGTGTGTGTGTGTATGTGTATGACTGACTGACTGACTGACTGACTTTATTTCCTCTTTAAAAAGAGATTACATCAGATTAAACAAATTCAGAATAATACAAGATCATAAAATAGAACAGAAAAGTGACAAAGATACAGTAGTAATACAATTGTAATACTGTGTAAGCTACCGTATTGACAAAACGAAATATCTCAATACCTGCAATTATGCAAATCTGCAATCATTTGGCGGAGCATGGCACTGATCTTATAACAGTTGCTTGATGATGATAATATTTCGAAAAGTTAATACGTCTATAGTGTTATGTGCTTAACATTAAGTCCGAGATAGCAACGAAAATGAAATGTAAAACTTATAACAGTGTAATTCTATATGTAGTTTCTTTTCTTCATATGACGCATGTATTTATGCATATATATACTTGTTTGCGCGTATGCGTGCGTGCATGCATTTATCTATGACTGACTGTCTAAATGACTTAGTAACCTCTACAACAAAGAGTATATCAGGTTGCTAAGATACATATTATACATATCATAGAATTATGAGACACATCATAGATGAGAACGCAAGCATGATATATACATCGTCAACTAATGCGTTTACAAAATGAGATATATAAATATAGAAAACCATATAGAAATCTCTTGGAAATAAACATAAACAAATACATAAACAAATACATAAACGCACACACAAACAGCTGTCAGACAACAAAATTTGCGGATATGACAAGAAGACTTTGGCCTTTAATTGTTTATATTTAATGTTAATTTACTACTTACTATTAATATCATGTTAGGGCATGTTAGTTGATAGTAGGGCACACATTTTATTGTAGAATGAAGCTATGCTGTTTGCGGTCACCAACATGAGCCTATCTGATACGTCATCGTCAATAGACGACATGCAGTCAACCCTGCTTCCAAGAAGTGTCTCCAACAATATATCGTCTTCTTGATTGAATAAGTTAACCCCGTCTCTCACTTCTAAAGAGTCAATCACTCTCTCAAAGAAAACATTTCGTTCCTCAAGCAGCATTTCGCAGCCTAAAATAAGATGTTTCGCTCTGTCGTCAGTCTCTTTTCCACAGAGTTTGCATACCATAACTTTACCAACAGGCATGATATATAGTTTCATTACTTCAGAGAGAGGCCATAACATGGATGGATATTTACGCCCAAGAAACCATATATTACTTGGTTTTAAGTCCAAATGAATGTTTCTGAAGTGAATTAAATCATCCCTTAGTTCCATATTTGCTCTCCAGGTAGTTTCTTCATGGTTTTGGATAATATCAGTAATATGTCGATTCCAGATGAGTTTTTCTTCAGTTTGTACTCTTTCTGCATGGTCTAAAAGAACATTTCCCATACCATATTTCTTAGTTATTCTGTCAATATCAGGTATAAATCCCGTCTGTTTTAGCGGGTTGTTCAGATACTGACATAGGCGCATAATGAAAATCTTTTTCCAGATAAAAGTCCAATCGCCCTTACATAATCGGTTGAAAAGGAGCAATTTCATCCTATCTATGTATGCTTCCATTGACCAGAGTCCTAAGGTACTACTTGTTGCCTCCGTAGGCGAATATTTATCGAAAGCTTGCATACGTCGCGCTGCATATCTCTGGCATAACTCAAGTTCTTCTATATTTGAGTTTGTGATACCTGACCATAGTTCACATCCATATAGGACCGAGGGTAGAATAATTCTTTTCCAAATCTTCAGACTTGTTAGAGGGTTCATTCCTCCATCTCTGATACCAATAAAATATAAAGAGTTTAACAAGTGTTTGCCTTTATCACATGCTTATTTTATCGCGTCGTTTGGTTTTAAGTTGTATTTTAGAGGTATGCCGGCATACTTCTTACTTTTGACTGCCGGAATTGGAGATTTGTCGAGCATAAAAGAAGGTATACCAGTCGTTCTTTTGTTAGTAAACAAGATGGTGCAACTTTTATCTGCATTATATCTTAATCTCCACCTTTTCGCATAGTCGGAAATTGTATCTAGCAGCTGTTGCATTGAATGACGCGAGTTAGACATTACAGTTGTGTCATCTGCTAATAAGACACAAGGCAGGTGGAGATCAACAAGATTTAGACCTAGCAAAGTGTGATCTAATTCCGTGATCAAATCATCTATCATTACAAGAAAGAACCAGGCAGACAAGATACGGCCCTGTCCTACACCCTGCATAATATCGAAGCGTTTGGACAGCTTGCCCGCATATAAAACAGAGCTTGTTACTCTCTCAAACGAATCTTTCATGATGCGCCAGGTCTTCCCTTTGATGCCAAGTCTGTACAACTTGTAGAATAACCCGTTATGCCAAACTGTGTTGAAGGCTTTAGCATTATCAAGAAATGTAGCATAGACAGAAGTATTTTTATCCAAATAGTAGCATATATATTCTTTGATACAGAACGCTGCAGTGATACTACCGCAATTATTTCTAAAACCCTGTTGCAACGGATTTGGAAAAGAAATCTGTTTAGAAAATATAAGTAGTCTACTATATATAATTTGTTCTAGAACTTTCTGAAGCACTGGAATTATAGTTATATCGCGGTAATTATTCATATCTAATTTGTTCTTTCCCCCTCCTTTGAATATTGGTATAACCAAACCTTGTTTAAAGTGGCACGGGTACTTCTCGGCCTCGTACACTTTTGTGAATATAATTTCAAGTAATTGTACACTGCTTGGAGGGTCCGCAAAGAGTAAATGCTCAGCAACAATACCGTCGTGGCCACATGCCTTATCTTTATTGAGAGAGCTAATTGCACTACTGATTTCGTCTCTAGTGGGGATTTTATCAACAAGTTCATCAAAGTGTGAATAGGTTTCTTTAGTTTGTTTTCTGACCTCTGCTAAGACCATCTGGTAATGATTTTCATCGTACAGATAAGTATTGTCAGGCAGTGATAAACTGGAGAAATGATTTGTCCATAACTCTCTAATAGAGTCGTGATCGCGTACAATTTTTCCGTTTGATTCGATTTCGTGAATGTAATCGCGTTTATTTCTTTTATTCCGTATAAACTTATAGAAAGTAGAAATATCGAGCTCTGCAGCCTTTTCAAGCTCACTAAATTGTTCTCTATCGTATATTTCTTTAGCTTTCAATAATTCTTTTGCAAACAATTTCTTCGCTTTCTTATAGTTCGCATATGATATATATTCCCAACCTCTTGGCCTACCATTAGAAATCCATACCCTGCGTTTCAGCCGCATTTCCGTGTGAAACTTTTTTACGTTTAATAGTTTCCAATAGGGGTTAGCGTATGGGCAAAACCTCTTTATGGGGAGAAACCTAGATGCTGCTTCATGTAAAATCTTTACTGTGTCTTGAATAATAATTTCAATATCGACATTCGTCGCTAATTCTGCTTTATGCATTTGCGCTAACAATTCGTTGCGTGTTGCTTCCTTATATCTATTCATTTCTTCTGCTGAGGCTTTCTTCCAATTTATGGAATGAATGATATGCTCGTCAGCCATTGTTGCCTTATGTACTAAAGGTGTGACCAACTCTATTTTTACAGGAAGATGATCTGAAATGTTCAAAGGATGATCATCTATTATTTCTGCCTTAACCACTAAATCGAATTTACTTTTTTGCAATAGTATATGGTCTATCAAAGATTTTGATTTGCCATCGGTTGAGAAAAAAGTAAAATCTGGCCCTTCACAAATGGATTGACTATTAACAGATATTAAATGTCTATCGCTCAGAAACTTTTCCAGAATAGTGCCTCTAGCGTTTGATGTTAAACAATTTGCTTTGGAGCTAAACAGTGAACTTAGCTGACCATTGAAGTCTCCGGCAAGTACGGGAATGCCTTCTTTGCAGAAAATATCAAACTGATCCTTTAGTTCTTCTATTGTTTCGGAGTAACTTGCAATAGGAAAATTAGTTGATGGCAAAAGTGCCCCGAATATAAAATATTTAAGTCTATCATTACATTTTACCTCTATCCCTAAAACTCTGTCACTGCCAACGCTCGACAAGGGATTAACGCGGAGTGATTTCCTATAAAGGATTGCTATTCCCCCGAACCCCGTATGCCTTAGCCTTTCTTCGAAATTTACTGCTAGTCTTTTGTCAGAGCGTGCGAATGATTCAAAATCTGGATGTATATTATCCAGGAAATTGAGCTGCTCCGGAAGAAGCCAATGCTCAGTAAGTACAGCAACATCTACCTCATTTAGCAAAGAATACAAGTAAGGTGACCCGTACATGACTCCTTTTACGTTCCACGTCAGCAGACGAAATGTATGACTAGACATTAGTTGACTTAACGAAAAATAGATTTTCAACACAAGTATTGCAAAGACTATATAGCAATTTACCATAATATATGTATTTTACTTACTACTCCTTTATTTATTTACGCCAGTACTGCTGGGTGTCCTTATCACCATAATCCTCATACCATTCTCTTGCCCATACAAAATTTGGCCAGAAACCTTCCTCTAAAACTTTCTCAAAGTCTAACTTATCTACCGTGATTAAAACAGTAAAAGTGTCCTTTCCTCCTTTTACTCGCCAATGCTTTAATATCTGAGAGTCAATTACTTCTACCCCTTTAATTTTAGCGTGTTTTTTAATACAGGTTCTCATCTCCTCTCTTGTTCTATCAACTGATATTCTTGACATTAGAACTCGACGTTCATAAGAGTTCCTCATTCGTTTATGTGGTCTGTAGTTTCTGTTGGTTGTGATAACTTCAATCGGTTTGTTTACTTTATCAGTGTCCTTCAATGAGGTGCCCGGATTGTTTGCTAATGGTGACCTTCTCTCCCTATCGTTGTTCCTTGTGTGTACTCGTGCCGAGTATTTCTGATCTTGGAGATAATCACGTACATCGTTATCTTTAACTAATGTAGGTTCTTCGTTGGAAGTATTGAGTATGGTGGACAGTGTCGACGCCACTCCTTCCCTTGAGTCAGTTGACTTGGCCGTATATTCCGTTTGATCCGATAAATGCTTCCGCCGTTTGATATAATCAGAGTCCAGAGCATTTATCGCTTTAGCCCTCTTTTCCGTTTGTGTTTCATTTGAATGATTGCCCATACGCACTATATCAGCTTGTAATGTCTGAGTTTCTGCCTCACATTTTGAAGTTACATTTTCTTTAGCCTTGTTATATACTTTATCACCGAGCAGTTGGTGTAGAAACAGCTGGTGAGCATTTATAGTTTCCAGCTGGTTATTTTTCTCCCTGAGTGAGATTCTCAAGGCCAGGTTGTCTTGTGATAACTTCTTCTCTTCCTCTTTGCATCTTCCTAATTCTGATTGTAACCTAGTCGAGTTAACATCTCTACTGAGCAGTTCTTTACGTATCTTGTCAAGCTCAGTTTTCAATTCATTTCTAATGTCATCTTTCATTTGTTGAATACTGCTTTGTATAAAATGTTTTAGGTCTATTATCTTGTATAAGTTCTCTGTTGTTATTGAACTGTCATTTTTATCATTTGATAGTGAAGATACTGAATTGTGATCTGATAACGTTATCACCTGTTCTGGTTTTGGTTCAGATCGCTGAGACTGTTTGTTAGATCCTTTTCTTTTAGATGCTTGACTCACGCGTGTACTGTTATCAATCGTGCCCGTGCTCGGCTTCTGTCTCGACGCAAGGCTTTTCACTTCAGATAAGTTAATAAATCATCTTCAACAACATTATTTGCCTAGGGGTCCTCCATTTACGAAATTGCAATATCTTTATCACAACCTGGTTGATGTTGTGTCAATTTTATGACGCAAGTTTATTCAGTGATATATGAACTTGTGAGACTGTTTGAGGTCATCAGGGTTTCGCTGTAGATGTCATTCGCATACAATAGCAATTTTAAGTATAAAATAAAACATGAAACATAAATATTGTGTAAAAAGGACGAAATGTTGTATATCTGTTGACGATAACATATTAAGAAAAACTAAAGGCATGTGATATTTACCGTCGCTATCCGGGTTACACAGTCCATGAAAACATAGTCTTAGGAGTACATGTAACATTTAGATAAGAAAGGTATTTCGACACCTACTGCGTTCATAACATAATTGATTTTGGCATGGGAAAGATCGAAATGCATTGATGTCTGAGTGTTACTAAGAATTAAACAAAATCCAGTGTATGAGATGTACGAAATAAAATTGTGATATTTGCTCTCGGTTTCGGGATCAAATAGTCGATAAAATCAAGAGTACATGCGACCTGTAGATAAGAAAATGATTTTGACCCATCTAATTTCACAATACAATTTGTTTTGGTTTGAAAAAGGTCACCAGGATTTTAATATCAATTAATCGTACAAAGGACAACTAGATCGGGTGCATGTGTCGTACATAAATAAAATTAGATTTGTTTTAGAAATGTCGAATAAATATTAGAGCCATTGGGGAAGTTATTACAAATACATTTCTGAACACAGACTCCTATATTGGATAGCTTTATATAATCTAATTTTAACAATGCGTTGAATATAGCTTTTTGCCTGGCTAAAGATCCCGGGTCAATGATTTCAGTACTCCATGACTTTATAAAGTCAGATCTTACCCTTACACGCGGGCGGATTCTTCACGTGTGAGATATGACTAGATATTCGCCAGTAAATAATAATGTAATAACTAGCGTAAAACTATCTGCATAGAAGAATCGGTTAGCGTTATTTATACAGTTAATATAAATATACACCGTCAAAGCAAATTATGCAAAGCTGCAGTGATATCGGCATAAAATTTGAACTTGAAATATCCTCTAGCCATACACATATTAAATATTATTTGCAAACTTGAACGAGTATGTGGGTATCGGAAGCGTTATTGCACTTCGGCATTGTAAAACATTTTGCAAACGAAAACTGCTCACGTGAACGGCGATCCTCGTGCAAAACAAGCCATTTTACAGATGTGCCCCAGTCGGGCCTCTCACTATTACAGCCAGTAAGCAGAATATTCTATGCTAATAAGCATACACTGCCTTTAAATCAATTGTTTAAAATTGATTTTCTAACACCTCGGTTCCTATAATGTATTCAAAGACGTCATGAACTTCTAAATAAAACTAAATGAACTCAATACTGAGCTACAACTAAACGCCCTTCATACTTCTACTTAAACCTACCGACCATTCTAAACATACATGCATACATATATGCACACCTACTTGCCTACCTTCCTACCGACCTACCTACATACCTACATACATGCAAGCCTTTTCAATATGTTGTACGCACTGTCTTCTTTATTGTGTAAGTCACGCTGAACCCTATATAGCATCATTTTAATGTTTGAAGATTTACACTTTACTGTACACTTCCAAACACTACCTATGTACGTTGTTCTTTTATATTTTTAATAAATTTATAAATTAGATACAGCTGATGAAGATATGAATGTAAATTAAAATACATTAACTTCTATTCGGACAAATGTCATATTGAACGACAATGTTCTTAAGAAGTTTTAAAAAAAGGATTTACTCAAATAGAATAATTAGATTGTTATTGAGCAATAATGTTTCTACTATAGTGTAATTTATGTCATGTACCATTCGGTAGGCAGAGCGATATATTTTATCGCATATGGTCATTTGTGTAATTTTAAGACTCGCTTTGCAAGTCTGGATGTTACATTTACTTACTCGAATAATCGTTCAACGGTTTGGCCAATAATATGTACTTGTAATGCACGTAAATAATGTGGCATTAAACATGGTTGCGTCCTGATTTATAGCCAGGACCGTTCCACTGTACATATTCGTTTTGTCCAACACATTCCAAAATAGGCGTGGCCAACCACGCAGAAGAAAGTATTTACGACGTTACAAGTGGGGTACCATCTTCACATAAAAGTGTGTGTGGTTTGGTTTTGTACCATAGCTTATCAATTTTTCAGTCAGATCGCTGCGATGTCTGCATTGTGGCAGTTTATAATGATTTCAATCAATGGGGTATCATGCCGCAGACATGTAGCATCGTGTCCTACCATGTCGCATTATCCTGACACCAGGCCGACCAGCACTAACACTAACCTCTTAGTGCTGAGTGCCAAGAAAGGCTACTGTTAGCAACATTTTTGTAATTCTTTAGTATGTCTTGGCCGGGATCTAACACGCAACCTCCCGCATCCGAGGTCGACGTTTAATCCACTTAGGCCGCTATTGGTTCTCACTTAAATGATTGTGCTAAAAATATATTTAAAAAACTCACACTGAAATCAATGACTTTGTTTCTACAGACAAACGTCTCTTCAAACAGTCAAATTAATATAAGTAATATCTAGAGTGAGTGATATATTCATTTTTCCTTGTTGATGAATGATTTGTTTTAATTTTAATTTGCAAAATAGATCAAGCCAAAAATCTTGATCCCTCACGACTCTATTGGAAATAAATTTTGTAAACTTGTATGGGTCAACCTTGGTGAGCCATTTAGTATTTAGTGTTTACTGTATGTATGTATGTATGTATGTATGTATGTATGTATGACTGACTGACTGACTGACTGACTGACTTTATTTCCTCTTAAAAAGAGATTACATCAGATTAAACAAATTCATGATAATACAAGATCATAAAATAGAACAGAAAATTGACAAAAATACAATAGTAATACTCTGTCAGCTACCGTATTGACAAAACGAAATATCTCAATACCAGCAATTATGCAAATCTGCAATCATTTGGCTGAGCAAGGCACTGATCTTTTAACAGTTGCTTGATGATGATAATATTTCGAAAAGTTAATACGTCTATAGTGTTATGTGCTTAACATTAAGTTCGAGATAGTAACGAAAATGAAATGAAAAACTTATAACAGTGTAATTCTATATGTAGTTTTTTTATATGACGCATGTATTTATGCATATATATACTTGTTTGCGCGTATGCGTGCGTGCATGCATTTATCTATGACTGACTGTCTAAATGACTGAGTTACCTCTTCAACAGGTTGCTAAGATACATATTATACATATCATAGGATTATGAGACACATCATAGACGAGAACGCAAGCATGATATATATACATCGTCAACTAATGCATTTACAAAATGAGATATATAAATACAGAAAACCATATAGAAATCTCTAGGAAATAAACATAAACAAATACATAAACAAATACATAAACACACACACACAAATAGCTGTCATACAACAAAATTTGCGGATTTGACAAGAAGTCTTTGGCCTTTAATTGTTTATTTTTAATGTTAATTTACTACTTACTTTTTATATCATGTTAGGGCATGTTAGCTGATAGTAGGGCACACATTTTATTGTAGAATGAGGCTATGCTGTTTGCGGTCACCAACATGTGTATGTATGTATGTATGTATGTATGTATGTATGTATGTATGTATGTGTGTGTGTGTGTGTGTGTGTGTATGACTGACTGACTGACTGACTTTATTTCCTCTTTAAAAAGAGATTACATCAGATTAAACAAATTCAGAATAATACAAGATCATAAAATAGAACAGAAAAGTGACAAAGATACAGTAGTAATACAATTGTAATACTGTGTAAGCTACCGTATTGACAAAACGAAATATCTCAATACCTGCAATTATGCAAATCTGCAATCATTTGGCGGAGCATGGCACTGATCTTTTAACAGTTGCTTGATGATGATAATATTTCGAAAAGTTAATACGTCTATAGTGTTATGTGCTTAACATTAAGTCCGAGATAGCAACGAAAATGAAATGTAAAACTTATAACAGTGTAATTCTATATGTAGTTTCTTTTCTTCATATGACGCATGTATTTATGCATATATATACTTGTTTGCGCGTATGCGTGCGTGCATGCATTTATCTATGACTGACTGTCTAAATGACTTAGTAACCTCTACAACAAAGAGTATATCAGGTTGCTAAGATACATATTATACATATCATAGAATTATGAGACACATCATAGACGAGAACGCAAGCATGATATATACATCGTCAACTAATGCGTTTACAAAATGAGATATATAAATATAGAAAACCATATAGAAATCTCTTGGAAATAAACATAAACAAATACATAAACAAATACATAAACGCACACACAAACAGCTGTCAGACAACAAAATTTGCGGATATGACAAGAAGACTTTGGCCTTTAATTGTTTATATTTAATGTTAATTTACTACTTACTATTAATATCATGTTAGGGCATGTTAGTTGATAGTAGGGCACACATTTTATTGTAGAATGAAGCTATGCTGTTTGCGGTCACCAACATGAGCCTATCTGATACGTCATCGTCAATAGACGACATGCAGTCAACCCTGCTTCCAAGAAGTGTCTCCAACAATATATCGTCTTCTTGATTGAATAAGTTAACCCCGTCTCTCACTTCTAAAGAGTCAATCACTCTCTCAAAGAAAACATTTCGTTCCTCAAGCAGCATTTCGCAGCCTAAAATAAGATGTTTCGCTCTGTCGTCAGTCTCTTTTCCACAGAGTTTGCATACCATAACTTTACCAACAGGCATGATATATAGTTTCATTACTTCAGAGAGAGGCCATAACATGGATGGATATTTACGCCCAAGAAACCATATATTACTTGGTTTTAAGTCCAAATGAATGTTTCTGAAGTGAATTAAATCATCCCTTAGTTCCATATTTGCTCTCCAGGTAGTTTCTTCATGGTTTTGGATAATATCAGTAATATGTCGATTCCAGATGAGTTTTTCTTCAGTTTGTACTCTTTCTGCATGGTCTAAAAGAACATTTCCCATACCATATTTCTTAGTTATTCTGTCAATATCAGGTATAAATCCCGTCTGTTTTAGCGGGTTGTTCAGATACTGACATAGGCGCATAATGAAAATCTTTTTCCAGATAAAAGTCCAATCGCCCTTACATAATCGGTTGAAAAGGAGCAATTTCATCCTATCTATGTATGCTTCCATTGACCAGAGTCCTAAGGTACTACTTGTTGCCTCCGTAGGCGAATATTTATCGAAAGCTTGCATACGTCGCGCTGCATATCTCTGGCATAACTCAAGTTCTTCTATATTTGAGTTTGTGATACCTGACCATAGTTCACATCCATATAGGACCGAGGGTAGAATAATTCTTTTCCAAATCTTCAGACTTGTTAGAGGGTTCATTCCTCCATCTCTGATACCAATAAAATATAAAGAGTTTAACAAGTGTTTGCCTTTATCACATGCTTATTTTATCGCGTCGTTTGGTTTTAAGTTGTATTTTAGAGGTATGCCGGCATACTTCTTACTTTTGACTGCCGGAATTGGAGATTTGTCGAGCATAAAAGAAGGTATACCAGTCGTTCTTTTGTTAGTAAACAAGATGGTGCAACTTTTATCTGCATTATATCTTAATCTCCACCTTTTCGCATAGTCGGAAATTTTATCTAGCAGCTGTTGCATTGAATGACGCGAGTTAGACATTACAGTTGTGTCATCTGCTAATAAGACACAAGCCAGGTGGAGATCAACAAGATTTAGACCTCGCAAAGTGTGATCTAATTCCGTGATCAAATCATCTATCATTACAAGAAAGAACCAGGCAGACAAGATACGGCCCTGTCCTACACCCTGCATAATATCGAAGCGTTTGGACAGCTTGCCCGCATATAAAACAGAGCTTGTTACTCTCTCAAACGAATCTTTCATGATGCGCCAGGTCTTCCCTTTGATGCCAAGTCTGTACAACTTGTAGAATAACCCGTTATGCCAAACTGTGTTGAAGGCTTTAGCATTATCAAGAAATGTAGCATAGACAGGAGTATTTTTATCCAAATAGTAGCATATAGATTCTTTGATACAGAACGCTGCAGTGATACTACCGCAATTATTTCTAAAACCCTGTTGCAACGGATTTGGAAAAGAAATCTGTTTAGAAAATATAAGTAGTCTACTATATATAATTTGTTCTAGAACTTTCTGAAGCACTGGAATTATAGTTATATCGCGGTAATTATTCATATCTAATTTGTTCTTTCCCCCTCCTTTGAATATTGGTATAACCAAACCTTGTTTAAAGTGGCACGGGTACTTCTCGGCCTCGTACACTTTTGTGAATATAATTTCAAGTAATTGTACACTGCTTGGAGGGTCCGCAAACAGTAAATGCTCAGCAACAATACCGTCGTGGCCACATGCCTTATCTTTATTGAGAGAGCTAATTGCACTACTGATTTCGTCTCTAGTGGGGATTTTATCAACAAGTTCATCAAAGTGTGAATAGGTTTCTTTAGTTTGTTTTCTGACCTCTGCTAAGACCATCTGGTAATGATTTTCATCGTACAGATAAGTATTGTCAGGCAGTGATAAACTGGAGAAATGATTTGCCCATAACTCTCTAATAGAGTCGTGATCGCGTACAATTTTTCCGTTTGATTCGATTTCGTGAATGTAATCGCGTTTATTTCTTTTATTCCGTATAAACTTATAGAAAGTAGAAATATCGAGCTCTGCAGCCTTTTCAAGCTCACTAAATTGTTCTCTATCGTATATTTCTTTAGCTTTCAATAATTCTTTTGCAAACAATTTCTTCGCTTTCTTATAGTTCGCATATGATATATATTCCCAACCTCTTGGCCTACCATTAGAAATCCATACCCTGCGTTTCAGCCGCATTTCCGTGTGAAACTTTTTTACGTTTAATAGTTTCCAATAGGGGTTAGCGTATGGGCAAAACCTCTTTATGGGGAGAAACCTAGATGCTGCTTCATGTAAAATCTTTACTGTGTCTTGAATAATAATTTCAATATCGACATTCGTCGCTAATTCTGCTTTATGCATTTGCGCTAACAATTCGTTGCGTGTTGCTTCCTTATATCTATTCATTTCTTCTGCTGAGGCTTTCTTCCAATTTATGGAATGAATGATATGCTCGTCAGCCATTGTTGCCTTATGTACTAAAGGTGTGACCAACTCTATTTTTACAGGAAGATGATCTGAAATGTTCAAAGGATGATCATCTATTATTTCTGCCTTAACCACTAAATCGAATTTACTTTTTTGCAATAGTATATGGTCTATCAAAGATTTTGATTTGCCATCGGTTGAGAAAAAAGTAAAATCTGGCCCTTCACAAATGGATTGACTATTAACAGATATTAAATGTCTATCGCTCAGAAACTTTTCCAGAATAGTGCCTCTAGCGTTTGATGTTAAACAATTTGCTTTGGAGCTAAACAGTGAACTTAGCTGACCATTGAAGTCTCCGGCAAGTACGGGAATGCCTTCTTTGCAGAAAATATCAAACTGATCCTTTAGTTCTTCTATTGTTTCGGAGTAACTTGCAATAGAAAAATTAGTTGATGGCAAAAGTGCCCCGAATATAAAATATTTAAGTCTATCATTACATTTTACCTCTATCCCTAAAACTCTGTCACTGCCAACGCTCGACAAGGGATTAACGCGGAGTGATTTCCTATAAAGGATTGCTATTCCCCCGAACCCCGTATGCCTTAGCCTTTCTTCGAAATTTACTGCTAGTCTTTTGTCAGAGCGTGCGAATGATTCAAAATCTGGATGTATATTATCCAGGAAATTGAGCTGCTCCGGAAGAAGCCAATGCTCAGTAAGTACAGCAACATCTACCTCATTTAGCAAAGAATACAAGTAAGGTGACCCGTACATGACTCCTTTTACGTTCCACGTCAGCAGACGAAATGTATGACTAGACATTAGTTGACTTAACGAAAAATAGATTTTCAACACAAGTATTGCAAAGACTATATAGCAATTTACCATAATATATGTATTTTACTTACTACTCCTTTATTTATTTACGCCAGTACTGCTGGGTGTCCTTATCACCATAATCCTCATACCATTCTCTTGCCCATACAAAATTTGGCCAGAAACCTTCCTCTAAAACTTTCTCAAAGTCTAACTTATCTACCGTGATTAAAACAGTAAAAGTGTCCTTTCCTCCTTTTACTCGCCAATGCTTTAATATCTGAGAGTCAATTACTTCTACCCCTTTAATTTTAGCGTGTTTTTTAATACAGGTTCTCATCTCCTCTCTTGTTCTATCAACTGATATTCTTGATATTAGAACTCGACGTTCATAAGAGTTCCTCATTCGTTTATGTGGTCTGTAGTTTCTGTTGGTTGTGATAACTTCAATCGGTTTGTTTACTTTATCAGTGTCCTTCAATGAGGTGCCCGGATTGTTTGCTAATGGTGACCTTCTCTCCCTATCGTTGTTCCTTGTGTGTACTCGTGCCGAGTATTTCTGATCTTGGAGATAATCACGTACATCGTTATCTTTAACTAATGTAGGTTCTTCGTTGGAAGTATTGAGTATGGTGGACAGTGTTGACGCCACTCCTTCCCTTGAGTCAGTTGACTTGGCCGTATATTCCGTTTGATCCGATAAATGCTTCCGCCGTTTGATATAATCAGAGTCCAGAGCATTTATCGCTTTAGCCCTCTTTTCCGTTTGTGTTTCATTTGAATGATTGCCCATACGCACTATATCAGCTTGTAATGTCTGAGTTTCTGCCTCACATTTTGAAGTTACATTTTCTTTAGCCTTGTTATATACTTTATCACCGAGCAATTGGTGTAGAAACAGCTGGTGAGCATTTATAGTTTCCAGCTGGTTATTTTTCTCCCTGAGTGAGATTCTCAAGGCCAGGTTGTCTTGTGATAACTTCTTCTCTTCCTCTTTGCATCTTCCTAATTCTGATTGTAACCTAGTCGAGTTAACATCTCTACTGAGCAGTTCTTTACGTATCTTGTCAAGCTCAGTTTTCAATTCATTTCTAATGTCATCTTTCATTTGTTGAATACTGCTTTGTATAAAATGTTTTAGGTCTATTATCTTGTATAAGTTCTCTGTTGTTATTGAACTGTCATTTTTATCATTTGATAGTGAAGATACTGAATTGTGATCTGATAACGTTATCACCTGTTCTGGTTTTGGTTCAGATCGCTGAGACTGTTTGTTAGATCCTTTTCTTTTAGATGCTTGACTCACGCGTGTACTGTTATCAATCGTGCCCGTGCTCGGCTTCTGTCTCGACGCAAGGCTTTTCACTTCAGATAAGTTAATAAATCATCTTCAACAACATTATTTGCCTAGGGGTCCTCCATTTACGAAATTGCAATATCTTTATCACAACCTGGTTGATGTTGTGTCAATTTTATGACGCAAGTTTATTCAGTGATATATGAACTTGTGAGACTGTTTGAGGTCATCAGGGTTTCGCTGTAGATGTCATTCGCATACAATAGCAATTTTAAGTATAAAATAAAACATGAAACATAAATATTGTGTAAAAAGGACGAAATGTTGTATATCTGTTGACGATAACATATTAAGAAAAACTAAAGGCATGTGATATTTACCGTCGCTATCCGGGTTACACAGTCCATGAAAACATAGTCTTAGGAGTACATGTAACATTTAGATAAGAAAGGTATTTCGACACCTACTGCGTTCATAACATAATTGATTTTGGCATGGGAAAGATCGAAATGCATTGATGTCTGAGTGTTACTAAGAATTAAACAAAATCCAGTGTATGAGATGTACGAAATAAAATTGTGATATTTGCTCTCGGTTTCGGGATCAAATAGTCGATAAAATCAAGAGTACATGCGACCTGTAGATAAGAAAATGATTTTGACCCATCTAATTTCACAATACAATTTGTTTTGGTTTGAAAAAGGTCACCAGGATTTTAATATCAATTAATCGTACAAAGGACAACTAGATCGGGTGCATGTGTCGTACATAAATAAAATTAGATTTGTTTTAGAAATGTCGAATAAATATTAGAGCCATTGGGGAAGTTATTACAAATACATTTCTGAACACAGACTCCTATATTGGATAGCTTTATATAATCTAATTTTAACAATGCGTTGAATATAGCTTTTTGCCTGGCTAAAGATCCCGGGTCAATGATTTCAGTACTCCATGACTTTATAAAGTCGGATCTTACCCTTACACGCGGGCGGATTCTTCACGTGTGAGATATGACTAGATATTCGCCAGTAAATAATAATGTAATAACTAGCGTAAAACTATCTGCATAGAAGAATCGGTTAGCGTTATTTATACAGTTAATATAAATATACACCGTCAAAGCAAATTATGCAAAGCTGCAGTGATATCGGCATAAAATTTGAACTTGAAATATCCTCTAGCCATACACATATTAAATATTATTTGCAAACTTGAACGAGTATGTGGGTATCGGAAGCGTTATTGCACTTCGGCATTGTAAAACATTTTGCAAACGAAAACTGCTCACGTGAACGGCGATCCTCGTGCAAAACAAGCCATTTTACAGATGTGCCCCAGTCGGGCCTCTCACTATTACAGCCAGTAAGCAGAATATTCTATGCTAATAAGCATACACTGCCTTTAAATCAATTGTTTAAAATTGATTTTCTAACACCTCGGTTCCTATAATGTATTCAAAGACGTCATGAACTTCTAAATAAAACTAAATGAACTCAATACTGAGCTACAACTAAACGCCCTTCATACTTCTACTTAAACCTACCGACCATTCTAAACATACATGCATACATACATGCACACCTACTTGCCTACCTTCCTACCGACCTACCTACATACCTACATACATGCAAGCCTTTTCAATATGTTGTACGCACTGTCTTCTTTATTGTGTAAGTCACGCTGAACCCTATATAGCATCATTTTAATGTTTGAAGATTTACACTTTACTGTACACTTCCAAACACTACCTATGTACGTTGTTCTTTTATATTTTTAATAAATTTATAAATTAGATACAGCTGATGAAGATATGAATGTAAATTAAAATACATTAACTTCTATTCGGACAAATGTCATATTGAACGACAATGTTCTTAAGAAGTTTTAAAAAAAGGATTTACTCAAATAGAATAATTAGATTGTTATTGAGCAATAATGTTTCTACTATAGTGTAATTTATGTCATGTACCATTCGGTAGGCAGAGCGATATATTTTATCGCATATGGTCATTTGTGTAATTTTAAGACTCGCTTTGCAAGTCTGGATGTTACATTTACTTACTCGAATAATCGTTCAACGGTTTGGCCTATAATATGTACTTGTAATGCACGTAAATAATGTGGCATTAAACATGGTTGCGTCCTGATTTATAGCCAGGACCGTTCCACTGTACATATTCGTTTTGTCCAACACATTCCAAAATAGGCGTGGCCAACCACGCAGAAGAAAGTATTTACGACGTTACAAGTGGGGTACCATCTTCACATAAAAGTGTGTGTGGTTTGGTTTTGTACCATAGCTTATCAATTTTTCAGTCAGATCGCTGCGATGTCTGCATTGTGGCAGTTTATAATGATTTCAATCAATGGGGTATCATGCCGCAGACATGTAGCATCGTGTCCTACCATGTCGCATTATCCTGACACCAGGCCGACCAGCACTAACACTAACCTCTTAGTGCTGAGTGCCAAGAAAGGCTACTGTTAGCAACATTTTTGTAATTCTTTAGTATGTCTCGGCCGGGATCTAACACGCAACCTCCCGCATCCGAGGTCGACGTTTAATCCACTTAGGCCGCTATTGGTTCTCACTTAAATGATTGTGCTAAAAATATATTAAAAAAACTCACACTGAAATCAATGACTTTGTTTCTACAGACAAACGTCTCTTCAAACAGTCAAATTAATATAAGTAATATCTAGAGTGAGTGATATATTCATTTTTCCTTGTTGATGAATGATTTGTTTTAATTTTAATTTGCAAAATAGATCAAGCCAAAAATCTTGATCCCTCACGACTCTATTGGAAATAAATTTTGTAAACTTGTATGGGTCAACCTTGGTGAGCCATTTAGTATTTAGTGTTTACTGTATGTATGTATGTATGTATGTATGTATGTATGTATGTATGTATGTATAACTGACTGACTGACTGACTGACTGACTTTATTTCCTCTTAAAAAGAGATTACATCAGATTAAACAAATTCATGATAATACAAGATCATAAAATAGAACAGAAAATTGACAAAAATACAATAGTAATACTCTGTCAGCTACCGTATTGACAAAACGAAATATCTCAATACCAGCAATTATGCAAATCTGCAATCATTTGGCTGAGCAAGGCACTGATCTTTTAACAGTTGCTTGATGATGATAATATTTCGAAAAGTTAATACGTCTATAGTGTTATGTGCTTAACATTAAGTTCGAGATAGTAACGAAAATGAAATGAAAAACTTATAACAGTGTAATTCTATATGTAGTTTTTTTATATGACGCATGTATTTATGCATATATATACTTGTTTGCGCGTATGCGTGCGTGCATGCATTTATCTATGACTGACTGTCTAAATGACTGAGTTACCTCTTCAACAGGTTGCTAAGATACATATTATACATATCATAGGATTATGAGACACATCATAGACGAGAACGCAAGCATGATATATATACATCGTCAACTAATGCATTTACAAAATGAGATATATAAATACAGAAAACCATATAGAAATCTCTAGGAAATAAACATAAACAAATACATAAACAAATACATAAACACACACACACAAATAGCTGTCATACAACAAAATTTGCGGATTTGACAAGAAGTCTTTGGCCTTTAATTGTTTATTTTTAATGTTAATTTACTACTTACTTTTTATATCATGTTAGGGCATGTTAGCTGATAGTAGGGCACACATTTTATTGTAGAATGAGGCTATGCTGTTTGCGGTCACCAACATGTGTATGTATGTATGTATGTATGTATGTATGTATGTGTGTGTGTGTGTGTGTGTGTATGACTGACTGACTGACTGACTGACTTTATTTCCTCTTTAAAAAGAGATTACATCAGATTAAACAAATTCAGAATAATACAAGATCATAAAATAGAACAGAAAAGTGACAAAGATACAGTAGTAATACAATTGTAATACTGTGTAAGCTACCGTATTGACAAAACGAAATATCTCAATACCTGCAATTATGCAAATCTGCAATCATTTGGCGGAGCATGGCACTGATCTTTTAACAGTTGCTTGATGATGATAATATTTCGAAAAGTTAATACGTCTATAGTGTTATGTGCTTAACATTAAGTCCGAGATAGCAACGAAAATGAAATGTAAAACTTATAACAGTGTAATTCTATATGTAGTTTCTTTTCTTCGTATGACGCATGTATTTATGCATATATATACTTGTTTGCGCGTATACGTGCGTGCATGCATTTATCTATGACTGACTGTCTAAATGACTTAGTAACCTCTACAACAAAGAGTATATCAGGTTGCTAAGATACATATTATACATATCATAGAATTATGAGACACATCATAGACGAGAACGCAAGCATGATATATACATCGTCAACTAATGCGTTTACAAAATGAGATATATAAATATAGAAAACCATATAGAAATCTCTTGGAAATAAACATAAACAAATACATAAACAAATACATAAACGCACACACAAACAGCTGTCAGACAACAAAATTTGCGGATATGACAAGAAGACTTTGGCCTTTAATTGTTTATATTTAATGTTAATTTACTACTTACTATTAATATCATGTTAGGGCATGTTAGTTGATAGTAGGGCACACATTTTATTGTAGAATGAAGCTATGCTGTTTGCGGTCACCAACATGAGCCTATCTGATACGTCATCGTCAATAGACGACATGCAGTCAACCCTGCTTCCAAGAAGTGTCTCCAACAATATATCGTCTTCTTGATTGAATAAGTTAACCCCGTCTCTCACTTCTAAAGAGTCAATCACTCTCTCAAAGAAAACATTTCGTTCCTCAAGCAGCATTTCGCAGCCTAAAATAAGATGTTTCGCTCTGTCGTCAGTCTCTTTTCCACAGAGTTTGCATACCATAACTTTACCAACAGGCATGATATATAGTTTCATTACTTCAGAGAGAGGCCATAACATGGATGGATATTTACGCCCAAGAAACCATATATTACTTGGTTTTAAGTCCAAATGAATGTTTCTGAAGTGAATTAAATCATCCCTTAGTTCCATATTTGCTCTCCAGGTAGTTTCTTCATGGTTTTGGATAATATCAGTAATATGTCGATTCCAGATGAGTTTTTCTTCAGTTTGTACTCTTTCTGCATGGTCTAAAAGAACATTTCCCATACCATATTTCTTAGTTATTCTGTCAATATCAGGTATAAATCCCGTCTGTTTTAGCGGGTTGTTCAGATACTGACATAGGCGCATAATGAAAATCTTTTTCCAGATAAAAGTCCAATCGCCCTTACATAATCGGTTGAAAAGGAGCAATTTCATCCTATCTATGTATGCTTCCATTGACCAGAGTCCTAAGGTACTACTTGTTGCCTCCGTAGGCGAATATTTATCGAAAGCTTGCATACGTCGCGCTGCATATCTCTGGCATAACTCAAGTTCTTCTATATTTGAGTTTGTGATACCTGACCATAGTTCACATCCATATAGGACCGAGGGTAGAATAATTCTTTTCCAAATCTTCAGACTTGTTAGAGGGTTCATTCCTCCATCTCTGATACCAATAAAATATAAAGAGTTTAACAAGTGTTTGCCTTTATCACATGCTTATTTTATCGCGTCGTTTGGTTTTAAGTTGTATTTTAGAGGTATGCCGGCATACTTCTTACTTTTGACTGCCGGAATTGGAGATTTGTCGAGCATAAAAGAAGGTATACCAGTCGTTCTTTTGTTAGTAAACAAGATGGTGCAACTTTTATTTGCATTATATCTTAATCTCCACCTTTTCGCATAGTCGGAAATTGTATCTAGCAGCTGTTGCATTGAATGACGCGAGTTAGACATTACAGTTGTGTCATCTGCTAATAAGACACAAGGCAGGTGGAGATCAACAAGATTTAGACCTCGCAAAGTGTGATCTAATTCCGTGATCAAATCATCTATCATTACAAGAAAGAACCAGGCAGACAAGATACGGCCCTGTCCTACACCCTGCATAATATCGAAGCGTTTGGACAGCTTGCCCGCATATAAAACAGAGCTTGTTACTCTCTCAAACGAATCTTTCATGATGCGCCAGGTCTTCCCTTTGATGCCAAGTCTGTACAACTTGTAGAATAACCCGTTATGCCAAACTGTGTTGAAGGCTTTAGCATTATCAAGAAATGTAGCATAGACAGGAGTATTTTTATCCAAATAGTAGCATATAGATTCTTTGATACAGAACGCTGCAGTGATACTACCGCAATTATTTCTAAAACCCTGTTGCAACGGATTTGGAAAAGAAATCTGTTTAGAAAATATAAGTAGTCTACTATATATAATTTGTTCTAGAACTTTCTGAAGCACTGGAATTATAGTTATATCGCGGTAATTATTCATATCTAATTTGTTCTTTCCCCCTCCTTTGAATATTGGTATAACCAAACCTTGTTTAAAGTGGCACGGGTACTTCTCGGCCTCGTACACTTTTGTGAATATAATTTCAAGTAATTGTACACTGCTTGGAGGGTCCGCAAAGAGTAAATGCTCAGCAACAATACCGTCGTGGCCACATGCCTTATCTTTATTGAGAGAGCTAATTGAACTACTGATTTCGTCTCTAGTGGGGATTTTATCAACAAGTTCATCAAAGTGTGAATAGGTTTCTTTAGTTTGTTTTCTGACCTCTGCTAAGACCATCTGGTAATGATTTTCATCGTACAGATAAGTATTGTCAGGCAGTGATAAACTGGAGAAATGATTTGCCCATAACTCTCTAATAGAGTCGTGATCGCGTACAATTTTTCCGTTTGATTCGATTTCGTGAATGTAATCGCGTTTATTTCTTTTATTCCGTATAAACTTATAGAAAGTAGAAATATCGAGCTCTGCAGCCTTTTCAAGCTCACTAAATTGTTCTCTATCGTATATTTCTTTAGCTTTCAATAATTCTTTTGCAAACAATTTCTTCGCTTTCTTATAGTTCGCATATGATATATATTCCCAACCTCTTGGCCTACCATTAGAAATCCATACCCTGCGTTTCAGCCGCATTTCCGTGTGAAACTTTTTTACGTTTAATAGTTTCCAATAGGGGTTAGCGTATGGGCAAAACCTCTTTATGGGGAGAAACCTAGATGCTGCTTCATGTAAAATCTTTACTGTGTCTTGAATAATAATTTCAATATCGACATTCGTCGCTAATTCTGCTTTATGCATTTGCGCTAACAATTCGTTGCGTGTTGCTTCCTTATATCTATTCATTTCTTCTGCTGAGGCTTTCTTCCAATTTATGGAATGAATGATATGCTCGTCAGCCATTGTTGCCTTATGTACTAAAGGTGTGACCAACTCTATTTTTACAGGAAGATGATCTGAAATGTTCAAAGGATGATCATCTATTATTTCTGCCTTAACCACTAAATCGAATTTACTTTTTTGCAATAGTATATGGTCTATCAAAGATTTTGATTTGCCATCGGTTGAGAAAAAAGTAAAATCTGGCCCTTCACAAATGGATTGACTATTAACAGATATTAAATGTCTATCGCTCAGAAACTTTTCCAGAATAGTGCCTCTAGCGTTTGATGTTAAACAATTTGCTTTGGAGCTAAACAGTGAACTTAGCTGACCATTGAAGTCTCCGGCAAGTACGGGAATGCCTTCTTTGCAGAAAATATCAAACTGATCCTTTAGTTCTTCTATTGTTTCGGAGTAACTTGCAATAGGAAAATTAGTTGATGGCAAAAGTGCCCCGAATATAAAATATTTAAGTCTATCATTACATTTTACCTCTATCCCTAAAACTCTGTCACTGCCAACGCTCGACAAGGGATTAACGCGGAGTGATTTCCTATAAAGGATTGCTATTCCCCCGAACCCCGTATGCCTTAGCCTTTCTTCGAAATTTACTGCTAGTCTTTTGTCAGAGCGTGCGAATGATTCAAAATCTGGATGTATATTATCCAGGAAATTGAGCTGCTCCGGAAGAAGCCAATGCTCAGTAAGTACAGCAACATCTACCTCATTTAGCAAAGAATACAAGTAAGGTGACCCGTACATGACTCCTTTTACGTTCCACGTCAGCAGACGAAATGTATGACTAGACATTAGTTGACTTAACGAAAAATAGATTTTCAACACAAGTATTGCAAAGACTATATAGCAATTTACCATAATATATGTATTTTACTTACTACTCCTTTATTTATTTACGCCAGTACTGCTGGGTGTCCTTATCACCATAATCCTCATACCATTCTCTTGCCCATACAAAATTTGGCCAGAAACCTTCCTCTAAAACTTTCTCAAAGTCTAACTTATCTACCGTGATTAAAACAGTAAAAGTGTCCTTTCCTCCTTTTACTCGCCAATGCTTTAATATCTGAGAGTCAATTACTTCTACCCCTTTAATTTTAGCGTGTTTTTTAATACAGGTTCTCATCTCCTCTCTTGTTCTATCAACTGATATTCTTGACATTAGAACTCGACGTTCATAAGAGTTCCTCATTCGTTTATGTGGTCTGTAGTTTCTGTTGGTTGTGATAACTTCAATCGGTTTGTTTACTTTATCAGTGTCCTTCAATGAGGTGCCCGGATTGTTTGCTAATGGTGACCTTCTCTCCCTATCGTTGTTCCTTGTGTGTACTCGTGCCGAGTATTTCTGATCTTGGAGATAATCACGTACATCGTTATCTTTAACTAATGTAGGTTCTTCGTTGGAAGTATTGAGTATGGTGGACAGTGTCGACGCCACTCCTTCCCTTGAGTCAGTTGACTTGGCCGTATATTCCGTTTGATCCGATAAATGCTTCCGCCGTTTGATATAATCAGAGTCCAGAGCATTTATCGCTTTAGCCCTCTTTTCCGTTTGTGTTTCATTTGAATGATTGCCCATACGCACTATATCAGCTTGTAATGTCTGAGTTTCTGCCTCACATTTTGAAGTTACATTTTCTTTAGCCTTGTTATATACTTTATCACCGAGCAATTGGTGTAGAAACAGCTGGTGAGCATTTATAGTTTCCAGCTGGTTATTTTTCTCCCTGAGTGAGATTCTCAAGGCCAGGTTGTCTTGTGATAACTTCTTCTCTTCCTCTTTGCATCTTCCTAATTCTGATTGTAACCTAGTCGAGTTAACATCTCTACTGAGCAGTTCTTTACGTATCTTGTCAAGCTCAGTTTTCAATTCATTTCTAATGTCATCTTTCATTTGTTGAATACTGCTTTGTATAAAATGTTTTAGGTCTATTATCTTGTATAAGTTCTCTGTTGTTATTGAACTGTCATTTTTATCATTTGATAGTGAAGATACTGAATTGTGATCTGATAACGTTATCACCTGTTCTGGTTTTGGTTCAGATCGCTGAGACTGTTTGTTAGATCCTTTTCTTTTAGATGCTTGACTCACGCGTGTACTGTTATCAATCGTGCCCGTGCTCGGCTTCTGTCTCGACGCAAGGCTTTTCACTTCAGATAAGTTAATAAATCATCTTCAACAACATTATTTGCCTAGGGGTCCTCCATTTACGAAATTGCAATATCTTTATCACAACCTGGTTGATGTTGTGTCAATTTTATGACGCAAGTTTATTCAGTGATATATGAACTTGTGAGACTGTTTGAGGTCATCAGGGTTTCGCTGTAGATGTCATTCGCATACAATAGCAATTTTAAGTATAAAATAAAACATGAAACATAAATATTGTGTAAAAAGGACGAAATGTTGTATATCTGTTGACGATAACATATTAAGAAAAACTAAAGGCATGTGATATTTACCGTCGCTATCCGGGTTACACAGTCCATGAAAACATAGTCTTAGGAGTACATGTAACATTTAGATAAGAAAGGTATTTCGACACCTACTGCGTTCATAACATAATTGATTTTGGCATGGGAAAGATCGAAATGCATTGATGTCTGAGTGTTACTAAGAATTAAACAAAATCCAGTGTATGAGATGTACGAAAAAAAATTGTGATATTTGCTCTCGGTTTCGGGATCAAATAGTCGATAAAATCAAGAGTACATGCGACCTGTAGATAAGAAAATGATTTTGACCCATCTAATTTCACAATACAATTTGTTTTGGTTTGAAAAAGGTCACCAGGATTTTAATATCAATTAATCGTACAAAGGACAACTAGATCGGGTGCATGTGTCGTACATAAATAAAATTAGATTTGTTTTAGAAATGTCGAATAAATATTAGAGCCATTGGGGAAGTTATTACAAATACATTTCTGAACACAGACTCCTATATTGGATAGCTTTATATAATCTAATTTTAACAATGCGTTGAATATAGCTTTTTGCCTGGCTAAAGATCCCGGGTCAATGATTTCAGTACTCCATGACTTTATAAAGTCGGATCTTACCCTTACACGCGGGCGGATTCTTCACGTGTGAGATATGACTAGATATTCGCCAGTAAATAATAATGTAATAACTAGCGTAAAACTATCTGCATAGAAGAATCGGTTAGCGTTATTTATACAGTTAATATAAATATACACCGTCAAAGCAAATTATGCAAAGCTGCAGTGATATCGGCATAAAATTTGAACTTGAAATATCCTCTAGCCATACACATATTAAATATCATTTGCAACCTTGAACGAGTATGTGGGTATCGGAAGCGTTATTGCACTTCGGCATTGTAAAACATTTTGCAAACGAAAACTGCTCACGTGAACGACGATCCTCGTGCAAAACAAGCCATTTTACAGATGTGCCCCAGTCGGGCCTCTCACTATTACAGCCAGTAAGCAGAATATTCTATGCTAATAAGCATACACTGCCTTTAAATCAATTGTTTAAAATTGATTTTCTAACACCTCGGTTCCTATAATGTATTCAAAGACGTCATGAACTTCTAAATAAAACTAAATGAACTCAATACTGAGCTACAACTAAACGCCCTTCATACTTCTACTTAAACCTACCGACCATTCTAAACATACATGCATACATACATGCACACCTACTTGCCTACCTTCCTACCGACCTACCTACATACCTACATACATGCAAGCCTTTTCAATATGTTGTACGCACTGTCTTCTTTATTGTGTAAGTCACGCTGAACCCTATATAGCATCATTTTAATGTTTGAAGATTTACACTTTACTGTACACTTCCAAACACTACCTATGTACGTTGTTCTTTTATATTTTTAATAAATTTATAAATTAGATACAGCTGATGAAGATATGAATGTAAATTAAAATACATTAACTTCTATTCGGACAAATGTCATATTGAACGACAATGTTCTTAAGAAGTTTTAAAAAAAGGATTTACTCAAATAGAATAATTAGATTGTTATTGAGCAATAATGTTTCTACTATAGTGTAATTTATGTCATGTACCATTCGGTAGGCAGAGCGATATATTTTATCGCATATGGTCATTTGTGTAATTTTAAGACTCGCTTTGCAAGTCTGGATGTTACATTTACTTACTCGAATAATCGTTCAACGGTTTGGCCAATAATATGTACTTGTAATGCACGTAAATAATGTGGCATTAAACATGGTTGCGTCCTGATTTATAGCCAGGACCGTTCCACTGTACATATTCGTTTTGTCCAACACATTCCAAAATAGGCGTGGCCAACCACGCAGAAGAAAGTATTTACGACGTTACAAGTGGGGTACCATCTTCACATAAAAGTGTGTGTGGTTTGGTTTTGTACCATAGCTTATCAATTTTTCAGTCAGATCGCTGCGATGTCTGCATTGTGGCAGTTTATAATGATTTCAATCAATGGGGTATCATGCCGCAGACATGTAGCATCGTGTCCTACCATGTCGCATTATCCTGACACCAGGCCGACCAGCACTAACACTAACCTCTTAGTGCTGAGTGCCAAGAAAGGCTACTGTTAGCAACATTTTTGTAATTCTTTAGTATGTCTCGGCCGGGATCTAACACGCAACCTCCCGCATCCGAGGTCGACGTTTAATCCACTTAGGCCGCTATTGGTTCTCACTTAAATGATTGTGCTAAAAATATATTAAAAAAACTCACACTGAAATCAATGACTTTGTTTCTACAGACAAACGTCTCTTCAAACAGTCAAATTAATATAAGTAATATCTAGAGTGAGTGATATATTCATTTTTCCTTGTTGATGAATGATTTGTTTTAATTTTAATTTGCAAAATAGATCAAGCCAAAAATCTTGATCCCTCACGACTCTATTGGAAATAAATTTTGTAAACTTGTATGGGTCAACCTTGGTGAGCCATTTAGTATTTAGTGTTTACTGTATGTATGTATGTATGTATGTATGTATGACTGACTGACTGACTGACTGACTGACTTTATTTCCTCTTTAAAAGAGATTACATCAGATTAAACAAATTCATGATAATACAAGATCATAAAATAGAACAGAAAATTGACAAAAATACAATAGTAATACTCTGTCAGCTACCGTATTGACAAAACGAAATATCTCAATACCAGCAATTATGCAAATCTGCAATCATTTGGCTGAGCAAGGCACTGATCTTTTAACAGTTGCTTGATGATGATAATATTTCGAAAAGTTAATACGTCTATAGTGTTATGTGCTTAACATTAAGTTCGAGATAGTAACGAAAATGAAATGAAAAACTTATAACAGTGTAATTCTATATGTAGTTTTTTTATATGACGCATGTATTTATGCATATATATACTTGTTTGCGCGTATGCGTGCGTGCATGCATTTATCTATGACTGACTGTCTAAATGACTGAGTTACCTCTTCAACAGGTTGCTAAGATACATATTATACATATCATAGGATTATGAGACACATCATAGATGAGAACGCAAGCATGATATATATACATCGTCAACTAATGCATTTACAAAATGAGATATATAAATACAGAAAACCATATAGAAATCTCTAGGAAATAAACATAAACAAATACATAAACAAATACATAAACACACACACACAAATAGCTGTCATACAACAAAATTTGCGGATTTGACAAGAAGTCTTTGGCCTTTAATTGTTTATTTTTAATGTTAATTTACTACTTACTTTTTATATCATGTTAGGGCATGTTAGCTGATAGTAGGGCACACATTTTATTGTAGAATGAGGCTATGCTGTTTGCGGTCACCAACATGTGTATGTATGTATGTATGTATGTATGTATGTATGTATGTATGTATGTGTGTGTGTGTGTGTGTGTGTGTATGACTGACTGACTGACTGACTGACTTTATTTCCTCTTTAAAAAGAGATTACATCAGATTAAACAAATTCAGAATAATACAAGATCATAAAATAGAACAGAAAAGTGACAAAGATACAGTAGTAATACAATTGTAATACTGTGTAAGCTACCGTATTGACAAAACGAAATATCTCAATACCTGCAATTATGCAAATCTGCAATCATTTGGCGGAGCATGGCACTGATCTTTTAACAGTTGCTTGATGATGATAATATTTCGAAAAGTTAATACGTCTATAGTGTTATGTGCTTAACATTAAGTCCGAGATAGCAACGAAAATGAAATGTAAAACTTATAACAGTGTAATTCTATATGTAGTTTCTTTTCTTCATATGACGCATGTATTTATGCATATATATACTTGTTTGCGCGTATGCGTGCGTGCATGCATTTATCTATGACTGACTGTCTAAATGACTTAGTAACCTCTACAACAAAGAGTATATCAGGTTGCTAAGATACATATTATACATATCATAGAATTATGAGACACATCATAGACGAGAACGCAAGCATGATATATACATCGTCAACTAATGCGTTTACAAAATGAGATATATAAATATAGAAAACCATATAGAAATCTCTTGGAAATAAACATAAACAAATACATAAACAAATACATAAACGCACACACAAACAGCTGTCAGACAACAAAATTTGCGGATATGACAAGAAGACTTTGGCCTTTAATTGTTTATATTTAATGTTAATTTACTACTTACTATTAATATCATGTTAGGGCATGTTAGTTGATAGTAGGGCACACATTTTATTGTAGAATGAAGCTATGCTGTTTGCGGTCACCAACATGAGCCTATCTGATACGTCATCGTCAATAGACGACATGCAGTCAACCCTGCTTCCAAGAAGTGTCTCCAACAATATATCGTCTTCTTGATTGAATAAGTTAACCCCGTCTCTCACTTCTAAAGAGTCAATCACTCTCTCAAAGAAAACATTTCGTTCCTCAAGCAGCATTTCGCAGCCTAAAATAAGATGTTTCGCTCTGTCGTCAGTCTCTTTTCCACAGAGTTTGCATACCATAACTTTACCAACAGGCATGATATATAGTTTCATTACTTCAGAGAGAGGCCATAACATGGATGGATATTTACGCCCAAGAAACCATATATTACTTGGTTTTAAGTCCAAATGAATGTTTCTGAAGTGAATTAAATCATCCCTTAGTTCCATATTTGCTCTCCAGGTAGTTTCTTCATGGTTTTGGATAATATCAGTAATATGTCGATTCCAGATGAGTTTTTCTTCAGTTTGTACTCTTTCTGCATGGTCTAAAAGAACATTTCCCATACCATATTTCTTAGTTATTCTGTCAATATCAGGTATAAATCCCGTCTGTTTTAGCGGGTTGTTCAGATACTGACATAGGCGCATAATGAAAATCTTTTTCCAGATAAAAGTCCAATCGCCCTTACATAATCGGTTGAAAAGGAGCAATTTCATCCTATCTATGTATGCTTCCATTGACCAGAGTCCTAAGGTACTACTTGTTGCCTCCGTAGGCGAATATTTATCGAAAGCTTGCATACGTCGCGCTGCATATCTCTGGCATAACTCAAGTTCTTCTATATTTGAGTTTGTGATACCTGACCATAGTTCACATCCATATAGGACCGAGGGTAGAATAATTCTTTTCCAAATCTTCAGACTTGTTAGAGGGTTCATTCCTCCATCTCTGATACCAATAAAATATAAAGAGTTTAACAAGTGTTTGCCTTTATCACATGCTTATTTTATCGCGTCGTTTGGTTTTAAGTTGTATTTTAGAGGTATGCCGGCATACTTCTTACTTTTGACTGCCGGAATTGGAGATTTGTCGAGCATAAAAGAAGGTATACCAGTCGTTCTTTTGTTAGTAAACAAGATGGTGCAACTTTTATCTGCATTATATCTTAATCTCCACCTTTTCGCATAGTCGGAAATTTTATCTAGCAGCTGTTGCATTGAATGACGCGAGTTAGACATTACAGTTGTGTCATCTGCTAATAAGACACAAGGCAGGTGGAGATCAACAAGATTTAGACCTCGCAAAGTGTGATCTAATTCCGTGATCAAATCATCTATCATTACAAGAAAGAACCAGGCAGACAAGATACGGCCCTGTCCTACACCCTGCATAATATCGAAGCGTTTGGACAGCTTGCCCGCATATAAAACAGAGCTTGTTACTCTCTCAAACGAATCTTTCATGATGCGCCAGGTCTTCCCTTTGATGCCAAGTCTGTACAACTTGTAGAATAACCCGTTATGCCAAACTGTGTTGAAGGCTTTAGCATTATCAAGAAATGTAGCATAGACAGGAGTATTTTTATCCAAATAGTAGCATATAGATTCTTTGATACAGAACGCTGCAGTGATACTACCGCAATTATTTCTAAAACCCTGTTGCAACGGATTTGGAAAAGAAATCTGTTTAGAAAATATAAGTAGTCTACTATATATAATTTGTTCTAGAACTTTCTGAAGCACTGGAATTATAGTTATATCGCGGTAATTATTCATATCTAATTTGTTCTTTCCCCCTCCTTTGAATATTGGTATAACCAAACCTTGTTTAAAGTGGCACGGGTACTTCTCGGCCTCGTACACTTTTGTGAATATAATTTCAAGTAATTGTACACTGCTTGGAGGGTCCGCAAAGAGTAAATGCTCAGCAACAATACCGTCGTGGCCACATGCCTTATCTTTATTGAGAGAGCTAATTGCACTACTGATTTCGTCTCTAGTGGGGATTTTATCAACAAGTTCATCAAAGTGTGAATAGGTTTCTTTAGTTTGTTTTCTGACCTCTGCTAAGACCATCTGGTAATGATTTTCATCGTACAGATAAGTATTGTCAGGCAGTGATAAACTGGAGAAATGATTTGCCCATAACTCTCTAATAGAGTCGTGATCGCGTACAATTTTTCCGTTTGATTCGATTTCGTGAATGTAATCGCGTTTATTTCTTTTATTCCGTATAAACTTATAGAAAGTAGAAATATCGAGCTCTGCAGCCTTTTCAAGCTCACTAAATTGTTCTCTATCGTATATTTCTTTAGCTTTCAATAATTCTTTTGCAAACAATTTCTTCGCTTTCTTATAGTTCGCATATGATATATATTCCCAACCTCTTGGCCTACCATTAGAAATCCATACCCTGCGTTTCAGCCGCATTTCCGTGTGAAACTTTTTTACGTTTAATAGTTTCCAATAGGGGTTAGCGTATGGGCAAAACCTCTTTATGGGGAGAAACCTAGATGCTGCTTCATGTAAAATCTTTACTGTGTCTTGAATAATAATTTCAATATCGACATTCGTCGCTAATTCTGCTTTATGCATTTGCGCTAACAATTCGTTGCGTGTTGCTTCCTTATATCTATTCATTTCTTCTGCTGAGGCTTTCTTCCAATTTATGGAATGAATGATATGCTCGTCAGCCATTGTTGCCTTATGTACTAAAGGTGTGACCAACTCTATTTTTACAGGAAGATGATCTGAAATGTTCAAAGGATGATCATCTATTATTTCTGCCTTAACCACTAAATCGAATTTACTTTTTTGCAATAGTATATGGTCTATCAAAGATTTTGATTTGCCATCGGTTGAGAAAAAAGTAAAATCTGGCCCTTCACAAATGGATTGACTATTAACAGATATTAAATGTCTATCGCTCAGAAACTTTTCCAGAATAGTGCCTCTAGCGTTTGATGTTAAACAATTTGCTTTGGAGCTAAACAGTGAACTTAGCTGACCATTGAAGTCTCCGGCAAGTACGGGAATGCCTTCTTTGCAGAAAATATCAAACTGATCCTTTAGTTCTTCTATTGTTTCGGAGTAACTTGCAATAGGAAAATTAGTTGATGGCAAAAGTGCCCCGAATATAAAATATTTAAGTCTATCATTACATTTTACCTCTATCCCTAAAACTCTGTCACTGCCAACGCTCGACAAGGGATTAACGCGGAGTGATTTCCTATAAAGGATTGCTATTCCCCCGAACCCCGTATGCCTTAGCCTTTCTTCGAAATTTACTGCTAGTCTTTTGTCAGAGCGTGCGAATGATTCAAAATCTGGATGTATATTATCCAGGAAATTGAGCTGCTCCGGAAGAAGCCAATGCTCAGTAAGTACAGCAACATCTACCTCATTTAGCAAAGAATACAAGTAAGGTGACCCGTACATGACTCCTTTTACGTTCCACGTCAGCAGACGAAATGTATGACTAGACATTAGTTGACTTAACGAAAAATAGATTTTCAACACAAGTATTGCAAAGACTATATAGCAATTTACCATAATATATGTATTTTACTTACTACTCCTTTATTTATTTACGCCAGTACTGCTGGGTGTCCTTATCACCATAATCCTCATACCATTCTCTTGCCCATACAAAATTTGGCCAGAAACCTTCCTCTAAAACTTTCTCAAAGTCTAACTTATCTACCGTGATTAAAACAGTAAAAGTGTCCTTTCCTCCTTTTACTCGCCAATGCTTTAATATCTGAGAGTCAATTACTTCTACCCCTTTAATTTTAGCGTGTTTTTTAATACAGGTTCTCATCTCCTCTCTTGTTCTATCAACTGATATTCTTGACATTAGAACTCGACGTTCATAAGAGTTCCTCATTCGTTTATGTGGTCTGTAGTTTCTGTTGGTTGTGATAACTTCAATCGGTTTGTTTACTTTATCAGTGTCCTTCAATGAGGTGCCCGGATTGTTTGCTAATGGTGACCTTCTCTCCCTATCGTTGTTCCTTGTGTGTACTCGTGCCGAGTATTTCTGATCTTGGAGATAATCACGTACATCGTTATCTTTAACTAATGTAGGTTCTTCGTTGGAAGTATTGAGTATGGTGGACAGTGTCGACGCCACTCCTTCCCTTGAGTCAGTTGACTTGGCCGTATATTCCGTTTGATCCGATAAATGCTTCCGCCGTTTGATATAATCAGAGTCCAGAGCATTTATCGCTTTAGCCCTCTTTTCCGTTTGTGTTTCATTTGAATGATTGCCCATACGCACTATATCAGCTTGTAATGTCTGAGTTTCTGCCTCACATTTTGAAGTTACATTTTCTTTAGCCTTGTTATATACTTTATCACCGAGCAATTGGTGTAGAAACAGCTGGTGAGCATTTATAGTTTCCAGCTGGTTATTTTTCTCCCTGAGTGAGATTCTCAAGGCCAGGTTGTCTTGTGACAACTTCTTCTCTTCCTCTTTGCATCTTCCTAATTCTGATTGTAACCTAGTCGAGTTAACATCTCTACTGAGCAGTTCTTTACGTATCTTGTCAAGCTCAGTTTTCAATTCATTTCTAATGTCATCTTTCATTTGTTGAATACTGCTTTGTATAAAATGTTTTAGGTCTATTATCTTGTATAAGTTCTCTGTTGTTATTGAACTGTCATTTTTATCATTTGATAGTGAAGATACTGAATTGTGATCTGATAACGTTATCACCTGTTCTGGTTTTGGTTCAGATCGCTGAGACTGTTTGTTAGATCCTTTTCTTTTAGATGCTTGACTCACGCGTGTACTGTTATCAATCGTGCCCGTGCTCGGCTTCTGTCTCGACGCAAGGCTTTTCACTTCAGATAAGTTAATAAATCATCTTCAACAACATTATTTGCCTAGGGGTCCTCCATTTACGAAATTGCAATATCTTTATCACAACCTGGTTGATGTTGTGTCAATTTTATGACGCAAGTTTATTCAGTGATATATGAACTTGTGAGACTGTTTGAGGTCATCAGGGTTTCGCTGTAGATGTCATTCGCATACAATAGCAATTTTAAGTATAAAATAAAACATGAAACATAAATATTGTGTAAAAAGGACGAAATGTTGTATATCTGTTGACGATAACATATTAAGAAAAACTAAAGGCATGTGATATTTACCGTCGCTATCCGGGTTACACAGTCCATGAAAACATAGTCTTAGGAGTACATGTAACATTTAGATAAGAAAGGTATTTCGACACCTACTGCGTTCATAACATAATTGATTTTGGCATGGGAAAGATCGAAATGCATTGATGTCTGAGTGTTACTAAGAATTAAACAAAATCCAGTGTATGAGATGTACGAAATAAAATTGTGATATTTGCTCTCGGTTTCGGGATCAAATAGTCGATAAAATCAAGAGTACATGCGACCTGTAGATAAGAAAATGATTTTGACCCATCTAATTTCACAATACAATTTGTTTTGGTTTGAAAAAGGTCACCAGGATTTTAATATCAATTAATCGTACAAAGGACAACTAGATCGGGTGCATGTGTCGTACATAAATAAAATTAGATTTGTTTTAGAAATGTCGAATAAATATTAGAGCCATTGGGGAAGTTATTACAAATACATTTCTGAACACAGACTCCTATATTGGATAGCTTTATATAATCTAATTTTAACAATGCGTTGAATATAGCTTTTTGCCTGGCTAAAGATCCCGGGTCAATGATTTCAGTACTCCATGACTTTATAAAGTCAGATCTTACCCTTACACGCGGGCGGATTCTTCACGTGTGAGATATGACTAGATATTCGCCAGTAAATAATAATGTAATAACTAGCGTAAAACTATCTGCATAGAAGAATCGGTTAGCGTTATTTATACAGTTAATATAAATATACACCGTCAAAGCAAATTATGCAAAGCTGCAGTGATATCGGCATAAAATTTGAACTTGAAATATCCTCTAGCCATACACATATTAAATATTATTTGCAAACTTGAACGAGTATGTGGGTATCGGAAGCGTTATTGCACTTCGGCATTGTAAAACATTTTGCAAACGAAAACTGCTCACGTGAACGGCGATCCTCGTGCAAAACAAGCCATTTTACAGATGTGCCCCAGTCGGGCCTCTCACTATTACAGCCAGTAAGCAGAATATTCTATGCTAATAAGCATACACTGCCTTTAAATCAATTGTTTAAAATTGATTTTCTAACACCTCGGTTCCTATAATGTATTCAAAGACGTCATGAACTTCTAAATAAAACTAAATGAACTCAATACTGAGCTACAACTAAACGCCCTTCATACTTCTACTTAAACCTACCGACCATTCTAAACATACATGCATACATACATGCACACCTACTTGCCTACCTTCCTACCGACCTACCTACATACCTACATACATGCAAGCCTTTTCAATATGTTGTACGCACTGTCTTCTTTATTGTGTAAGTCACGCTGAACCCTATATAGCATCATTTTAATGTTTGAAGATTTACACTTTACTGTACACTTCCAAACACTACCTATGTACGTTGTTCTTTTATATTTTTAATAAATTTATAAATTAGATACAGCTGATGAAGATATGAATGTAAATTAAAATACATTAACTTCTATTCGGACAAATGTCATATTGAACGACAATGTTCTTAAGAAGTTTTAAAAAAAGGATTTACTCAAATAGAATAATTAGATTGTTATTGAGCAATAATGTTTCTACTATAGTGTAATTTATGTCATGTACCATTCGGTAGGCAGAGCGATATATTTTATCGCATATGGTCATTTGTGTAATTTTAAGACTCGCTTTGCAAGTCTGGATGTTACATTTACTTACTCGAATAATCGTTCAACGGTTTGGCCAATAATATGTACTTGTAATGCACGTAAATAATGTGGCATTAAACATGGTTGCGTCCTGATTTATAGCCAGGACCGTTCCACTGTACATATTCGTTTTGTCCAACACATTCCAAAATAGGCGTGGCCAACCACGCAGAAGAAAGTATTTACGACGTTACAAGTGGGGTACCATCTTCACATAAAAGTGTGTGTGGTTTGGTTTTGTACCATAGCTTATCAATTTTTCAGTCAGATCGCTGCGATGTCTGCATTGTGGCAGTTTATAATGATTTCAATCAATGGGGTATCATGCCGCAGACATGCAGCATCGTGTCCTACCATGTCGCATTATCCTGACACCAGGCCGACCAGCACTAACACTAACCTCTTAGTGCTGAGTGCCAAGAAAGGCTACTGTTAGCAACATTTTTGTAATTCTTTAGTATGTCTCGGCCGGGATCTAACACGCAACCTCCCGCATCCGAGGTCGACGTTTAATCCACTTAGGCCGCTATTGGTTCTCACTTAAATGATTGTGCTAAAAATATATTAAAAAAACTCACACTGAAATCAATGACTTTGTTTCTACAGACAAACGTCTCTTCAAACAGTCAAATTAATATAAGTAATATCTAGAGTGAGTGATATATTCATTTTTCCTTGTTGATGAATGATTTGTTTTAATTTTAATTTGCAAAATAGATCAAGCCAAAAATCTTGATCCCTCACGACTCTATTGGAAATAAATTTTGTAAACTTGTATGGGTCAACCTTGGTGAGCCATTTAGTATTTAGTGTTTACTGTATGTATGTATGTATGTATGTATGTATGACTGACTGACTGACTGACTGACTGACTTTATTTCCTCTTAAAAAGAGATTACATCAGATTAAACAAATTCATGATAATACAAGATCATAAAATAGAACAGAAAATTGACAAAAATACAATAGTAATACTCTGTCAGCTACCGTATTGACAAAACGAAATATCTCAATACCAGCAATTATGCAAATCTGCAATCATTTGGCTGAGCAAGGCACTGATCTTTTAACAGTTGCTTGATGATGATAATATTTCGAAAAGTTAATACGTCTATAGTGTTATGTGCTTAACATTAAGTTCGAGATAGTAACGAAAATGAAATGAAAAACTTATAACAGTGTAATTCTATATGTAGTTTTTTTATATGACGCATGTATTTATGCATATATATACTTGTTTGCGCGTATGCGTGCGTGCATGCATTTATCTATGACTGACTGTCTAAATGACTGAGCTACCTCTTCAACAGGTTGCTAAGATACATATTATACATATCATAGGATTATGAGACACATCATAGACGAGAACGCAAGCATGATATATATACATCGTCAACTAATGCATTTACAAAATGAGATATATAAATACAGAAAACCATATAGAAATCTCTAGGAAATAAACATAAACAAATACATAAACAAATACATAAACACACACACACAAATAGCTGTCATACAACAAAATTTGCGGATTTGACAAGAAGTCTTTGGCCTTTAATTGTTTATTTTTAATGTTAATTTACTACTTACTTTTTATATCATGTTAGGGCATGTTAGCTGATAGTAGGGCACACATTTTATTGTAGAATGAGGCTATGCTGTTTGCGGTCACCAACATGTGTATGTATGTATGTATGTATGTATGTATGTATGTATGTATGTGTGTGTGTGTGTATGACTGACTGACTGACTGACTGACTTTATTTCCTCTTTAAAAAGAGATTACATCAGATTAAACAAATTCAGAATAATACAAGATCATAAAATAGAACAGAAAAGTGACAAAGATACAGTAGTAATACAATTGTAATACTGTGTAAGCTACCGTATTGACAAAACGAAATATCTCAATACCTGCAATTATGCACATCTGCAATCATTTGGCGGAGCATGGCACTGATCTTTTAACAGTTGCTTGATGATGATAATATTTCGAAAAGTTAATACGTCTATAGTGTTATGTGCTTAACATTAAGTCCGAGATAGCAACGAAAATGAAATGTAAAACTTATAACAGTGTAATTCTATATGTAGTTTCTTTTCTTCATATGACGCATGTATTTATGCATATATATACTTGTTTGCGCGTATGCGTGCGTGCATGCATTTATCTATGACTGACTGTCTAAATGACTTAGTAACCTCTACAACAAAGAGAATATCAGGTTGCTAAGATACATATTATACATATCATAGAATTATGAGACACATCATAGACGAGAACGCAAGCATGATATATACATCGTCAACTAATGCGTTTACAAAATGAGATATATAAATATAGAAAACCATATAGAAATCTCTTGGAAATAAACATAAACAAATACATAAACAAATACATAAACGCACACACAAACAGCTGTCAGACAACAAAATTTGCGGATATGACAAGAATACTTTGGCCTTTAATTGTTTATATTTAATGTTAATTTACTACTTACTATTAATATCATGTTAGGGCATGTTAGTTGATAGTAGGGCACACATTTTATTGTAGAATGAAGCTATGCTGTTTGCGGTCAGCAACATGAGCCTATCTGATACGTCATCGTCAATAGACGACATGCAGTCAACCCTGCTTCCAAGAAGTGTCTCCAACAATATATCGTCTTCTTGATTGAATAAGTTAACCCCGTCTCTCACTTCTAAAGAGTCAATCACTCTCTCAAAGAAAACATTTCGTTCCTCAAGCAGCATTTCGCAGCCTAAAATAAGATGTTTCGCTCTGTCGTCAGTCTCTTTTCCACAGAGTTTGCATACCATAACTTTACCAACAGGCATGATATATAGTTTCATTACTTCAGAGAGAGGCCATAACATGGATGGATATTTACGCCCAAGAAACCATATATTACTTGGTTTTAAGTTCAAATGAATGTTTCTGAAGTGAATTAAATCATCCCTTAGTTCCATATTTGCTCTCCAGGTAGTTTCTTCATGGTTTTGGATAATATCAGTAATATGTCGATTCCAGATGAGTTTTTCTTCAGTTTGTACTCTTTCTGCATGGTCTAAAAGAACATTTCCCATACCATATTTCTTAGTTATTCTGTCAATATCAGGTATAAATCCCGTCTGTTTTAGCGGGTTGTTCAGATACTGACATAGGCGCGTAATGAAAATCTTTTTCCAGATAAAAGTCCAATCGCCCTTACATAATCGGTTGAAAAGGAGCAATTTCATCCTATCTATGTATGCTTCCATTGACCAGAGTCCTAAGGTACTACTTGTTGCCTCCGTAGGCGAATATTTATCGAAAGCTTGCATACGTCGCGCTGCATATCTCTGGCATAACTCAAGTTCTTCTATATTTGAGTTTGTGATACCTGACCATAGTTCACATCCATATAGGACCGAGGGTAGAATAATTCTTTTCCAAATCTTCAGACTTGTTAGAGGGTTCATTCCTCCATCTCTGATACCAATAAAATATAAAGAGTTTAACAAGTGTTTGCCTTTATCACATGCTTATTTTATCGCGTCGTTTGGTTTTAAGTTGTATTTTAGAGGTATGCCGGCATACTTCTTACTTTTGACTGCCGGAATTGGAGATTTGTCGAGCATAAAAGAAGGTATACCAGTCGTTCTTTTGTTAGTAAACAAGATGGTGCAACTTTTATCTGCATTATATCTTAATCTCCACCTTTTCGCATAGTCGGAAATTTTATCTAGCAGCTGTTGCATTGAATGACGCGAGTTAGACATTACAGTTGTGTCATCTGCTAATAAGACACAAGGCAGGTGGAGATCAACAAGATTTAGACCTCGCAAAGTGTGATCTAATTCCGTGATCAAATCATCTATCATTACAAGAAAGAACCAGGCAGACAAGATACGGCCCTGTCCTACACCCTGCATAATATCGAAGCGTTTGGACAGCTTGCCCGCATATAAAACAGAGCTTGTTACTCTCTCAAACGAATCTTTCATGATGCGCCAGGTCTTCCCTTTGATGCCAAGTCTGTACAACTTGTAGAATAACCCGTTATGCCAAACTGTGTTGAAGGCTTTAGCATTATCAAGAAATGTAGCATAGACAGGAGTATTTTTATCCAAATAGTAGCATATAGATTCTTTGATACAGAACGCTGCAGTGATACTACCGCAATTATTTCTAAAACCCTGTTGCAACGGATTTGGAAAAGAAATCTGTTTAGAAAATATAAGTAGTCTACTATATATAATTTGTTCTAGAACTTTCTGAAGCACTGGAATTATAGTTATATCGCGGTAATTATTCATATCTAATTTGTTCTTTCCCCCTCCTTTGAATATTGGTATAACCAAACCTTGTTTAAAGTGGCACGGGTACTTCTCGGCCTCGTACACTTTTGTGAATATAATTTCAAGTAATTGTACACTGCTTGGAGGGTCCGCAAACAGTAAATGCTCAGCAACAATACCGTCGTGGCCACATGCCTTATCTTTATTGAGAGAGCTAATTGCACTACTGATTTCGTCTCTAGTGGGGATTTTATCAACAAGTTCATCAAAGTGTGAATAGGTTTCTTTAGTTTGTTTTCTGACCTCTGCTAAGACCATCTGGTAATGATTTTCATCGTACAGATAAGTATTGTCAGGCAGTGATAAACTGGAGAAATGATTTGCCCATAACTCTCTAATAGAGTCGTGATCGCGTAAAATTTTTCCGTTTGATTCGATTTCGTGAATGTAATCGCGTTTATTTCTTTTATTCCGTATAAACTTATAGAAAGTAGAAATATCGAGCTCTGCAGCCTTTTCAAGCTCACTAAATTGTTCTCTATCGTATATTTCTTTAGCTTTCAATAATTCTTTTGCAAACAATTTCTTCGCTTTCTTATAGTTCGCATATGATATATATTCCCAACCTCTTGGCCTACCATTAGAAATCCATACCCTGCGTTTCAGCCGCATTTCCGTGTGAAACTTTTTTACGTTTAATAGTTTCCAATAGGGGTTAGCGTATGGGCAAAACCTCTTTATGGGGAGAAACCTAGATGCTGCTTCATGTAAAATCTTTACTGTGTCTTGAATAATAATTTCAATATCGACATTCGTCGCTAATTCTGCTTTATGCATTTGCGCTAACAATTCGTTGCGTGTTGCTTCCTTATATCTATTCATTTCTTCTGCTGAGGCTTTCTTCCAATTTATGGAATGAATGATATGCTCGTCAGCCATTGTTGCCTTATGTACTAAAGGTGTGACCAACTCTATTTTTACAGGAAGATGATCTGAAATGTTCAAAGGATGATCATCTATTATTTCTGCCTTAACCACTAAATCGAATTTACTTTTTTGCAATAGTATATGGTCTATCAAAGATTTTGATTTGCCATCGGTTGAGAAAAAAGTAAAATCTGGCCCTTCACAAATGGATTGACTATTAACAGATATTAAATGTCTATCGCTCAGAAACTTTTCCAGAATAGTGCCTCTAGCGTTTGATGTTAAACAATTTGCTTTGGAGCTAAACAGTGAACTTAGCTGACCATTGAAGTCTCCGGCAAGTACGGGAATGCCTTCTTTGCAGAAAATATCAAACTGATCCTTTAGTTCTTCTATTGTTTCGGAGTAACTTGCAATAGGAAAATTAGTTGATGGCAAAAGTGCCCCGAATATAAAATATTTAAGTCTATCATTACATTTTACTCTATCCCTAAAACTCTGTCACTGCCAACGCTCGACAAGGGATTAACGCGGAGTGATTTCCTATAAAGGATTGCTATTCCCCCGAACCCCGTATGCCTTAGCCTTTCTTCCAAATTTACTGCTAGTCTTTTGTCAGAGCGTGCGAATGATTCAAAATCTGGATGTATATTATCCAGGAAATTGAGCTGCTCCGGAAGAAGCCAATGCTCAGTAAGTACAGCAACATCTACCTCATTTAGCAAAGAATACAAGTAAGGTGACCCGTACATGACTCCTTTTACGTTCCACGTCAGCAGACGAAATGTATGACTAGACATTAGTTGACTTAACGAAAAATAGATTTTCAACACAAGTATTGCAAAGACTATATAGCAATTTACCATAATATATGTATTTTACTTACTACTCCTTTATTTATTTACGCCAGTACTGCTGGGTGTCCTTATCACCATAATCCTCATACCATTCTCTTGCCCATACAAAATTTGGCCAAAAACCTTCCTCTAAAACTTTCTCAAAGTCTAACTTATCTACCGTGATTAAAACAGTAAAAGTGTCCTTTCCTCCTTTTACTCGCCAATGCTTTAATATCTGAGAGTCAATTACTTCTACCCCTTTAATTTTAGCGTGTTTTTTAATACAGGTTCTCATCTCCTCTCTTGTTCTATCAACTGATATTCTTGACATTAGAACTCGACGTTCATAAGAGTTCCTCATTCGTTTATGTGGTCTGTAGTTTCTGTTGGTTGTGATAACTTCAATCGGTTTGTTTACTTTATCAGTGTCCTTCAATGAGGTGCCCGGATTGTTTGCTAATGGTGACCTTCTCTCCCTATCGTTGTTCCTTGTGTGTACTCGTGCCGAGTATTTCTGATCTTGGAGATAATCACGTACATCGTTATCTTTAACTAATGTAGGTTCTTCGTTGGAAGTATTGAGTATGGTGGACAGTGTCGACGCCACTCCTTCCCTTGAGTCAGTTGACTTGGCCGTATATTCCGTTTGATCCGATAAATGCTTCCGCCGTTTGATATAATCAGAGTCCAGAGCATTTATCGCTTTAGCCCTCTTTTCCGTTTGTGTTTCATTTGAATGATTGCCCATACGCACTATATCAGCTTGTAATGTCTGAGTTTCTGCCTCACATTTTGAAGTTACATTTTCTTTAGCCTTGTTATATACTTTATCACCGAGCAATTGGTGTAGAAACAGTTGGTGAGCATTTATAGTTTCCAGCTGGTTATTTTTCTCCCTGAGTGAGATTCTCAAGGCCAGGTTGTCTTGTGATAACTTCTTCTCTTCCTCTTTGCATCTTCCTAATTCTGATTGTAACCTAGTCGAGTTAACATCTCTACTGAGCAGTTCTTTACGTATCTTGTCAAGCTCAGTTTTCAATTCATTTCTAATGTCATCTTTCATTTGTTGAATACTGCTTTGTATAAAATGTTTTAGGTCTATTATCTTGTATAAGTTCTCTGTTGTTATTGAACTGTCATTTTTATCATTTGATAGTGAAGATACTGAATTGTGATCTGATAACGTTATCACCTGTTCTGGTTTTGGTTCAGATCGCTGAGACTGTTTGTTAGATCCTTTTCTTTTAGATGCTTGACTCACGCGTGTACTGTTATCAATCGTGCCCGTGCTCGGCTTCTGTCTCGACGCAAGGCTTTTCACTTCAGATAAGTTAATAAATCATCTTCAACAACATTATTTGCCTAGGCGTCCTCCATTTACGAAATTGCAATATCTTTATCACAACCTGGTTGATGTTGTGTCAATTTTATGACGCAAGTTTATTCAGTGATATATGAACTTGTGAGACTGTTTGAGGTCATCAGGGTTTCGCTGTAGATGTCATTCGCATACAATAGCAATTTTAAGTATAAAATAAAACATGAAACATAAATATTGTGTAAAAAGGACGAAATGTTGTATATCTGTTGACGATAACATATTAAGAAAAACTAAAGGCATGTGATATTTACCGTCGCTATCCGGGTTACACAGTCCATGAAAACATAGTCTTAGGAGTACATGTAACATTTAGATAAGAAAGGTATTTCGACACCTACTGCGTTCATAACATAATTGATTTTGGCATGGGAAAGATCGAAATGCATTGATGTCTGAGTGTTACTAAGAATTAAACAAAATCCAGTGTATGAGATGTACGAAATAAAATTGTGATATTTGCTCTCGGTTTCGGGATCAAATAGTCGATAAAATCAAGAGTACATGCGACCTGTAGGTAAGAAAATGATTTTGACCCATCTAATTTCACAATACAATTTGTTTTGGTTTGAAAAAGGTCACCAGGATTTTAATATCAATAAAACATATAAAGGACAACTAGATCGGGAGCATATGTCGTACATAAATAAAATTAGATTTGTTTTAGAAATGTCGAATAAATATTAGAGCCATTGGGGAAGTTATTACAAATACATTTCTGAACACAGACTCCTATATTGGATAGCTTTATATAATCTAATTTTAACAATGCGTTGAATATAGCTTTTTGCCTGGCTAAAGATCCCGGGTCAATGATTTCAGTACTCCATGACTTTATAAAGTCGGATCTTACCCTTACACGCGGGCGGATTCTTCACGTGTGAGATATGACTAGATATTCGCCAGTAAATAATAATGTAATAACTAGCGTAAAACTATCTGCATAGAAGAATCGGTTAGCGTTATTTATACAGTTAATATAAATATACACCGTCAAAGCAAATTATGCAAAGCTGCAGTGATATCGGCATAAAATTTGAACTTGAAATATCCTCTAGCCATACACATATTAAATATTATTTGCAAACTTGAACGAGTATGTGGGTATCGGAAGCGTTATTGCACTTCGGCATTGTAAAACATTTTGCAAACGAAAACTGCTCACGTGAACGGCGATCCTCGTGCAAAACAAGCCATTTTACAGATGTGCCCCAGTCGGGCCTCTCACTATTACAGCCAGTAAGCAGAATATTCTATGCTAATAAGCATACACTGCCTTTAAATCAATTGTTTAAAATTGATTTTCTAACACCTCGGTTCCTATAATGTATTCAAAGACGTCATGAACTTCTAAATAAAACTAAATGAACTCAATACTGAGCTACAACTAAACGCCCTTCATACTTCTACTTAAACCTACCGACCATTCTAAACATACATGCATACATACATGCACACCTACTTGCCTACCTTCCTACCGACCTACCTACATACCTACATACATGCAAGCCTTTTCAATATGTTGTACGCACTGTCTTCTTTATTGTGTAAGTCACGCTGAACCCTATATAGCATCATTTTAATGTTTGAAGATTTACACTTTACTGTACACTTCCAAACACTACCTATGTACGTTGTTCTTTTATATTTTTAATAAATTTATAAATTAGATACAGCTGATGAAGATATGAATGTAAATTAAAATACATTAACTTCTATTCGGACAAATGTCATATTGAACGACAATGTTCTTAAGAAGTTTTAAAAAAAGGATTTACTCAAATAGAATAATTAGATTGTTATTGAGCAATAATGTTTCTACTATAGTGTAATTTATGTCATGTCACTCCATTCGGTAGGCAGAGCGATATATTTTATCGCATATGGTCATTTGTGTAATTTTAAGACTCGCTTTGCAAGTCTGGATGTTACATTTACTTACTCGAATAATCGTTCAACGGTTTGGCCAATAATATGTACTTGTAATGCACGTAAATAATGTGGCATTAAACATGGTTGCGTCCTGATTTATAGCCAGGACCGTTCCACTGTACATATTCGTTCTGTCCAACACATTCCAAAATAGGCGTGGCCAACCACGCAGAAGAAAGTATTTACGACGTTACAAGTGGGGTACCATCTTCACATAAAAGTGTGTGTGGTTTGGTTTTGTACCATAGCTTATCAATTTTTCAGTCAGATCGCTGCGATGTCTGCATTGTGGCAGTTTATAATGATTTCAATCAATGGGGTATCATGCCGCAGACATGCAGCATCGTGTCCTACCATGTCGCATTATCCTGACACCAGGCCGACCAGCACTAACACTAACCTCTTAGTGCTGAGTGCCAAGAAAGGCTACTGTTAGCAACATTTTTGTAATTCTTTAGTATGTCTCGGCCGGGATCTAACACGCAACCTCCCGCATCCGAGGTCGACGTTTAATCCACTTAGGCCGCTATTGGTTCTCACTTAAATGATTGTGCTAAAAATATATTAAAAAAACTCACACTGAAATCAATGACTTTGTTTCTACAGACAAACGTCTCTTCAAACAGTCAAATTAATATAAGTAATATCTAGAGTGAGTGATATATTCATTTTTCCTTGTTGATGAATGATTTGTTTTAATTTTAATTTGCAAAATAGATCAAGCCAAAAATCTTGATCCCTCACGACTCTATTGGAAATAAATTTTGTAAACTTGTATGGGTCAACCTTGGTGAGCCATTTAGTATTTAGTGTTTACTGTATGTATGTATGTATGTATGTATGTATGTATGTATGTATGTATGTATGTATGTATGTATGTATGACTGACTGACTGACTGACTGACTGACTTTATTTCCTCTTAAAAAGAGATTACATCAGATTAAACAAATTCATGATAATACAAGATCATAAAATAGAACAGAAAATTGACAAAAATACAATAGTAATACTCTGTCAGCTACCGTATTGACAAAACGAAATATCTCAATACCACCAATTATGCAAATCTGCAATCATTTGGCTGAGCAAGGCACTGATCTTTTAACAGTTGCTTGATGATGATAATATTTCGAAAAGTTAATACGTCTATAGTGTTATGTGCTTAACATTAAGTTCGAGATAGTAACGAAAATGAAATGAAAGACTTATAACAGTGTAATTCTATATGTAGTTTTTTTTATATGACGCATGTATTTATGCATATATATACTTGTTTGCGCGTATGCGTGCGTGCATGCATTTATCTATGACTGACTGTCTAAATGACTGAGTTACCTCTTCAACAGGTTGCTAAGATACATATTATACATATCATAGGATTATGAGACACATCATAGACGAGAACGCAAGCATGATATATATACATCGTCAACTAATGCATTTACAAAATGAGATATATAAATACAGAAAACCATATAGAAATCTCTAGGAAATAAACATAAACAAATACATAAACAAATACATAAACACACACACACAAATAGCTGTCATACAACAAAATTTGCGGATTTGACAAGAAGTCTTTGGCCTTTAATTGTTTATTTTTAATGTTAATTTACTACTTACTTTTTATATCATGTTAGGGCATGTTAGCTGATAGTAGGGCACACATTTTATTGTAGAATGAGGCTATGCTGTTTGCGGTCACCAACATGTGTATGTATGTATGTATGTATGTATGTATGTATGTATGTGTGTGTGTGTGTGTGTGTGTGTGTGTGTGTGTATGACTGACTGACTGACTGACTGACTTTATTTCCTCTTTAAAAAGAGATTACATCAGGTTAAACAAATTCAGAATAATACAAGATCATAAAATAGAACAGAAAAGTGACAAAGATACAGTAGTAATACAATTGTAATACTGTGTAAGCTACCGTATTGACAAAACGAAATATCTCAATACCTGCAATTATGCAAATCTGCAATCATTTGGCGGAGCATGGCACTGATCTTTTAACAGTTGCTTGATGATGATAATATTTCGAAAAGTTAATACGTCTATAGTGTTATGTGCTTAACATTAAGTCCGAGATAGCAACGAAAATGAAATGTAAAACTTATAACAGTGTAATTCTATATGTAGTTTCTTTTCTTCATATGACGCATGTATTTATGCATATATATACTTGTTTGCGCGTATGCGTGCGTGCATGCATTTATCTATGACTGACTGTCTAAATGACTTAGTAACCTCTACAACAAAGAGTATATCAGGTTGCTAAGATACATATTATACATATCATAGAATTATGAGACACATCATAGACGAGAACGCAAGCATGATATATACATCGTCAACTAATGCGTTTACAAAATGAGATATATAAATATAGAAAACCATATAGAAATCTCTTGGAAATAAACATAAACAAATACATAAACAAATACATAAACGCACACACAAACAGCTGTCAGACAACAAAATTTGCGGATATGACAAGAAGACTTTGGCCTTTAATTGTTTATATTTAATGTTAATTTACTACTTACTATTAATATCATGTTAGGGCATGTTAGTTGATAGTAGGGCACACATTTTATTGTAGAATGAAGCTATGCTGTTTGCGGTCACCAACATGAGCCTATCTGATACGTCATCGTCAATAGACGACATGCAGTCAACCCTGCTTCCAAGAAGTGTCTCCAACAATATATCGTCTTCTTGATTGAATAAGTTAACCCCGTCTCTCACTTCTAAAGAGTCAATCACTCTCTCAAAGAAAACATTTCGTTCCTCAAGCAGCATTTCGCAGCCTAAAATAAGATGTTTCGCTCTGTCGTCAGTCTCTTTTCCACAGAGTTTGCATACCATAACTTTACCAACAGGCATGATATATAGTTTCATTACTTCAGAGAGAGGCCATAACATGGATGGATATTTACGCCCAAGAAACCATATATTACTTGGTTTTAAGTCCAAATGAATGTTTCTGAAGTGAATTAAATCATCCCTTAGTTCCATATTTGCTCTCCAGGTAGTTTCTTCATGGTTTTGGATAATATCAGTAATATGTCGATTCCAGATGAGTTTTTCTTCAGTTTGTACTCTTTCTGCATGGTCTAAAAGAACATTTCCCATACCATATTTCTTAGTTATTCTGTCAATATCAGGTATAAATCCCGTCTGTTTTAGCGGGTTGTTCAGATACTGACATAGGCGCATAATGAAAATCTTTTTCCAGATAAAAGTCCAATCGCCCTTACATAATCGGTTGAAAAGGAGCAATTTCATCCTATCTATGTATGCTTCCATTGACCAGAGTCCTAAGGTACTACTTGTTGCCTCCGTAGGCGAATATTTATCGAAAGCTTGCATACGTCGCGCTGCATATCTCTGGCATAACTCAAGTTCTTCTATATTTGAGTTTGTGATACCTGACCATAGTTCACATCCATATAGGACCGAGGGTAGAATAATTCTTTTCCAAATCTTCAGACTTGTTAGAGGGTTCATTCCTCCATCTCTGATACCAATAAAATATAAAGAGTTTAACAAGTGTTTGCCTTTATCACATGCTTATTTTATCGCGTCGTTTGGTTTTAAGTTGTATTTTAGAGGTATGCCGGCATACTTCTTACTTTTGACTGCCAGAATTGGAGATTTGTCGAGCATAAAAGAAGGTATACCAGTCGTTCTTTTGTTAGTAAACAAGATGGTGCAACTTTTATCTGCATTATATCTTAATCTCCACCTTTTCGCATAGTCGGAAATTGTATCTAGCAGCTGTTGCATTGAATGACGCGAGTTAGACATTACAGTTGTGTCATCTGCTAATAAGACACAAGGCAGGTGGAGATCAACAAGATTTAGGCCTCGCAAAGTGTGATCTAATTCCGTGATCAAATCATCTATCATTACAAGAAAGAACCAGGCAGACAAGATACGGCCCTGTCCTACACCCTGCATAATATCGAAGCGTTTGGACAGCTTGCCCGCATATAAAACAGAGCTTGTTACTCTCTCAAACGAATCTTTCATGATGCGCCAGGTCTTCCCTTTGATGCCAAGTCTGTACAACTTGTAGAATAACCCGTTATGCCAAACTGTGTTGAAGGCTTTAGCATTATCAAGAAATGTAGCATAGACAGGAGTATTTTTATCCAAATAGTAGCATATAGATTCTTTGATACAGAACGCTGCAGTGATACTACCGCAATTATTTCTAAAACCCTGTTGCAACGGATTTGGAAAAGAAATCTGTTTAGAAAATATAAGTAGTCTACTATATATAATTTGTTCTAGAACTTTCTGAAGCACTGGAATTATAGTTATATCGCGGTAATTATTCATATCTAATTTGTTCTTTCCCCCTCCTTTGAATATTGGTATAACCAAACCTTGTTTAAAGTGGCACGGGTACTTCTCGGCCTCGTACACTTTTGTGAATATAATTTCAAGTAATTGTACACTGCTTGGAGGGTCCGCAAACAGTAAATGCTCAGCAACAATACCGTCGTGGCCACATGCCTTATCTTTATTGAGAGAGCTAATTGCACTACTGATTTCGTCTCTAGTGGGGATTTTATCAACAAGTTCATCAAAGTGTGAATAGGTTTCTTTAGTTTGTTTTCTGACCTCTGCTAAGACCATCTGGTAATGATTTTCATCGTACAGATAAGTATTGTCAGGCAGTGATAAACTGGAGAAATGATTTGCCCATAACTCTCTAATAGAGTCGTGATCGCGTACAATTTTTCCGTTTGATTCGATTTCGTGAATGTAATCGCGTTTATTTCTTTTATTCCGTATAAACTTATAGAAAGTAGAAATATCGAGCTCTGCAGCCTTTTCAAGCTCACTAAATTGTTCTCTATCGTATATTTCTTTAGCTTTCAATAATTCTTTTGCAAACAATTTCTTCGCTTTCTTATAGTTCGCATATGATATATATTCCCAACCTCTTGGCCTACCATTAGAAATCCATACCCTGCGTTTCAGCCGCATTTCCGTGTGAAACTTTTTTACGTTTAATAGTTTCCAATAGGGGTTAGCGTATGGGCAAAACCTCTTTATGGGGAGAAACCTAGATGCTGCTTCATGTAAAATCTTTACTGTGTCTTGAATAATAATTTCAATATCGACATTCGTCGCTAATTCTGCTTTATGCATTTGCGCTAACAATTCGTTGCGTGTTGCTTCCTTATATCTATTCATTTCTTCTGCTGAGGCTTTCTTCCAATTTATGGAATGAATGATATGCTCGTCAGCCATTGTTGCCTTATGTACTAAAGGTGTGACCAACTCTATTTTTACAGGAAGATGATCTGAAATGTTCAAAGGATGATCATCTATTATTTCTGCCTTAACCACTAAATCGAATTTACTTTTTTGCAATAGTATATGGTCTATCAAAGATTTTGATTTGCCATCGGTTGAGAAAAAAGTAAAATCTGGCCCTTCACAAATGGATTGACTATTAACAGATATTAAATGTCTATCGCTCAGAAACTTTTCCAGAATAGTGCCTCTAGCGTTTGATGTTAAACAATTTGCTTTGGAGCTAAACAGTGAACTTAGCTGACCATTGAAGTCTCCGGCAAGTACGGGAATGCCTTCTTTGCAGAAAATATCAAACTGATCCTTTAGTTCTTCTATTGTTTCGGAGTAACTTGCAATAGGAAAATTAGTTGATGGCAAAAGTGCCCCGAATATAAAATATTTAAGTCTATCATTACATTTTACCTCTATCCCTAAAACTCTGTCACTGCCAACGCTCGACAAGGGATTAACGCGGAGTGATTTCCTATAAAGGATTGCTATTCCCCCGAACCCCGTATGCCTTAGCCTTTCTTCGAAATTTACTGCTAGTCTTTTGTCAGAGCGTGCGAATGATTCAAAATCTGGATGTATATTATCCAGGAAATTGAGCTGCTCCGGAAGAAGCCAATGCTCAGTAAGTACAGCAACATCTACCTCATTTAGCAAAGAATACAAGTAAGGTGACCCGTACATGACTCCTTTTACGTTCCACGTCAGCAGACGAAATGTATGACTAGACATTAGTTGACTTAACGAAAAATAGATTTTCAACACAAGTATTGCAAAGACTATATAGCAATTTACCATAATATATGTATTTTACTTACTACTCCTTTATTTATTTACGCCAGTACTGCTGGGTGTCCTTATCACCATAATCCTCATACCATTCTCTTGCCCATACAAAATTTGGCCAAAAACCTTCCTCTAAAACTTTCTCAAAGTCTAACTTATCTACCGTGATTAAAACAGTAAAAGTGTCCTTTCCTCCTTTTACTCGCCAATGCTTTAATATCTGAGAGTCAATTACTTCTACCCCTTTAATTTTAGCGTGTTTTTTAATACAGGTTCTCATCTCCTCTCTTGTTCTATCAACTGATATTCTTGACATTAGAACTCGACGTTCATAAGAGTTCCTCATTCGTTTATGTGGTCTGTAGTTTCTGTTGGTTGTGATAACTTCAATCGGTTTGTTTACTTTATCAGTGTCCTTCAATGAGGTGCCCGGATTGTTTGCTAATGGTGACCTTCTCTCCCTATCGTTGTTCCTTGTGTGTACTCGTGCCGAGTATTTCTGATCTTGGAGATAATCACGTACATCGTTATCTTTAACTAATGTAGGTTCTTCGTTGGAAGTATTGAGTATGGTGGACAGTGTCGACGCCACTCCTTCCCTTGAGTCAGTTGACTTGGCCGTATATTCCGTTTGATCCGATAAATGCTTCCGCCGTTTGATATAATCAGAGTCCAGAGCATTTATCGCTTTAGCCCTCTTTTCCGTTTGTGTTTCATTTGAATGATTGCCCATACGCACTATATCAGCTAGTAATGTCTGAGTTTCTGCCTCACATTTTGAAGTTACATTTTCTTTAGCCTTGTTATATACTTTATCACCGAGCAATTGGTGTAGAAACAGTTGGTGAGCATTTATAGTTTCCAGCTGGTTATTTTTCTCCCTGAGTGAGATTCTCAAGGCCAGGTTGTCTTGTGATAACTTCTTCTCTTCCTCTTTGCATCTTCCTAATTCTGATTGTAACCTAGTCGAGTTAACATCTCTACTGAGCAGTTCTTTACGTATCTTGTCAAGCTCAGTTTTCAATTCATTTCTAATGTCATCTTTCATTTGTTGAATACTGCTTTGTATAAAATGTTTTAGGTCTATTATCTTGTATAAGTTCTCTGTTGTTATTGAACTGTCATTTTTATCATTTGATAGTGAAGATACTGAATTGTGATCTGATAACGTTATCACCTGTTCTGGTTTTGGTTCAGATCGCTGAGACTGTTTGTTAGATCCTTTTCTTTTAGATGCTTGACTCACGCGTGTACTGTTATCAATCGTGCCCGTGCTCGGCTTCTGTCTCGACGCAAGGCTTTTCACTTCAGATAAGTTAATAAATCATCTTCAACAACATTATTTGCCTAGGGGTCCTCCATTTACGAAATTGCAATATCTTTATCACAACCTGGTTGATGTTGTGTCAATTTTATGACGCAAGTTTATTCAGTGATATATGAACTTGTGAGACTGTTTGAGGTCATCAGGGTTTCGCTGTAGATGTCATTCGCATACAATAGCAATTTTAAGTATAAAATAAAACATGAAACATAAATATTGTGTAAAAAGGACGAAATGTTGTATATCTGTTGACGATAACATATTAAGAAAAACTAAAGGCATGTGATATTTACCGTCGCTATCCGGGTTACACAGTCCATGAAAACATAGTCTTAGGAGTACATGTAACATTTAGATAAGAAAGGTATTTCGACACCTACTGCGTTCATAACATAATTGATTTTGGCATGGGAAAGATCGAAATGCATTGATGTCTGAGTGTTACTAAAAATTAAACAAAATCCAGTGTATGAGACGTACGAAATAAAATTGTGATATTTGCTCTCGGTTTCGGGATCAAATAGTCGATAAAATCAAGAGTACATGCGACCTGTAGATAAGAAAATGATTTTGACCCATCTAATTTCACAATACAATTTGTGTTGGTTTGATAAAAGTCACCAGAAATTTAATAACAATAAAACATATAAAGGACAACTAGATCGGGAGCATATGTCGTACATAAATAAAATTAGATTTGTTTTAGAAATGTCGAATAAATATTAGAGCCATTGGGGAAGTTATTACAAATACATTTCTGAACACAGACTCCTATATTGGATAGCTTTATATAATCTAATTTTAACAATGCGTTTAATATAGCTTTTTGCCTGGCTAAAGATCCCGGGTCAATGATTTCAGTACTCCATGACTTTATAAAGTCGGATCTTACCCTTACACGCGGGCGGATTCTTCACGTGTGAGATATGACTAGGTATTCGCCAGTAAATAATAATGTAATAACTAGCGTAAAACTATCTGCATAGAAGAATCGGTTAGCGTTATTTATACAGTTAATATAAATATACACCGTCAAAGCAAATTATGCAAAGCTGCAGTGATATCGGCATAAAATTTGCACTTGAAATATCCTCTAGCCATACACATATTAAATATTATTTGCAAACTTGAACGAGTATGTGGGTATCGGAAGCGTTATTGCACTTCGGCATTGTAAAACATTTTGCAAACGAAAACTGCTCACGTGAACGGCGATCCTCGTGCAAAACAAGCCATTTTACAGATGTGCCCCAGTCGGGCCTCTCACTATTACAGCCAGTAAGCAGAATATTCTATGCTAATAAGCATACACTGCCTTTAAATCAATTGTTTAAAATTGATTTTCTAACACCTCGGTTCCTATAATGTATTCAAAGACGTCATGAACTTCTAAATAAAACTAAATGAACTCAATACTGAGCTACAACTAAACGCCCTTCATACTTCTACTTAAACCTACCGACCATTCTAAACATACATGCATACATACATGCACACCTACTTGCCTACCTTCCTACCTACCTACCTACATACCTACATACATGCAAGCTTTTTCAATATGTTGTACGCACTGTCTTCTTTATTGTGTAAGTCACGCTGAACCCTATATAGCATCATTTTAATATTTGAAGATTTACACTTTACTGTACACTTCCAAGCACTACCTATTTACGTTGTTCTTTTATATTTTTAATAAATTTATAAATTAGATACTGCTGATGAAGATATGAATGTAAATTAAAATACATTAACTTCTATTCGGACAAATGTCATATTGAACGACAATGTTCTTAAGAAGTTTTAAAAAAAGGATTTACTCAAATAGAATAATTAGATTGTTATTGAGCAATAATGTTTCTACTATAGTGTAATTTATGTCATGTCACTCCATTCGGTAGGCAGAGCGATATATTTTATCGCATATGGTCATTTGTGTAATTTTAAGACTCGCTTTGCAAGTCTGGATGTTACATTTACTTACTCGAATAATCGTTCAACGGTTTGGCCAATAATATGTACTTGTAATGCACGTAAATAATGTGGCATTAAACATGGTTGCGTCCTGATTTATAGCCAGGACCGTTCCACTGTACATATTCGTTTTGTCCAACACATTCCAAAATAGGCGTGGCCAACCACGTTACAAGTGGGGTACCATCTTCACATAAAAGTGTGTGTGGTTTGGTTTTGTACCATAGCTTATCAATTTTTCAGTCAGATCGCTGCGATGTCTGCATTGTGGCAGTTTATAATGATTTCAATCAATGGGGTATCATGCCGCAGACATGTAGCATCGTGTCCTACCATGTCGCATTATCCTGACACCAGGCCGACCAGCACTAACACTAACCTCTTAGTGCTGAGTGCCAAGAAAGGCTACTGTTAGCAACATTTTTGTAATTCTTTAGTATGTCTCGGCCGGGATCTAACACGCAACCTCCCGCATCCGAGGTCGACGTTTAATCCACTTAGGCCGCTATTGGTTCTCACTTAAATGATTGTGCTAAAAATATATTAAAAAAACTCACACTGAAATCAATGACTTTGTTTCTACAGACAAACGTCCCTTCAAACAGTCAAATTAATATAAGTAATATCTAGAGTGAGTGATATATTCATTTTTCCTTGTTGATGAATGATTTGTTTTAATTTTAATTTGCAAAATAGATCAAGCCAAAAATCTTGATCCCTCACGACTCTATTGGAAATAAATTTTGTAAACTTGTATGGGTCAACCTTAGTGAGCCATTTAGTATTTAGTGTTTACTGTATGTATGTATGTATGTATGTATGTATGTATGTATGTTTGTGTGTATGTATGTATTTACGTATGTATGTATGTGATGTGATGTGACTTGATGTGATTTGGATTTTTAACGTAGCTTTAACAAATGTATGTATGTATGTATGTATCTATATATGTATGTATGTATGTATGTATGTATGTGTGTATGTATATATGCATGTATGTATGTATGTATGTATGCATGTATGTATGTATCTGTCTGTGTGTGTGTTTGTGCGTGGGTGCGCGCGTGCGTGCGCGTGTATGTATGTATGTATGTATGTATGTATTTCTGTATGTATTAGCATTGTTGTTCGCAATGCACTGTTTTAGGTGTTCATTTGTATAGGCATGTAACATACATATATATATATATATATATATATATATATATATATATATATATATATATATATGCTTATTTTCTCTTCATTCTTTCAAATCATCTACAGAAGCGTGCTAATTTATGTTTACGGCTAACGTTCAAAAAGTTAAAAGCGTTTATTTGCAATGTCATAAATTTTCACAAAATGCATCCAAAACACCTCGGTTAGGTACGGTTAATGAAAAGAGTGGCCTTAACAACATCAATTGAGAAAGAAATGTACAAAAATTTAAGATCTTGAGTTCTTCTGATGAAGAGATCAACACTATATCCAATGCGACATTTCCATTACGTCACACTATATCGTACATATGTGTATGCTTAAACATATAATGTCCGATAAAATATTTATATACATGACAAACAGAAAAGGAAATCATCCTTCCCTACATATTTGTGACAATATGCATTCACCAAAGCTATTGAAGGTTTGCACATGTGTGACCTGTGAATTGTTATAAAGAAATTGGCAAGCTATCAGGTTAAATTAAATTAAATGGATAAATAAATTAAACTAAATGGATAAATAAATTAACTAGATGGATCTGTTCATGAAGGACAAGCTGCAACCATTACAAACTTTACCGACCATATAGTAGGCATATTTTGTTGGACTTTTCCGTGGACATGGTATATACAAATGTCGAAAGTTGTCATGATGGCAGTAGTAACAGTTGCCCCTATAGGCCTGCTTTTAACGTAAATGTTAAAATGGGTCAAATCAAAACAACTGCAGTTTGAAACACTTCTCGTTTGTCTTTATCTTCCATCAGTGTGGCTGTTTTTCGTCTTGGTGAATGTGGGTTCCCTTTTTTGATCGTCTTGAAATGTCTCTGAATAGGTTGACCTTTCTCCTCTGAATCTGCTCCTCCTTGCTTCATTTACTGTGTCCGTCCGTTAGTTTCCTTTACTGTGACCGTCCGTTAATTTCCTTTACTGTATCCGTCCGTTAATTTCGAATAAACATATCATTTAGACAAGTTTCCTGCAAGCTGTTTGCTACAAATTCATCCAAATCAGAATCAGTTGTGATGTAATTTTGTGAAGTACCGCAAACTTTTGGCTTATCAAATGTTTTCATTTTTGCCATTATCACATTTTTTATGGCGAAATACTAAACGATGCGCACTCAACTAGAAAGGACAAAAAGGTAAACCTACACTCTTAAGAACCTATAGAAAGCGTATAAGTACTTTATTTTGTGGACAACAAACTTTAAAGACAAATATAATCACTTTAATAATTACTTTACTAATAGTTTCCTCCAGATTAAAAACAATAATGTAAAGAGACATTTCATCCAGACTTGGTTTTATTTGGTCTACTTCTTTTTCAAGCATTGTCCTTTTGATCTGCTGACTACATTAGATAGTTCATAATGACTAGAACTACAGCATTTAACGATATTTTTTCCAAACAGTCTGTAGGTCAAGTGTCAATTTGCAGTTAAAAGATCCAAGCTGATTGAACTGAAACTATTTTCTAAGCTTTAATGACGCGCTGGAGGTACACTTGCTGTGCATGGTCTAACATATTAAACACAATTCTGTAGAACAGAATAAATACGGCAGTCTTCTAAAGTTTCCATTCAAATGATAAACCTTCTGGTAGATATATAGATGGATAATAAACTAAACCAGTAGACACAAAGATGTTATGATGAGTTCATGCCTATCTACCTGCATATACATACATACATACATACATACATACATACATACATACATACATACATACATACATACATACATACATTGATCCATCCATGCATGCATGCATGCATGCATGTATGCATACATACATACATACATACATACATACATACATACATACATTTGTGTGTGTTATATTGATATACACTAAAACGTTTAGTGTTAAGAATCTACAAATTTAGACACAGTAGAATGGATGTATAATTATAGTTTGCATTATTTCATAGAGCACATTCCGTGTGCACCGTTTCTTTGTGGATTCCAAAATTGCTAACTATTTAAAATATTCAAAATAAATCTTGTCACTGCTTTTAAATTACTGTGTTCATTTTCATTTGATACATATGAGTGGTTCTTGAATTAAAATTATTTGTATAGTCTTTTTGATTTTTCTGTTGGCGACTTGACTGGCAATTTTGTTTTATTTCTAGATACACGTACATTGTACGAAACATACATTTTAGTGACATTGAAATAGCCGTGTGTGTGTGATTTGGATTTTTACATGTAGCTTTAATACTTGGTTTAGTGATATCGCTCAAATATCTACAATTTGGCAGTTTATAGTCATGTCTAGTACAAGGTAATTCCTTCCGTAGGCTTGTAGCATTATGTTCATTGCAGTCCCATGATCCTGACACAAGTCGTAACACTAACCTGTTAATGATGAGCGCCTAGCGAAGCAGCCGTTAAAACCAGTTTTGGAAGTCTTTTGTATGACTAGACCGGAGTTCGAAACCGCGATCTGGTAATCCTAATCGGACGCTCTAACTACATAGGCCACCGGAGCGGTCCCCATATAGGTATATATTCTTCATAATAGTTTGATATAACGGACGAAATACTGTAGTAGAAGAAGTAGTATTAGTTGCAATATAAATATTGAAATACAGAAACTTGCACGTAGAAAATTATAAGCTATACTTTAATCATCCCATATTATATTATATGAATTCTCAGTATCATTGAAGTTTTGTATGTATATCTACAGCATACAGGATACTATTTATAATTTACGTTGTGAATCTAAAATTCGCTTATCAACCTATTTAAATCATCCAGTGTGGCTTTTAAAGTCGCATATCTGGCACTGTTGTGTTTTGCGCATGCGTGATTTATGGTGATATTATATCAACTAGGAATCTGAAGAAGTCGGATTGGACTCCTCAACATCATTGGGCTTATACTGAATGGTTACTGTAATGTATGCACATAGCAGTGAGATGTAATATTTTATTTGTCTTAAGCAAATTACTCCATCGTTTGAAGGCCTATTCGTTCATTCGTGAATTCATGAACAAACCTGAACTCCTTACAGTGTCCAAATTGTATTGTATATATTTCTTAAAAACACTCTGAAACTGGAGTCTAAGGAAATAACTTGAGAGTGCACTGGTCTTTCATTTCTTTCGGTTTTGGCACTTCATCAGCATTTAACTGATAACCCAATTACTGGTTAATACTTAAACATTGGTCGTTCTTTTGTTTGATTGCACCAATTTATATTAAATCTTTACCGAATCATATATTTTGATGAATCTGAGAGACAATCAAGTGTGACTACAGTTTGTGAACTATGGCCTATATTTATCTAAACTTAGAACATCGAATAAATATTCATGTTTCATCTTTACAAGACAGAAGGTTCAGTCTTTGGCATGCAGTAGTTTGATATGTTTCAATAGTTTTCATCCTAGTATGATTTTACGACCTAACAACATTCTAAATGTGAAGCTTTGAACCTTTTTGTTTTCTTAAATTGATCAATTTATCTGTCAAGCTCCTTCTCAAAACGGTTGGAAATAAAATCGAGCTTATCGTGCTATTTTAAGTAACGGGTTACGATCGACGTATATCAGGCTTATGTATAAATTACTCCGGCAGTATTTTCTTTGATTTTAAAGATAAAACAAATGTGATGGATTCAATCATAGGATATCCGATAATGCGTTTATCCGACAATTTATCATGTTATACAGAGACATTGACGTTCATCGACCTAAAATGCAGCAATGACTAGTGGATATTTAAAAAAATACATTTTTAATATTTCCAAATAAATTTACAGCGACTTTGTTATTTAACATAATATTAGATAAATTGCTAGATGAAGTATGATTTTGACAGAATTTGCCGTGTTACTGCCAGTACGTGCTTTAGCACATCCAGATGATGCAAGCAGGTAAGATATTGATCTAAAGATCACCATCCATATACGATAATGATTTAATGGTTACTTGCTAAGTTAGCTTGTAGATGGAGATACTACTAAAATGATTCAAGCAATCTCTCAAATGCCGATTGAAATGTAAAATATGAACGCATTCTAGTAGTTTGTACGTGGAACTAATGGTTTATTTACGTATTTCCTTAATTTTGTTTGACTTTTTGTCTGTGTCCTGGTATTCTAGTATAATCCAATTTTTGGCACTGTATCTGTCTCTCAATCTTGGCATTTTCTATGATAGCATCAAACATAAGGCTTTTCAATAACTCATGTCATTCATCATATATCTATATTTTTTTAAATTATAAGGTCCTTTTTTCATGCAGTATGCTTTTAGAAAGACAAACGTTCTTAGATACACTTGTTTGTTTTTACCTGATGTGCTGATCAATATCTTGGCACATCGAATCAAATCTAAAGGTTGCAGTTTTGTTTCCTGTTTGAGTCGGTTTCGTGCATAAAAGCATGTCAAGACAATATATTTAACGAATGCTGGCTGTTTAGATAATGAAACTGTATGTCGCCTCATGGAGCATGAAACTTGCACACAAATACATTACTGACTATCAATAACTCTCTCTTTAGCCCTGGCATGATTTACTGCAATCTTGTACAAAGAAGTAACTCAATGATTCAGTCATCTGCAAGTCTCCTATTCTCCCATCAATGGCCAGATCTCAGGATGCCTATACCTCCGAAGATCTTGGTAAGGCGTACAGCAGGAGAGTAAGTGTTTCACATTGCCCGTCGTAAAAAGATTTATACCCAAACAGTTACCATATTCATTATAGTACTTGTAAAATAAAGAGTGTATTCTGAACGAGAAACAATATTTCGGCTTAAAAGAAAAGTTCACCCCCACTCCCATCCCCTTGCGCAAATTCATCGGTTGATCCACTATGCTCACTAGAGCACAGAGTCGCAAAATGTATTCGCTCTATGTTTGTGAATCACTGTTGTCGTAACTTGGCATTTACTTTCTCGAAACGTATTATTTGCGAAATGTAAATTATGTACAGTGGCAGACATAAAACTGATTTTAAAACTATTGTGCGTGCTTTTTCTTGTGTGAAATAATGTGTGTTTGTGCGTATTTGTGTGTGTTGGTACTACAGTGAAACTGTATATATAGACTGTTTACCGGTACCCATCAATAAACATGGGAAAATACATTCACAGGCATGCGACAAAGCCAGCATACTGAATTGACATTACCAGACACACTTTCCACTAAAAAGAAGAATGACATGTAAAGACCAGACGGAGATCTTTACCCATCAATGCTTGATATCCAAGGTACCCAAGAAGGTGGGTATAGCATATTGAGAAACATTAACCCACATAAAGTCACCGCACGAGACATGATTCCAGCAAGGTCCCTTAAATATCTAGCAAAAGAGTGTAATTGAGCCATATTTACCAAAAGTGCATCTCGACAGGTTGGGTCCTTGAATTATAGAAAACAGCAAATATTACGGCTAAGTATAAAAATTAGTCGCATAATGCATCATCTAAAATACTTTAACTTCCTAACTGGCTGCCTACACAGTTTTCGTGCCAGAAGACAAAGAAAATCAGTACAACCTTGCATACGTTGACTTTATAAAGAGTTTCCATCGTGTCCCTACGAACAACTTCTTCGTACGTATTACTATTATGATATCAGGTGTAATGCACTGAAATTGTTTAGATAGTTTCTAACAGACATACATACATACATACATACATACATACATACATACATACATTCATGTATACATACATACATACATACATACATACATACATACATACATACATACAACGAAGGGTTATCGTAGGTAGAACAACATCAGACCCAGCACATTTTGTTAGTGGAGTTCATCAAGGGAGTGTGTAGGGTTCCATTCTCTTCCTGATATGCATCAATTACCTAAATAAATAGTCAAATCAACGATGCGATTGTCTGCAGACGACTGTATAGTCTAATAAGAAATCAACGCATCCGAGGATTGCGATATTGTACAAGAACAATTAAATCGACCTGAAGCATGCCCTTCTACAAAGAAAAATGCAGTATCCTAGGTGTCAACATGAAAAATCGCCGGTCATGTCCAACTACACTCTTAAGAGGTACAAGCTAGCTACGTAGTAGGCAAAAAAGTATCTTTGGGCTGGAATTCTTTAATGACCTCTCCCGGAAACGCAAAATAGACAAGATGGTGAGAAAATTGAATGGTTTCCTTCGCCCCAAATTCTAAATCAGAAAGAGTGTAGTACAAAATGCTCCATATTTCTCTCCTGTAACATCTGGTTTTCATTTCTGCTCAACCGTGTGGAATCCACATAACAAAGAACAAATAAATAAGATAGACATGATCAGAGGAGAGCCGCTAGATCCACCATAAACCGACACAGAAATATTAGCGTCAGTACCATGTTGGATCATCTCCCGTGAAAATCATTTGAATCCAGGTGAACCAAGGCCCGGCTTATCATATTATAGACGATATGGAACGACTTAACGGACATACCCGTATATCAACACTTGACTCTAGCGTACAGCCAAATAGAGAAATGACACGATGAAGTCAGCAACAAAAACTATTTAAAGTTCAGCTATTTTGCACGAACAATAGAGACTTGAAACAAATTGCCATCAACAATTGCAGAAGTTTTATTCTTGTCATCTCGCAAGAAGGAGCTTTCAAACATTGTATGTTAATGCAATAGCCAGTTACAAGTAAGACACAACAATTCTCAGGGCATGCTGTTGTGTTTCTTTTATTTCGTCGCCACCACGAAAGCCTGATGGGTCAAAGCTTGATGGGACAAAAACATAGACTGACAATATTCCATTTACTTCTACAGTTTATTATTATTTTTCTATCTGTCCTAACGCTGCATACGTTCTCACCACTCCTCTTTCCTTAATAGTCATCATGTGTACATTATCGAATTTCTAGGCAGATAGACTTGTGTGCACCCAACTATATTAATATATCTACATTTGTCCTTAAATTAAAATGTTAATTGTCATATGTATATTTATAAATTTCAATGTAATATACATATTGCTTACATTATATAATACCAACAATGGGTAAATAGCATTATCATATTTCTTTTAAAGTCTATGGAAATGCTATATCACTGTTAACTATTGTGTCAAGTCTGATATATAATTAGCACGGTTGTCTTTTGTGAAAATGTTAATCATCGTACCCTCAAATAGGAAATGCCAGCACATTAGCTATCACTGGTGACTCACTAAATATATGAATCATGATGGAAATATATTGTTAATTTAATACTCCGTTTTAGAAGACTTTTTAAAATTATATTTTGTTGCCAGGAATTTTTGTATTTATCACGCCAATTGTCCGAAAATATATCGCTCTGGCAGGGGAAAATTTAATCAAACAAGGTTTATATTTCACATAAATAATTCCGGATCGGAGGAACAGTTTGTGGAGTGCTTGAAAATTAAGGTTAATTCCCCCTACACATTTCAAATATTCGCTTAACTTCAATTGTTACACTGTTTAATTACCCACCAATACTAATTATTTTGCATTCGGAAAAGTTAATAAATCATCTTCAACAACATTATTTGCCTAGGGGTCCTCCATTTACGAAATTACAATATATTCATCACAACCTGGTTGATGTTATGTCAAATTTATGACGCAAGTTTATTCAGTGATATATGAACTTGTGAGACTGTTTCAGGTCATCAGGGTTTCGCTGTAGATGTCATTCGCATACAATAGCAATTTTAAGTATAAAATAAAACATGAAACATAAATATTGTGTAAAAAGAACGAAATGTTGCATATCTGTTGACGATAACATATTAAGAAAAACTAAAGGCATGTGATATTTACCGTCGCTATCCGGGTTACACAGTCCATGAAATCATAGTCTTAGGAGTACATGTAACATTTAGATAAGAAAGGTATTTCGACACCCACTGCGTTCATAACATAATTGATTTTCGCATAAGAAAGATCGAAATGCATTGAAGTCTGAGTGTTAGTAAGAATGTAAACAAAATCCGGTGTATAAGAAGTACTAAATAAAATTGTGCTATTTGCTCTCGGTTTCGGGATCAAATAGTCGATAAAATCAAGAGTACATGCGACCTGTAGATAAGAAAATGATTTTGACCCATCTAATTTCACAATACAATTTGTGTTGGTTTGATAAAAGTCACCAGAAATTTAATAACAATAAAACATATAAAGGACAACTAGATCGGGAGCATATGTCGTACATAAATAAAATTAGATTTGTTTTAGAAATGTCGAATAAATATTAGAGCCATTGGGGAAGTTATTACAAATACATTTCTGAACACAGACTCCTATATTGGATAGTTTTATACAATCTAATTTTAACAATGCATTGAATATAGCTTTTTGCCCGGCTAAAGATCCCAGGTAAATGATTTCAGTACCCCATGACTTTATAAAGTCGGATCCTACCCTTACACGCGGGCGGATTCTTCACGTGTGAGATAGGACTAGATATTCGGCAGTAAATAATAATGTAATAACTAGCGTAAAACTATCTGCATAGAAGAATCGGTTAGCGTTATTTATACAGTTAATATAAATATACACCGTCAAAGCAAATAATGTAAAGCTGCAGTGACATCGTCATAAAATTTGAACTTGAAATATCCTCTAGCCATACACATATTACATATTATTTGCAAACTTGAACGAGTATGTGGGTATCGGAAGCGTTATTGCACTTCGGCATTGTAAAACATTTTGCAAACGAAAACTGCTCACGTGAACGGCGATCCTCGTGCAAAACAACCCATTTAACAGAGGTGCCCCAGTCGGGCCTCTCCACTATTACAGCCAGTAAGCAGAATATTATATGCTAATAAACATACACTACCTTTAAATCAATTGTTTAAAATTGATTTTCTAACACCTCGGTTCCTATAATGTATTCAAAGACGTCATGAACTTATATAAATAAAAATAAATGAACTCAATACTGAGCTACAACTAAACGCCCTTCATACTTCTACTTAAACCTACCGACCATTCTATACATACATGCATACCTACCTACCTACCTTCCTACCTACCTACCTACCTACCTACATACCTACATACATGCAAGCCTTTTCAGTATGTTGTACGCACTGTCTTCTTTATTGTGTAAGTCACGCTGAACCATATATAGCATCATTTTAATCTTTGAAGATTTACACTTTAATGTACACTTCCAAACACTACCTATTTACGTTTATCTCATATATTTTTAATAAATTTGTAAATTAGATACAGCTGATGAAGATATGAATGTAAATTAAATACATTAACTTCTATTCGGACAAATGTCATATTGAACGACAATGTTCATAAGAAGTTTTATAAAAAGAATTTCCTCAAATAAAATAATTAGATTGTTATTGACCAATAATGTTTCTACTATAGTGTAATTTATGTCATGTCACTCCATTCGCTAGGCAGAACGATATATTTTATCGCATATGGTCATTTGTGTAATTGTAAGACTCGCTTTGCAAGTCTGGATGTTACATTTACTTACTCGAATAATCGTTCAACGGTTTGGCCAATAATATGTACCTGTAATGCACGTAAATAATGTGGCATTACCCATGGTTGCGTCCTGATTTATAGCCAGGACCGTTCCACTGTACATATTCGTTTTGTCCAACACATTCCAAAATAGGCGTGGCCTTCCACGCAGAAGAAAGTATTTACGACTTTACAAGTGGGGTACCAGCTTCACATAAAAGTGTGTGTGGTTTGGTTTTGTACCATAGCTTATCAATTTTTCAGTCAGATCGCTGCAATGTCTGCATTGTGGCAGTTTATAATGATTTCAATCAATGGGGTATCATGCCGCAGACATGTAGCATCGTGGCCTACCATGTCGCATTATCCTGACACCAGGCCGACTAGAACTAAAAATAACCTCTTAGTGCTGAGTGCCAAGAAAGGCTACTGTTAGCAACATTTTTGTATTTCTTTAGCATGTCTCGGCCGGGATCTAACATGCAACCTCTGGCATCCGAGGTCGACGTTTTATCTACTTAGGCCGCTATTGGTTCTCACTTAAATGATTGTGCTAAAAATATATTAAAAAAACTGACACTGAAATCAATGACTTTGTTTCTACAGACAAACGTCTCTTCAAACAGTCAAATTAATATAAGTAATATCTAGAGTGAGTGGTATATTCATTTTTCCTTATTGATGACTGTTTTGTTTTAATTTTAAATGGCAAAATAGACGAAGGCGAAAATCTTCATCCCTCACGACTCTATTGGAAATAAATTTTGTAAACTTGTACGGGTCAACCTTGGTGAGCCATTTAGTATTTGGTGTTTACTATAAGTATGTATGTATGTATGTATGTATGTATGCATGTATGTATGTATGTATGTATGTATGCATGTATGCATGTATGTATGTATGCATGTATGTATTTACGTATGTATGTATGTATGTGTGTGTGTGTGTATGTATGTCTGTCTGTATGTATGTATGTATGTATGTGTGTGTGTGTTTGTGCGTGCGTGCGTGCGTGCGCGTGTTAGGATGTATGTATGTATGTATGTATGAATGTATTAGCATTGCTGTTCGCTATGCACTGTTCTAGGTGTTCATTTGTATATTCATGTAAAATATATATATATATATATATATATATATATATATATATATATATATATATATATATATATATATATGCTTATTTTGTCTTCATTCTTTCAAATCACCTACATATGCGTGCTAATTTATGTTTACGGCTAACGTTCAAAAAGTTTCAAGCGTTTACTTGGGCTTTCACAAATTTTCACAAGATGCATCCAAAACACCTCGGGTAGGTACGGTGAATGAAAATAATAGCCTTACCAGCTTCAGTTGAGAAAAAATGTACAGAAATTTAAGATCTTGAGTTCTTTTGATGAAGAGATCAGCACTATATCGAATGCGACATTTACATTACGTCACACTATATCGTACATATGTGTATGCTTAAATATATAATGTCCGATAAAATAATTACATATATGACAAACAGAAAAGGAAATCATCCTTCCCTACATATTTGTGACAATATACATTCACCAAAGCTATTGAAGGTTTGCACATGTGTGACCTGCGAATTATTATAAAGAAAGTGGCAAGCTATCAGGTTAAATTAAACTAAATGGATAAATAAATTAAACTAAATGGATCTGTTCATGAATGACAAGCTGCAAATATTACAAACTTCACCGACCATATAGTAAACATATTTTTTTTTTTACTTTTCCGTGGACATGGTATATACAAATGTCGAAAGTTGTCATGATGGCAGTAGTAACAGTTGCCCCTATAGGACTGCTTTTAATGTAAATGTTAAAATGGGTCAAATCAAAACAACTGCAGTTTGAAACACTTCTCGTTTGTCTTTATCTTCCATCAGTGTGGCTGTTTTTCGTCTTGGTGAATGTGCGTTCCCTTTTTTGATCGTCTTGAAATGTCTCTGAATAGGTTGACCTTTCTCCTCTGAATCTGTTCCTCCTTACTGCATTTACTGTGTCCGTCCGTTAATTTCCTTTACTGTCACCGTCCGTTAATTTCCTTTACTGTGACCGTCCGTTAATTTTCTTTACTGTATCCGTCCGCTAATTTCGAATAAGCATATCATTTAGACAAGTTTCCTGCTAGATGTTTGCTACAATTTCATGCAAATCAGAAGTAGTTGTGATGTAATTTTGTGAAGTATCGCAAACTTTGGGCTTATCAAATATTTTCATTTTTGCCATTATCACCTCTTTTATGGCGAAATACTAAAAAGTGCGCACGCGACTAGAAAAGACAAAAAGGTAAACCTACACTCTTAAGAACCTCTAGAAAGCATAAAAGTACTTTATTTTGTGGACAACAAACTTTAAAGATAAATATAATCACTTTAATAATTACTTTACAAATAGTTTCCTCCAGATTAAAAACAATAATGTAAAGAGACATTTCATCCAAACTTGGCTTAATTCGGTCTACTTCTTTTTCAAGCATTGTCCTTTTGATCTGCTGACTACATTAGATAGTTCATAATGACTAGAACTACCGTATTTAACGATATTTTTTCCAAACAGTCTGTAGGTCAAATGTCAATTTGCAGTTAAAAGATCCAAGCTGATTGAACTGAAACTATGGTCTAAGCTTTAATGACCCGCTGAAGATACGTTTGTTGTGTATGGTCTAACATATTAAACACAACTCTGTAGAACAGAATAAATACGGCAGTCTTCTAAAGTTTCCATTCAAATGATACACCTTCTGGTAGATATATAGATGGATAATAAACTAAACCAGTAGACACAAAGATGTTATGATGAGTTGATGCCTATCTACCTGCATACATACATACATACATACATACATACATACATACATACATACATACATGCATACATACATACATACATACATGCATACATGCATGCATACATACATACATACATACATACATACAAACATACATATGTGTGTGTGTTATATTAATATACACTAAAACTTTTAGCCTTAAGAATGTACAAATTTAGACACAGCTGAATGGATGTATAATTATAGTTTGCATTATTTCATAGAGCACATTCTGTGTACACCGTTTCTTTGTGGATTCCAAAAATATTCAAAATAAATCTTGTCACTGCTTTTAAATTACTGTGTTCATTTTCATTTGATACATATGAGTGGTTCTTGAATTAAAATTATTTGTATAGTCTTTTTGATTTTTCTGTTGGCGACTTGATTGGCAATTTTGTTTTATTTCTAGATACACGTACATTGTACGAAACATACATTTTAGCGACATTGAAATAGCCGTGTGTGTGTGTGATTTGGATTTTTAAATGTAGCTTTAATAATTGTTTTAGTGATATCGCTCAAATATCTCCAATGTGGCAGTTTATAGTCATGTCGAGTACAAGGTGATTCCTGCCGGAGGCTTGTAGCATTTTGTCCATTGCAGTCACATGATCCTGACACAAGTCGTAACACTAACCTGTTAATGATGAGCGCCTATAGAAGCAGCTATTAGAACCAGTTTTGAAAGTCTTTTGTATGTCTCGACCTGAGTTCGAAACCGCGACCTGGTAATCCTAATCGGACGCTCTAACTACATAGGCCACCGGAGCGGTCCCCATATAGGTATGTATTCCCCATAACAGTTGGATATAACGGACGTAGTACTGTAGTAGAAGCAGTCGTATTAGTTGCAATATAAATATTGGAATACAGTAATGTGCACGTAGAAAATTATTAGCTATACTGTAATCATACGCGTATTATATTATATAAATTATGAGTATTATTGAAGTTTTGTCTGCATATCTACTGCATACAGGATACTTTTAAAAATCGACTATATGTAATTTACGTAGTGACTCTAAAATTCGCAATCAACCTAGTTAAATCATCCGGTGTGTCTTTAAAAATTGCATATCTGGCACTGTGGTATGTTGTGCATGCGTGATTTAAGGTGATATTATATCAACTAGGAATCTGAAGAAGTCGGATTTCATTCCTCAACACCATTGGGCTAATACTGAATGGTTACTGTAATTTATGCAAAAAACAACGAGGTTTTAACATTTTATTTGTCTTAAGCAAATTACTCCATCGTTTGAAGGCCTATTTGTTCATACGTGCATTCATGTACAAACCTGAACTCCTTACAGTATATATGTCTTAAAAGCACTCTGAAACTGGAGCCTAAGGAAAGAACTTGAGAGTGCACTGGTCATTAATTTCTTTCGGTTTTGGCACTTCATCAGCATGTAATTTACAACCCAATTACTGGTTAATACTTAAACATTGGTCGTTCTTTTGTTTGATTGCACCAATTTATATTCAATCTTTAGTGAATCCCATATTTAGATGAATTTGACAGACAATCAAGTGTGACTACAGTTTTTTTAACTATGGCCTATATTTATCTAAAATTAGAAAATCGAACAAATGTTTCATCTTTACAAGATAGTAGGTTCAGTCCTTGGCATGTAGTAGTTTGATATGTTTCAGTAGTTTTCATCTCGTATTATTTTACGACCAAACAACATTCTAAATGTGAAACTTTGAACCTTTTTTTTTTTAAATTAATCAATTTACCTGTCAAGCTCCTTCTCACAACGATTGGAAATAAAATCGAGCTTATCGTGCTAATTTAAGTAACGGGTCACGATCGACGTCTATAAGGCTTATGCATAAATTACTCCGGTACTATTGTCTTTGATTATAAGGCTAAAACAAATGTGATGGATTCAATGATAGGATGTCCGATAATGCGTTTATCGAACAATTTATTTTAAAAAATACATTTTTAATATTTCCAAATAAATTTACAGCGACTTTGTAATTTAGCATAATATTCGATAAATTGCTAGATGAAGTATGATTTTGACAGAATTTGCCGTATTACTTCCAGTTCGTGCTTTAGCACAACCAGATGATGCAAGCAGGTAAGAAATTGATCTAAAGATCACCATCCATATACGATAATGATTTAATGGTTACTTGCTAAGTTAACTTGTAGATAGAGATACTACTAAAATGATTCAAGCAATCTCTCAAATGCCGATTGAAATGTAAAATATGAACGCATTCTAGTAGTTTGTACGTGGAACTAAGGGTTTCTTTACATATTTCCTTAATTTTGTTTGACTTTTTGACTGTGTCCTGGTATTCTAGTATAATCCAATTTGTTGCACTGTATCTATGTCTTAATCTTGGCATCAAAAATAAGGCTGTTCAATAACTCAGATGTTATTCATCATATATCAATATTTTTAAATTATAAGGTCCTTTTTTCATGCAGTATGTTTTTAGAAAGACAAACGTTTTTAGATACACTTGTCTGCTTTTACCAGATGTAATGATCAATATCTTGTTACATCGAATCAAATCTTAAGGTTGCAGTTTAATTTCCTGTTTGAGTCGGTTTCGTGAATAAAAGCATGTCATTTCGAGTGTAAGACCATTTATCCTAGGAATGATTTCTGTTTAGATAACGAAACCGTATGTCGCCTCATGGAGCATGAAACTTGCACACAAATACATTACTGACTATCAATAACTCTCTCTTTAGCCCTGGCATAATTTACTCCAATCTAGTACCCAGAGTAACTCAATGATTCAGTCATCTGCAAGTCTCATTTTCTCCCATCAATGGCCAGATCTCAGGATGCATATACCTCAGAAGGTCTTGGTAAGGCGTACAGTAGGAGAGTACGTGTTTAACATTGCCCGTCGTAAGAAGATTCATACCAAAAAATTTACCATATTCATAAAACTGATTTTAAAACTATTGTGCGTGCTTTTTCTTTTGTGAAATAATGTGTGTTTGTGCGTATTTGTTTATGTGTGTCTGTGCGTTTCCTTGAGTCTTTTCACCGAACTATTAAAATAAATGTCTAAACCTCTGAAGGTCCTGGTGCATGTTGGACAATTAATTATATATTATACATGTTGTGGAACATAGGCAAGATTAGCAACAAACCAGTGGGTCTACGCTATTGCAGGAGCATTGAGAACGATACCGTGATTGGCTATATTTGTAATGATGTATTTCATAATAAGTTATCTTATGTCAATGTGAACACTCAAAGATAAAATAAAAATCAAATTTATTAGTTAAAGCAAATTTTGCAAGTTTTATTGACTTTGTTCTCTAATTTGGGGAGATTAGTGATTTATCAGCTATCAAGATAATTGTTGTACTGTTCGGTCTATTAAAATATTAAATAAAAGATCACATTAAATACTAACTTCAGTTAATTGTTGTAATTTGGATATTTTATTTCATCGCTTGGGCGGCGTAAGTGGTTAAAGCGTCCGCCTCGAAAAGAGGAGGTCGCAGGTTCGAAGCCCGGCAGACTCATGCCAAATACTTTTGTAAAAATGGTACTATCATCTGTCCCGTTTTGCGCTCAGCATTAGGAAGTTAATGCAAGGACTGGTCGGCCCGGAGTCAGGATAATGTGGTTGGGTGGGACATAAAGCCACTTGTCTGCGGCATCTGTATGATGCCCCAGTGTTAATCATAAAAAACTGCCACATTGCAGACATCGTAGCGATATCACTTGAAATTTTTAAAGCTACACTAAAAGTAAACAATCACACATACACACAAACACACTCGTACTAAATTAAAGCTTTGAATTTTAAAAAAAATATTCATATGTTTTCCCTTTTTGTATATTTAGTGATTAATTGTGGAAATTGCCACACTTGTCAACAAGACAATTTTTCCAAAGGGCACATGTAAACATTAAGTTTTTAACAGACCTAGATAAGTCATTTAAGGACAAAATTCAATAAAGACATACACTTCCAGACAAGCATGCAGATAAATACATATATCATATTAATAACGAAAATATATTTTCCTTCAAAACTTAATTTTTCGAATGCATGTTTTGTCAAGTAAACTAATTATGCTTGAAGCTTGATTTATAATACAATGTCTTCTAAACATTACGCGTGTCTGGCCCTCGTTTGTGCTTCTCCATCCTGAGCTAAGTGTAGCGGTCATTAAAATAATGTTTTTGGTTTATTTATTTTCATATTTTCCACTGTTCGTCCTTGCTTGTTCAAACTACTCCATCCTTTCGAACTCCCATTCGTTCAGACGTCCGTTCATGAACAAACCTGAACTCCCTACAGGGTCCGAAAAGTATGTTTGTTCTATTTGTCAAAACGCCTGTATAGCTGCAGCCCAAGGTAGGAAATAGGGTGCACTGACCTTTCATTTCTTAAAATTATGGCTTTTCAACAATATCAAATCGACAATAAATTGTTTTGTGAAGTTTTAAACATTGGCTGCTATTTTATTGTTTGATTGCAGCCAAATCGATCATGGCTTAAGCGGATCATATAATTGGATAAATTCGATAATCAATCATGACCATGTTTTTGCAATAATACCCATTATTTCTCTAAAATCAGGCAATCGAACGGCGTGTTTGCAATCAGGCATTCTGATGCTGCTTCCTCCAGAGTTTCATCTTTTCAATATGGTAGATTCACTCATTGGCATAGCATGACCATTTTCGAGTTTGCATCCTCGAATTTCATGCAACCTAACATATTTCAGACGCTGTAAGTTCTAACCTTTTCTCATTTTAAATTTAATCAAATTATCTGTAAATCTCCTTGTTGAAAATAAATTCGAGTTTAGCGTGCTTTCTTAAGTAAATTATCTGGATCGATGTATAACGGGCTTATGCATAAATTATTTTGGCCGTACCATTTTTATTATAATAGTAAAATATCATGATGATTCAGTAAAAGGATGTAGAATAAATGTGATTATTGTCAATTTTTGTCATTTTATACAAATATATTGACTATAATAGATCTAAGATACGCCAATGGCTTCTGGATATTTAAAAAAAAATATTTGCAAACAAATTTACATTAAATATGCAATGTAAATACATAATGGCTACATTTCTAGATGAAGTACGATTTTGACATATTTCGCCGAGTTACTGCCAGCTGTTGTCTTCGCACACCCAGATGATGTAAGCTGTTAACATATTAACCTAGATGGCACCATCTAAATAGTCCGATGCTTTAAAGACTGGTAACTAATTTAACGTTTAGATGAAGATACAACATATACAGTTAGGCTACTGGCGTTTTCATATCAACAATGGGAAAATATTCAAGCAATCTCGCAAATGTTAAGTGAAATTTAAAATATGAATTTATCCTAGTAGTTTGTACTTCGACTGTATCATTTATTTATTTATGTTGTTTATTTTGTTTGACTGTCATTGTGTTCTAGTACAATCGAACTATTGTACTGCATTATCACTTAATCTCAGCCTGTTCGATGAACGCACAGAAAATGCTGCTCTTCAATAACAAATTCATTTAACATATTTCCCGCTTTTTAAGTTACACGGTTTTGTTTTGTCTCTACATTATGCTTTTATAATCAAATTTGTGTAGAGACACTTGTATGCTACTACCAAATGACCGGCACTGGTCAACATCTTATCACATCGAATCAAATCTTAAGGTCTGCAGTTTTCTTTCCTGTTTGAGAAGGTTTCGTGAATAAACTTATGGCAAGTCGAGTGTAAGACAATATGTTAAACGGATGCTGGCTGTTTAGATAACGAAACAGTGTTTTTCCTCACTGTGCAGGAAACTTGGATACACAAAATATATCACGGACAAAACTATGACATTCTGTGTAGCCCATACAAGTTATAATACCAATGCCATATATTGTCATTAACTGTATTTCACCACAGTCAAGATGAGTGCAATAATACTGTACAAGCAGTGACAGACAGATAGACACAGACAGACACACAGACAGGCATATAGCAAAAAATCAAACTATTATATTCATTATATTACTTGTAAAATAAAGATTGTTAGGTAAAAAAAGAAGTACCTCGGCTCGAAAGAAAAGTTCCCCCCCCCCCTCCCGCGCGTAAATTGAACAGTCGATCACCGTTTTTAACTAGAGAGCAAAGTCGCAAAATATTTCTCTATCTTTCTGAATCAGTTTAGGCTTAAGTCGGGCATTGCTTTTTCAAAACACAGTGTTTGCTAAATGTAACTTATGAACAGTTTATGACATAGACATTTTAAAACTATTACGCGTACTTTAACGTATGTGAAATAAATAGGTTGTATGTGTCTGTGTGTCCTTGAGTCATTTTTCTGAACTATTAAAATCAGTGTCAAAACCCCAGAAGGCCGTTCTGCATATTTCCAATGAATTATAGATATTGTATGTTATCGAAACTCATATGAACACATTTGGAATAATAACAAACCAATAGGTCTGCATACACTGTTTCATGAGCATTGAGAAAAATAAGGTGATAGGTTATACTTCCTGTTTATTTTTGCATAACTGTAAGATTTACTATATGCCAGATTTGATCCTTGTGGTAAATTCCAGACCATTTCATACTATTGTCTTTATTCTCATTAGTTATCATTATTATTGACTTCCACTCATCATGTCTTTTATTCATAGCACGGCATACATGCTCCAATAAATGAACATCATTTTGCTATAAAAATTTGTTTGAATGCTTTACATATTAATACCTGAGTTTGACCTGTTTGCCATTTAATTTGCTTCCTCATTTAATTTGTTATTTTGTCCGCAGAAGCACGACGACTTTATTAGCTACTTCATGCTGACAAAACAAATTTAAATTTGCAAAGTGACTGATCTCCAAAATGTACTAATGTTGACTAAAACCATTAAATAGATCGATTTCGTTAAAAATAAACATATCCCATACTAAACCACATAGGCTCTAACAAAGAAAAAGGCTGTCACGGCTCCTGAAAACGTCCCTAAACGCTTAACCTGGAATTCATTAACTCGGGATAATTGTCTCCGAAAATACCGCATTGTCAGTTTGAAAACATTACCCACAAGACATTGTGTGCTTCAATACTGCTTTCGCACAAACACAAGAAGACTGTAGTGTACACAATGTGATACTCGTGCTAAACTGTGCCTTACACTATGTGATCTACATTGTTCTTTTCATGTCAATGTTTAAAAAAAAAGCACTCAAAGATAACATATCAACGAGATTTAGTAGTTAACACAAATCAATGGTTGTTTTATAGACTTTGTCCTCTAACCTGCGAAGAAAAGTGATTACTCAACGATGAAGATAATTGCTTCATTTGTCGCGCTAAATTGTAACATGCTCTCTGTGACCTACTTTGCCTCGCTCAGATCAATTGGCACAAAAATATACTCAAAGATACAAATAAACCAGATTTATTAATTCTCGCAACTATGGACTTATTTTATATACCTTCAATCTTTTAACGATGAATGATTTAATGGTCATGAAGGTAATTGTTTTCTTGTTCGGTCTAGTAAAAATAGTTAATCAAAGTCCACATTAAACTGTAACCTTATTTCATTGTTGAAATTTACATATTTAATTTACATTTTCTGGTTTCAGTAAAAGTATAATATCCACTTTGTGAAATGGCACAGTATGGTCCATTTGCAACCTCATTTGTATTCTCATTCGTGTGTAATTTCATATATTTCGCAATTCTTCTATTTAATCTATCTTTTGTTACATGCATTATAAATGCACCTACCTCTATTTGTTCATCCGTTTAATTGCGCATTGTAATCAATTTATTTTAAAATGGGCCAATGGAATTGCAAACTAAATAATTTATATTTTTAATGGCAGTCTTAATAATAATGAATTTGAAGAAATAAGTCTTCAGGAAAATCATAAGGCTCATAGTTTGATATAAATATATACAATTCTTAGGATATTTGGTACATTATTTTTTCTTTCTAAAAATCAATAAGTGCGATTAAATTCTTGTCCCGCATTGACTTTTTCAGACATCAAAAAGATTGTATACGTCAAAGTTGGTGTGAAAAAAGTCCAATCAGTCAACAAAATGTGTAACTTCAGTTCTGGCAATAACGAACTATTAGTTCATGACAAACACTAATCATTTTTGAAAACAATTTAACAAGATATTATAGAAAATCAGTGATAAGATTAACGTCGGTGTGCCATTCCATCTTAATAATATTCAATAACTTTAATTCATCTTAGATTCCTCAGTTTACTAGATAAAAACTGAACATAAGAGGAATAGTACGAGACGTGCATTGGACTCCAGTGTATAGCATTGGACTCCACTTTAGTGAACTTTTCTGCAAGTATTTTAGGACGGTAGCCTAAATCACTGAAATAAAGAAGATACATTTGCTTCCATTTCCACTAGTAGGGAAGTGTCACTTTAATTACCCTTTATGTTACATAACTGAGTGACTTTCTCTAAGGCTGAATGGTAATGTCGCACCGGGAACATTGTCTTCTACGGAAGCCCGTTAGCGACAGGTGAAAACAAAAATAAAATTTGCGTTTTCATGAGACTGTATTGCGTTATATCGCGATAATATTTCTTTTCATGAGGCGTTAAGAAGCATCCGTAGTCTTCAGTTAACTGTCACTATTTAAATTTAGTGTCCATGTTACGAAGTTCGTATGCATGGTTTAAAACAAAGGCCACCCTTGTGAGGGTCTACTATGTTCGACCTGAAGTCATTACGAGTGGCGTCCCATCCGCCATAACTTAACATTGTAAGTTGTGATGAGTCAATACGTAACCTGCCTTTTGGATGTCAAGGTGGATTTGTTAGTAGTGTTGTTGTTGTTGATATTGTTGCGCAATGAAAAGACCTTTCTCTGTGCAAGACACCAAGTTAGAGAAAGATTGCTATACATTTGGCCTAAAGCGTCATTATACATTCACTGGTCTCCTTTTGAAACTGTCTCTGTGAAAATAAAACCAAGCAAAACTTATTGTTTCACCTGAATACAAGGCCAAACGTTTGGTCTTCAATACAGGACTGGGTTAATGGTAGTGACAATATTCACAGACGTTTCATTTTCAACAAGAGTTCTCTCTCTCTCTACTTTTTCTTCCTATTGCTGAGATTGCAACCGCTGCGGGAACCACTCCGGAATCTTAGTGGTTAGAGCGTCAGATGAAGGAGGTCACAGGTCCGAACACCAGCCGAGTCATACCAGAAATGTATTTGAACTCACAAAAAATGCCTGCTCTGATTGGACACTTTCATTTCCCCGAGATAAACAAAGATAAGCATACGTTTTATTCAACATTTTATATCTTCGGTTATTAATTCATTGCACTTTCAGAAGTTGGCATTGTCTAATCTTGCATACTTTGTTTTCCCCATTTTAATAACTTCTAAAGTTTGTAAACTTGAGACTAATTTTGAGCACAATGGAACAACATTTTGGTCAGCTGTTTTGTTAAATGATGCATAATTTCCAAAAGTTCAATATCCAAAGGCAATGCAGCCACAGTCTGTGAATGTAACATATAGGTGTGACAACGTTCTATCTATTGTGCATGGTGCGATGGTAACCAGTTTCACATTACACGTGTCGCTTTCTCAGAATCTCATATTATATGAAAAGCGCCTCCATAAACAACACATAGGCATTATTATCGCATGAATTAAATCTGGTTGCATAGATGAAACAATAAAGTTGCAATCCTTAAAACAGTCTCTTGAATAATTCCTTCGTTTTTCGTACAAGACAGTATTTATCAACAGCAATGATGCTCACAATAAACCTCTTCCACCGCCTCCACCCCCATGATGAAAAGTGAGCTATTTGAAACAAAATGCCCATTATATTCTCTCAACATAGCAACCATTGTTACGCTAAAAGACAGGAACATGAAACTTGAAACAATTATTACTGAGATATCACTAATAAATCCTACAGTTTGGAAAGGGATAGAACAGATGAGGTTTATGAAGGTTTAAGATCAAAGATTAAAATATTTGCTAATTTTTCTAACACTAAATAATGGAAGATGTGCCCTTTATTTCTACTTTAATTAATAATGAATGAAAAGAACATTTTCACTATATATTTCCTTTCACTTAATGCAGAAATTTGAAATATAAGCTGATTTTATTGCTGTGTTCTAAATCATCTACGTTTCCCATTATTAAAGTCTTATCAAACACAATACTTCTGCGATGCCACTCAAAGTTAATATCCTGTGTACTCGTGTCACTTAATGCTAATTTCATCTGTTCTCCAGAATCCTGACTGTGTCCTTATATTCCTGGTTTATACAAAGAATAACTGAATTAATTGGAGTTAAAAAAAAAGAAAAAATGCTTCCATTTATCTGAATATTATAATTAATTGTTCTTCCCAAAGTTATTTATAACTGTATAAAAGGAGTACTGATAAACATACATGTTACATGTGTAATTGGTGCCATTTTCGTTTAAGAGCAGAAAGGCAATGTGGTGAATGTGAGTGTAATGTTTGACGGCCATGCATGCACCAACAAGACCATGGGGAAATGCGTGTGTTTCAGGTTTCATTGGCAATTACTAGACCATCAAGACCAAGGAGTAAATGTGTGTGTGTGTGTGTGTGTGTGTGTGTGTGTGTGTGTGCATGTGTGTGAAAGTTCATGTCAATTCGTATACCAATAAGATCATGGGGTGACTATTTGCATGTAAACTTTTCATTGCAACCTTTAAACCAAAACGACGGATTACTTATATCTTTTATAACGTATTAGTAAATAAAGATATAATTTTATATAAAAGTAATCATTAATTTTCATTCTATTCAAATCTCTCTGCAATTATTTTCAAACAGGCGAATGTTATTTTTAATATGTTCATTTGCAATTTAAAGAAAGACGAAATCAAGTGAAACATTGTAATATAGAATTAAAAAATAATACATTTTAGCATTTATCCAATCACAGATCTAACATATTGAGAAGAATGTTACTGTAGTTTTCAAACGGAAACTCATATCACAAATATTAAAATATCGAAATTGACAAATCTTCTTCATTTAGACCGTGTTACTAACTAGGGAATTAAATCCTTTCTGTGCAGACATCGTGCAAAATAACATGATTTCGATTTGAAAAAATGAGCCGTTCCTGCAGACACTACATGTTTGTATGCATGCATGTATGTATGTGTGTGTGTGTCTATGCATGCATGTATGAATGTATGTGTGTGTATGTATGTATGTATGTATGTATGTATGTATGTTCGTATGTATGTATGTATGTATGTATGTATGCATGTATATATGTATGTATGTATGATGTATGTATGTATGTATGTATGTATGTATGTATGCATGTATGTATGTATGTATGTATGCATGTATGTATGTATGTATGTATGTATGTATGTATGTATGTATGCATGTATGTATGTATGTACGTATGCATGTATGTACGTAGGTGTGTGTGTGTGTGTGCGTGTCTGTATGCATGTATGTATGTATGTATGCATGCATGCATGCATGCATTCATGCATGTATGTATGTATGTATGTATGTATGTATGTATGTGTGTGTGTATGCATGTATGTATGTATGTACGTATGTATGTGTGTGTGTGTGTGCGTGTCTGTATGTATGTATGTACAGTAAACGTGAGATACTTAGTATTCAAAATACCTTTATTATCATTTTAGACCGTTATTAGGATTTTTTTACAATTGTTCGTCAATGGAATTGTTCAGACTATGACCAGTGATCTCTTGGTTTTATACCAAATATCATAGAGAGGCATACTCATGGCAAGGGCTATCGCATATCTATCAGATACGTACCATTTTATACGTGAAAATACTCATTTAGAATGAAAACTGCAACTGAAGGTCTTGGTATAAAGGTAAGGGCCCCAGATCAACTCAAGGGTTCATGTATAAAGAGTGTACGTAATGGCCCAAAACGTAAACGTACGATATAATTTTACGGCATGGGTTCTGCTCGACTACCTTTATTTAGTCGCGAGTTCCTCGAAATCGGCTCCATCAAATTTCTTTAATCGTTTTCTTCTGTTAGAAATGGACCTTATTTCGATACTTTATAAGAGGTGTTGAATGGTTACATAATGGTTAGATGAGTGCAAACTATTGATTCAATTTATTAACATTTGCGTGTTTGACGTAGCCTGTACCTCCTAAGGCGCCCCTGATTTCATTGTTTCGTCTCTACGAACGTCATCAGGATATCCTTCGTAGGTGGACTCTGCCTCATAGAGATCAATTATCAATGAAGGGTTCATGTATAAAGATTGGAAGTAATGGCCCAAATATAAGTGTACGATATAATCTTACGGAACGTCTTATGTTCGCCTTCCTTTATTTAGTCGCGAGTTTCTAGAAATGATCCGACGAATCTTCTTTAGATTAGAAAGGGTCTTTATTTCCATAAAACATCTAAGTAACGGTTCCGTGAGAACAAACTATATACAGTTTACTAAGATTTGCGTGTTTTTCATATCCGGTACCCCATAAGGCGCACCTTATTTCGCTGTTTCGTCTCCACGAAATTCGTCAGAAGTTCTTTCGCAGCTGCACTCTTATCTCCTAAAGATAATATATCATAATGTTCCGAAGTGTGTTTTGCTCGACTTGCCTTGTTTAGTTTCTCGAAATCGGCTCCAAGAATTTTCTTCAACCTTTTCTGCTGTTGGAAACGGGCTTTTTCAATACTGTATAAGAGGCGCTGAAATCTAGATATAAGTAACGGTTCCATCAGTACAAGCTATTGATACAGTTTATCAAGATATGCGTGTTTTTCATAGCCGGCAACCCCTAAGGCGCCCCTTATTTCGCTGTTTCTTCCCCACGAAATTCTCCAGGACTTTATTTGTAGTTGCACTCTATATATTAGAGGTAAAATATCAATCAAGTGTTAATGTATAAAGAGTAGACGTAATGGCCCAAATGTATACGTACAATATATTCTTAGGACATTGAAATCAAAATCGTTTAAGTAATGGTTCCATGTGTATCACATTTTGACACATCTTATTCACATTTGTGTGTTTGTGTGTTTCTCATAGCCGGTACCAACTAAGGCTCATCACTTGTTTCGTTTTTTCGTTTCCACGAAATTCGTCAGGACTTCCTTCGTATATGCACTCTATCTCCTAGAGATAAGATATCAATCAACGGTTCATGTATAAAAAGTGGTCGCAATGGCCCAAATATAAGCATATGATCTAATATTACCGCACGTGTTCTGTTCGACTTCTTTTATTTAGTCGCGAGTATCTCATATTTTGGTACACCAATTTCCTATAAACTTTTTCTGCTGTTAAAAAGGGTCCATTTTTCGATACTGTATAAGAGGCGTGGAAATCAAAATCACCGTAGTAGGGGTTACATTAGTACTAAATATTGATACAGTTTATTAACATTTGCGTATTTTTCATAGCCGGTAACATCTTAAGCGCCCCTTATTTCCCAGTTTCGTCTCAACAAAATTAGTCAGGACTTCCTTTGGAGGTGGACTCTATCTCCTAGAGATAAAATATATATCAATGGTTCATGTATATAGAGTGGACGTAACGGCCCAAATGTAAACGTACGATATGATCTTACGGCATGTATTCTGTTCGACTTTATTAAGTCGCGAGTTTCTCGAAATCGGCTCAACGAATTTTCTTGAAGCTTGTTATGGTGTTAGAAAGGGGCCTCATTCTGATACTGTATAAGATGCGTTAAAATCAATGCCCTCTAAGTAAGCGTTCCATGAGTACAAACTATTGATACAGTTTATTAATATTTGCGTGTTTTCATAGCCGGTACCCCCTAAGACGCCCATTGTTTCGCAGTTTACACCAACACTTCACAAGGACATGATTTCTCCTTGTATCATTTCCCTAACGTAGCGGTAGTATTTCAAGCCTTGAAAATATACAACTCAAACACGAAATGCAGGGAACTATTTTACCTGTGCTACCTCAGGCCAGTCAAATTATGCTTTTATACCTAATTTCGCCTGTAACCTTGAACCATATATATCATCATGGAAATAACACAAGCCATCTCTGGACAACGGAACCATCCCTTCTTAATTACTATGTTGTACAATTTACCAGTAACCAATCACGAATACTGTAAATGGACTCAAATAATCGTTCCATAATGTTTGTTTTTAATAGAGACTACTCAGCTCAGGTACGCGGATGGGATTCTGACCTGAACTCAATGTAAAATTAAACCATGGCATCCTGGAATCTCAACAACACTGCAATCTGTGATGTTTGCTCCTAGCAATTATTTAAATAGTATGTCGGAAGACACCGACTTCCCAATATGAAACAAGTGATCACAAAAATCTATGAAATCTTGATAATAGAGAGCTATGTGCAAATGGCGGATACTTGAAACTTTATTACAATACCAAAGATGGGTCTATTAAAAACTGTACACAAATGTAAACGTAATATAAAGTCTTACGTCGTGTGTTGTGCTCTCCTAACTTTATCTGGCCGAGAATTTCTCGAAATTGGTTCGAAGTGTTAGCTTCCCCTTTTTCCTACTGTTATTTAGGTAATATCCAAGAGGTATTGTAATCGAAATCCTTTTAGTAGAGGTTCAATTACAGCACAATTTTGATAGAATCCATCAACATTTTAGTGTTGTTTATACCCGGTACCCATCGTTATACTTATCGACGATGTTCGTCAGGACTTCCTTCGTGGTTGGACTCTATCACACAGAGATAAAATATCAGAGAAGGTCCATTATCATGACTCTTTACAAAGCATAGAAACCCATTTATATACGGAAGGTGTAATCTTTTGATCATATGTGTTGTACCCGACCTCTTTCATCTAACCGCGAATTCGTCTAAATCGTCTCGACGAATATTCTTATAAGGTTTTCTACTGTTGGGATCAGTCACTCATTTAGGACTTTCAAACATGGGATGAAATCAAAATTCTCTGAGTTAGGTTTCAGACATGGCAAAGTGGCTGCAATCTGTTTTCCACATGCATTAGACAAACACCATCAGAAATGATTTTGGGAGTCAAATACATCACTGTTTAGAAGATCTTGTACACTAACCAATGTCAAAATCATTTTAGGGGTGAACTGTAAGGATCCAGATGTGGACTGAAGATGTAATCTGCTAATGGACTTTGTTACAACTATCATATATTAATCTCCGGATTCCAAATAATCTGGTCTACTGATATTCTTTAAACTTTTCCTACAGTTTAAAGACATTCCTAACTAGATATTATCCAAGAGGCCTTGCAATCACCATCGTCTGGTTAAGGGCTCAATAATTACAATCTTTTCAATCGGTCCAAATTGTGCATCTTTTTCATACCCGGTGCTGGTAGTTCGCCCCTTTTCTCTCTGATTCCTCTCGATGAGATTCGTCAGAACTTCCTTCATGGCTAGACACTATCCCCTAGAGATAAAATGTCAGAGAAAGATCCATGTCAAAACTGGTTAAAAAGGGGAAGCATTGGGCCACCAGTATAAGTAAGATATAATCTTAGTGCGATAGGTGTTGTACTCTCACCTCCTCCCTTTATGTATCCCCAATTTCCGGAAATCGGTTAAACGAATTGTTTTGATGACTTTGGCTTCTCTTGGAACAGATTCCTGAATAGAATCTGTCCGTCAGACGTTGCAATCAACATATTTTAAGTACGAGTTTAATTCGTACTAACTTTTGCTAGATTTGATCCACACTGAGTGTGCTTCATGCACATACCCGTATGCTTGTTTATCCAGTTCCAAGGACTTCAAGACAACAATGTCAACTGAAGGCTTCTTAAACCCGTAGATACATGAAATACTTGAAGTAATTCTTCTTTGAGCACATTATGACCACAAAAGAGAAATCTCCAGTTTCACACTTGTATGTTTTTGTGGTTTCACTTCACGTTTACTTGAGTCATAAGTAAGCTATACAAATCAGAATATAAATAGTTCGCGCCATGCAGAGTAGGACACGACCCAAACACATAGCACAACTAATTAATCCTGTCTCAAATTACGAATTATATATACCCACCAATATCCTTACCCCTTCCTACACCTAATCCAGGAGTTTTCTCTAATCAGCTTTATATAGCTGGCACCAAGGAAGACTCTTATTTCTCTAACTGGCTTGTTATAACACTAATGCATGCCCAGAAGGGCTTTTAATCTTCGATAAGTAAGTCATACCCAATTACTTATTGAACTATTAATAAAGAATGAATAGCCAACTGGATGCTAATAAGGAATATCCTAACCCCTTCCTACACATAGTCCTGGATTTGCCTCTAGTCAGTTTTATATAGTTAGCACCAAAGAACAATTGTATTTGTTTAGCTGACTTAAAATAACACCAATACATGGAGTATACTGTACTTACAGATCTTATAGGTCATATTCATGAGGTAATGATTTCCCATATTAAAGTAAGTAGGGAAGTATTCAAGAGCCCTTTTTATCTAATTTGGTTGGCTGAAATGCGGTTGTAGCCGATGAGTACCCGGATCGGTTAACACGGGATAAGTTTCTTTTTAACTAAACTAATCTGTCTAATACCATTTCTAAACAATAGTATATCCCGCAAACCAGACACCATGCACATTTAAATGTGTCTAGTTATCATGAAGTAACTAATACATTAGTTGTGGTTCAATGGACACAATAAAATGAAAGGGTCGTTTACGGAGGAAATGAGAAAACAAAAAACAAAAAAAATCAAGCAATACAATATCAAGCATTCAAACACAATTGTTATAGCAAAATAAAAGAAAGTCAATAGAGCATGCATATATTGTTGGAAAAAATAAGAAATGATAAATAAAAGTCAATGAAAATATAACGAATTAGAATAAAGTAAATTTTATGACCGGGTCTAGAATTTTGTTAAAAGGATCACATCTGGCTTATAGTAAATTGTACAATTATGAATACATCAGTTGCAGCTATTTCCATATCTTTATCAATGTTCCTGCAACAGTGTAGACCCATTGGTTTGCTGTTTTTCCAGCCAATGTTTATACGTTTCGATCGCATGCATGATATGTAATTCATTCGCACAACGTCCTGGGATTCTGACGCTGATTGTAATAGTTTGGATGAATAACTCAAGGCCACACATATTTATTTTGCACGTGAATAAGCACGTACAATAGATTCAGAACTCTTGAAAGCATGGCACTATTCATACTTTACATTAGCAAATACAGTGTTTTGAAAAACTAATGCCGGATCTACACTGATTCATAAAGATAGAGTGAATACAGTTTGCGACTTTGAGCTCTAGTGAACATAGGGAATTGACTGCTTAATTAACGCATCGAGTGGAGTTTGAACTTTTCGTTTGAGCCGAGATATTTATTTATTTTATCGTACAGTCTTTATTTTACCACCAAAATAAGGGATATATCTAGCTTTTGTCCTTTGAATCATTTTACGACAAGCAACTTACTGTACACCTAGTGGATATCTTCGGAGGTATATGCGGCCTGGGAATAAGAATCCTCTGACCATTAATAAGGGAAATGGAAACATGCATACAACAGCACCACTGAGCTAATATGGGCACCAGAATGGCGTGAATGGAATCGGGTTTTAAGGATAGAAGGTCTTTAATCTCAACTGGTCTTCCAATATATGTCTGTCTATATGTCTGTATGTTCGTCTATATGTCTGCTGTCCTTCAGTCTGTCTGTCTAGCTCTTCTTATGCAACATTCTGACAATGCTCTTGAATGTCGTGATATACAGTTAATGACACTATATAAAATTGGTAACAAAACTTGTATGGGATAAAGAGAAAGTCATAGATAAGACAGCAGTGTGTGTGTGTGTGTGTGTGTGTGTGTGTCTGCGTGTGTGTGTGAGTGAGTGCACGTTTTGTGCTCCATGAGGCGACATGCTGTTTTGTTATGTTAATAGCCAGCATCCGTTTAACTAATTGTGCTACACTCGAGTTTCCATACTTATATTCACGAAACCCACTCAAACAGGATACGAAATTGCAACCCATAAGATTTGATTATATGCGATAAGATGTTGATCATTACAGATCATCGGGTTGTAGCAGATAAGAGTCTATACAAAAGTTTGTTTTTAAAGGCATAATACATGGAAAAAACAAAACCTTATAACTTAAAAGGAGCGTAGTATATTGAATAAATCTGAGTTATTGAAAAGCAGCATTTTTTTGCGCTCATCGAAAATGCTAATATTAGGATATAAAATAGTAAAACAAATTTCGATTACACTAGAAGGCGATGACACGGTTCAATAAAAAACCATGAACAAATGTATAACTAAACTCAACATACATTCGAATTAGGAACTAGTAGGATGTGTACATATTTTAAATTTTACTCAGCATTTGACAGATTGCTTGAATATTTTACCATCGTTGATATGAAAATGGCATCAGCCTAACTTTGTGTTGTATCTTCATCTGCAAGTTAAGTTAGCAATAATAATCCCATCGACTTAGCTATCGGCCAATCTCCTTGCTTTCAGTCTGTTTTAAGTACGTGAGCGCCTCATCCTCCAACGAACTGATCCAGATGTAGCCAATATCATAACTGTCTGGCAAGCAGGCTTCAGTCATTGCCGTAGCAATAGCGTTCATGTCCTTGCCCTGACTACGTTTGTTGGAAACGGTTTTCAGATGAACCAAAAAAACTGGATTTGTTTATCTTGATTTAACAGCGGCTTATGACAAGTTCTTGCATGCAAGGCTATTGTTAAAACTGTCAATAGTATCGCCGCGCTGGATACTTTAGGCTATCGAACTGTTATTTCGAGACAGGCCCTTGAGAAGGCAGATCCGACAGAGAGTTTAGCTCGTGGAAGCGTCAGACTAATGGACTCCCACAAATGTCTGGTCTTTTGCCAAGTTTGTTCAATGTCTTTATCAACGACTTACCTCTAACATAGTCCCCCAAGCTAAAGTCTGCAAATGATATTGCTCTCGGAACCCAAAGTCGCTCATTTGCTGGGGTTCAGGAGGTAATAAGCAAGGACCTATAATAAATGACGGGCTTCTTCGAGAAATGGTGTCTTCAGCCAAGCGCAACAAAAACCGTCTCCAGTTTCTTCCACCTTAGCAATGGAAACGCGAACCTTGAGCTTTGCATCCTCCTCAATGGGCAGCAAATAAAACACGACCCGACAAGAACATACCTTGGTGTGACTCTGAACAGATCACTGACATTCTACAACAAGCTGAAGAAAAGTGCAGCAAAACCTAGCTCTCAAAACAACATACTCCGCAAACCGGCTGGCTAAATCTGGGACGCTAGTTCTCAAAAATCCAGAATAGTACTGGCCCTATGTCATTCGACAGCCTATTATTGCTCTCCCGTCTGGGTTCGATCTTCCCACACCAAGCCAATTGATGTCCATCTCAACACAACAATGCGCATACTCTCTGGAACAGTACGTCCTACCCGTTTACGTCTTACCCGTTTGCCACGGCTGCCAGTAATCAGCGACATTCCTCCTCCACATCTGCGTCGCTAGAACGCAAACACAAACGTGTTGGCTAACTTATATGCAAGTGAGAAACTTCCAATGTACATGGACAACACCTCACATCCAGCAGTCCGCTTGACTTCGAGACGCCCGATTTAGTTAGGTTCGTTGCCGGCGGATATGAAATCGATTTCAGCATGGATTGTCGAGCGGTCTTCAGTAGATGTTGTAAACCACTCCGTCGTAGCTGAGCAATCTATCTATCCTCCTGGCTTCAACCTTCCATGTCATATGTGGACTACACTGAACCACATGCGGACATGACAGGGTACTTGTGCAGTCAACCCTGTCCGACGGAGCTAGGCCGCTGATTATTCATATTGCTGTGGAGCTCTACAGACCATGTCACACATTGTGAACAACTCTCCACTGACATAGTTCCCTGGCGGACTGCAGGCTCGGCACCTTGCTGATGATGACATTGTTAAATGGTTTAGCACCCACTGTACACGATAAATAAAAATAGTTAAGTTAACAATCAATCTATAATTTTATCAGATTATTTATATCGTTCTTTTCCTTTGTTTCCAAAAAATGCCTGTAAACAAACCTTAATAAGTTTAGTATCGTATCCTCGTACCAATCAAATCTATTGTGAGTCGAATGGTCTACTGATTGTATGCTGCCATGATTGTGTAATTTAGGTTTAATAAAACTAATTTCAAGAAATGTCGCATCTAGATTTTTGTTTTATCATTTAAAATGGAATGAAAATAACCAGATCATTAATTAAATCATTAAGAATTTCAATACCGGCATCATTTAAGGATTTGTATTGAACTTCCGTGGAACAAAATTTTAAATACTCAGGGATAACAAGTCATGTGGACCTTTGGGATCCTCTTTCCAATTAGATACTGCCAACTTACAAAATACTCCTAATTTCCTCCTCCCACATTTCCAAGTATCATTTATACTGATTAGGTTCAGCCACACCCAATCATCGTTTCCAGGAATCTGTTAACCCATCTTATCTTAGTATATCTAATGAATGAATACATTTGCATCCTATTTAATCCAGCCTCATTCTCCGGGTAAGCAAGCGTATCACGTTTAGTGCTCTATACTTGTACACCTAATACAAACTAATAAGATTTAGTTCTGCTTCACTTGTAGCTGATATACCTGGAAATTCTCACGTGCCTTTGATGAATTCAATAGGTTTTCCAAATACATACTAAACCCGTCCAATATTTTCAATTTATTTAAATTTGTGGAAAAAGAAACAACAAATATAGTATTCGGTTATTTATTGGTTGTTGACACCTGAACATCAATAGTTCTTGCCATAGACGGATACCCTATGAAATGCCAACTGATATCGTGGGGAATGTAATCTGTGTAGTTAAGCTGTTAATTATCGTATGTAGTAAGTGTTGCAAAATATAGTATTCAATCCATTATTAAAATACAATTATCAAAAGATTTTGAAACGTATTATAAGTTTGTTTGGAAATTAGCAAAATTTTAAAAGCAATACAATTAATTACTGTTTTCGTAACGTCAGATTACAGTTTATTGCAACTTAAAGCATTGCAAGTAAAGCAATGGTTTTATTGGTAGTTTTTTCCATGTGACATGCATTTATGTAAAAATATGTTGCTGAGGGTCACAATATGACAAGCAAATATATTTTAATTATTTTCTCATAGAGTTTCGAGAATCACCCTGACTTCACTAATGCTGTCGTAGAACTTGTCTGCTGCTGGTTTGAATGTGTCAACAGCTTCCTTATATTCGCGCAGTGCTGCGTCTAGCTGATCCCTCTCAATCGCTCCAGTGATGGCTCCAATGATCATATCAATACCAAGAAATATGACGGTTACGACGACTGTTGTAATGGCGCATGCGCCCAATGTTCCAACCGAAGCAGCCAATGATGTCAAGACTAGCCCCGTTCTGATGGCCCCCATGAGAAATAGAGCACTAGCTGTATATCCAACGCTCATGGAACCTGTCGTCACCTTTGTAACTATGTCAAGTTTGTCTAAGAAACTAAGGTCGATTGAATGTAATTTCTCGAAAAGTTCCGGACTCATACGACATTTTACTTCCAACCGATGCTGTTCCAGATATTCTTCAATTTCGTGAAGCCGTTGTTTGATGACGTCGCAATTGGTTTTGATTGTCTTGTCGTTGTCAATAGATACTTTTGTGAAATTCCTTCCAGGAAGATGTCGTTCTACAGCCTCGATGAGGAGGTTAGTTGCGTCACAACATCGTTGCAAAAGACTGAAGAGCTCACCAGCAAGTCGATGAATCTCTTCCCTCTTTTTCTCATTTTCCGGGTAAAATATTTCTGACCAGTTTATTCCCATCGTAGTAGATCTGATATAAAGAAATTTTTATGAGTATTTCTATCACAAGTAGGAAACGTTACTCATGTCACTTTAATATAATTTCCCAATCAAAAAATCTTGGAGCAAGGGAAGTTGACTTTGTCATGACAAAGGCATGTCAACACAACGCTAATCAGAGGATGCCGATTTCGTATTAAATTATAAAATATAATAACAAACAAAAATATATATATGCTTGGTCGCTGTGAAGAGAGAACAAAAGTAAGATGTGTTCAACAGACTCTTTAAAAAAACAACTTATTTACGTTTTAAAAATAGTAACTAGATCATTTTCTGCATTTCGTCAATATTCTGTCGCTTTCTCTGTAATGATAAGGCTGATTTGGCTGCTTTCTCCTGTTAGGTATGTAATGATTCTTCCAAACTGGCTACTCTCTGCTGGCAACTGTGGAATCATACTGTTTCACTAGTCACTAGCTATTGTTGCCTTTTTTAGAATGCTACTACTACTAGAGTTGTACGATATTACGTCCGTTACCAGGACAAATAATATCCGGCTAATATACCAATATGGGGACTGCTCCATTGGCATAAGTGGTTAGAGCGTCCGCCTCAGATGCGGAAGGTCGCGGGTTTGAACCCAGTCGAGTCATACCAAAGACTTATACAAATGGCAGCTGCTTCACCTGGCACTAGCATTGACAGCTTAGTGTTAGGACTGGCCGGATAGGTGTCCGAATAATGTGACTGGGTGGAACATGGTGCTTCATGTCAGTGTTAGGGTAGATTAATATAACACACACACACACACACACACACACACACACACACACACACACACACATATATATATATATATATATATATATATATATATATATATATATATATATATATATATATATATATATATATATATATATATATATATAACATTTCTGAAGAACAGTAAAACATTATATCATATTGTATCATAGTTGCTTCTTTAATGAGGTAAAATTAGATATAAAAGCTTAACATTTTCATGGCAGACTTATATCGAGTTACATTACCACTTCGAAGGTGGATGCTTGCACACATATATAAGCAGAGTAGTTGTAGATTCATCCCATCTCAAATAGTGTGTAAAACTCACTTACTTGAAAGGTCGTTTCCTGGTCTTGAGCAAAAGAGCCAGTTGTCTTGCACTTTGCGAAAATGTCTGTACTCCTGTTTAATAACTAATGTCTACCCACGCTAACATTTGTATTAAAGTGTCAGTTTATAAAGTACTGGGACTTACCTACTTTGGCCCACCTCCAGTAGATAACAGGAAAAGTACACGTGTCAGTTCTGCGAATGTCATCTGTAATGGTTACTAATGTCTCCATTTATCTTTCATAAATATATATATATATATATATATATATATATATATATATATATATATATATATATATATACAGAGAGAGACAGACAGACAGACAGACAGACAGACTGACAGACAGACAGAGACAGAGAGAGAGACAGAGAGAGAGATACTAATAGTTATATAGATAATGCAGTTATCGGAAGGCTTTTTCAGGCACATGTTAATTTATCTAAGTAAAATTGCCCGTCAGACTGTGAAGGAAACATACATGGATGCATAAACAAATTCAGATATTGACTTAAATTATTAATATGTATGTATGTATGTATGTGAATGCAAAAAGATATCCATCCGTAAAACAAACATGTGTCTGTTTATTTTATGTATTAACTCTCTCTCTCTCTCTCTCTCTCTCTCATTTGAATCGAAACGGTAGAAGGCTGCCATCGCGTATTTTGTTCTATTGAGTTTGCGTTTAATATTGTCAGATAACAAAACACGCATGTCAGATGCGGTATAAGAGTTTAAACTTTAACCTTAGTTCGATCATTTAGGTTCTTGCAGCTGAAAATCGATACTTGAACTCGAGACTGCGGACAAATATTGCTACATGCCTTAGTTGTAGTCATTATGCACTTTCTATAGTAGACAGCAGATCAATATGATTCAGCAAGATAAAAGAAGTAGTCCAAAGTAACTAAAGCTAAATTTAGCATTCATTAAACTCGTTATAATGCATTTAGACAGAGTAGATTATACCCACTTTTGAATGTGCAAAATGTGAATGATGGCACATATAAGTGGTACAAAATAAAATAAAAAAGACTTTATATGATCTTTCGTTCTCTAATTTTCCTTTGAAAATGACCAAGTGACTTAGCAGTCGTTAAAGTGGTGCACAAACAAAGTAAGGCGAAACTGTACATTCCATGCCCCAAGATACACCGACTATTCATCCATAACAATAAAGGAAATAAAAAGTTTTTTTATTATAAAAAAAGACAATTTCTAAGATAAAGCAATCTTATTTGAATAACCTGGATAAACAGTGAGGAGAAATGGGATGTTCCCGTTCAATACAATCCAAACCCAGTACACATTGCGATACTGTAGGACACACGGTACTAATGGTATGGAAAAATGGGAATCAAGCTGGAAATGGGTGAACCTGAAATAGAGTATATATGGGTTAGGCTGACTAGGATTGGGTAATAATATAAGTTATGTTGCAGGAAAAAGAATCTTTTCAGAGCGTATCCTACCTGTAAGTGAAAAAATAGAGACATTGTCTTATTGATGGAATTACAGTCCTTTAACGGTCTTGCGTTTGGAACACTCATTTTTAAAATTAGCACCTGACTCTTTGGTGCGGAATTGAAAGCACATCTTTCAAACACATGCAGGTCCAGAAAATGCCGCGGCTCATATACTTTCCTCTACACAGAAGCTGACATGCAGGTTTCATCTATACTTATAAATATAGGTTTGATCATGAGCACTCAAACAGTTTAAGATATTGAGATTTTAATATCATGGTGTTTGCATATGTTTACTATGGGGACTGAATTAGTACCGTGAGTCCTGTAGACCGGATTCAAACTTACAATAATAGCGTACGTAAGAGATCCAGATTATACACTTTATTGTTCATTGGTCAGGTATGTCGTATAACTATTATTTTAGACGTATGTCATACAGAATGCTAGGCCAGGAATGATCGCGTGTCTTCATTCACACACACACACACACACACACACACACACACACACACACACACTAAAATACCATATGTAAGCTATGAATAAGTTATTCAAAAAATAATAAACACAATCACTAAACCCCATACCGGAAAACAAAACTTTGCATTACTGGTTAATGAAGGCAATTCAAAACGAAATATGGAACGTGAAAAAAATCCAGTCAGTGCTTTATTGAATGATCAAACAAAGTAGTTATTTTACACAAATTGTGAGATGGACCTGTAGTGGCAGATTGACCATTGATTTGAATGTTAACTTTAAGAATAACAAAATAAACATGGAGAGGCGTGTTTTATACCTGGATCTCTAAAACGTTTTTCAAAGGTGGTCAAATACACAGCTACAAAGTGATATATACATTTTGTCGGTCGAAACAGTTTCCTAAGACTGGAGCACCGACAACGTTTATGTACATTTAAATCCTTCGCCGATTTTGAAATGTGAAGTCACATGGTACGTATAAGCTGTTGATTGAGAAGGACGATACGTATGCTGTCATTCTACTCCTAATGCATGTATTGAAATAAACATCGTTTATAAGCGCTTTTATTACGATAGGAACAAAATATCCCGCATTCATATATTATCGTTATTATTATTATTATTATTATTATTATTCTGTTTATGAAGGTAATAAATTTCCATGTCAATGAAGAATTAGAGCTCTAAAATTGAGAGTCCCGAGTGCTTCGAAAATGCAGCTTTTTAGGCGCTTTATGTTTCTGATTCTTTTGTGTCTTAGGCGGCATAAGCAAAAGTCAGTTAAAATTAATAAATTATAAATAAATATAAGACTCAGTCTGGGCTATCATGAAGTATGTATCTACAAGTCTGTACAGTAGCTTATTGTGTAAAGTACGCGCCGAATATGAACTTAAGATACATAACCTGTGGGAGGACAGTATAGACAATAATATCCGGATGTGTCATTTTATGTACGCGATTCTGTACATGGAGCGATCTGTCATAAAGCATTATTTCATTTGTGGAATTTTGGGAAGGGCTATGAGCGTTTACACATTATCGGTGTTATCTGAGTGAAGTACACTCGACTAGAAACCTAAATTAGTGAGTGGGATGACAATATCCGCAACGGTTCCTCGTATCTAATTGCATGAAAGGCTATAAAAGTCTGAATGTTAATCTGAGCATTGTCAGTTCAGCCGAAAGCGCCCTAGAAGGTACACTATTCGAGTTTTTACCTCGGACCTGAGGCTTGCTTTGATCCAAGTTACAAGTAAGTATATCATTCTGTCGTAAATCAATACAACTGATTTCGTGATGTTGCATCGTGTTGTATACAATTGTAAAATATTCAGTTAACCAAGATTGCTCCTAAACTGATATACTTACAGATGTAAATATACAGCCAAGAGAACTTACAACGAACTTTATTTTAAAAAAAGTTCATCATAAAATGAATTCATCTTAATCTATAAATTTTTCTTCGGTTACGGTTAATCTTGACACAACATAAAACAACTTGACTTCTGAAGTGATAGTAATTAGTCTGACTACAATGCAAAACAATTTCCCGCATGGAGGTCAAGAGTTCACCCCAAATTTTGTAACAAAAGCTGTTAACTACAACTGTCATGAATTACACTGTCACGAATTAGGTCAGCATTAAATACAATGTCTCAATAAAGATGGTATCGTAAAAAATAAAAAGAAAGTCGGAAATGAACAATATCAAATCCAGTAAATAAAGTTACATTACATTAGCATGCAATAGAATAATAAAAAATGTAAAACTTACAACCAAAGAGTTAAATTAAATTAAATGAAAATTGGTTTATTATGTAGACAAACATAAATGGAGCCCTAAGTAAATATATGAAGATAAACATTTAGTTTACACAAGATAATCCATTTGGCCAATTGTATAATTTCCAGCCTGTTACATATGCAAAAAGAATACATCTGTAATTGCGTACGAGGTCACATCGTCTTTACTAAAGAAAATGTGATGTCAATTAACAAACAGAAGATCGGATGGATACGCAAATAGATAACTAGGCAGTTATTTAAGGAGACGTACGCAGAGGAATATATAGCTGGATGCGAATGTATATATATATGTGTGTGTGTGTGTGTATATTATCCATGTTAAGATATTTAATAAATTCAGAAATTTCGATTTTTAATATTATGTGTATTATCCCCTTTAAGACTGCAAACAAAAAGTAAACGATGCTTAAGCAGGCAATAATTCTCAAAGTACATTCAATTAAGCATGCGCTGTTAGTGCAGGATATAAATAACTGTGTGATTATTAGGCATTCTACACTGTTCAGGTGCATATGTACCTTTCTGTCCTCTATGTAATTGTCTAATTTATTTCTGCTTCAGATTCTACAAAATGTCTTGGGCTGATATTTTCTACCCTGGGAATTCGGAGATGAAAACGAGGTTGGCACAATTATGTGGTCAGTTGAATACTCTTTTGGACAGCTGCTTTACAGCTGTAAACCATCTAATTGACTGTGTTGAAGAGTATCTTCCAGGACAGAAGTTCGAGAAGATAACCATGCGAATATCGGAAAGTCTACGGGACAACTGTAACCTAATAATAGGGCGAGTAAACGAAATAAAGGAGTACTTAGAAACGAAGGAATATGAGGTGGAAAAACTTATGGGTACGGAACTGTTCAATCGACTTATGAATCTTGACACAAAGTTCCAGGAAAAAATTGATATTGCTAAGAAGGCTCTGATTGGAATCGAAGGGATTTCGTTGACTGCCGGAGGCGTAGCTTTGGTAGCAGCGATCTCGACCGGAAAGATGTTAACCAAAGTTGTTGCAAGATTGGGAGTAATCGCTACCTCTACCCTGGCTACAATTGGACTCGTCGTGTTTGGTTTAGCGATCGACATGATTGTATCGGCAATTATTGGGGCAGTTGAAAAGGCTAAGCTTGAGAAGGCTGTAGAAGAATATGCGAATGCCGTAGAAGCATTCAAACCTGCCGCTGATGAATTTTATGACAACATCAGCATGGTAAGGGCCATGATTAAGTTGCATATCAAAGGGTAGAGACAAATTTACTTGCTTATACTTTTTCCGGCTGAATGCTATTCAAGCCATGCAAATATCAAATCGTTATTTTTTTTATCTTCTTCAAAATTAATTAATGATGTAAAGGACCATTATATAGTCAATAACAAAATGAATTACCTGTACTATATCTACAATCTAGTAATCTTTGTTACACAGGACAATAGAACACGACAATAGAAGAATACATGTTCGTAAAAGAGACTGTTTCAAATGGTATGATATATATATATAGTCATCATTCGCTATTAATAAATTAAAAAAATAAAACTCTTTCACATTCTATCTATATTTTGCTATATCTTCACAATCTCTGCACTCAGTGGCCGCAACTCTCATAATATTTTGATAGATTAGTTTCAGAGAAAAGAGACGGATGTATTTTACACTATGCTCTACACAATATTGCACAGGGATTCACATACACACTTTTACATGATGGAAAGATATCATAAAAATACGGGATAAAATATTCCTAATACTAAAGCATTGATAGTGGTAAATACCGAATAAGACTCTCGAGGATCTTAAACTATGAACTCACAAGGTACATAGGAGCTACTAACTTTGTGTGCAGTATTGATTAAGACAGGCGTTGCGAAAGGTGTCTGTACTATATTTATCAGAACGGATAGTTATTAACTATTTAGACAAATGTAATATAGCAGGAGCATATATATTTTTGTGTATTCATGTGTTAATTAGGCAGAAGTGGACATTTTATATTTTTATGTAATTAATGTTTATTGATGAGTGAAATAAAGTCTTCAGTTACAATTATTGTGTTATTTTCATTTTACAAATATTTAGCCGTTTAGGCAACCTTGAACCAAGATTACGAGTTTTGTTCACTGAGCAATGATAAGGGTGTAATCAAACTCAAACAGGTTATGGCATTGTCCAGAATTCCTTCGAATAATTTAGAACAATTCTAGGATAATATTATAATCCATGTAATGAGCACATTTTGTGCCCAATGAATAATACAAAAATGTGTTTTTTCTTATAATAATATCTCTTAAGAAAATAAAACACGACTGCAGACTTACAACAGGTACTCAAGAAACATGATAGATTTAAAATTGGAATGAATATGATTGCCTAGTTCTCTAATTATATTTATATACACCGTATATTGCGAAAGTATTTCGCAAAAGACCCCATATGACATAATACACTACTCGTTTTGTCTCGATTTCACCTATAATTGTGACCTAGCCCAACCAATGTGAAGTTACAGAATTATTTTAGAAACGTCAAAACCCCATCAGCCACTGAGAAATTAAGCCAAAGACGCCATGTATGTCTTACTATTAAGATTAGCATTAATAATTGTCAACACTTATGTAAACATCATTTTATAGGCAAAATGAAATAAACATATTCTGTACACGTTACAGCCATAAATACAAATTATAAAATTAGATAATATTTTGTACCTAGCGCTACAAAGAAACACACACACACACACACACACACATATATATACATATATATATATATATATATATATATATATATATATATATATATATATATATATATATATATATATATATATATATATATATATATATATATATATATCACAGTATAATAATATCATCAGCGTATTGCCCTAATTTGAATTTATATTGTTATAGAAAATGCCTGTACTATTTGTATTCTTTTTTTAGTTCTATGAAATTCATACTATAAATACGCAGGGCGCTAAAGTGTCTCCCTGGCGACAACCTTTCTCCTTATTGGAACATGGGGATAAATGTGCATTATTAATGACACAAATGTTTTGTCTATTGCAGATTTCTCTAAACCACTGAATAATATATTTTTCAAAGTTAAAAGGTTTCAGGGCATTCACCAGAATGTCCCATTTAACGGTGTTGAAAGCATTCTCGAAGTATATCTGAGCAGCAGGGTAATCAGACCTAGGGTTCCCGACAGAAAATAAATCCTCCAGAGAAAACTTTCCCGTAGAAGGATTCTATTTACCAAATAGAGGCTTCCTGGGGGAGGTTACTCGTTACTGAACCCTGTTCCATTAACGAAACCCTAGTTTGAAGCTTTAGCTGAAAAAAGTACTCTACGTTTTTTTAATTTTTTGGGATTCTATGTATACGACCGACTCTGGGTAGGTACCCTCCCTGCTGCTATTATCTAATTGAGTAGAGTTGTAATTAGAAGATTATGGAGAAGATTATGATCAGAAAGTTACGTAATTAAAATTAATACTGTTTTAATAAATTATGGATGTTGGAGAATCACTAAGATCAAGAATAGCACTAGAAAGACGGGAAGCTATAAGAAAATATTTACCAACACGAGAATTAGTTAAGAGAAAAATACATGAAGTTGAGGATGCGAAGGCGGGATTTGCTGAATCAACTGAATTATTATTTGAACCAATAACTAAAGCTACTAAAAAAGCATCGGAGACAACCGAAAGGATTCTTCTGGGAGATATTAAGGATCCTCAGAAAAAAAAGAGGGCATTCTTCCTGTGCTAAAAAAAAACAGCATCACGAGCTAAAAAAAAGAAGATTTTACAGGATCTTCCAGCCGGTATAGCTGCTGCTATTCCTCAGCCTCAATCTCAGCCTCAGCCTCAACCTCAAGATCAATCTGATGAGGTATTTATAGATGATGATGATGATGTATTAGAGCGATTTATAGAGAGAGCTGATGTAACAGAAAAATTTACACAATCTGCTATTAGTGAAATAAAACCAATTAGAAAATTAGACGATCTAGTTGAGTTTACAAACAAAATACTTAAAACCACAATATAACATATATATTTCTCCTGAGAACTGGAATAAATGGGTATTTCGTATTCATTCTGGTAAAAGTCAGGCTAGGGGACCTGAATATGAATTATTTAAGGACGCAATGGATAAATCAGTTCGTCCGTCAAAGCGAACTATACAGTCACCATTGCTATCTCTCTCCCCTGTTAGTACTCCACCTCCTAGTCCAATTCCTCCAGAATTTTTATCCCAACAACAACAACCTGTTGCAATATTTAATGATCGCGCTCTTGATAATTTTAGAGATGAAGATAAAATGATTGATATTGCTGCATTTGAATATGACAAAATAGATCAGTATATAAAGCCAGAATTTGCTGATTATATAATACCTAGGTATTTTTTGCCATGCGAGGCTTTTATTGAGGTTATTGGTGAAATTGAGAGAGCTATTCCTGTTCCTGGTCCTCCTATCGTCACGACGTTTGCAGACAATTTTAAAATTGGTTTGGTCAACAACGGTATCATTACATTATTCAAGAGCGCCGTTTACATGGTTGATGGAAAAGAAATTGAGTCAATTAATGATAACGTTGATGTCGCCACGACAATTATTGGCCTAGCAAGATACTCAGATGACTTTATCAGATCGGCCGGTCCCAGCATGATGTTTGCAAAAGATAATTACGATGAGGCTGACCATGAGCAATTTATTATAAGACAACCAGTAGATCGTGCTGCTCCTCGGGTTCTTGCTCCTAACCTGAGGATATGATCATAAATTATAATACCAATTATAATCTCGGATTTGCTACACGTAAAAGTATGTTATCAGATGATGAGAGAAGATTTTCGTGCGTGATTCCATTATCGCATGTCTTTGGATTTTGTAGAGATTTTAGAAAAGTTATTTTTGGAGCTAAACACACTATTGTCTTTTATCGAAAACCTGACAGCAACGATGCTCTCTGGAGACAGCGAGGTGATGGTGATGATGGTAAAGTAATATTAAGAAAACTAACGCTGTGGATGCCATCAATGACTCCATCACTACTCGAAGAAGATAAATTAATTTCTTGTATGGACCAGGATGGTAAATCAGTAGTATCCTGGTTAACAACTGTTACTGATGTTTCTTCTCCTACTAATGTCAGAGGTAATTATACTTGGCATATAGCATCACAGCAGGGTGTTTCTGCACCCAGGCATATCTTTATTGCTCTTCAAAATACTGCTCGGTTAGGTAATCAAAGTAGAAGCTATATGATATTTGATGATATTGGAGTCAGCGAGGTATCACTGAGAATAAATGGACATCAGGAACCAACTGAGGATATTCACTTGGATTTTGAAAATAACTCAATAGCACGCTGCTAGCACAGGTTATGGAGTTATTTGGGACGAGATCAAAATATTGATGCCGGATTACAGATCTCTCAGATGGATTTTCAAAATGTCTATCCTATCTATTATTTTTGGCTGGAACATCTTGATCTGATGAAGCAATCTGTTGTTGATATACACTTTAGGGCCAGAATAGGTAACCCATTAAATAAGAATTACAGAGCTATCGCTGTCATACTCAGCGATAGGACTATGATTCTCGAGGGTATTAGCGGTCGTATGAGAATAGTTGACGCCCCCGTTGAGAAAATGTAATTTAAATCAACCGTTTTATTTATAAAAATGCCATACGAACACGTTAGCGTGACTCTGACTCCGGGTCAGATAAAAAAATTACAATCGAGTATAACAAAAACCTACGTGACAAAATTAACGTTGAAACATGATCAAATTCAGGGTGGACCAAATAAACTATCTCTAACCAAAACGCAGCTAGCACGTTTCAGCAAAGCTAAATCGGGTAACAAAGGAATACAAGTTAATTTATCTGCTAGTGCCATCAAAGATATGATAAAAAACAGGTGGATTTTTCCCGATGTTAGCTGCGATACCAGCGCTAATCGCAGCAAAAGCCGCCGCGTTACCCGCGATAGCCGCCGCAGCTGCACCAGCTATAGCAAAAGCCGTTGCATTGGGCGCTGTTGGATCACTAGGAGGATTAGCCGTAAATAAGATAGTCGGTGGAAGATACGGCAAAAAAAGGTCGAGGACTTTATTTACGAAGATACCCGTACGGAGCGGGTCTCCGACTGGCAAGACCCTCATGGTAAAGCCAATGTCAAATTTAGATCTAATTAACGCTGTTAAAAAACAAAAAATAAAATTCTTCAGGGGTGTATTTATGCGAGATCAATTACCAGCTCGCCCCAGTAAATATGAAACAGGAATTATAGATCTCGATAAAAACACCGGACCGGGTACTCACTGGGTTGCTTACGCGATAAATCCACACGAGATTATCTACGCCGACTCATATGGATTAGCTCCTCCTCGTGAGTTTCTTAATTACATATCTCAATTAAATATACCATCATGGTATTCTACGCTACCAACACAAGCACTAACTGATCCTCCGATCTGCGGCGATGAGGCGATTAATATACTCGATGTGATATCTAAATCTAACAAACCATACCATAAAACAATCCACGAGTACACTTCAGGTAAATTAAATCCATCAGATTATAAATGATGGTTGATATTTGTGGTAGATCTCTGATATCACGCATGAGAAAAAAATCTGTTGATGTTGATTTATCTAAATACGTAACAATATATTACATAAATAATCTTTTATCGATAGCGGAGGTAGGACCCGACGAGGTTGTTGTTTTTCAGGATCAGCACGGGAAATTAAAAACCAGTAACGTTAAGATAGGCGATATAATCAAACGAGACGAATACGATACTCACCTACGTGATTTTAGTACTATCAGTGATAATACTAAAAAAATGATGATGCTATCAAAAAAGTAAATGAAGACATTGGAATCACAAATAATTTAGCGCTTCAAAAAATCGATGCATCAGTATATGTTGGAGAAGTTAGCGATATTAATACAAAAATTAATAATCGTGTAAAAATTACTGGCGATACAATGTCAGGAGAGCTCAATATGGGCAAAAATAAAATATCTTCACTGGGAGATCCAACAACAGATGAAGATGCCGTAACAAAAAAATACGTGGACCAAATAGATCTTAGATTACGTGGTCTACAAGAAGAACATAATCAACACTTAAGTGCATTCGCAGCTTTTACAAGTTTTAGAAGAAATACATTAGAACTAAACAAAATTACTCTCGAATTTTTTGGTAGATCACCTGCAATCACTATAAAATACTCAGAAAATGAAAAAATTATTCGATGAAGTGTTTCGTGTGGTATCATCATCTACATCTGTAACGTGGACGAGAACAGATAATAAAATAAAATATAATCCAGCTGTTACCGGCATATACAGAGTATCAGTGATTAGTCCAATGAAATTTAGAGTAGTTATAGCTGAACTATCAATTGAATCGCCTCACCCGGTAACAGTTGAATTACAGAAAGATACTGAAGCAGTATTTGAATTACAGCCAATTGATAATGTTTTATTTGCAGCAACCTACTCATACGCGCTTGAGTTTGTATTAAAAACATCTTAATTAGTATAAAATGAGCGCGTCCAGATACCGATACGATCAGGCTCGTGCGTGGCAGGATTCTCTAAAAAATATAATCGATATTTATCAAACAAAAATAAAAAATATCAGCACCGATTAGTCGTAATCGATGTTACTGTTTATTCTGTATCTGCCGTTGTTGTCGGTACCGGAATAATATTATCCGCGTTAACAATGATAGCACCGGCAGCGATAAATATTGTTGTTTCTGTGACCACTGCGCTATCCGGTGTATTCGGTATAATAACAAAAAAATATCTTCATGTACCAGCGCAAAATTAACCGAGTGCAAAGATAAATTAAAGACAACGATGGCGGCGTATTCAAAATTATCCTCGATGTTATCAGAAAGTCTCAATGACGGTATTGCATCTGATACAGAGTTCGCACTGATGACTAAGATTTACAATCAAACGATTAAAGATGTCAATATAAATAATGACAGAATTACTGACGCAGATAGCGACAAACACAAATCCGCAAAAGACAACGATGATCTCGGCGAGCTCGACTAAGCCCGACTTCAGTATTAATTTTCCAACACCTATTTCTATTAGTGAAATAGCACTAGCGCAGTTGAGAGTTCATTACAGCTGGCCTAATATCAGATCCAAATCATTTGGAAATTTACAATCAAATAATTATATTGTTTTTACTAATAAAAACAAACCTGGTACCGATGGTACTCCTGGAACACCTGATTGGACTATAGTTGGATTACCAACAGGTAGTTATGAAACCGATCAGATCAGCAGCGAGCTGACATGGAGAATAAAAAATATAACCGGAGAGGATCCCGGAATAAAAATATCTGTGCACAAGCCAACGTTATCATCGATCATCGAAGTGAGTTCAAATTATATGGTTGATATTTATTCGAGTTCAATAAGAACCATACTGAGTTGGCCTAAGGTTATGCCAGAACAACAACCAGCACCACCAGAACCCAAGAGAGAGGATCTCGATGTTAAAAAATCGTGGTTGCCTTCTGTTACAAGATTTGATAAACATGAATTTATGCGATTTGATGTGTCAACTTTTATCATCAGAAAAAAAGATGATATGTTATGGATATACTATAATGGTACTAATATTGAATTTAGCGACGCTATCATAATATTTAATGAATGCGTGCAATTACATGATGAATATTTACAGCAATTGCGAAATTATTTTCAGGATTGTATTTTTGATATAACAAGCTCATGTGATAAAATTATTAGACAAATACAAAATTTAGCAGCTATTGAAAGAACTATAAAAATATTTAATTATAAATTAATATCAGCAGTAGAAAAATCTCATGCAGATAATAAGCAACAATTTTTAACCGCGTATTCGATAACTGAGGATCAGTTAGAAAATTTTAAGATGCCAGGATACAACGCAGATAAATTAGGAGCATCTCGTACTAAAATTATTGATGAAATGTTTCCCAAACTACACGCTGCGTGGAGAACAAAAACTACCACCAGCATCTATTCTTAAGCGCGATAACGCACCAGATGGTACCAGACGGCATATTTCACCTAATGTAGTGAATATAACTAACGTTGTCGCAGTTAATCTTAATTGTGATATCGTCGAGAACAGCTACAGCGCAGATGCTTCTGTGTCAAATCAGGCTAAGCAAGGGTTTGTTTTGTATTCGTTTTCACCAAAAGAATCACCGGGATATTTAATTATACAGGAGCCGATGAATCCGATTTATCTTCGGTGTCATAATAATTTATTATCGCAGGTAAATTTTTCACTAACTGACCAATCTGGGAATTTGTTAGATATACGTGGGGAAACTCTAAACATAAATCTGCTAATAAAATCTTAATCCTGTCATTATGGCAACGACAAAAAAAAATAATTTTATTTTTTATGGCTAATTAATTTCACTAAAACTCTATTAGCTTTCTCAGCTGCCTCGCACGAGTATCAATCATTTTTTTGGACTCATACTCGTCAGATAGCGCTGATCGAATCTTCTCAACAGCACGAGCTAACAGGGTAAAATCTGATATCTGCGTGTCATCGATGTTAATGAGTGATTTGTACATCTCAGATTGTATTTTCTTTATGAATCTGTATTCGGACGTCAGGGTATATCTACCCTCCTGTTTGTTCTGCATCAGCGTTTCAAACTCCATGGTGATTTTATCAGCATCTAGCTCATCTGATAGTGGTATCTCTTTGATCTTCAACGCCTCAATAGATTTGATCATTTCTTTAATATTTTCTTGGTTCATTTATTTATATTAGCTTAATTCTAAATAATTTTATTCATCTAATATGAGGGGAAAATAACTAAATTTGACCCATGCTCCAAATTTATATTAGAAGGTTGATTTATATATTCCATTTGCAACTCTGTATATTAAAGCTCGACTAATACAAAATATTTGCCAGCTGAATATGTAGATTGAAAATATAATTCTTTGTTGGTTTCCATATCAACTTATTTAACTGCTCTGGAGACTTTTCTTCCATAACGAGCATTACCCTTTGCAATATTTTCACTAATTGTTATAGCCTGAAGATTATCAGTAGAATTATTGAGTATGTTTCCATCAACATGATCAACTACTAAACCATCTCTTATTGGTCCATGAAAGCATTCATAAATAAATCTGTGGTTAAGATAGTGTTTTCTTGGACTTCCAGTCACAAAATGAAGATAACCATGATCATTAATATTACCTAGTGGTTTTTCAGTTTAGTATGTCTGACTGTTCCATCGCTCGATGCCTCATAGTTATCATAGATAGGATGTCTTCTGAATATAAGGTTCATTATACAATATCCATTTGTTTAAATCGAAGTTTGTCTGAAAATCTATTTATATAATCCTCCTCGCATTTGATGCGAGAAATAATTCCAAAAACATCCATGGAAGATTTCTGATCAACGTGGACTCCAAATGATTTGATTGTGGCTAGCAGAAAAATAATACGTGACGTGCTTCAGCAGAGATTATTTAAGTTACATCAAGAAAAATTTCCTCATATACCTGTGCCGTTATGTTACAGGCTAGCTGATACCAGATTGCAAAATATTGACGTTGATATACCAGGACAAGGAAAGCAGAATCTTGTGTTGAATGATATTGTCACTGTTGATATCGACGCTGTCAGTGATATGTTGAGTGCAGAAAAATCTCCGTGGACGTTAGGATATGCTATGACAATCCATTCTTCACAGGGATTAACCATAACCGATATTCGAGTTTGGATTGTAGATGACTACATAGAGTGGTCTAATCTAGTATATTTAGCTGTATCTAGAGTAAGAAAAATAAATCAGCTAGGACGGATTGTATTAGACAGAATAAATATTAACGATGAAATTAACGAGTATGTGATTAAAAAATAAATGATCAGCTATAAACAAACCGATAAAAAAATAGTCGTGAATTCGATTTAGATGTCGAATTTATTTTATTGCTGAAAGAGAAACAAGGTAACCACTGTGCCGGTTGTAATTGCATAATGACATGGAGTTATCAAAAAAATGATTACAGACAGTTCACCGTGGATAGAATAAATAATAATTTAGGTCACAATCGCGATAATGTTACTCTGACGTGTTTAGAGTGTAAGCGGCGCGGAATTGATTATCTAAGTGACTGAGGCGGTAATTGAGTATCAGCTGGTATTACCTGTAATTGCTCGCGAGTAAATCCTCGCTGAGGCGCTAACGAATCGAGCATGTAAATTGCTGGTCTACCCGATGATTTTGTCACTGATACTATCTTATGTGTCGTCGTGCTCCAGATTGGATCTGTTGCTCTTTTTCTGCCACCCTCAGACTCACCTGGTTTGTATAGATATCTGACGATGACACTACCAAGAACAGGTCGAGCTGAAAAATCACGTCGTTTTATCGGTATAAAATCTTTCTGTATGGCAATTGCTGGTTTCATTGATATAGCTCTCGTTGTCTCGTTATTTATCGCAGATATAACACTGGGTAACCTGACAACCCAGTCATTAGATCTTTTGTTCTGAATAAATTCCATAGCATACTGATAACCAAATAACCGCTCAGCTAATGTTTTATTGAATCTCTCCACAATTGAGTGATCATTGTGAATATTAACATTGCCTCGTCTTATTTTTGTGGTTTTTTTTGTTTCATTAATGAGGTCACCGCGCCAAGAAATTCCCGTACAGGATCAACCTGAAGTAAAATTGGCCAGGTTAGTGGTCCCCGCTGATATATTCGCTCAAATGCATCAGCTACCTCAGCGGCTGTTTTCTTGGTTAATGGCTCAGCTTCTTTGTATCTGCTAGCGATATCTACTACGGTTACGACGTATTTGTAGATTTTACCGTCAACAGTATCGTGTGGTAAAAACATTATATCAGCCTGATGGACCTCATTTGGTACGCTAACATCAAAATGCGCGTATTCAGTTCGTTTTGGTGGTGGTAGGTAAATCTGCCATATAGCCTGTTTAGATAGCCAAGCAGCAGCTGTTGACGGTTTTACTCGAGCAGCTTTTGCGAGATTTTGATAACTGCCTTGCCCCGCCAAAATCCTGTTGGAAAATAATAAATCGCTTCCATATTAATTACCGGCACCGAAAACTAATTTACCTTTCATCGCAATTTTAATTAACCACGAGTCTAACCTCTCTTTGATAGATTTATTTTTTATGGAATTTATTGCGTGAATTAAATTTATATCAGCAAGATGTCGTTGTTGAATATCTTTATTTCGATATGCTATGTCATGAATCAAACAGGCCTGATCAATCGCATTATTTGGATCCTCACCTGAATTTGGTTGATCCTGATTATTTAATCTGATGTCGAGTCTGGTACCTGGTCCGCAGTAGCTGTATCCTGGTAGGTGTTTTTCTCCTGAGTATTTAGCCCAGGGGAATCCTGGTAGCGAGTATAACTTTGAAGTGATATCACCTCCGTGGAATCTTTTTTTTAGTTGATGAGATAAATCTAAACTTTCTTGTACCGCATTTTTCACATCTACCGGTAGCTGCTGATCTATTATTGCGAGTAACAACTGTAGTCAGATCTGCAGTTGGTGTACGTGTTTTACACTTAACACAATATAAATCCATTTTATAATTATATTATGAATGTAATTGATTTTTCAGCTACCAAAAAATCTGTCCCTGTTAAACACCACTCAGCGTTACCTAATTCGATCAGAATGATAATAATAGGTCCATCTGGTAGTGGAAAAACACAATTGTTGTTGAATCTGATAATGAGATGGTTAAAATGGGATAAATTGTATTTGGTTGCACCATCTGTGGATGATCAACGTTGTTATCAGGTATTGAAAGAGTTAGATGACAACGCAGCTTTGCTAAATGATGGTAACGATATTATTGATTTTATAACAGATATTGAGGAGGCTCCCTCAGTTGATGATCTAGATGATCGATTAATAATTTAGCTGTATATGACGACGTAATGTTAGATAAACAAAATAATCCTGCTAGAATATTTTCCCGTGGCAGGCATAAAAACACAGATGTTATTTATGTGACTCAAAGGTATACTCAGATACCTAAGGTGATCAGAGATAACTGTAATATTTTAGTTGTTTTTAACGGTGTTGATTCTCATACGCTATGAAATATTCATCAAACTTGGTGTGGCGGTGATATGGATATAAATAAATTCAGAAACTTTTTTCACGAGCTCAAACTACTCCATATGGATTTGTAACGGTAAATCTATATGATCCCAGGTCAAGATGTCGAATAGGTTTGGATAAAATCTTTTAATGCTGATATTAATCTCTGATTATAATCTCCTGCATAATCTTCTAATTACAACTCTACTCAGTTAGATAATAGCAGCAGGGAGGGCACCTACCCAGAGTCGGTCGTATACATAGAATCCAAAAAAATTAAAAATCACGTAGAGTACTTTTTTTTCAGCTAAATCTTCAAACTAGGGTTTCGTTAATGGAACAGGGTTCAGTAACGAGTAACCTCCCCCAGGAAGCCTCTATTCGGTAAATAGAATCCTTCTACGGGAAAGTTTTCTGTGGAGGATTTATTTTCTGTCGGGAACCCTAGGTCTGATTACCCTGCCTGCTGCTCTATCTGACTGAAGCAGTTTGTTTGCTAACCATTCTCGGACAAACATATTAGTGACCTTGCATGCAATGACTGTTTCCACCGCAGCTTAACTCCGGCAGCACCCACGCGGAATGTAGTATATCTTGGTTAATGTGCTGCTTTTTTGTACATTGTTTGCATTGGCAAGCATTTTACTTTTAAAGAACTGACTTTGTCCACCGCTTCCCAATGGATTTGGTTCCTATAGTGAGGATCCAACGTGCGATTTGTTCCCACATGTTGGATTAATTACATTTAATTCAAGAATCAGTTCCATATCGGCACGTTGATGTCCACGGATATAAGTGGATGCTTTATAAGCAAGTTGATGTCGCTAACATGCAGCGTGAACACCATTGATGGGTGCTCGCTGGGCTTCGGTTGGTTGTGAGCATCGAGTAGCAGATCAAGGTGAACAGTAATTGTATTCAGGAAAATGCTTTTCTCCAGGATATTTACTCCACATCGTCCCTGGCAACTTTGTTGAAACAGCCGTGGCACAAACGTACACTTCTTTGCTCCACATCGAGCAGATGTTCCTGTAACCTACGTTTGTCTATTAATTGTGTGAACTCGTGTTGGTTTTCTGGTACTCGTTTTAGCGCAACATCAATCGGTGGATCATTTATCCACTGAGATAAAGCATACATGTAAATCAGGCCCAAAACTTGGTTTGATCGTTGTGAAGATTTATTTCAATTTAAGATTTCCTACTTTTAAAATAATTGTACTTCTAAATGTTCAATATATTTTTAGGTACACCAGTTTTTTGCCATAAAACATGTTTCTTCAGGATAAAGCGATTAATCCAGGAAAATTTTGTACAAGATATAAATGAATGAAAGTGAATCATATTTGGTCGCCCATCCTTACGGTGAGCTCGAAGGGTATCTCGTGTTACTCCTTCGGTTTTGCCACCTCATGTTAACCTGAAATTATAATGTATGTCATGGAATTGTATAAATACTGTTTATTTATTAAATACATATACAAGGGTTTTGTTTTTTGTGTATAACGATACCCGAGAGTGATTGGTGTATATTGTAGAATATTTCAGAATGGTGAGTTAGGTTCATCCTATGTCGCACGTGCGAAGTGATTTCAATTGGAAAAACCGAATGATTCCAACGCACAGACAATGGATGAGGACTTTATTTATAAATGCCTCACCGTAAGATTAAATCTTCACATTACAGAACGGCTTGTCAGTGAGCGGTCTACTTTAAAGACTTGCACATCTTCAACTGTAGAGCTGACTCGAGTGACCGGAGTGATCAGCCGTGGAGCTGACTTGAGTTCTTGGGACGGACATGTTAAGGTATTATGGGATCTGTTCGATGGACTTCACACTGCCAATCTTACAGCTAGGCCCACCAAATGTAGTATATTATATTTTAAACTAGAATGTTTGTGGCATCTTGTAAGTAGATTACGCCTGTTGAACCCTCACCAGATAAAATAGGAGCAATCAGAAATGCACCTAGACCAGAAACTAAGAAACAAGTAAGATCTTTCCTAGGTTTGATTGAGATTTACAGGAAATGTGTCCCCATTTTAGCGTATAATGCCATCACATGAACAGATCTGACTAGGAAAGAGCAGCCGAATAAAGTTTCCTGGTGTGTGTGCCAGGAAAAAGCGTTTAATTTTTAAAACAGAAACTGGTAAGTGCACCAATGTTAAAGTTGCCAGAATTGAATAACACTTTTGTGCTGAGGATTGATGTGTCCTATACGGTTCTTTGGGCTGTTTTGCTACAGGAGCAAGAGGTGATTAAATTACCCATTGATTATGCAAGTAGTCGATTGCTCTATACGGAGCAAAACTAATTCGTGATTGAGAAGGAGTGCCTAGCCTTAGTATGGGTGATAGGCAAATTTCAGACGTACCTTTTGTGGAAGGAGTTTACCTTACAGGCGGATCATCAGCAGTTCTTATACTTGAACAAGGCAAAGGTCACAATGCAAGATTTAATTCCATACATGTACTCTTTTAGCTGTGGGCTGGTTTTTGTGGTTGGTAAAACCCAGTGTGTTTTTTGGGACTGTAAATATAATTTGTATATCTGTCACTTTTTGTTTACATACTTGGTTCATTTTCCATATAGGCTGGAAATGTATAAAGTGTTGCAAAATCAAAGTTCTAACCAAAGTAATTTCTCCAATAAGGGACAAATTTCTTCTGCTACACGAACCGAGCAATTGCTGTATTTCCTTCAACTTTGTCAAACAATTAATTTCAACCATATCCTCCAAATTCAAAAGTAAACTTCTTTGTTCCACTCCGAGCACAAGCTCTTGTAACCTATGTTTTTTGTGTATTACTTGTGTGAACTCGTGTTGGATTTATGGTACATGTTTTAGCACGACATCTCAGGCGATATAAGGTCATGATCGTATTATACTGACATATGACTATTCAATGGCATCATCGAAAAGAAGAGTTGCATATATCTTTCAAATGTAAAGAGAGCAGCCAAAAATTGAAAATCTCATCTTTCTACGATATTGATTCATGTGCACAAGCAGCGCCTAGCCTGCCAGCATGGTGATGAAACCGTGTTTCCAATTTCAGTTATGGTACTCATCATTGGCCCCGCTGGATCCGGTAAAATACAACTGTTGTTTATATGGGTTTACGACAATCACCTTGGCATCTTGATAGCATCATTGGCTGATGATCAGCTGTGTTATCATGTGGACAATTTTGTTCAAAAACGTTAAGAAGTGGCACAAATGCTTGCAACGATTTATTTTCCACTATCGACAAAGCCCCTACCATTGACGATTTGGATGTCAACAAAAGCAATCAGGTGGTTTACGACGATATGATGATCAACAGGCAAGTCAATCCCGCAAAAATATTTTCATGAGACTAGCACAAAACAGGGACGTAATTTGGTTTCCTCAACTATATCCCATATGTTGAAGCGGATTTAGGACAACTGTAATATGTTGATGATATTTCGTTGTATTGACGTGCATGGTCTTGGAAACATTCATTGGACTTGGAGTGCTGCTGACAAGATGTGGAGTGAATTTCGTGACATGTTTGGGTGGATCTCGTTGGATCCGTTTACTTTTTATGACGATTGATTTGACTGGTAAGCCAGACAAGTATTGTTCCGGTCTGGACACGAACGTGTCCCACGCGGATGTGTCTAGCAAGGATGCATCAGTTTAACAAACATCATGTAACAAATAAATTATGTCCAGCACCGATATCAGAGAAACGTACTTTAGAAAAATGTTGTGAAGCCGCTTGTGAACAGCAATAACTAATTCAAACGATATACTGCAGGAGAGGACCTCACAGCGGGATGTGAAGAAATATTCACGCCACTGGTGAAGCCGACAAAGAAATTGCAGAAGGTGCCTAGGATATTAGAAAGGCCACAAAGCCACATCGGCAAAAGTCGCAGAGCTCAGAGATTATTACATGTTTCCCAGAAATGCCGGCTGAAGTAAAAGACGTTGGAGAACCTAAAGAGTCACCAGCTATGCACCGCGCAATACGGGAAACACCAGCACATACTTGAAGAACTCATTCTAGCGTTTTGGATTCTATACCCCATCTGGAGCGATATGTTGGTGGAATAACCACCTTAAAACATAACAAGTTATGGGTCAGGTGACTATACCGGGAGATTTGTGGGTTTAAACGCGCCTCTGATGAACCGTTTTGGGTATTATAATGGCGTATTTAATTTGGCTAAAAATGGTTAAGTGCCTGAAGTAAATAAAGAAATGCAACAGTGTCTGAAATCCATGCACGTGCATTGCAACCAATCTCTGGAAATGAGACAAAAGAATATTCGGATCAAGTAGCCGCATCTCAAGCAAAACGTGTTCCTACTCATGTAAAAATGAAAGGACAAAAGTAAAAATAACCTCCAGCTTGACTGGAAAAAATATCAGAATGGATAGACGAACAGAAACCATGGTTCGCAACCAATACAAATACCCCACCCCCCGCAAAACAAGGAGAGGGTCATGGGCGCTTGCACCCCGTAGACTTTGTGACCCTCAGGACCTTGCTGACCGATTTGAAATACTTGTAGGATCCGTTCGTCCAGGCAACAACGTATCCCCAAGTTTTTAATTAGGCTACATCGATTTGTCAGCGGCTGCTCACCAATGAGAGAGATACATCGTGCATTGATGCATTATGTTGTTGAACATATTCATTCGGTGTACACCGATGATGAGTTCTGAAACGATCGAGTGCACTTCGTTTCTTGAGTGAAATTGTTGTTTCAATGCAATATGTGGATGAACATACATCTCCAAGCGTGACCTCGATTATTACCGTTTCATCCACCAAATCAGAATTCAGTTTGATCGTTTTTGCACATTTGACCGCCGGGGACTCACGCATGCTTGCGACTGCGTTAGCCTCGCTGTGAGTGTATTATAGTTGCCCAATATCCGATCCCAACAGTTTGGTGGCCTTCCCGCTAACAATTCATTTTTGTTTTTGGTAGACAGTAAGGCGAACTGGCCTACTATTGAACCTACCTCGGGTACGTACGACACAGAATCAATCAATAAGAAAATTCGATGAAAAATACCGGTAGTGACTGACAAAGACTCTAAAGTCTCTAAACGTACTCATGATGCCACACTCAGCTCTGGCATTGCCATTGTTGTTGTTGTTGTTGTTGTGGGGTTTAACGCCATTTTTCAGCACACGATAGGCTATACATGGCGGCCAGTATTAATGGTGGAGGAAGAAACGGTGAAAATCCCGGGAAAGATTCACCGACCCACGAGAAGCTACTGGCAAGCTTTCTCACATAGCCACATTGGCTGAATCCGAGACTCGAACCGGCGCAGAAAGAGGTGAGATGTCAGTGATCCGTATCGGATAGCGCTATAGACCACTCGGCCACTCGGGGCCGCGGCATTGCCATTGAATTTAAAACATCAGAGATGGACATGATGAATACTGCACGGTTGCACATAAGGTCAGGATTAGGGTGGCCTGGTCACATTTCAAATGATAAATGATTTTTGAGTGTGGGATATCATATCGTCACACCTGACATTGTGAGTATCATTTCAACGACACAAGTTAATTGAACATGCGACGCCGTCAGAGTCACTTACGAAAACAGGTCCGAAGGGACAAGCGTAGTTTTTCATTGCAATACTGTTTTGGGGTTTCATCCACCGTGGAGCCTGGATATTTGATCTTAGTTCCACCAGAAGCACCATAGCATCTTCCTTGCTATAATAATCGACTGATCCATATTCGTTTTTATCTGGTGGTTCAAGTCGGGTACGTGGCTGATTTGCGAGGTGAAACATTGACGATACTACTGTACATTAGAGATCCACCTTACATTTAATAACAACAACAAAGACAGTTGTACTCGGACGTGTGAAACCGATTGGCATAGTTAACGCGAAGAAACCCGTATACACGTCATATTACGAACTGGGTTCATGGTGTTGTTCGTGGATTATTTTTTGGTGACCCAAAATCACTCAAAGCCTTATTATCGCGCCCTACTCACATTTCTAAACAGGCTGCAGTGCAAGTTGTGGGTAGTGTTAAAAGTGTTGATGTGGATCCGTTAAAAGAGCCGGTCCCGCTGACAGCTTAGACGCTTCGAGATCGAATACTGCGATTCATAACAAGCAAGAGAGACTATCGATACTACTCATGTCTAGCCAGGGATACCAGTAAGCTAAAAATTAGAACTGCAAGAGCAAGACACGTTCTAGCTTTTTGTTTCATTCCATTTTTAGCAGTCTTGGAAGTTGAGGAAAACTGCTACTTGAGAACAATGCCAATTATGAAGCCAATACCCTAGTCCGATTAGTTAGGGACGTTATCATAGCGTTACTTAACAGAGAACATTATTCCATCAATGGAATATAAATCAAATACATTCTGGACAATGTTGACCTGGTCACAACGATTGCATTTCTTGCCATGTACAGCGGTTAGTACACCAGAACAGCTAGCCCAACAATGATGCTTGTCAAAGATGCAGTTGGAGTTGTTCAGAGAGTCAGTCGTTGACATGTATTTTCATGCACGCGTGGTTACCATGGTCGTTGCTAACGACGCTATGCTGTGATACACTCTGATAAGTGGGGCCGAGTGGTCTAACGCGTTCTCCGTCACGGATCACTGCCATCTCACCTCTGTCTGCGTGGGTTCGAGTCTTGGATTCAGCCAATTTTGTTATGTGAGAAAGCTTGCCAGTAGCTTCTCATGGGTCGGTGGTTCTTTCTTGGGTTTTCCCAGGTTCTTCCTTCACCATTAATACTGGCCGCCATGTATAGCCTATTGTGTGCTGAACAATGGCGTTAAAGCCAACAACAACAACACTCTGATAAGATTATATTGTTATAGGGTGCTGGTCGGAGAATGAGAGTGGTTCATGCACCTGTGGAAAATTCATAATTAAACCCTTTACTTACTTTTATTAATAATGTTATATCACGAACTGACGGTCTGCCTCACTGAAAATCAACACGAGAAGATACAGGATGCAATCAAACAACAATTGTGGTGTCAACACGAGCCTTTCTTTGGCAAAGTTAATTGGAAATGTCCCCGTGTGGTTAACCCAAACACATCTGGTTTATTGTAACGTCACCAAACACAAAACACCTCAGTAATTTAAAATTATCCAAGTCAGAGTTGACACAAATAACTGGATAAATATTTCTAGTCCTTGCAACGATTTCAACATTGCTAGGAACAGAGGCTCCAGCTATTGCCAAAGCTGCAGCATTGCGAACTGCTTGAACTGCATCAGGAATGCCACTAACGATGCGGGTGATGACCATATATATAGGACAAGGCCTTCGATTGCCAGGCAAGACCGTCGAATGCTCTCTGACAAAGGTTTTTGATTGCCCGGTTGCTGAAGATCGCGTCATTGACAGAAACTAAGTTTCTCAAGCGTTTATTGACCAATCTTGATTTACTTGCGATGGCAAAATCAGTCAAATATTTTCTTGGCGTTTTCACTTGCATTGGTTGTTCCAAACATATGAGAAACTGGCAAAGCCAATCAAGATTCACAACAGGCCCTGGTAGTCACTGGGTAGCATGCGTGTATTACACCTCTGCATAGTTTGTATGTTTGGGTAGCATGCGTGTGTAACACCTCTACATAGTTTGTATTTTCACTCGCACGGACTTAAGCATTACATTCGTCTATTCTCTTGCCGGCACGGTTGGGTGACTATATGCAGTTGTTTTGTCATTGAAGCGTAGCGTGCGCTGGGGCGTTCTTATACCACAAAAACCGATACTGATTTCACATTAACTACATGTGCTATTACACAATAATGACCATTAAAATTTAAGGACGCTACTCAGCTCGACGACACGGTGGTGATGTAGATTTGAGCCGAAATGCCACTAAACTGGATTTGTCTTAGTATACTAGTCGTGTTGTTGTTGGTTTCTATCCAGGTATTTATATTCAAAATATTATTAAGATGAATGGAGAATTTGCAGTAAAACTCAGAGTTCACTAACAACATTGGACTCAGACACAGTGGCTAGTCGATTTTAATTTATCAAACATTATGTTGATACAGATAATATTGCAATAATTGAATACATGCAAGAAGAAATCGCCCGAACCACCCGGTCTAGTAACATCATGGACACTTGTTTCCAAAATAGAGAGGGGTAAACTGAGTTTTCAGTCTTAGGAAGTGGCCGACTTATTTTAAATTTAATTGATGATAAACCTAAAAATCAGATATTAAAGGTGCGCGAGTTTGGATCATACTTGCTTATAATAGCTTTAAATAGCAGTTCATACAGTCGAATGGCGATTCTTATAAACGATAAGCGACATGGTGGTTTGAATTATTTATCATCAATCTCACGTATCCAAAAAGAAACTCATGGCAAATTTTATGCATTTTCTTTGTAAACATTAATTTCCAGAGTGGTAATTCAGCACTTACTGTTTATCCAGACGAAAACTTAACCATCTTTAGTTTTTGTGTTTAAGATCAGATGTTGTCATCATACATCAGTGATGAAATCTGGCCGATGCGGTGGAGTTGCGTAATTTATCGATAGGGTGTTGAAACAAATGATAGCGGATTTTAACATTGATAGCAATCTCGTTCCAGTTGTAGATTAACACCTGCGTCAAAGTTGTTTTACGAAACCCTCCTATGAACTATCATATAATTTTATTAAGGGTCAAGTAGAAATTGCCATTTGAATCACTCTGATGTACCACGGCCAACTCGAGGAAAACAGAGTCAACGCCCAAGCAAACAACCAAATGATGAATACAGCAGAAAATGTCAAGCTTCTTCGAGATTATATCAGCAATGGCGATGTAGCATTCACCTATGTATCCAACCCAGTTGTGCATATCGAAGTATGTTTTACAGCTACATTGACCCAACTGAGACAAAAACGATTTTGACCTTTATTCGTGTAACAGGTACTGGGCAAAGACGATCGTTAGATGTGAAAGGTGCTAGCATAATGAGTGTGGTTTAGCATGAGAGGTGCCAAGCCACTAGAAGGCACAATCTCCGGAGATGTAATCAAGCAAGAGACAGAGGTGATTTATAGCCACATGACACGTGTACCAGTAAAATTAAGAAATTGGTCAGAAGTACCTATGCATAGAGTGTTTGATGATGAGACTGTACAAAATCTGCTGTTATAAAATTAAAGAACGCGATTGTATTATGAGTAGATCATCCATGACTGGCTCTCAGTCTTATCGACGTGAAAAAATGATCGAAGAGAAGCATCTGCAAAACGAAATCGCTAAGAGAAGCGTGCTGATCAAAGAATATAAACACGCGTGGTTGCTCATATATGCTATTTTTGGTCTTGCTGCGAGAGCAAGAGTCCGTAATGGTGTGACTGGAATCACAAAAACAACCATTGTAGGTGCAACAATCAGAATTGTTCGATAGTTACCGGAGTCTTTGGTGGTGCAATTAGTTTACTTTCAGTGTCACTACAATGTCTTGTACAATCCTATTCCCAATTACTTGAAGCTGTACAGATCAGTCTCTACACAAACGGTACATTATATTCGATAGCAACGGATGATACAATAATCTCTACGGCTGAGTCTGAAACTATAATGGCGGAAACTGAAAATCACAGACACGAGCAAAAATAAGAAACAGCGCCTTTACACATTTACGGATATTACAAAGTCGAGCATAAAAAAATTCATTCAGAGACCTGGTTTCGATCAAAACCACACTAGCTTGCAGTTTGTACAATACCAGAATTGCTATCAGCAAAATACATATCCTACAAGCGATGTTGCCCAATTGAATTGATAGTATCAAACTGACTTTTTATTTATCTCTAAACGTATGTGGTTATCATGACGTCTTTGCTAATTGTGCATATGGATATGTTTCGAAGATCATGCAATATTTGTATGTCTTTTCAAGATTAGGTTATATCATGGATTTGCGGATTAAGTACTCATTATGTTTGATTTAGCAAACTTTGCATCGCCGTATTTTCAAAATTTGTTTTCATCATTTGATTTTTCTTTACAGCATACCACACATAAAGCCTCTTTTTCATTAGGAAGGTTTTCGTTGTTAATCAGCGAATGTTATACACCTGCGGCCTCAGTTTAAGAATATCAGCCAATTTTCACTTGGTACATCACAAAGGTCAAACATGTTATGCCACATTGGTTACCTTCTTATATCAGCCTAACCCTCATCATACACAACATATTAACCCTACCATTAGCTCCACCCACCTCATTACCACTCTGAACATAATCATATCGAAGATTAAAGGACAAATTTGTAAAACCAATCTCGTTCTAACGGATGCAGTTTTGTTACTGGCTGAATCATATTCGTCCAGGCAACTTTCGTATATATAGGAGGAGACTTCATCCTGGCGGATATTGACTAGGGAAAAGAGTTACCACTACCAAGAGCAACAAGCAACGTCACTGCCAACAGCTGATAAATATGATAAAGGACTCATCCCAGGGAATGAGTTGTAGATGCGGAAACATGGGTAACTGAATTTTCCTTAAATGTGCTTGATCAGTCTTTCCTTCACAAGCATCAAAACAGTAATCATTCCTTCAAATTTTTTGTTTACAGAAGGCAGTTAGCGGCCAGAAACGTGAAGAATGAACAGTCATAAGAGTAATTTATACAAGAACATGTTACCTTTACGGTAAATGACAAATATAAACTATTTTATCAGATGGTAATTGGATAAACCTGTACCATCCAGGAAAATATGATGCAATAATACGAACAAGTTTTGGATATATAGATCCAATAAAGCTCAACACAAACAAGGGAATAAATTGTTTCAAGAGAGGAAACAAGATGAAACGCAAGATATAGGAAAATTCGTCAATTAGCAAAACCAAGATCTAACCGCTTTGTAGAGAAGGCCTACTTGAGATTAATGAAATCCTGAGATAAGTGGTAAACTTCTATCACAAACGCCAGCCTAACAAACATAATAGATGTTGGTATTATATTAAGACTGTATATATAGTCTGATGGGCGCTACCCCTCAATTAACACGGGAAATTACATTCAAAGGCATCCGAAAAAGCCAACATACTGAACTGACAATAATAGGCAGTCTTCACACAAAAATGGAAGAGTTACATGTCCAGACCACACGGATATCGTTATCCAACAATGCCTGACATCCAAGTTATCCAAGAAGGTGGGCATAACATATTGCGAAACATTAAGCTACATAAAGCCACCTGACCAGACATGATTTCAGCAACGTTCCTGAAATATCTAGCATAAGAGTGTAATTGTGCCATCTCGATAGGTTCGGTTCTTGAGTTGTAGAAAACAGCAAATGTTACGGCTAAGTATAAAAACAGAGAAATATTGAACGCCAGAATCCTCTGACGAATCTACCATACATTTATCTGCTGCAACAAGATTGAACCCATCACAGAAAGATTATGCATCATCTAAAATACTTCATCATCCAAACAGATTGATTTTGGTGTCAGATGAAAGCTGTGAAATACAGCTCAAAACCCCTGTGGATGAGCTCGCCAAATACTTAGACAAAGTAAATCAATACGACCTTACATTCTTTGACTCTATTAAAACTTACGATCGTGTCTTCACGGAAACCTCAATAATAATTGTTGCCATATATGATGTCAGGAGTCATGCGCTGAAATTGTTTAGATATTTTCTAACAGACTGTCGGCAGATGATTATGGTAGATAGAGCAACGTCAGACCCAGCACCGGTTGCTAACGGAGTACCTCAAAGGAGTGTTTTGGATAACTTCCTCTTCCTGGTGTTCATCAATTAACTTAATAAAAAGAGTCAAATCCACGGAAAGATTTTCTGAAGACGACTGTATTGTCCACCGGAAAATCGACGCATCCGAGGACTGTGATATCGTACAAGAAGTGCTCTCTGGGAAATAACTTGGAGCACGTCCTTCTACCCAGACAAATGCAGTATCGCAAGAGTCTACAGAAAAAAATCTCCGATCATGTCCAACTACACTATTAAGGGGCACAGGCAAGCTACTGTGCAGATACCACTATCTTAGGGTGAAATTCTTTAAAGACCTCTCTTGGAAATGCGAAATAGACAAGATGGTGAGGAAATGGAAGAACCATCTTGGTTTCTTTTGCCCCAAGCTTTGAATAAGAAACAGTGAAGTACAAAGTGCTACATATTTCTCTGTTGTAACAACTGGTTTTGAATACTGCTCAACCACGTAGATTCCACACAGAAAAGAACACATAAATAAGATAGACATGGTCAGAGGAGAGCCGTTAGATTTCACCGCAAACAGATATATAAATATTAGCGTCCGTGTCTATGATGAATCATCTCCAGTGGAAATCGTTTGAGTCCAGGTGAACCTAATGCCTGGGTGATCATGTTAAAGACGATAGCGAACGACATAGCGGGCATACCCGCTGACCAATATTTGACCATAGCGTACAATCAAATAAAGAGAAATGACACAAAGAAGTCAGCATCAAAAAAGTTTAAAGTTCAGCTTTCTCGCACGAACAATAGAGACTTCAAACAAATTGCCATCAATAATTGCAGAAGCTGTAGACTTGGTATCTTGCAGGAAGGAGCTTTCAAACATTGCAAGTTAATGCAATAGTCAGTTGTAAGTATGACCTAGCAATTATCAGGGCTGTGCTGCTTGAGATTCATATATCTAGTGGCCGTCACGGTGGCCAGATGGGTCTAAGACTGATGGGACGAAACATAACTGACACTATTTCATTTACTTCTACTTTTTATTATTACTCTTCTATCTGTCCTACCTCAACCTTTGTTCTCACTAGTCTCCATTCCTTAATAGGCAAGTGTGGGTACGTCAACTTATTTCTAGAAAGATAGATTCGTGTGCACCCAGCTATATTAAATTAAAATTTCAGTAAAAGTATTTGTCATAAGTGCATTTCTACATTCCAAGATAAGATACATGTTGCTTACATTTTATAATACCATCAATGTGTAAACAGTATTATCATGTTTTTTTTAAGTCTGTGGAAATGTTTTATCATTAAACTATTGAGTCATGAATTATATATAATGATTACAGTTGTATTCTGTGAAAATGTTACTCTTTGTAGTGTCAAATAGAAAATGCCTGTGTATTACCTGTCACAAGTGTCCTATTAAATATACGAATCATAGTAGAAAGACATTGTTAATTTAATACTCCATTTCAGAAGATTTTTATTAAATTATATTTTGTTGCAATTAATTTTTATATTGATCACGTCAATTGTCCGAAACTATATCGCCCTAGCAGGGGAAGAATTATTGAAACAAGGTTTATATTTCACATAAATAAATCAATATTGGACGACCAGTTGGTGGAGTGCCTGAAAATTAAGGTTTATTATTCCTACACATTTCAATTATTTTCTTTCCTTGAAGTAAAAAACTACTTAATTCCTTACCAATAATACCTATTTTTCATTCGAATAAGTTAACAAATCATGTTCAACAAGATTGTTTGGGTTGGGGTCCTGCGTTTACGAATGTAATACATTCATAACGACCTTTTTGATTTTGTTTTCTTTTCAATTTTATGACAAAAGTTGATTCATTGTTCCAAGAACTTATGAAACTGTTTGATGTCATCGGTGTTTTGCCGTTGATGCCATTTCTCATCCTAGAGAAATTTAAAGTATAAAATAAAACATGAAACATACATATTTTGTAAACAAATAACAAAAGCTTGTACATCTTTTGAAGACAACATAAAAAAATGAAAGGGATGAATGATTCTTTTGTTGTGCTTACTGAGAAAATTAATCAAACACGGCAGTTTATTTTACTTGTACATTACAATTTCAACCTGTGGACTGTCTAAGCCCTTATATACATTGCGTTTAAAATTATGTGAGATATTTACCGTCGCATTCGGGTCATAGCGTTAGAAGTACATGCAACATTTTGATAAGAAAGGTTTCTCGCGACCGACTGCGTATATAACAAATTTTGATGTTGGCATGGGAAAAGTCAACATGCATTGATTTCTTCAGTTCTTTAATTTTAATACGAATTTAAACAATATCCGGTGGATGAGACGTACTAAACAAAATTGTGATATTTGCTGTCGTTTTCAAGATCAATTAGTTGGTAAAATCAGGAGTACATGCAACATCTAGATAAGAAAATGATATGTTTGACCCATCTAATTTCACAATTAAATTTGTGTCGGTATGAAAACGTTCACCAGTATATGAATATCAATAAAGCATACAAAGTATAACTAGATCCCATAATGAGACGTACATAAATTAAATTAGATTTTTTTTATAGAAATGTCGAATAAGTATTAGATCCGTTAGGTATTACAAACAAATTTGAAAAAACAGTCTCCCATAATGGATAGTCGTATATAATCTTATTTCAAAATGACTTTATTAGTATAAAATGGAGCTTTTTGACCGGCTGAAAGATCTATGGTCAATGATTTCAGTACAACATGACTTTATAAATTTGTATCCTAGCGTTAAAAGCCGGCGGATTATTCACGTGTGATGTGGGACTAAATATTCGGCAGCAAACATAATGCAATAACGAACTTAAAACAATGTGCGTAGAAGAATTGGTTAGCATATATATAAAGTTAATGTAAATATACACCGTCAAAGCAAGCTATACCAATTTGCAGTGACAGCGACAGATAATTTGATCCTTATATATGCTCCCGACAGCAATGTGATTCAGTAAACACAATATATATTATTTGCAAACGTGAACGATTATGTGGGTATTGGAAGCGATTACACTTCGGGATCGTAAATCATTTTGCAAACTAAATCTGCTAACATAATCGGCGATCCTCGCCCAAAACAAGCCCATCCACAGGCACCCCAAGCGAAGTTGATACGAGGTGTCCGAGTCAAACCTATACGCCATTACAGCCAGCAAGCAGACTGGTATCTGCCAATAAGCATGTACTGCCTGTAGATCATTTGCTTAATTTGGTTTGCAAACGCCTCGGTTCCTAGACTGTGTTCAAAGTCGTCAGCGATTTTACATTTCGTCCACCACCGTTTCGAACTCACCCACGCTACTTACGATATCATCGATAGTCATCGAGCACGGATTGACAATTATGTTGAGATAGTTTGTTACATGCAGAGATGTATTCGTAATTTCAATTGTAACAACATTATTTGCAAGCTCATCCAGTCCTACCGGTTTATATTTAAATGGCAAAAAAAAGGCTGCCGATTAGCGTGCCCATAATAGTCACGTTTCACACCACAAAAATATCAACAAGTATTTGCCGTGACGATTCCAAAAATGTCATCCGCGATAACGCACGCAAGTTAATATTTCGTGAGTGTTGTGTTTCACTTAGCAACTTCACCTAGCAGCACGTTCCCGCCTCGAGTATTTTGTAGCGTCGGGAACATTGAAAATAAATCATATTTTTATGTTAATATTGTGATTGTAAAGTATAACTGGTTTACAATCGTGCATTATCCAGGTTCAGCTTGCGTCCTCCATATTCTGCGTTTATTTAAAGCCTGTTGTGAAATCTACTTGCCCAGTCTACCGTGACTGTAAAATTCATTTGACACATTTGCATGCGTCTATCTGATTACGGCTTTATCCCAGGTTACAGTCAAAACCAACAGAATGCTGGAACATTGACATTTCTACAAATACATGTACTCGTTACTCAGCTGAAACGAAACACCCCACATAAGTCTACATAAACCCATCCATCATCCTATACATACATACATACATACATACATACATACATACATACATACATACAAGTTGCTAAGGGAAACACATGCGATGGGTACGATTTACCAGCGGACCTGGTTTTGAATCCCCATAGAGTACGAATTACAATTCTCTAATTTATCAGGCATACTAGTTTAGAATCCCAAGATAACACTTTCCTTTAAGTTCGGTATATTATTGTGTGAGTCTTCGAATTTGAATTATAAGTATCTACAAATCACACATTTAAGTCACCACTGTATTACAAACATATGCTTCTTTTCAAGACCCCGTTAGGATTAAAGCAAGGTGTTTCCATATTGATATACGCGATGTTTATCGATAATTAAAATTAGCATATGATGATGAAATTAAGGAATTGTTTTAATGACACTTCTTGATTTCGTTTTGGTGGCCAAGATTTTCAAAATGCCAATAATTATATACTTTATACAACAATGAAAGAAACATGACGATTAACTTGGTTTCTATTCAAAATTTTTTTATTTTTGAATTACAAGTCATTTTCTATGTTTCAATACCAATAATCACGTTGACTATGCCGTCAACTCTAGTGATGCCTTCACTAGGCTGATGTTGTCAAAGAATTGATCAAATGCTAGTTGAAACTCTTGCACGACAACACGGTAATCATTCAAAGAATCATCCTGTTGATCCCGTTCAGCTGCTCCTGTGAAGACAGACACAATCACATGCCACAAATAAGTCAAAAAACTAGCATAGCCTCCCGAAGAAACCAATGGTTCCACACAGGTCTTCAGGACACTTAGGGATCTAATGATATTTGCCAACTCATTTCCAGAATTTATCGCCCCACATAAAAAGACCCCTTCCACTGATCCAGCAATTCTAATAATAGTTGTGGAAGACATTTTAGCAATCTTCATTTTCTCCTTATGGCTAGTGTCAGTTGATACAAGAATGTTGAAGAGTTCAGGATCCATTTTCTTTTCAACATCTCTCTTTTTCTCCTCTAGGTAAGTCTCCAGCTCACCAAGCCTTTGAATGATCATGTCGCAGTTGTCTCGGATGCTTTTGGAGGCATTGCTTTCTAGATTCTCAAAGTTCCGTCCAGGTAGATACTTATGCATGCAATTTATCAACTTGTTTGTCGCCAAAAAACAATTGTCTACAAGGGAAAATAATTTGCCACTCAATCTAGCTATTTCGTCCTTTTTCGCTTGGTTACCCGAAAAGAATATGTCTGACCAAGACATGGCTTTAAAATCTGAAAACAAGGTATATATTAAAGAATGCATGCCTGAGAGTACCGAGTCAAATAATATCTCCACTGGTTACTTTATCTCCATGATAAGAATACGTATGGAATGTAATAGCGACAACAACATTCATGATATTTGCAATAGAATGTTTTCTTATTAATATCAACGATCATAAAAATAAAGACCAGTGCACGTTTTGTTTGTTATATATATATATATATATATATATATATATATATATATATATATATATATATATATATATATATATATATATATATATATATATGTATGTATATGTATAATTGGAGACTAACTTTAAAATTAGTTTGCGTTAGGCTTTACCAAAGCTAAATTGTTTTGGACCTTTAACAGTGAGTTTTACCAGCGTGTCTTAATTATGATTGAATTGCTCATGTTGAACTCGGATTACTACTGTTTTAGACAAAAACATATCATTGACGTATATTATAATGTGGATTAAGAATTTGTTAGCTCAATTTTGGGATGTGTTAGGCGCCTAAAGGGAAAAGAGCTGTTATGTGTGATATGCACTTTATTGTTGAATGGAATTAATTGTCACTTGGTTGTGTTCAAAATCCTAACTTGCGTGGAAGTTGACATCAGTTTTGTACTGATGGGTTGGATGGTAGTTTTTGCTTGGATAGAAAATCCAATGATATTGTTCAATGTGTCTAGAGTTAGTGATCATAATCCAGAGTTTCTGGATTTCAAAAGGTAGATGTACTTCTGGGAAAATACGCACTTTAGACTTCCTTCGTTACAGCAGGGTGGACCCGGTGTTTCCCTTAGGCTGATGTTACATTTGAACTGTTTTGATCTAAATGTGGTTTTCTGGGAAGCAATACATATAACATGTTAAGCATTATATTAAATTGAAATAACTTTATATGGTATCACTGACAATAGCATTAAAGCATATCTCTTCAAACTCTTCATTTAAATTTTGCAGGAAATGTATGCTATTTGTTTTATTTCTTCTTCAGAAACATGATTAACATTGTAGAGAATTATGTGTTCATACGTAAACATGGACGGTTACTTAGCAACAGAAACCTTTCCATACTCTTGTGATATTTTATACATGTTTATATACTGTGATAATTTTACAATCGAAAGAGCAATATTGTATACACTAACTTGCCAGTTTTAGTACATTAGTAAATATGTTAAAGTACATCACATGTACAGATGAAGTGCTAATAGGTACCTCGTTTGCATTCGACAATAATGTAGCGGGATATGAGCTTTGCCTTAGTATATTTTGTACAATGGTGATATTCTGTTCTTTTGATTGGTTTTACTTTCCCTTTCATTTGTTATCTAATGTCAACATAAGCATCAAAATGCCAGTGTAAACAATATATCGTTCCTTTGTCTACATTATCATCTGAATTTAATTAATTGTGTTACAAGTCTGCAAAGCATATATATATATATGTGTGTGTGTGTGTGTGTGTGTGTTTTCAATACATTTGCAGAAATTGGAATGAAATATTTTGCAAAATCTATACAAATTATAATCCATTCAAGTTTTAGTTTTCTTGTTTCCTTTTTATTTATGTTTATTAAAATAATCAAAACTATTTTAAAATTTACTTTTAATCGTGTTCTTAATCTTCCAACTTCTCGAGTAGTGTGTCGTATGATATACTTAGATATACAAGGTATGATATCTTGGCTTTGAATAATTGATACATCAATATTGGTTTTACCCAAATATTAACAATTCTTAATCTTCCTATCTTTGTTTGAAGCTCTACGGGATATCAGTGAATCAATCAATCACTTTCAACCTTTTAAATTTTTAAAGAATGCTTACGTTGTTCACAGTGCAATTTTTGTCCTAATTGATTGTCGTAATTTTTTATCAATAACCATTTTCTTATACATCTTTCTGGAATACAATATCTGTTGTTCCAAAGCACAGTAAATAATACAGCTCCATGTGCATACGATAATAATCGTTACTGCATTTGTATGGGAAAATATGAACGAGTTTTCGGAATGAATAGTGCAGGAACTTGTGAGTGCAGTATATCCTTCCGACAAAACGAGTTCATATTTTCCCATGCAAATGCCGTAACCTTTTTATTATATCCTCATTTTTTTAATTCTACCTAAGGTTTAATTATATAAACAAACTACACTACAAGAAACAACGTAAATCAATGAATGCTGTCTTCTAAACTAAATACACAAGCGCAGATTTGACATTACAAAATGACATCATTATTAATGTGCACATAGCTCCGCCCAGATAAATTTGAACTTAGTCGCGCGCTCGACATAACTTTCGAAAGAAAATGGCGTGTCTAGTTAAAATTGAAATTTGCAGTCATATGAGTGAATATATTTTGGTATTTTGTTTCGATTCAACGAAAGTTTGTGATTTTGGACTGGATTCATCTGTGCAATTATACACGAAATACATCGGATTGAAGTGACGCGGGAGAAGCTTGTTTACGTCTGCACATGTGTTTCCGTTTCTGTCATTGAATGTTTAAAATCATAACGTGGGAAAAATTAGAAGTCTTTCAATTGCAATTTTCAAAAAGGCTCTATGGAATTGAATGTGTATTTCATTTAGAGTGCAGTAAAGAGGATGCAATTGCACTTATCATCGACATTACAGCACACTTTTGGAATGTGTAATCCAGATTGAAAACCAATAACATGGCTCATGTAATTCGGATTTGCAGAATTAAGAAAAAGCATTTTGAGGAAATTCAGGATGTAAAACTGTAACTATATTTTATTTTGCCATTCTTATCACCAGCTAAAGAAAACAGGTAAATGCCTTGTTATTTGTAAGGACCTAATCTGTCATTTATATAAGGTAGCTAGCCTAAATCCGACACATTGTATCAACGCAAAATGTCAAGACAGCTTTAGTTTTTTTGCAGTCCACGAAACATGTTTTAGTTCATTCAGAAACAAATTTAAACAACCACAACGTAAAGAGCCTCTTACGCGAGTGTACATGATTTGTTTACAAATCAAAAGTACATTGTTTATTTACAAAAGAAAGTAGTTCCTTTATTCACGTGAATGCTATATGTGTATTGTCGCGCTCGTTCAGTATCGGGGAATATTGAACGACTACGACAATGTAAAGTTAACGGGAAAAGAAATTGAGCATATAATAATATCAGATTGTGTTATTTACATTGTTTTGATCTTGCAAACTAAAAGCTATTTGTTATGCTTTTATGTGAGATCCCAATGCATTTATTTAGTTTTCGAGAATCATTTCATATTTATAATTGATCATTTTGGAAATTGATTTTTCTATAATTCCATTAAGATTTATATTTCTTAGGACTGTCTATTTACCAGATATTGTACTTTATTCAAGTTTCGGTCATCTTTTTCCGAGAATTCCTTTCCTTTATGTCCAATTGTATTTCTCTTATGTGTTAATGGTCATGACTCCACATACATTTAATCTAGTACACTAATTCTGAGATTCTCTCGTTTACTGTCTTTTACATTTAATGCTCACATTACAAAGTAACATGTTTTTCCCGGTTATTGGAATATTCTATCATTTTACTATAATACTTTTTCCTTAAAATATATATGCATCCGACTTATGTCTTGAAGTGTCCTTTCTTAATAGTCCCTGCATGTTCTAATCTATACCCCAGAATGATGCAAACATGTATACCCTCATGGAATAAATATCCTGGTGTCTCAGTTCAAAATGAATAAAAAATATTTCAAGGCAAGTAAAACTTCTTTCTTTTGTTTTCGTTGAGACTTCGCTACACATCTAAGGTACAGGCTGTTAATAATATCTACAACCTTTCGTTGCATTTGGCTTATCAACAGTCATGTAGTTTTCCCAAACCAGTCCTGGGTTTTGTACAAAATCACCACACTAATATGATATAGAATGGCATAACTTTATGTTATTCAACACATTTTATGTGCTATCCATTTGTCCCATTTTTCTTCATTTACCCATCATTTGTGTTGGCATTTTCATTAGGCAAGAGGGTGAAACCAGTCCAATGTATCACATTTAATTACTATTATTCAGTACAAGCGTTATAGTGCGTATCGTAGTTAAGTGAATCAAAAGAACATGCGCGATCACATTTGCATAGTATGTGTTGAAATAAAAGAATTTGCTAAAACTCAAACGTCTAATGTTTTTCTTAATGGCTGGGGTAGTGGGATCATACATGATCATCGTCGTGTCTAGTGGCAATGAACGTTCTGAGTATGATTCAGCTCGTATTTTGGCATTGTCCTTTACACTAGATAGGATTGAGTAGTTGCATCAATTAATATATAAAATGAAGAGATAGCACGCAGGTAAAAGATAATACGAAGAATTTAAAAAACAAATAAAATTTAAAATATATTTTTATTATGGTATATTTACCAACTAGTTTCCTATTGAGTATACATACAATGATTTTCAAAATGAAAGATAGTTGTTTAGATTTAAACAACGCTATATTTTCATTATTAGCTCCACACATGTTTATTACTGACTCTCAGTAATATTTCCTGTGAAGATAACATTTTGAAAGAAAATTAATGTTTTTTTTTGGTTAAACATTCTCCCTAAAGCAACTTTCATAAATAGCCAGCATATCATGATTTTTTCTCTCCAAATTTTCATCTTAACCATGTTTACGTATTAAAAGAACCCTCATATTGTATTGGTATTATCTTAATGGAAAAGCTTTCATAATGTTATAACGTGCATTTACTAAAGAGAGGTGGTTTTAGTTACAGTAAACAATTTGTATACAGTATTGTACTAAACAATCGTGAAGTTAATGGACTGTCCTTCACAGAGACTCTTGATTTGATGTCAGTTCATCATGGGACTAAAATCAAACAAAGAAACCGTACATACCTGTGCGTCCCACTGTAAGCTGGATAATATAACATTTCATCTGATAACGTCCTCCAACGTGGTACACAAACTTGACTCAAGAATTTTAACGACATCCGGGTTCTAGACAAATATCCTGATAAGATAAAAATAAACGCCGCATTGCAGGAAAGAGTATCAAAGTCGGTATTGAAAATGAATGAACTGTAGACGCTACATCAGTTGTCAACCATCCCTGTCTGTTTCTTAACTCGTTAGTAGTACATTACGGTTCACGGGGCGTTTAACTTCATTCATACGCTTGACCTTCACTTAGGTAGTCTGCGTTGTCTTACCTTTTATAGATTAAAGGGAGACAACTTTTAAAGGAGTTTTACAGCAGCATAATAAAGAGCACTGCCTGAGTTGCGTCAGGGCATTGCTTCATATATATATATATATATATATATATATATATATATATTAGATGTCTCTCTCTATCACTCCTCCAATACACAATAGTATATGAGAAGTACTCGATAAATATTGATCCATCTTAAAAGAGTGATCTCATTTGATCGTACCAATTTCTGTCTCCATTCCTCTATCGTTCCAGAAAGTGATGCATCTAGTACTTTAAATACAAATAATGAACTTTGTAACGGAATTGTGTACATTTATTGTTTACATATTATTTCGAATATAATGTCCTCTGATTTCGGTTCCTTTTTCATCGTTACCTGCGGGTGTGGCCCTTTCGGTGGCCTAGTACTAGAGCGTCCGCCTTGGATGCGGGATGTCGTGGGTTCGATCCCCGACCAAGTCATGCCAAAGACGTTAATGTTAGGACTGGTCAGCCTGGTGTCAGGATATTGTGACTGGATGGGACATCATACTACATGTCTGTGGCATGATGCCTATGTGCTAGACATCACTATAAACTGCCACACTGCAGACATAGTAGAGATATGGTGAAAATTTTATCAAAGCTAGGTTAAAAATCCAAATCATACACACACACACACGGACACACTCACACAAACACACACACGTACACACACACACACGGACACACGCAGACACTCACACATACACCTTTGGGTATTTTAGTTATATCATACGTTATTTCGATGTAGTGAGTTTGGTTCACTCCAGTAGCGAAGTGTAGCGGCAGAGGTGGTCATTTTTGGAAAAATAAAGCTTCTTATGGTTGTCATTAGTGTTTTTTGTTTCTTAAAGTATGCGCGCGTGTTTACCAGCCGGACGTCACATTGAGGTCGCACCCCCTCTGTTGCTATAAGTATCAGTCTCTCATCCAAAGATTTTATCAAACCCTACACGATATCGTGATCGAGGATCATGTAAATTTATTGTTATAAATCCGTGTGAGGTAGATTGTGCTCACGAGATGAATTTATTTGAAATTTAATTATATCCATATCTCCGCTACACCAAGTTTGATGAATATTTCGCAGAATATGTGTATCAACTAAATTACATACAACTAAAGTATTACAGTTATCTCTAATCACTTTAGGTATTTATGTAAATTGCTGTGTATATCGCTGAGTAACTTAAATCACGTCTGTGTTTTTGTCCGTCTGTAGAAAATGTTGAAGCTGGATTTGATTGTTTGTCCAGCATTATGTCGTCATATACCATAAAAATATTAATAAATCCATTTAGATCATCTACAGATGGGGTTTCTTCAACAATTGCAGGTTGATCCTGGCAAGGAATTTCTTGGTGCATTATTGTCGTTGATGAAAAAAACATCAAGACAAAATCAGACGAGAACATACCACAATTCGTCTTGATCAGACACTTATTGAACGATTTAATTGAACACTTGCCGAGTGATTATTTGGATATCAATATGCAAAGGATATAATTCAGAAAAACAATAGATCTCGTGAATGAGTTTCAAGATTACCAAGTGTTAAATAACGAAATTAATCGCACAACTGCTATGAAATTCACCAGGGGAATCATACAAAACACACAGCAAAACTACGACGCAACTTTTCAAAACAACCAGTACTAGGTAATATGACTGTAAGATATATATCTACGAACCTGGTGAACTTGAAGATGGTAAAAAGGAGCGACTGGTCCTATTTGGATTATTACAACACATACAATTTCTAGCGTTGTAACAGCTACGGGTAGACCTGCAATCTACATATTAGATTAAACATTTCCTGAACTTGGATTTGTACGCTAGGAATTACAAGTAATTCCCGAAGACAAACAATTATCACCGCGATCACTTTTGTAAAGAACCAGGGGTGCTGGCCCCCTTACGTCGATTAAACTCAAGAAAGGTCAGCATCGTATTTTCTCATGTATAACCAAGACTATTTTTAATTCTGTCTGCAGTAATTTGTCTTGGGTTATTATTATAATATTGCCACAACATTACAGTGTTACAGCTTGGACAATGATTATTCTGTTGTTGTTTCAATGTCGTGAGATCAAAGTCGCGTTTATTTTTTTTTCACAGTTTATAACTATCTTTTTCTTACTATATCGTTGTTAGTTTCCTGGCTTTGATTATTTTTGTAAAGTCTAGGAGACTTCTCCGCAGCTGACTTGAGACACTGCGAGATAAACTAAATCTGACCATTCGATACGATCATGACGACCCAAACTTGCGTTTCAGAAATACTTAATCCTTGTGATGAATGAATCGATATTGCGTATCCAAGTGTCCATGGAGTTTTGTCCATAGATAACGCGCTCTCAACAACACTGACAGGAACTAACACAATATCATTTGACGCAAGATTCTGTTTCTCTGACGATTCTGTTATATTCGACCACACATCCTTTTAACTAGTCCAAACTACACTCACACTGGAGCAAAGGTCAGTCCATTTTTTCTGCCTATACCGCCACCTCCTAGTAGAAAAAACAATCTCGCTGACTCTCTCTTTGTGGAGCAGTTTCCGAATCTCCTGGACTATGAAATTCGATAGGTGGCAACCTGATTATTCTTGGAGATTTCAAATTTCATTTTGACTGTCCAGGAAACCCAAATACATCAAAACTCATAGATTCCATTAATGTTTTCAACCTCAAACCAACCCACCCATAAACATGGTCACATTTTAGACTGGATTCTTCATAGACCTGATGATAACATTATACGGTCCTCCCTTGTATCCCACGACCTTGCATCAGATCACCTCTGCATTATATGCCATCTTGACATATCAGTCCCTAACCCTCCACCTTTATCTGTTACTAAGAGAAACCTCCGTATGATAAATAGAACCAAACTAATGCATGACATCCAAGCTAACCTAGCAACCTGCTTACCTCCTACCGCAGAACATCTCGATAACTGCCTGCGTTCATTGCTTGACAAACATGCACCAGCTACCAAGTGCAGAGTATCAATTAAAAAGTGTTCTCCATGGTGTAGCAGTGTTAGGGACCAGCTTCGCACTGCTAAAAGAGACCGCCGTAAAGCTGAGAGGCTTATGTTTTCCACCAGACACACTATTCATAAGCAAATCTATAAAGCCACTAAGAAGAATGTCACAAATATAGTCCATGCAGCGGAAACAGCCCACTACTCTACTAAGATCATGGAAAGTTCCAGCTGCAAAGAGATCTTCGAGATTCCTAACAAGCTAAGGTCAAGGAACACATCTACACCACTTCCAACTACCTTCTCTCCAGTCGACCTTCCGGATATGTTTATAAATGTATTCCGTGGCAAAGTACAAATCATTAGAGATAAGCTTGACACCACAATTTCAATTGATTCTTCGTCACCATACAGTTGGGATACAGAATTTGAGCGGCAACCATTAGCAGCATTTGAAACTGTCTCTATGGATTTCGTTCGTAAAATCCTGATGAAGAGTGCACCAAAAGTCCTTTGAACGTCCATCCAATTCCAACTTCACTGCTGCTTGAGTGCTTAGATCCAGTATTGCCTTCACTAACTGATGTTATTAATACCTCTCTCTCATCTGGGGAATTCCCATCATTTTTCAAAACTGCCATTCTTAAGCTTCTGCTGAAGAAATCAACACTAGACCATAACGATTTACCGCCCAGTTTCTATTATCCCATTCATATACAAAACCTTAAGAAAGGTTGTTCAATCTCAGTTTGTATCTCATCTAAATTCAAACAGCCTTTTTAGCAATGTACAATCTGCATATCGCCCTTGCCACAGTACTACAACTACTCTTCTAAAAGTAGTTAATGACATTCCCTCTGCGTTGGATAGCGGAAAGATTAGTCCTCACCCTCCTTTATTTCTCTGCAGCATTTGACACAATAGACCATGATATATTACTTCACCGTCTCCAGCATGTATTTGGCATTCATGGTACAGCCTTACTGTGGTTCAAGTCCTACTTGGTCAACAGGACACAAATTGTATCTGCAAATGGAATACACTCCAGCCCTGTTGATGTATGTTGTGTTGTTCCACAGCGGTCTGTTATTGGACCTGTTCTCTTCATTATGTACACTCAGTCGCTCTCAAGTGTCATGGATCATCATCCAGTGTCTCACCAATTGTATGCTGATGACACCCAAATATACAAATCTAGCCACCCAACTGAATTTGATGCTACCATCCAAGGTGTAGAGAGGTGCATTTCTGATGTGAAATCATGGATGACATTTTTTATTAGATGATTCCAGTATAAATGTTTGTTCGTCTCGTTTATTTAACACAATAGACACGGTTTCAGAACAATCATTGGTTGAATGACGCCAAGAATATGTAGTAAATCTACTAAATTTTACACCGCTGAACACCGACATCCATTAGACACCAGTGACATTTGCAGCATGTTTGATAGTGCTATTTTGATGTAACCATAGTGCTATTTTGATGTAACCATGATGAGAATCTTGATGACACTGTGTATACTATGTTGGTATTCTGCTAGGGATGAATTTTAATCAAATTAATTGTATAACGATATCAGGAATTCCATTTATAACATCTATTTTTTCTAATCTTTTCAATATCTGATATACCTGTTTTAATAAATCCGAGTTTTGTGTAAATTGCAGAGACTTTAACGTCAACAGTCGAAGTATTTTCGATGAAATCATCTGCGACTTCATAAAAATTTCGAAAGTTACTACGGTGAACGTCATATTCAGCTCGCAGCATGGTTAACTTAGTATCTACTGTATTTTAGTTATTGTCTACATATTTTTGTTACGGCAACTTCAGCAGACGTTGGAGTTATTACAACTACTATTTTATTTCGGTTCATGCTGACTTCACCAGTCACTGTATCATCGGTAGATCGCAAACGATTAGCAACAGTTTTTGCAATTTCATTTCTAACAGTTGCGATTATTATATTTGAGTCTCTGATTATACCGCCGTCTGTAAATACTGAAATATTATCCGTAGTAGCACCGAGAACTCTAGCAACTATGTCATTCCATTTGGTATTACTCATCTTTAAAACACCGTATTTATCTTGAAAAACAACTGTTTCATCTCGGTCAACTCCAGAGAGGTTCATAATATCGGCAAGTTCATTTTTAGTCTCGTAATTTGACAAATCAATATCATCTTTTTTTTACTGTCTTTGATAAAAGAAGATCTTCCGTAAATATATACTACCATACTTTAAGATCTATTTAAATCGTCTACTTGTGTAGTCATGCACGACTTTATGAGGTGGTAATGTTGATGAAGATATAGAGTTGAGTACAGAAATTACTTCACGGCCACATATTTGCGGATCGGTTATTGTTTATGTTGGTAATGTTGAATATCTTGTTTACGTAATTTAAAACTTCTTTTGGTGGTGCTATCCCATACGAATCAAAATAAACAATTCCACCTGGATCAATTGCGTATGCAACCCAATGAGTGCCAGAACAAGAACTATTATTGAAATTGATAATGCCTCTTTCAATATTGTTTGGTTTGAAAGGTAACTGATCACGCACAAACACTCTTCTAATTTTGTTATGTTTTTAGCAGCATCATGTAAATCAAAATTTGACATTAGAAAAACTAACGAACTGTTCCTGGAAGTCTCAGACCTTTTCCGTGTGGACAAGGCGTTCCTGGTTATCTTAGTTCACTCCCTCTTTTTTAGTCCTTGTCATGTTGCCTTTTTTAATGCCATTACGAGCGCGACTGATTTGGCAACAGCTGGAGTTTAAACAGCTATTAACGCTGGTATAGCTACAAGAAGTAGAAATATACCACTGGTTTTAATTGAGCCTTTAATAGCACCAGAAGAAAGATTGATTTTAACGTCTGATTATGATTGTTTGATGCTATTGAAATGTTTAAGTTGACGTTCCGACAATGATAGCTGATTTTGACCACCTGTGATCTGATCTTTTTTTAGTGATATTTTTATTCCAGAGTTATTTTCTGAATTCGATTGAAGCTTTTTAATCTGACCAGGAGTCAGATTGACACTGACATGATGATGTGACAATATAATATCATGAGCGATTTAATTACAAGTTTTCTACTGGCACGTCAGTAACTCTCATTCTTCCACCATCGCCTTGAAGTAACATTGATTTGTCACTGAGTATAACAGCAATTGCTCTATAGTCACCAGAGGAATTATACAAGCTAGGAAGTGTATATCAACGACATATTGCCTGAATAAATCTAAATGTTCCAACGAAATGCAATAGATCAGATACATCGTTGTGAAATCCCGCTGAGATATCTGCAAACCAGAATCAATATTCTGAACACGCCTCATGAATGTCATCAGACGAAGATATGCACGCGCTACATGATAGTGTTCAAAACTCATCAACACTTCTTCAGAAGGTCCAAGATGTCCGTTTATCCTCAACGCAACTTTAGAAACTCAAAGTACATCAAATACCATCGGATTTCTTTCCTGCAAGATCTAATCAGGCATTTTCCTGAAATGCGATGAATACATGTGGTACCGACACTCTATGATGTGATGTTATCTGCCATGTGAATAAACCAGTTGCATTATTTTGAACGTTATCTGTAGTCATTGTCAACCATGATAACAATGATTTACCACCTGAATTCATAAATGAAATTAATGTTTGTTCTTCAGCAAGCATTGGAGTCATTCCTGGCATCCACAGTGAAAGTTTTGTTAGTATTACTTTACCAGCAGAAACAGGGTTGGTTCGCCATACTGTATCATTGTCAGTTTGTTTTTCTAAGAAGTACCATGGTGCGTTTAGCGCCAGGTATATCTTTTCTAACATTTCTGCAAAATCCTAAAAGATCAGACAGTGAATTACGCATGAATACTCTTCATCACCGTTCAAATTAATCGATGTGTGGCAAATCCTAAGTTGAAATTTTCATTCATTGATGCAACTTCGGTTCAAGCTGCATTTGGTGTTACGTTTCTGTTTTCTGCATGGTCAGTTGAGTCCTTGGTAAGCGTCATTGACGGTCCAGCAGATCTCGAGTAATAATCACTGTATCTTGCAAGGCCATGTATCGTCGTGGCAACGTCGACATTTTCAAGACAAGATTCAATAGTTTTCCCATCAATCTTATGTATGTTGCTGTTAAATAACGCCATAAAGCCATTGTTAACGAAACCAACATGATAACCAGTTCCATATGCTGCATCATCTGCTCTCAAATGTCTACCTTCGATCTCGATAAATGCCTTAGTTGGCAAAATATATCTCATTGTATTATGAACTTCAATTCGTCCACGCTGATTTGGTTGTCGAGCTTCATAAGAATATATACTAATAATCATGCACAGACTCATCTTTGAGAATTTGTGCGTCCATGTCAGATGCTGGATCAGATACACGTTTGAACATTTACTGTTTCTGATAGGGGCACTCCAGTCAGCTCTGCCAGTTTTTAAATTACGGCTTGATTTATTATTTTACTTACATTTTCCGGCATAACTTCAGTGTTTAAGTGGCTAGGTTTTCGTTGTATTATTCGTTTTAGACTACCCTTGATTGCCGAAAACGATTTACCGGCGACATTACCAACTGCGCTAGGAAATTTTTCACGAACAAAATCAATAGATTTCATTCCTCGTTGATTTGCAATCGGTATTTTTGGGGGCTATACTTCTAAATAGAGTCCATCGCCGTCAGTTGCTTTATAAACAGGTAATCGCGAATTCCTTACCCTAACCATTACAGGTCCTCGTTGTGCATTATGTATGATCATCTTATTTTTTTTAATCACTGTGATTATCATCGACTATTTCATTATATGATACACCGATAAACATTGACGTCCATGATACCGCCTGTAAATAATCTTTGACAAATATCAGCTGCTTCATTAATAATGTGTGGAGAATTATTTACAGCACGTGTCCCGCCAATCAGAATTTCTAGTTGTTCTACGTCAGAAAGAACAGTGTTAAGACAAGCAATAAAACCACTCCCGTTGTAGTTAGGAAAGAAAAACCACTTCCAGTAGCACCAAAAGAATCATCGCCAGGATCTCTTTCCTCACTTACTGTTTGTTCTGCTTTTTCCTTACTTAGTAAAGAACGCAATTTTTAAGTCCTCTAGTTTCTGTAAATCTCAGTTCTTATTATCTTTGTTTAGTTTCTTCTTCTCTTTGATTCATTTCTTTTCCTCTCTGTTTCCTTTCTTCTCTAGACTTTTCAAGTTTCAACATCATCTCTTGATGCGGTGAAGACGATTGTTGTCGTTCTATTTGTTACTGCCGTGGAGAAAGTTGATATGAAGGCTCATGCTGGGGTGGTTGTAGTCTTTGTTCTTGAAGTTGTTCTAAATGAAATATATTTATGCCGTTAACATATTCATTGTATACTTCATCATCACTTCTAGCCTGGAGTTTGTTATAATACTCACGATATAGCCATTTAAAATAACTATCAGCATTTAGGTCAACATACTCAGGTTTTAAAAATTTTGAGTTTTCAGAATGACTATCATATGCATCGCGAGAAAAATCCTTTTCTTTCATTTCTTTAAGCTCTTCAATAACACCTTTTCTAAATATTTTAGTTAATTCAGCATTTTCTTTTTCTTACTTTAGGTTCAGGTCCAAGATCTGTTTTACATCGGCTATTTAAGTACTAACGTGTTCAATACCTTCAAGTATTTCTTCATCTACAGCGGAAGGTTGTGCGGCAGCTATCTCAGATGGAAGATAAAGTAAAATAGTTTCTCTGCAACTCTTCCAGTAACTTTTGTAACAGGTCTAAATATATGTTCAGTACCTTCTGCAAATTCACCTTGTGCTTCTTAACGCTATTGCAATTTTTTTCTCACAGAATCACGAACAGAAATAAATTTTTTGATTGCTTCTAATCTCTCAAAATCTAATCTAGCTTATAAGACTCCATAGATGGTGCCATTATAACAAGTATTTAATTACAGCAGCAGAGAGGGTGCGACCTCAATCAAACATCTGGCTGGTAAACACGCGCGCATACTTTAAAAAAAAAACAAACAAACTAACGACAACGATAAAGTAACAAAATGAACTAACCCAATTTGAGAAACTCTCGGTTAGTTAGAAGCTTAGCTTTTGACGTTATTGACCTTATATTCTCATTCTCGTAGGAAGCTTTATTTTTCCAAAAATGACGCTCCAGCAAAAGGTCTGTTGAAACCCCACCCCACCCCCCAAACAATACATTATGCAAAGCCTTGTCAGTGAGCGTTCCAGTTGACGATGCGATATATCCAGTTGTTGAGGTAATGGAATTGTAGATATGTTTATTTCCTATTTGTATTATAGGATAGAACTGTTTAATTCTAATATTTATTCTGTATTTTAGGTAGATCTGACGTATGTCATATACTGCAATGTTATTAGGTTTATTATAGTCTGTTTTCTAGTTTACCAGTAAATAACGCGATAGAAAGATTGCATTCGCATAAATGTTGAATGTCATTTCGGGTTCAGTAAGATTCCTGTCAGATACAGGTTCACTTGTGAACCCAATTATAACAAACTTGTACATTTGTCCTGATAATACGAATTTTACAAAATCAACCCCTCCAATAGCGTCAAATACGACGTTACATATTATATATATGACCATTTGCTATATTACACGGATTTAGATGCTATATTTGCAGCCATGGAAAGGGGAGAAGGGCTGAAACGAGTGACGGTGCCCCATTGCCAACCTCAAGCCCTACAAACTCATGTCATCAACACGGATGACAGTCATCCGTGAGGAACCAGCTGGGTAGCCGTCTACTTCCCTAAAGATGGGTGTGTGGAATATTTTAATTCGTACGGATTGCCGATGTTTGGAAGAGGATATCTTCGAATTTATGAGGAGAAATGCCCAGATGACTCAATTCAATAATGTAAAATTAAAAGGCACAGACTCGATGGTGTGTGGACAATGATTTGTGTATTTTCGTCATCAACGCAGTCTTGGATATCCCTTAGAACATTTAGTGACTTTTGATTGGAACTCTTTTAGAAACGATGAAAACGTATATAGAAGGTTTAATGACCATTATGGATATCTTCTTTTCTTTAGATAGGATATCTAGTGTACATCAATGGCCAAATGACTTCCATCCGTGGAATATTTAGAATCGAAAGAGTATCGATAGAAGGGGAAGTAGGTAAAATACATTGAACTAAAACATTAAATATTTTTTCTTCGAAATGGTTGATTTGATTTGCCTTTGGAAACGTTAAATTCACTTTTCTACACCTAGATATGCTACCAGATCAATATGTACAGTAATGAAAGCTAGACTTTATGGAATAATATTTTTGTTCTTAAAACTAAATAATTTTAAAATACTGGCTTATCCATTTACTCAATAATAATCATAAAGTCACCATGAAGTCGGGGACATGCATTTAAAATCTCTCTGACGAGCTGCCTTTTGAGAAGGAGTTAAGAACACTTATTTTAATTTGTTTACTTCTTTCCTAAACAATAAATAGTTATCAGCCTTCTGTAATGTTCATGTAAACAATCATACAGTAGATGATAAACACCGATTTGGTTGCTAGTGTTTAGGTTAATTGATTAGGCGTTTAAAGAAATTGAAATGGCTATAATCATTATGGATAAGTACTTTCTTAAGCATGCCTGTAGAATAACTCCCCCACGAGTCACATTATTAACATATAGAAGTATTACCTAATTACTTTGAAATCAAATATAGTATCTTCGCTGTATCAGTGATATACAACGATATGTATAAATTTGTCATCAAAAGAAAACAAGGCTTGTCGAATATCCTTTTAATGAAAAATTCATACGATTTATTTATAATTGATAGAACATACATACTGTACATATATTGCATTTATATAAGATGCAAATAAATGTGTTTGCACTTGAAAATGAGTTAAAGGTTGACTAGAGGCAACTGTGTATTGACTGATCGAATGAACTACTTACATCCCGACCGAGTGTATCCACTAAACATGCAGTATGTGCCTTTTGTTGTAATTTAAAATCACTTTGCAATTTAATAAGTTGATTGTTTTCTTTTTAAGTTTCTATTTTATTGACATTGATTAAATCAATATAACACAAACTTATGATTTAAACATGAAAGATGGTTATAATGAAGGAAGTAGAGCACTACAAACACGTGGTTAGATCAATCATTGACATGAACGCTCAGCCCTTCAGGTACCAATGCTTAGAAATTAGTGTGGAATAGAGAATCCAAGCGAAATGTTGAACAAAAAGAGGTAATCACAATGTTTGTAAATATATTTACAGCTGATCTAAATCATTATTCTGTATTAATAACAGTACTAGCGACCTCAAACTCTCTCTCTCTCTCTCTCTCTCTCTCTCCTTTGATCGGTTAGAATTAACTTTTACCATCATTCATAAGTCCAAAGGCATCTTGGGATGACGCAAACAAAATCCTCCTATTAGCTCCTCTTTTCTCAGATTTTCGCCAGAGAGAGAGAGAGAGAGAGAGAGAGAGAAAGAGAGAGGAGGGGGGTATTTGGACATTTTCATATTTAATTAATAATAATCGATTTTACAACATTATAAAAGGTTTTAGAAACAAGAACTAAACATTAAATACATCACAGTATGGACCGCTCCAGTGGAGTAGCGGTTAGTGCGTCCGCGTCGGATGCGGAGGTCGCGGGTTCGAACCCCGGTCGAATCATACCAAAGACTTATAAACATGGTACTGCTGCCTCGCTAGGCCTTCATAATTAAGAGGTTAGTGTCAGGACTGGTCGACCTGGTGTCAGGATATTATGACTGGCGCGGGACATCATGTTACATGTCTGCGGCAAGGTTCCCCAGGTATATCTGGGTATAATTCAATGTGCTAAATGTTTTCAAGAATCCATGTGGTAGTCATTCATCAACTCAGACATGTTTTGATATGTTTCAATTTATAATAGTTGATAATCAAGTTATGGCTGTTATATTTTGAACTTACTTATGCTGAATGTGAAAACATATGAATCAGCCTTTGATTGAAAAAGTATGAGTTTGTCTAAAATATATAATTTGTGTTATATTACTCGTGATTCATGAAGACAGAATAAACTATATAAACATGTATACCATAACGTGTTAGCTCTTACTGTTTGTTTCCAGAATCACCGCTGATTCTTGACTCATCAAGTGAAAACTTTTGATGTTTATGCCTTCAGCAAAAAAAGACCTCCCTAAATATGATCACTAATTAAATATGCACAACTCTCGTAGAATATCTAATATCTATATCTACACATCAAACATTTGCTTCTCATGGATTATTGTTTCTACAAATTATAGTATACCTGTGGTTCAAATTTCAATTTAAAATGTGTGTGTAGTAACAAAATCGGTTCAAATATTTCAAAGTATAATTTATTGTCAATATATATTCATCTTGAAGGATAAATTAAAACAGAAAAGCGTGCTCATTTAAATTTGATGTTCCCATACTAGTTATAGTGATAAAATCGTTGGATGCATATTCACAAAATAAATGCAAGCATAAATATTTGAGTAGAATTATAGTTAGATTTGATGGTCATACCTAACTGTTACATTTACCAACAGTTTTAATACATGATGCTGTTAGAGAACAAAGAACGTTTCTCTGCATATATCTTAATCGGTTAGAACTCAAGATTCTGACAAGTACAAGATTGCCTCACTAATAGAGTTATATAGCTTGCATTTGGGATATCCACAAAGTCCTTGGTGATTTGAAAAATGACGCTCAGTCTATTAGTCATTCTACACTGGTCAAGTCGTCTCCGATGTATGATTGCAGCATATTTGTAACCCTACATATTCGTATAACTAATAGTCTTGATTTACAAAATAGCATCACGTGCAGACTCAAGCTGATGAACATTGTTTTCTGTGTTAGAGGACCAAACATTATAAGCATAATGCAGTTGTGGCCTCACAAAAGCTTTGTACGCAACAACGGTGTTCTTTCCATGAAAACAATTGCTGTTTCATTTGATGAAATATTATTCTGCTTTATGCTATATATGATAAATACATGAACTAGGCGAGGTTGTTTGTAATGATTACGCCAAGGTTTCGGAATAGGTTTGCGTGATCAGTAATGTGTATAACTTGACGTTTGGAATGTCTTAATTATCTTTTCCAGTCCTTGTCAAACTGTTTCAATTCTGCCAGGTAATTTTGAAACAGTACAGGTCTCAGAATGGAGCTTCTGGAACTGATGATGTTACTTACAATGTCTGAATCTTCTTCGTGAACTAAGGATGAGTTGTTGTTCTTAGGACAATGTTTTATTAAAACCAATGTTGCATTCCAATTTCCATAATAATGTAATGTTGAGGAGAGTTTCCCGTGAATTTAGTTCGATTACCGAGTTCACGTTTGTCCCGAGTTCCTCAAGAATCATTATAAGATGGGTCTCCTGGGATATCTTTACTAGAAAAGCGTAACTTAGATTAAACAATAAGTTGTTACAAATTGTGCATTATTTACTTTTATATATCATGCGATGTGTTCAAGTGTTTTGCAGATAATGGAAAGGGAAAATAAAATATGCATATTAGAGAAAAAATGCTCCAAAATACTGGAATGTCTGCTTACATTATGCAATTTGGAAACTGCAGCCGAGAAAGGACGTTACATGTGGGGCTAATACAAATCAGTTCATTACAGTGACTTCTAACGACATAAAATTGACGGACGCTCGTCTGTTCAAAACATCTTTGGATAAATTATAAAACAGGACATAAATCGGTAAGCGATTATGTGATACTGACTTCATTTATGTGTTTTACGGGTCGTCCGGCTGAAAAGAAGGAAATCAGGAGACATGGGATATTCGATGCATCATTTTGCAGAATACAATTATCAACTGTGAGATAATGTCGTAACAACATGCAAGACAGGAAAGAAACGGAGCGAAGTGTTAAAGACTTTAGCACGTGTCATCCATCACTATGAATTTCGGAGGTCGAAATAAGGCAAACCAAACTGTTAAGTTATCAAAATGATGACAGTGAGTTTAGTACAACTGTTGAACCTGACAATGCAACCAAGTAGAATACGCATGTACCTGTGCAAATTGCAAGCACACGTGACTGTCAGTTTAAAACAATATTAATAAATCATGACGATAAATCTAGCAGTGGAGTCTTAAAACACGGACCAAGGCACAAAATAATTCTTGAAAGAAAATGTCAGTGAAGTTACTATATGAACAATAATCTTACGTTGCATTTGTTCATTTCTTTTCTCCGAATGGGCCCGTGTCAGTCACGAATATGACGACATTAGGGAAGTCCAGGTTGTTGACCTGGATACTATCCATATAAGTATGACTTTCCCTGTGAAAGGTCCATACTTTAGTTATGATTTTTATTCGAGAAAGAGAACATAGTTAATGACGTAATATACGAACACAATACGTTATATATAATTAATGCAAAAATTTTCCGCAAGAAGGTTTCAAGTGATTCAAGAAAATAAAACTACCCCTAACAATTTATAAAATAAAAATACATCAGTATTGCATCAGTATGGAAGACTATAGGCCTATCCTGTTGTGAACGATATAATTTTATATTTAAGGGACGTAACTTGTGTAATGCATGCTGGACACGTTACGACCAATATTTATCTACCTTTTATATTTACTTGTAGAAATATCATTAATGTTTTTGAACCTGAATGGACTAAATAAACACCCACTGCGGAATATTAAGATGGAGATAAGTAGTTATGGACGCGCTTGCCTAGAATATAATGGTAAAAATACTACAATTTCTAAGTGTTCTATATTAATCAGCGTCCAGTATATGTACCTTTTGTTTCTAGCGTTGGTTAGGGACTCGCTTTGATAAGGGCAATATTCCATTATTATTGGGAAAGGGATGTATACTTGCGCTAAAATAGTTATGTGATATTTATAGTTTATTTCCGTGACAATTATCATACGATGTTAATTTTTCCTATATATGTTTCTATAATAATCTCTTTCAATGGAGTCAAAACATGTGATTATTTTCGTGTCATTTCAGTGATATTTAAGTCGAAGTAATTGAAACGGATAAGGTCATCATCAATCATGCAAATTACGTCGACCTGATGACCATTGCCAACTACATGCGTGCCCTAATACCTCTCATAGACGGTGCACACCTAGAAGAACGGAGAATGTATAAAGAACAATTAATAACTATTCAGTGCTATTGACTGAGCAAGAAGAATCTGATTGGTAATTTCAAATATCCATCTTCTAACCTGCACTTGATAAAGAGGATAATATTCCGAGTTACAAGAACATGCTAATAAAACATTAGTTGTCACATTCACTGATTTAACACATAAAGCATTTAATTCATTACTATGCATTTACTACAGTCCTAAAGTATAGTATAATTACAGTGCTTTCAGTTTTGAAATGCATACCTATTATAACAGCAAACGTGCCATTGACTGATATTGAAGCAAACATTTTTTATCTGCTCATCTTCTGATGCAATAGACGTGAAAGAATTAAAGCACAAATGTAACTTTATTAAAAGCACAAATTAAAAATTAAAATACCCATTAAAATAGTTTGGTATTCTACAACCATCACAGTATATGCTACACTTATTTATTCTTTATATATGAACTGTGACAGAGGATAACTATTTATGACAGCTGCGACAGGCCTTGTGTAAAGAATGAAGAGAACCACTCCAAGAACCATGTGGAATACAAAAGACGTGGATGAACTCGGATGGAATCTTTTCCATTTGCGTGTTTTGGGCTACGTATTACTTGAAGCACACCAAGGCTATACCAAAATGTTAAATACATACCAGTGACGGTGAAATCCTTGAAGGTCTTTTTAAATGTTATTTGTAAATTGTATTTAGAATGAGGAATGCAATCTTTTCCACTATTCAAAGCACAGAAAATGCCATTAATTACGTTCAAAGCTTGCAAATTAGATACAGTAAGTTTGCAAAATTATGTCATCATTTACTGAGTATGATAATGAATGTTCAGGAGGCCAATATTTTCATAAAGTTTAAAAGAGTCTGGTCTCCAGAAGTCACAAGGTTCTAATCCAATGAAACAGTAACCCGTCCTCTGTTAAGAATATCTTGATCTTCTGTGACACACTTGCCAGCCTTATACTGCGTAGTGGTAGATCTTCCCTCTTACAGCGTTGCAGGTCATTCACCAACTGGTATGCCTTTTTACTGTTATTCTGGCTCTGGCTTTTCTCAATTTTCTAACATTGTTCCTCTAATCAGTTTTCCATCACTTACTTAAAGCTCTTCTTCATCCTCTTGTTAATCTCCCTGTACTTTTCGGCTCCTTCAAGGTGTCATCCCTTCCTCGTCGGTTGTCTCTTCACGTCACAGAGGTTGATGATGTCTACTGTGACCCAAAAGCTTTTTTGTTATACTATGCTTGCCAAGGATCTCGCTGGCTGTGTATGCTACTGCCACACTGAAGGTTGTGGTGAAAGAGTCTAATTTTATTTGTATAGTACTCGGCATCATCATATACTGCTTCAGTCATTTACGTGGCCAATGAGAAGATCCAGTATAGAGAAGGCGTTTAAGTGCTCTTCTTTGATCCATACGTAGTCAGTCTTTCGCCTTCGGTTATTAACTATACATTGAAGTTCTGTTTCACCAATCTCTTCGATTTGCTTATAGGCAACGAATGTTGTCCAAACCAAATAAAGTGGCAACGATGATGCGGTTAAGGTTCTCAAACGTTGCGATGTCTGACATTTTCATCGGAATCTTAAGCTTTTCAAAGCATTGCGCTTCTTGATACCAAATTTATTTGTTAGTATGCTATGGAGAGATAAGATGGTTCATTCAAATAATCATGTGTCCAGGTTTTCTTCATTTATGACTGCACTTTTAGGTATTAACTTTGGCGTCCATATATACTGTGAAATATATAGCGTTTCCTCCTTACAGTTTACTACCCGACAGCCTAAGCACTTCTTTGTAAAAGCATCTAATCGCTCCTTCGTCTTAGCTATGGCATTATAGACTACATCATCGAAATCATCGGACAACACCACCACGTATGTTTTATGGTCAAATGTTAACAACTATCTATTCTATCTCCATTTTTACCGTGTCTATCACGCAGGTAGTCATGATTTTTAATAGTTTAGATTGCTCCAATTCAAGCTGTCTGTTAAGTGCTGCCGAAACTTGATTCGCCTTCGTGGAAATGAGGACTGGTGACCTACCTTGCTGCTCTGGGCGCTTTTCGTTTTGGCTAGTCGTTTGGCAGATTTAAATGACAGAGCATGAGTGGAAGGTTGCCTTGGTGAAGTGATTGTCCGGCTGGTAACGTGGATTAACTGCCTTACTTAGGATGCAATTAATGCCTCCAGCATAGTATATTATTCGCTCTCCGTGACCTGCTGATCCATTAGCAGGGAGTTCAGTAGCTTTGTGCTTGGCATATTAATATTTAGCGTGTACACGGCTATGGTGTCTTTGCAACGCAGCTGTTCTCTGAATGTGTAATTGTCGCTGTATCTTAATGACTGAGGTCAGACCGCTCTGGTACATTGGTTTTCTTGCTTTGTAGGCCACCGTATCAAACCTTTCTCTAAGTTTATTATGGCATTGCTCAGGAATATGTCTTTGATGCAGCATTACATTTAATGTGACGTTTGTTGCTTTGCGTGACATAGGTCTAGGATAAACTTTGCTGTGTATATCGCTAAGGACCGTCCTAGGTCTTCACATGAACCTTAGTTCTGTGCTTGGAAGCTTCGCTGCATATGCGGCAACAGGCGATGATGCCTGCCTCGTGCTCTCAGCATGTCAGTATCATTATTTTTTGCTCTATAGTTGGTCATATACCGCGCAATAGGTGCTGAAGCATTTTCGTCCACATGGTGTTGTAAGTCTCCATGGTAGCCACGTGCACGTGTTTGTTCCTTATCGGACCATGACTACGGATGGTATGTCATAGAAACACCGTGTCTCTAACTGGGCCTGGTGATGGTGGTCACTAGCTTCCTAACTAACTACCCACTTCACTAAGGTCGCGTCCATAGCCTATGATGGTACTCCTTAGACACACCGCGAAACAGTTCCAGCTATGACCGCATCATTATTTTCGGCCCCCACCCTCATAAAATGAGCGATGGTCTTAGTATCCTCTATGTGGCCGCTATAGTTTATATCACAAACGTTACTGCTCTTGTGATTTAGTAGGGGGCACTAGTTGGCCTAGTGGTTAAAGGCATTCGCCTTTACAGATCACTTATATCTGACCTTGGTCTGCCTGGGTTCGTGTTTCAGCTCGACAAGCGTAGGTTTGTGTGAAGAACTGCCAGTAACGTCCTGTCAGTTGTACCTTCCGGTTGTATCATGGGTTCTTCCTCCACCAAACATATCGGCGCCATGTAAAGACTATCGTCTGCTGATAAATTGAGTTAAACCCACAAACCGAACCGGTGACAGTAAAACATGATGCAATTTGTGGCACAATCTGTATTGTACATCTGCTACTAAGCATGAGGTTAGATAATACAATTCTTTCCATATTTAGCAACTGTAGTTATTATAGTTAAAGAAAATAGCATGTCTCCCACCATAACGTAAATATCTATGACGGCCAGAAATTATCTAGGTGAATTAGTTGCAGGATATTGGTCTCGTCTTTCCCCATAGTTCACGAAATAAATCATATAAGCCATATCTTTATCCATATCTTCATTCGCGAAATATCCTCTGAAATTAAGTGATTATCTGCTGAGAACGATTGAGGCATTACCTTTATGTGCTTAGTCCATTCCTTCGAAAAGTTATTTTTTACGTCAGTAGATTTACATCAAGTTAAATTTTAGTAGCTAAGAAGGGCGGGTCAACATACACCAACTTCACCCCGTCTTAACCTCCACAAATTCAGCCAACCTAAACCATTACATAAACAGTGGAGGCGGCAAAAATAGTGTTTTGTTCGGGTCGCACATCTCATCATAACTAATGTGTTCGTCCTTATCGGATAGAAAATATTTAAAAATTAAATGTGTTTTCCTAATTGTGTCGCTAATACATACCCGTTTCCATTTTACATATTGTGCCTGATGCATACGCTATTTCAAGAAACTGTTTCCATGCACCTATTGTATCTGAGAAACGGTAGTTATTTCTGATATGATAAAAATAGCCCACTGACTGAAATTTAACTCTAAAGAATTACTAGAAGCGTTTACATTGCCTTGCTGATGTGTTTATACAATTCTCTGCTTCAATTATTCAGGTAAACAAAACTCGTAGTGTATTTGCTCTCCATTAAAAACAGGTATATAAATGGCGGTTTCTAATAGATTTTGTACTGCAAGGCTGCGGTGAAAGTTAGCATATGTAACAGAAAAACTAGAGTAAAGACAAAATGATTTCCTGAGTATTAAGATAATTCACTAAAGACTGTCTCACAAGGATCTTTCTCACAAGAATGTTTCTTGACGATGCCAATTTCTCCATATTTGTCAGTTATAGTTAATGAGCCAAATAAGTAATATTTAATATTTAGCTCATAAGTAACATAGTCAGCCATATGCTAAAACGTCAGCATTTTAATGTTATTTAGTTGTTTGCCAAAGCTGTTTTCAAAAAGGTCAAACAGTATAGATAAGAGAATGACGCAAGGTGTATTTAACTGACATATTCGGTATTTTAAGTGTGGTATGCTGCTGTACTACCATTGTCTAAACTTGCTGCTGTACTACAATTGCCTATATTTGCTACTGTACTACCATTGTCTATATTTGCTGTGGAGGCGCTCACCATGTACTTTTGAGAGAGTGATGTATGTAAAGTGAAGTTGTTTGCATTTAAAACATGTGCAATGGTGAGAATGGTTTCATACCTCTATGCTACATTAATGTAATGTGGATGATCTTTCTTTGGATATTGTACTTTTGGAAATTGTACATGATTTAAACACACTGCTATTTGAAATGAATGCTCCCTTGTGCTAAAAATGAGCCAGATTTAGTCTAAAGTACGCTATCCATAACAGCTATTAGAATAGGGAAAATGAATTTTGCCAGACTAGACAATACCAGCTTCTTAATGTGCAATGAATGAATTACCAAATAAATAAAATGTAAAATCAAGTTATCGGCTCTTTTTTATACAATTTACCTCTGAAGATCAGGAAGTGAAAATGACCAAATGCAGCTAGCATTTTTTTTAAAGGTGCACATCTGGAGCAAGGCCAAGCTGTATACTCTATAAATCATATTACACACATCAATCATATACCAAAATAAATGGAATTAAAGGTTCTTTGAAATACACCTAAGATATGCAAGGTCTTTTTCAAATAGCCAGAATAACCAGTGAGGAAACCCGGGGAAATTCTTTTTCGATAAAATCCTAACCCTATGCAAAATATCAAATTGTAGAGCGCCACCTGTTGTACTACAATTGTCTATATTTGCTGATGTACTATCATTGTCTATATTTGTTGCTGTACTACCATTGTCTATATTTGCTGATGTACTATCATTGTCTATATTTGTTGCTGTACTACCATTGTATATATTTGTTGCTGTACTACCATTGTATACAGTTGCTACCTTTCTTACCTTAATCAAACTTTAATCACTGGGACAAGGACTGAGCTGTATCTTCATGTCTCTTTAGGTCTGTATTTTTGCGTTATGCTAGTTTCGTATTTTCATATCCGGCAGAGTTTATATTCTAATATTATTAAAATATTGTTTAAATATATTTTATTTACATTATGAGATAACCCCGGATTGTATCTCGCAATGAAAATGCTGGTTTTTACAATGATGGATCTGAAGCGATGGCCGGAAAAGTATTGGAGCAGGACGGGGTAAGATAGAAATTCATAGCCTCTTACTTACACATACTGGAAATCCTGCGAAACGTACAAGTATGAATCAAGTGATAATTGTTGGCATTTTGTGCTATGCGAGAACCAGAGAGGTTCATTTGGTATGCCCCGTGTGTGATGTATGAGTGTTTATGGCCATTACATTAACATGACATATAATTTAAATGCCTCCAAATCTGGTCTTTACAGATATATTATTTTTAATACAAATTTCAAGCTTTTAACCCCAAAATGTATTTGATGGCGAGCTTGAACAAGGTACACGTATCAAAGCATGCCAGGGAAAACGATATAAGGACACCCTGAAGACGGCATTGAAGGACTTTGGGAGCAGACTGCTCAGGACAGGGTCTTTTCGCGCTTTTCCATCACTAAAGGTGCTGCAGCTTGCGAGGCTATCATGATATCTGCGGCAGAACAACGAGTGCAGGCCAAGAAATACCGAGCCAGTAAACCCATCATCAGCGTTGCTACCATCCTATGTCACCGTTGCTTCATGTTCAAGTTTGACAATGATCTTGCTCAGGTATGCTTTCAATAAATAAATCCTCCTCTGTAGCGGTGATGAAGGGATATTTTGCTTTTTATAAACATATCATGACATTTGGCGGTAATGAGGGTTAGATTAATTGTCCATAGACCGTGCATGGTCATTGGCAGTGAAATGGTCCCAGTTCGTTTTTGATAAATACGTTATCACATTTGGCGGTGATGATGGTATGATTTGCTTCCACTTAAAAAATCTTCAGCATTGGGCTTGATGAGGCTACGATTTATTTTACATAGTGCAATTGTCGCCTTTGACATGATGATGTTCTAAATTCAATGTATGATACCTACTAAAAGGTTAGTTTTCCATATACGAAAATACGCATTTTGGCGGTGATAAAGCTTAACAAAGCATTTATGAACAACTTTATGCAGCCAGTCGTTATATTAAAGTAAACAATCTCTATGTCGTAAATCTCATGAATAATAACCTAGGATTCAGGTTACATTTAAAAAGAGACAACATTGTTTGATTCTAGATATTATGTATTTGATTACATGTACAAAGCAGAGTTATTTTCTAGATCAATTGTCTATATAAAACTTGTTTTTTTAACATCTAACATTGTCTTAAAATTAAAAAAATAAATGTTAAATTGAAGTAACAATTGATGAAAGTTGGATATAATCCTGATATTTTTAAAATTCGAATCACACGTTTGTTTCACTGTCCTCTGTAGTTTAACATTGAGCTTCATAATTTATGAAATGAACGTTTTGATTCCAAACTTGCACATCAACCTTTCAAAGTGAGACACCTACAATTCGTTATCAGAATAGATGAATCTAGCTTAGCTCTGAATGCCAAAACACACCCATTTAAGAACACCTTCACAGAGATACGTATGTACCTGTCAGTTTCTAAAGATACCACGTTGCAAAAACTGTATATGTTATCTTAGTAAAATGACACTATTTGTTACAGGCGGGTACGAAGAGAAAGTTTGATCCACAGTATTTCTAAACAAATCGCTGTTATATTAGTAACCAACAATTTCTTTTCCTGGGGCAGGGACTTGTACTTTTTGTCTAATTGTCAAGCTTTCAAACAGCTGGAAAATGTCTTGCTGTGATTCCAGCAACCTACTGTCATCTTATATTCACAGTATCAGTTGAAACAAATAAAGTATCTTGAAATAAAGAGAAATTAATTATTTCGGCTGCAAACAAAAATTGCAGCCCCATCCGTAAATGAAATGGTCAGCACTTTATAGTAGATGCATTTTCAATATCTGTTAATTGTTGTATAAGTTGTCATGATAAAAATGGGAAGTGTTGACAAAGTTTGCTGATTACTAGCTATGCCACCATTGGCGGAAGAAAAACATTGAATGTGATGCTAATATCAGGGCAAGAAAATTATCATAAAGGTCAGTACACTTGAAACACACTGATTCATAAAACGAGAAAATAGTTAGTGGACTAGAGACATTACATAAAATTCAAATAAAAATAACCGATCTCCTTAAAATGCTATGATGCTTTGCCTGCTTACAAAGAAACTCGGGTACAGCATACGCTAGTAAATATATTTTTTTTTGTATTTAGACATTTTTTCCAGATGTTAGATTTTGCCCAAATATATTTCATTTCGACTGCCATATTTGCAATTATTCATAATTATAATCATCTCTGTGATATTCGAAATTCATTCATGACAAACACCTTTACGTTGTTTAAACATAATTTTAGCGATTATGTTTCCATTCAAAATGCAAACATAACTTTGATATTAAATTCGTAACAAGATTACTCGGTAATTTCCGTTCATTACACGTTGATGGAAACTAATGAAGTAACGGTATCGATAAATGTACCGCAGTACATACCACTGGATAGGGAAACCTGGATAAGCCTGTATAGCGGTAATAAAGATGCCTTTTACTATTTTATTGTACAAACAATAATAATCTTTTCTTGTACACTCCACTTTTGTTTTTGCTTGTCCGAAGACAGTACAGCAGCACACGTAAGGTCATAAGGGTAAACGACAGCGCCTGATATAAGCTTATAACAGTTAAATTGCTTAACCTGCCAAATTCGTCAATAACAAAGTATGATTTCCATGACAACTAGAGTCAGTAGACACGATGTGTTTCCTATCAAAAATGATACTTGCGCATTATTTAGCTTCATTCTTTGCGCAATGCAAAGGCATAAATATTGTTCCTGGAATTAGAGCAACAGTGGGATAGAGAAAAGGACAAAGAAATGCTTCTTTCTTCTTCTCTTTCTTCTTCTTAGAACCTAACTGTAATGCAAACTAGACGACAAATTCAAACAATTCGTCAAACCTATCTAAAGAGGATTCATGTACGACTTCCTATGCATAAACTCAACACAACTATACTTCATAAAGCAAACTGATATACGAATGTAGAAATTAAATTAATGCAAATATAAGTAAATAAATTCAGCAAAGTATTTTATATGGTATCAACAAATTACATGAAATTGTCACAACTACCTTTGATTTCAACGTTCCTCGCTTCTATCGTCAATTTTTTTCTCTGTTTTTCCTTCAACAACAGTCTTCTTGCACAATAGTTCTACGAGAAAATGTCTCCCAAATTTCTCTCTGCGTCTTCTTTACACTTGCTTTTCTCTTGTAGAAAAGCTTAGGATGGTGAAAATTTTCGATGTGGCGATATTAAAACTAGGAAATTTAGCGTGGGGAAACAGGCCCCTTATTTAACGTAGCCAATCAGGATTAAGTATATTTGCCGCCTTTTTCCAGAAGCGCCAAATCTGCGGTCAATTTGAACTTCTACGTTGCGACTACGGGTTAATGGAAATTCTCAATTTGTGAAAGTTTTACCATAAAATCAAAGTTTACCGAATCCTTAATAGTCCGTATGGCTACTGTACAAACAAATGCTTAATTAAGAATAAATTCTCCCATCGAAAAGACATTACCGATCATGGCAGTATGGCGATTTGATACACGCCTGTCCCCATCAATCTTATTAATTGTTCTCTGGTCTCAAACTAGTGTGTTCTTCATAGATCGCCAGAAATATGCCCCTTCACATTTACTAATACGCCAATGGTGGCGGTTCCTGTTTGTGGGGTTATTCCTGATATTCCAAGACAACTAATTTCCTGTGTACAAATCAAAAGTTTATTAATTTTGTTGAAGAAGGAATAAGTGACATCATAAACATGTATACAAAGTAAGATATAAGCTAGAAAACAAGTAAGGTTCTGAATCTGTTTTGTACTCAAAGTTAAATACAGCCCATTGGGACATGTACATTCAAGCACATTTTACTACTAATATATGCCTAACGTGAACATTTACAGTCAGAGTATAATATATGTGATGCTGAAAAAGATAAAGATAATAAGAGAAAACAATTTTTAAAAATCAGTTGGTGGATGTTGAAATGAGAAACGTCTTTTTGCTGCATCTTGCACTATATGACACCTTTATTCTAATTAATTTGCTCTGCCAGTTAAATAGTGGGAGTCAGTTTAATGAAAATATACTCTTTACAGCAAATGATTATAATTCCCCAATGGACGTTTAAGATTACAGATAGAATCAAGTATGTGAGTGGCAAACCAAACGGAAAAATATCATTGACGAGTATATAGTTAAAGCAAACAAATATCGCAGACGTATAATTGTTGTTGATATAATTGTGTATTCGGCATCCGCTGTTATCGCTGAAACTGGCCTATTGCTATCAACAATAACAACGACATTACCAGCAGTTATAACAATTTGTGTTTCAGCTGGAATAACAATTGCCGGTATGCTTAATATCATCGCAAAAAATATGGATGTGCACAAATACATAATTTAATCAGTACACATTAAAGTTCCATCGTCCTTGATATCATCCGGCATTAGCGATGAAATAATATCAGATCCTGAGTTTACAGAAATAATTGAGATTTACAACGAGTTAATGACTGTATCAAAATTGATGTCCGATTTAGAAAATCAAAGTCAGTGATTATAAATGATGTCGTCGTCGCCAGAACTATTACATCAGATCGTTGCTAATACAACTCTTTCAAAAAGCACGATGATATCAGCAAGCTCATCCAACCCTAGATTTATAGTTACCTTCCCAACTGCAAGTCCAACGAAAAAAATATCACTAGCAAAATTGCGAATATATCACAGCTGGCCAAATATTTGGTCAAAGACATTTGGTGGATTGCCAGCAAATAATTCACTGGTATTTTCGTGTAACACTAAACCATATGACACTCCCGATTGGCAAGTTGCTAGTATTCCCACAGGCAATAATCAGATTGAACAGGTCAATGATGAATTTCAGCGCAAAATTAAAGCTAAGAGAATCAAAAATTGCTATCACTGTTCACGAACCAACATTATCAGCGGCGATACAAATGAACTCCCTAGATTATGCTGTAAATATATATTCTTCATATATCGGAAGCGTATTAAAATGGCCAGAAATGCCACCTGTTTATCAAGAACCGTTAGAGCCTAAACGTGTTGACTTTTGTCACGGTAAGAAAATATTTATAATACTTCCAGAATGTCAAAAACAATTATATGGAAGTCTGCTATCTTAAGATTGTATGCTTCTGATGCTGAATCACTTCCCATCATGTAGGATATATATATATATATATATATATATATATATATATATATATATATATATATATATATATATATATATATATATATATATATATATATATATATATATATATATATATATATATATATCACAATAATACATCAACAAGGATTGATGACGAATTTATCAAATCATCTTTCGACTTATTTAAAATTGAGCATACACGTGACTTGACGACCTACAAAATTTATTTTCGTTTAAAACACAATATTACAATAGCGACGTAAAACAGACTATTTTTTAAATGATGCAACATTTAAACCAGATTAAATCAGATCTTAAATATATTAACAAAGCTATGATTGGAACAGTGATCAGATACAATGAACCTTTTACAAAACCCTTTATAAAGAATCTTAGATGGCTCGTTCCCAATGATTTTAAAATAACCGATCGATTTACCGGCATTTAAATTACCAGGATTTAATTTCGACGAGATAAAAAATCAGTCAGCGATATCATCGATGACTATTTTCCCAAAGTACATGAAGCATGGAGCAGAATAGCCCCCCAGCACGTATTCTCAATTATAAGAAAGATCCATACGGTACAGGTCGTCATATTTTACCAGGTATTGTAAATATAACATCAACGGTCGCAGTCAAGCTTGCATGTCATGCAATTCATGGCAGCTGTCAAGTAGATCCTGAAAAATCCAGTCAGGCTCAGCAGGGATATATTTTATATACATTTAAACCTCAATCACCTCCTGGATATTTTAACGTACAAGAACCCATTAATCCGGTTTATTTGCGATGTCATAATCTGCTATTATCAAGGATACATTTAAAACTTACTGACCAGACCAGACACTTGCATCATTTGCAATATTGAGTTTTGCATATAAATATATTTGAAAGATCGTAGATCTTCACGAAAGATACTCGCAATAACTAAAATCTGTCGAATTATTTAATTTGATGGTGTAAATGTTGTTCAAAAGTGTTTCAATCTCTCAGATCTTATCAGCTTAATGGGGCAAAAGTACTCAAAATAATAGAATTCTCATCCAAAACAAAAATAAAAAATTGCATATTAATAATAATAATTTCGCCCTTGACTTTGTCAAGGAACAAATACATATATTATAACAGAATTTATGTTTACTGATTCTCGTCCAGATTTCAGGTAAATGATACTCAAAATTGTGAAAGTCAGTAAAATTTTATGATTTGATGGGGTAAATGGCACCCAAAATTGTGACAATCTGTCACATTTGTTAATTTGACGGGGTAAATCGTACTCGAAATTGTAAACATTCTGCTGAAAAACAGAACATTACTTAACAAATATTGTAATCCGAAATAAAATAGATCTGAATTATAATCAATTTTATTGTCAGAATAAATGTTATTATCAGAATAAATGTTATTAGCAAAATAAATGTTATTATCATAATAAATGTTATTATCAGAATAAATATTATCAGAATAAATGTTATTATCAGAATAAATGTTATTAGCAGAATAAATGTTATTAGCAGAATAAATATCATTATCAAAATAAATATTATTAGCAGAATAAATCTTATTATCATAATAAATGTTATTAACAGAATAAATGTTATTATCAGAATAAATATTATTAGCAGAATAAATGTTATTATCAAAATAAATGTTATTATCAGAATAAATATGATTAGCAGAATAAATGTTATTATCATAATAAATATTATTAGCAGAATAAATGTTATTAGCAGAATAAATATTATTATCAAAACAAATATTATTATCAGAAAAAATGTCATTATCAGAATACATTTATTCTTCACTAATTATTGAATTTGCTGGGGCAAATGCTACTACCAAAAATTATGAAAGTCATTCAGATTTTATAGTTTGATGGGGTGAATGATACTACTACAAATGATAATGGGCGTGGTTTATTCGTTGTTTTTTGTTCTTACTTATTATCGCTGACAAAATCTAGAGGAAGCAAGAAATCTGACAGATTCAGGAAAATACCAATAATATTGCTTTTTTTAAACCAAACAAAAAACATTATTCATGTATTATTGTAAAACGCAATTACCATACGTTCGCAGACAGAGTTACTTCCCCTGATTATACCAGAACGCTGTCAAGGATCATATCAGATCTTATGTCATCGACGAGGTCATAAAACGTTAAATTACTCTGTCTTACGATAGGAGTGTTTCCTATTTTATGTCAGGAGTTAAATACTGAAATATTGTAAAATGCAAGCTAGGTTATTCTTTAACCGATCTACATTTACTTGACAGAGTTATTTTGCATTCATGCGTCTTATATGCAATAGTGAAATGATATATGTTTGTCTATATTTCTTCGAAATGCTGATTTGTATATTTTATCCGCAACACGCTGAACAGAAGGCATGAAAATATAAAAATGTTTGCTGGCTGCATTGTTTCACCGAAATATTAGTTCTTCACCTGTTTATATAATTGCGGATTTAACAGCCCATGTTGCAATTATTTTATATTAACCAGTACCACCAAATTTGCTATTCTGACTTTGCGTAGTGGCTCGTAAATTATCTTTCGGATCTGAATTAACATGATCAATCAGAAGTATTCGATTACTCTGTGAAAACACTCGTATACGAACCTATGACAGCAATAATGTTTCTTTCCATCAACATAAAACATTAGCTAACCATTATTATTAACAAAACCGACTGTTAGTTTTAGTCAACAGTTCCTGACGATACCATCATGAGAGGCTTTGTAATCCTTGATGATGGGATGTTTTACAAATTCATTTTGCTCTTTTCCATAATAATATTATTTGTCTAAATAATTTTTCGAAAATTAGTTAGATGGTCTTCATCGTTTAATATTACCTTATGATTGCCGGAGTTATCGTTTTAGTGCGCTGTATTTTTTATCAACACATTGCACACACAACTGCGTTTCTCCTCTTACCCAAACACTACATTTCAAACACGGTTTTCTTCCTAGACTTTCAAGACTTACGCTTTGTAGGTGAAGTCTACAGAATTTGTTTACGCAAACTTTGATATAGGATTTGTAGAACCTATCATTATCTATGTACGCTTATTCTTTGTTTGAATCATTATATATATTTTTTTTCTTAACTATATTATGGAAGAGTTTGAGAGATCATCTACAATCGAACCTTCTAAACCTAGATTTGATCTTGACAGGACCCCTGACTTGCCGGAGATAGCTCTGGATGATTCGACGAAACTTCTAATTAAAAGTATTCATGACGCCAAGAAAGAATTTCGCAACGATGGTGCAGCTCATTTGTGGTCAACATTCAGAATTATTCGCAATACCGAAGGTGTTATCGATGCTACCATGAATTACCAACGAGCAGCGAGATAGTTAATTATGTCTACAATGATTGGATTATCCACGACAAGCATGACCCTGTCCATATTCACACTTGAAATATTGTTACTTTAAATACAATTTATAAACCAGGAATGTTGACTAAACCGTATAATGAACGAACTTATTCTGTGACTGCAGTTATTTATGCAATATATCCGATACATTTTGTATCTGAACGAGTTCCAGAACATGTCACAAACGCGATACCTGGAAATAAACTAACAGATCTACGATTTGAAAAAATAAACCAGAGACCAGAGCGTCTATAATAGATGTTGCTGAACTGGAAAAGAAACTAAAATTCCCAATAATATTAAAAACAATAGCCGGAATTGATTTCCGTTTACTTAAATGGTCCAGTAGGATCAAGAATGACAATACGTGTCGTTGAATTATTTCGTCACAGTTCGAACAACTCTTCTGACATAATTGTATTAACCCCAACTCACAGGTTGCCAGAGAAATGAACGGACGAGGAGTAAAATATCATACTCATCATAGCTTCTTCCAATGGAAGGGAAATACATGGGCTCCTGATCAAGTGGTGGAAAAATATATTCCAAATTAGTATTATCTGGGATGAAATATGTCGCTGGAGACATAACAAATATTTCTCGAATGGTTGTAGATAAAACAAATACTGCTGTAAAAATGTGCGGCGAGAATGGTGAACCACCACATTTTGTTGGATTCTCTCCGCATGAATGGTTGAAAATTTTAGTAGATTATTATGAGGATATAACTGATGATCACAGAGCGGTTGATCCAGAAAGTAGAGAGTTTAAGAAATTAATCAGACTACAACGAAACAAAATTCAGTGTGAAATAATGTGTGAGATAATTTCGGAAACTCCTATGAATGATTTTTGGAATATATGGCGACCATATGATTTGATAGTTGCAAAGAGAGATAGTTCTTGATACACTTAAAAAACAATTAGTTATGTTACATAAAGAAACAATTTCAAATCAAACCTGTACCATTGTGATATCGCCCAGCCGATATTCGACGGCAAAATATTGACGTTAAAATTCCAGGTTGTGGTAGTGGACAAAACCTAGTGTTAAATGACATTGTTTTAGTTTATGTCAGTGTTGTCGAGAGCGCGCTAACGATGGAAAAAACTGCGATGACGCTAGGATACCCTATAACGATTCCTTCGTCACGAGGATTAACTATTTAGGATACTATTATTTGGATTCCTGATGATCGTATTGAATGGCAGATTTTAGTTGCTTTCGTAGTATCTAGAGTCAGAATAATGTCTCAGCTGCGGAGAGTTATCAAAGACTTCACTTAAAATAAAAATCAAGCTCAGAAAGGCAATAACGATGATATAGACAGAAACAAATTAACTGGTTATAAACAGTGTGACAAAAAATAAAATAAACGTGACTTTGATCTCCATGCTAATTTTATCATTACACTGAAACAACGACAGAATAATCAATGTGCAGGCTGTAACACAATAATGTTGTGCAGTATTCACATAATAATCCAAGACAGTTTACTGTATATACCAATAGCTGTCTTTGTCACACGCTAAAATGTGATGTTGGCCTGCCTTGAATGTACTCGACGTAGAAGCGCAAGTTCACAAAAGTGAATGCGGTGATAACCGTGTATCCTCAGGAATTACCTTTGATTGAAAGTCTACCCGTGGATTTTATCACAATATACATTATGTGCGTCGTAACATGAACAGGATCATTAGCTCTTTTTTTACCACCTTCAAGGTCACCAGATTCATATAAATATCTTACATTCACATTACCTAGTACTGGTTGTTTTGAAAAGGAGTTATGTCGTTGTATTGATATATATTTCCTGTGATTGCATTGGTAGGTTTCATTGAAATTGCACGAATAATTTCATTATTTAAAGCAACTATTACACTTGGTAGTCTTGAAACTCATTCACGAGGTCTCATATCTTTCTAAATTATTTCCTTCGCACAATGATATCCAAATAACCGCTCAGCAAGTGTTTCATTCAATTATTTAACAATTGCCTGATCACGATGAATTGCTGTATGTCCTCGTCTGATTTTGACGTTATGTATTTTAAGACAGGTCATACTACACCAATAAATTCCTTGACAGGATCAACATGTAGCAACTGTGGCTATCGCAAGGTCCTCGTTGATAAATTCGAGCAAACGCAGATGCAACTTCGGTTGCTGTTTAATTTGATAGTAGTTCTGCTTCTTTAATTCAGTTTATAACGTCAAGGACAGTTAAAGAGTATTTGTGTGTGCGTGATTTAGGTCTACCAATTTTAATAGTATCATGAGGTATCATGAGGTAAAACTAAAATATATGTTTGTTGAACTTCATTTGGAGTGCTGACATCAAAATGTGCATACCGAATTTGTTTAGGAATGGTAGGTAGATTTGCCATATTACCTGTCTTGCTAACCGATTCTCAGCAACGGAACGTGTGACATTTGCTGCATCAGCAAGTTTACTAATCGCTGCAATACCACTTAAATATCCTCTTGGGCTATGATAAATCGATTCCATTGTATAATGATAACCGGTTTATTAATTAGCAAGTTTTTCTCTGAGATATTTATTTTGTATGATATTTAACGAGTGAATCAACTTCACAACTGCAATATATCGTTATTGTAAATCCTTTTTTATACGCTACATCATGAACGTGACATTCTTGATCAATCGCATTTATTGGATACTCTCCAGGTCTTGGTGGATTTGTTCGTCAGGTCGAATATCAAGTCGAGTTCCAGGACCACAATAATTATATCCAGGACGATGTTTTTTTTTCTCCTGGATGCTTAGCCTATGGAGTTCCTTGCAATTTTCCTAATGAAGCAGCCATATCGCCACCGGTTTTCATACGAGAAGTAATACATTTATATTTTTGTACCACAATTTACACACTTGCCTGTAAGTGCACGCTTTTTATTTTGTGTTATTATTGTTGTTAATCCACTTGTGGGGATGAATACTCTACATCGAACACAATATACATACATATTAATTATATTTGTACAACATGGATATCATTGATATCTCTGCGACACGAAAGCAAGAGCCAGTCATTCACCATCCAGCTCTACCAATCTATATCAGAACAATTATCATATGTCCATCTGTTGCTTAATCTGATAATGAGATGACTCAAGTGGGATAAGTTATATTTATTTGCACCATCTCTAGACTAATCAGAGATGCTACGACGTGCTTAAAGATTTTAATGAAAACGCAAATTTGTTGGATGAGGGGGCAATTATATTATTGATTTTATCACCAATATTTGTGAAGCTCATCTGTAGATGACTTCAATGTATTTATTAATAATCTCGTAGTAGACGATGATGTGATGCTGAACAAATAATCAAATCCAGATCGGATATTTTCTCGAGGCTGGTGTAAAAACACAAACCTGATTTATGTTACCCAGCGATATACACAAATACCTAAAGTGATCAGAGATAACTGCAATAGTTTAGTTGTGTTTAATGGAGTTGATACACATGCTCTACGAAATATTCATCAGACTTGGTGTTTAGGGGATATGGATATGATTACCGTACAAAACTTCTTTTCAATAGCGCATTCTACCCAACACGGATTTATCACGATACATTTTCATGATCCTCGGTTACGATATCGTTTAGGTCTTGATAAATGTTTTGGCTAAGAGACAGCATTTGAGAGGCTGTGACAAAAATTAGCGTCCGAAAGGTAAACAAAACACACATACAAATTTGAAAACACGAGCGACAAAGATAAAGTAACTAAATGAGCTAACCCAATTAGAGAAAATCTTGCTCGGTTAGAGGCTTCGGTTTGGCGTTATTGACTTTGTATTTTCATTTTTGTTTCCGTATAGAGTTTTATTTTCAAAGAAGACTTGCTCCAAAATTGGTCTGTTCACCCTCTCTGCTGCTTGATGAAATTTTCTCTTCCGAATGGTGCAATTTTCCTCGAAGGCATCCACGTGTACGTCTTTGTTTCTTGTAGGACCATTGGTACTGCTGGTAAATCACAGACACCTCGCCTCTAACTGGGCATGGTGATGTTGGTTGCTTGCTGCCTACCTCGCTACCCACCACACTTTGGTCGCGCAAATATATAGCGGAAAACAAGAATAAAAACGAGAATAAAGACTAAACATTCCCTTAGTAATAAGATGATGTACTAAAGACTCTTACACAAAGATGGTTTTGGCGATGTCATTTTCTCCATATTTGTCGATTTTAGAAAAGGATCCAAAATGGTATTATGATACAAGCGTCATTTAGTATTAAGCTCATTGACATAAAAGTAACAGTGTCAGCCGTATTCAATATAATCAGTATAACGATATGCAGTTGTTTGCAGTTGCACTGCCGTGTATATGGAACTGATTTCGCTGTCGATGAAACTGCCCAAGAAATGTCAATAATAAAGGGAATTCTTGCGACAGCCCCCAGGTATATTTAATTTAAGTGCCAGAGCATTTTTGAAACAAAGTCCAAACAGTGAATATAACGTAATGACATAAGATGCAAAAGACTGATTCACTGGACAATAAAACCAACATTAGTTCAACATATTGTAATCATTTTTACAGGCTTTGTCTAAACGTTCCTTTCTATACCAGTAGGTGCTTCTATTATCGCGATCGAGCGGTGTGATGCTACTGTGCGACTCATCATATAAACATGTATTCAACCATGTCTCACACAGATTAGCATGATCCCCTTAGCAAAGTCTCATATCAAATTGTCATGCACAACACGGCTACATCTCACAAAAATGATCACAAACCCCGCATATATATATATATATATATATATATATATATATATATATATATATATATATATATTTATATATATCATATCAATTATCACGTACCTAACAGCTATATATCACACCTATCTATCATGCACCTCGCAGATGTGTCTTACACCAATTATCATGCATCCCACGGTCCTATATCACACCAATAAGCATGAACTTTATTCAGGTGGCATATATCATTATTTTATAAATACGCCAATGGTGGCAGTTCCTGATCGTTGATACAATTTCAAGACAAATAATTTCTAGAGTACTAATAAACTTTATTAATTTTGTCCGAGAAGGAATAAAAAGCATCATACATATACAAAATGTCAGTTATATGCTAGACAACTATATAGGTTCTGAATCCCTGTTTGCAACCAATGGTTGATCCAGCTCTTTGGGACATGTACATTCAAGCACATTTTAATACTAATATATGCATGACGTGTACTTTTATAATATGAGTGTACTATATACGATGCTGAAGAAGCTAAACATAAAAGAGAAAACAACTTTCAAAAATTCAGTTGGTGGATATTGAAATGAAAACGTCTTTTTCATTGCATCCTGAAGCATAATATGTCATATTATTCTGGTTACTTTTCTTAAATGGTCGAATCGCTGTATTGGCATCATAATTTGTAAAACGGAAAGTATGACTCATACAGTGATATCTGGAAACTTTTACAGATATCATAATGCTACATGGGGCAATGAGCCGGCGTTGCAATGACTTGAAATAAAATCATGTATGCATCTACGTGGCTTTGCGAAAAGTTTTGTATCTTTTTCTATAGTATTTTCCAAAAAATATTGGATCAATTTAAACAAATTTTTTCTGGTTAAATTATATTTTATTTGTGGGTTTTCTAATAATGTTTCCCATACTTCGAAGGCTTTCCATCAACTTCACAAGAAGAAACCGAATCACTGCAAATAAACGAAAGAGAAAAGTTGCTCATACATATGTAGCTTGTTCATATACAGTATGTACACTTACCATTCCAAAACATTATCCAAATATGTCGTGGAGTTTATAATAATGGTGAAAACTTCAAACAGGTCACTCTAAGCTATTAATTATTTATGTCTTTGATCCGTTCATAATTGCAACAATATATTTGCCTAATGTAAAGCTATTCATGACAGTGTACATGTTACCACCGTAGTACAAAAGAGAAGCAAAGCATAAACCAAGGTACAGTTTTGCGTCTTGCATCATGTGCATTCCTTATGTCGTAAACATGTCGATTTCTGTGAGGTAGATTGTGTTTGTCCTATCCAAAACAAATCAGCAAATAGAAGACACAAATGTATCATATATCATTAATTTAATGGGTTAAGCCGCTAATACTGTCACATCGAGAAATTAGAAAGTATATCAACAATAAAATTGCACTGGAATAAGTAACGCTTCCATCAATAGGCCGTTCTGCAAAATGATTTCCTCTGCAACTCTGCCATTTTGCCATTTTCTACTAAATTATTTCGCCCTGACGGTGATAAATCCTATATATGTTATCAACCACTATCAAATAGGTTGTTCCTAACAGTGTGCGGTTTAAGAAGGTTTTATTGTATATTACAGATTTGAAGGTATGAATCCATCTACGGGACTCATACTCTGCTATTTAAAAACATTTTAACTGCTGAGTACTGTAAACATATGGAACATTACTGAAAGATTCAAACATACTAATTTTAGTCAAAATGCACAGTTTTACGGCTGAAATAAAACTACATCAGATGCATCATTCAACGAAACTCTGCGTCATGATCTCATATTTTGAGTCTATAGATATAATTACATGACCAAAATGGCATCTGTTACAATTAGAATGTCCAAAAGGTACGCTAATCATAACCAAATCACTAGAACCAATCGTCACTTCTAGCCAATCAGTAAAGTCATCTAAAACGTTATCAAGATGTACTAATAAACGAAGTTAAGACCGTATTTTATTTTATTTTTTCAGGACATTGTGATCACTAAATAACTTATAGACAAATATAATTATGTCGTTTTATAATTTTAAACCCATTGTATTTGAAGCTGCTTAAGATACCCGTCTGAGATAGATAATAAAACCGTTTTGATATATCTTCAAGAAAGGTTACCCACAAGCCATTATGTTTTAAGTATCGATAGTTAACGTTCAGATCACATAATGCTAACAATGATTTAGTTGTGTGTGTGTGTGTGTGTGTGTGTGTGTGTGCAAAATATGATCGAGATTCATCTTTATCTGCTTGGCTTATTATTGTCATAAACAATGTAATGTAAAAATTCAAAATTGGACCTTTTGTCTTAGAACTAAACGTAAAATGTTTTGGATGTCAGATTTTTCTGAGACATTCTCCATATATTCCAACACAGCACGTTTGATTAAAATCGACTAATACACTCATTTGTCTCAGTAATACTAGATGAGTGTGCTAAATGACTGGTGACAGAGCACGTGCAATTGTAATAGCTGTGTTGGCCTGATAAACAATTAACATTTTTCTGTCACGTATACTACTTCTAGGGATGACACAGATGAATAATAATGTTCCAACGTTCATATATTCCTATTAAGTTACTCTTCAACAAAAATAAACCACATGAGTTTGTCTTCATCACAGTCATGTCTAAATCAAACTATAGGTAATATGAGGAGGAAAGCATACTGAAATGTAAACGCAGCGAAAGCATCTAAACATTAGCTGTGCAAACGTTGAACCAGACAGCACAAAGCAGTATGTTAAGGAGCAAAATCATTCACTGAGATGGCTAAATATTTCGGATTTTTACGTTTTAGTTTAATGTCATTAGCTTATATAGGAAATAATATATTATTAACTTTTGCGTAACTTTAAATTATAATGTTTACTACAAAAGATAGCAATAGATAATCGAATTAAATCTGTAGCTAGCATTGAAATTCATTTATCTGATCATATTTAGTTGTTCGTTATTTACTTCCCCTGGAAATGTGTAGAGAAATTATTTGATCATGGATGATGCCTTTTTATTTAACCATTTATATTGTCTTATGAAATTTCTAGTCTCGTCGGTGGATGGATCAGTCATTTGTTCATAATCTTAAATACGGTTTGTTGTAATAAATACAATGTAAATAACACCACATTTCGTCTCTACATTCAAGCTGTCAATGTTATTTATTCTTTAAATTTACCTACGCCACTTCACATATAAACCATTTGTGGCCTTCACAAGGTCTGTCATGCCATAAGTTGTATTTCATTGTGTGGTGGAGTTCCATGCAGTGTTCACGTCCATCGTGATTGTCAGGTTATCCTGGTGCCCAATTGCTGTAATTCATGAATAGTGCCTTTCCGTCTTTCTTCATCCATCTCCAATCATTTTTAGCCATCGCGTCCGAACCATCGATGAAAAATGAGCTATTGCCTGAAAGATTAGCCGAGGACAATAAGAATGGAGTTGAAAGCTCCATTTTCCTGTTATGGCGCATGAAGAGGTAAGTAATGCATGAACATATTAGGTTGGCGATTTCTTTTGAATTCTTGGACTTCTTCAGTGGGTTTAGGACAAAACCATCATCTCTGATGTCTATAGTGTGTTCTATAGGGTGTTACAGTAGGTAAGAATCACATAAAATGAATGAAGTTAAAACTTTCAAATGATCACTTTGACGGTCAAACTGTCAATGGCCTACCTAGTTGACCTTTATGGGAAAGTTGCTCTGCTTGTAAAATAGTGATAATCTGTTTAAAGTGTTTATATTATATACCATACGTGAATGTTTATATTTAGACAAATTTGATCACATTTAAATATGAATTATAACTGAAACTCGCTTCCAAATGATACGATATTCCATAAACACACTGCGCATATCACAAACTTGATTACATTGTGAATAACAGCAAGAATAACATATCAACTGGCGTACCGAATGGGGACGAATCGCTCTCCTGGCAGGAATAAAGTGGGAAAAGGAATAAAAAGAGGAAACGTAATGGAAGAAAAGGAAAAACAAAGAGTGATAAAGAGGATACTACTTTGAAAATTTGGTGATGTCGCCCTTGTTGGTGCCTTTGCCCTGAAATAAGTGGCAGAGGACGGCATATCGAATCTACGCCCCAGGCAGCATTTTAGCTCCGTATCCCACTAAGCAGAGCATCAGCATTTTAATATATTGCATGTCCTTAACCATAACTTAGTCTCCACAAAGGACAACACCAGACTCCTCTGGGAAGTAAAACTATATACTTAGCGATACACGGATCTCATAACATAATTATATTACATAGACTTAATTTTGGCTAGATCACGTATTGCGGGTATTCCATTCTTCAACTGTCGTAGCTATGCACATTTTTGCTTAACCCTGGTATTTATTTTTAGCATCTGCATATGTCAATAACACTACCAGAAGAATTACGCTATTCCTATCATATGATTCACAAAAACACTATCATATAAATTGTGTGTGTGGGTGTGTGTGTGTGTGATTTAGATTTGTAACGTATCTTTAACAATTTTTTCGTCATATCGCTACGATGTCTGCAGTGTGAGAGTGACATGTTGGTGCAATGTGAGAGTACCGTAAAGAGTAACATCTAGGTTTCGTACTGATTGTGTGAATTTAATATTGGCGTTGCTGATATTTATTGTTTTAGGTAAAGGATGTGAATGAGAAAGTATTTGTATTGTGATCAGAATGGCCTCAGTTTTATCACCATTCATATGCAGCTTGTTACAAGTCATCCATGATTTCATATTAGAAATGCACCTCTGTACACCTTGGATGGTAGCATCAACTTCAGTTGGGTGGCTAGTTTTGTATATTTGCGTGTCATCAGCGTACAAGTGATGAGACACTGAATGCTGATCTATGACACTTGAGAGCGACTGAGTGTACAGAATGAAGAGAACAGGTCCAAGAAGAGACCCCTGTGGAACACCACGACATAGATCAACTGAGTTAGAGTGTATTCCATTTGCAGATACAATTTGTGTCCTGTTGACCAAGTAGGACTTGAACCACAGTAAGGCTGTATCATGAATGCCAAATACATGCTGGAGACGGTGAAGTGATATATCATAGTCTCTTGTGTCAAATGCTGCAGACAAGTCAAGGAGGGTGAGGTCTGTAATCTTTCCACTATCCAATGCAGAGAGAATATCATTAACTACTTTTAAAAGAGTAGTTTCAGTACTGTGGCAAGGACGATATGCAGATTGTACATTGCTAAAAAGACTGTTTGAATTTAGATGAGATACAAGCTGGGATAGAGCAACTTTTTCTAAGATTTTTGATATGAATAGGAGATTAGAAACTGGGTGGTAGTTCTTTAAATCGTTATGGTCTAGTGTTGGTTTCGTCAGCAAAGACATTGCAATGGCAGTTTTGAAAAAATGATGGGAATTCCCCGGATGAGAGAGAGGTATTAATAACATCAGTTAGTGAAGGCAATACTGGATCTAAGCACTCAAGCAGCAGTGAAGTTGGAACTGGATCAAGTTCACATGACTTTGGTGCACTCTTCAACACGATTGTACGTACGAAATCCATAGAGACAGGTTCAAATGCTGCTAATGGTTGCCGCTCAAATTCTGTATCCCAACTGTATGGTGACGACGAGTCAATTGAAATTGTGGTGTCAAGCTTATTTTTTATGGTTTGTACTTTGTCACGGAAAAAATTTGCAAACATGTCCGGAAGGTCGACTAGAGAGAAGTTAATTGGAAGTGGTTTTGATTTCTTCCTTGACATTAGCTTGTTAGTAGTCTCGAGGAGCTCTTTGCAGCTGGAGCTTTCCATGATCTTAGTAGAGTAGTGGGCTGATTTCGCTTCATGGACTATATTTGTGACGTTCTTCTTAGCGACTTCATAGATTTGCTTATGAATAGTGAGTCTTGTGGAAAGCCAGAGCCTCTCAGCTTTACGGCGGTCTCTTTTAGCAGTGCGAAGCTGGTCCCTAACACTGTTATACCATGGAGAACACTTTTTGATTGATACTCTGGACTTGGTAGTTGGGGTATGTTTGTCAAGTAATGAACGCAGGCAGTTATCGGGTTGTTCTGCGGTTGGAGGTAAGCAAGTTGTTAGGTTAGCTTGGATGTCGTGCATTAATTTGGTTCTATTTATCATACGGAGGTTTGTCTTAGTAGCAGATAAAGGTGCAGGGTTAGGGACTGATACGTCAAGATAGCATAAAATGTAGAGATGATTGATGCAAGGTCATGGGATACCAGGGAGGACCGTAGAATGTTATCATCAGGTCTATGAAGAATCCAGTCTAAAATGTGACCATGTTTATGGGTGGGTTGGTTAAATGACTGTTTGAGGTTGAAAACATTAATGGAATCTAGGAGTGTTGATCTATTTCAGTTTCCGGGACATTCAAAGTGAAAGTTGAAATCTCCAAGAACAATTAGGTTGCCACCTATCGAATTTCCATAGTCCAGGAGATTCGGAAACTGCTCCAAAAAGAGAGAGTCAGCTAGCTTGCTTTTTCTACTAGGAGGAGGGCTGTATAGGCAGAAAAAATGTACTGACCTTTGCTCCAGTGTGAGTGTATTTTGGACTAGTTCAAACGATGTATGGTCGAAATTGAATGTTGTGGTGTAGTTCAGACGTTTTATCATGGAGTTCTTTGTGATGACAGCACTTCCGCCTCCGCGAGAATTACGGGGGAACGACTTGATGGAGTAACCAGTGGGTGTTAGATCCGCACACTTGGGCTCATCGCCTGATGTTTTTGTCCATGTTTCCGTCAAGAATAATATGTCAACATTTTCGTCGTTAATAAAATTAACTATTTCTGTGCGTTTTTCCGGTGGTCCTACTGACTGGGCATTGAATAATGCAATGCGCAGAGGTATTTCTTGGATAGTTGACATAAAGGTTGACGAATTAATTGGAATTTGAATTAGATTATCTAAATTAACGGTCGAATTTTTTTTTAAAATGGGTGTGCCGAAATAAGGGAGATAACTAGAATTTTTCTTCCTGTTCTACGCCAGCCAGCTTTGAAACAACGTTTCTTTTCTCGCTTCTGTTTACATTTAGGTAATGATGAATGTAGTCCCAGTTCGTTTAGTCTAGAGCACACTGTAGTGTGGAGAGCCAAGGAGTGAACATTTAAAGCAATTAATGAGGGTCCATCGTAGCATAAACGGGTTGACAGTCGAGTATCACGTGATGGCGGTTTGTTCAAAACCAGTGGAGCAAGACAGCTGAGAAAAAGTCTAATTATTCTAGTTTCCAAAACAAGGAGATAAAGAAACACATACGAATTTAACAGCCAAGATATAATGAGCACAATAACATAGTTGAAAACAGGCAACAAGCACAAATATCGTGAAAACGGCACCAAAAAACGGAACAGCTGCTTCAAGCCGGTTAAGCGATAGCGGCCATCTTGTTTTCACAAGATGACGCTACCATCAAAGGCGTAGTGAGGTGCATTTCTGATGTGATACAAAGTAATAGGTAGCAACTGAATGATGATACAACTGAAGCAATCCTGATGACCAGGCAAAGACGTCATCAGTCACACCCGTTTTACCTCCACCAATAAGTAATTTTAGTTTGGTTGACGCCACCAAAACACACTTGTATGGTCCTTAGTACTTTCAAGACCGGACTATTGGTATTCACTTATATCTGGTTCGTCTTAGTATCTGCTATGAAACTTCAAAATGTTCAAGCACGGCTGCTCCTATTATCCTTAGAGTACGAAGAACTGAGCACACGTGACCTGTTATGTAAACATTACGAGCTACAACTTCGACCCAGGATCAAAGGCGAAGTGTTTTCACTATGCTACATTTCGTTGACTTGCTCCAGTAAAATATACCAATCAAACCAGATTCATGTGTCCACCCGATCTAGAAACGTTCGCTCCCCTTCCGATATTTGTATTCTCATTGTTCCCACTGTTAAAAGGAATCATGGAGACAATGTTCTTTTTTCTTACACAGGTCCAGCTACGTGAAATAAATTGCCCGAATATCGTAGATGCGAGGACACTATAATCTCAGTCAAGAGCGCTCTTAAAACTCACTATTTTGACTACAATAAGAGACTTAAAGACTTAATAATGTTTACTTCCTTAATTAATGTCACCATGTTTTTGTTTTGCAATTTTATGGTGCTTATTTTTGTAGTCTTGTAGTTGAAATTTTTGTATGTGTTGTATGATATCATAAAGAGCTTAGAGCGTCTAAGTACTCTAGGCACTGTACTAAATCCACATTAATAATATTATAAACTTTATCTCAAATCGCTACCTGTTATATTTTCACATGATGTGTGCTCACGTTTTGGTCTGAACGGTACGTTTAACACTGTACTGGATATATCGTGACGACAAAATTGTACTTAATGTATTTATCTAAAAGACACACCAAAGCAGCCTAACGTTGCATTACTAGTACGAATCTCTACCATTGGGGCCACACAGGCTCCTTGTTCTGATATTCAGCTTAACACTTGAAATCTACAGTTTATGTTAGCAAATATAAAAGCAAATCTTCATGCGATTAGAGCTGATTATTATTAAATGTCATACTAACCTGAAATGTATGCTCTTCCATGTGTGCCAACATATCAGTGTCAATGCATTTCGCTTAGGATCAATTGCTGAAGGAACAGCTATGACTGAGCTGTAACTACCTGTCTGATTATACTTTGCTCGCATTCGACGATACGTTTATATGCGTAGTAAAATAATATAAATCATACCGTGAGACTGATCAGTCAGCATATTGCTCAACAGCAGATTTTAGTTTATGCCGAGGAGTTTGAGATTATCCCCCCTTCCCTAGCCAATGCTGAGTTTTGAAAGTTTTCTAATAGTTTCACTGGATAGATAACGCATACTTAAATCGCATTGTAAGTGTTTATTCACATTGTTTGTTTTCATATGATATGGTCTGCATGTGCTATGGCCTGTCGGTCTTACGTACAAATATAAATACGTAAATTCAAGAATACATGCACTGATGTATGAAGGCTAATCTAATGCTGTTAGTCGTTGTCGTTTCTCTCAATTCGGAATCATTTACATTTCATTCTTTAGCGTTTCAGCTTGGCGCTACATATTACACGCAAATCCAGGCAAAAAATGCCAATGTGACACAACTTTAGTTACCTATCTGTCCACATAAAATAACAAATGCATACACGGGGAATGTTGAAAACATCTTGCCTATCGTAATTAGAGCTGGATTGGATTTCCTCTGTCCTCCTTTCGAAATCCTACACTCACTAATTAACCATCGGACGCTTTTTTACACGTAATGCTTCCCGTCATGCATCTTTAATATACGCGTCGACATCCTAATTCAATCAGTGTATCGTCTGCTTTAGACTGGGGGAAATTTCAACGTGCTATCTCTACACTTATTGGATAAACTGATAGGGGTGTATTTTATTACACACGTGTTTATACGCAGTGCGTAAACATGTAACCACCCATTGACAAGCATCTTATGTTATAGCCATTAATGACATCAGGGATTATGTAACTCAAGTAAGAAATGATGTCGACTGGATGCCCATACTACGAGGTCATAAGGATCACATCAGATTTCCAGAAACCGAGTCCATAACAATAATATCAGCACAACGAAATGCAAAACAAGGAAAATACAGCACACTGAATATTCAATGATACGTTTACCATATTGTAATGGCAACCATTCCTTCTTTATATACCACATTGAAATGCAAGATGACCAATCCTAAAATATTGACAGCAGTTTTAATTTAACTTACCCTGAAATGAATGGTTTTATGATGATGACTAAAAGAGAATGGGTAGGAAACAGAGTATAGCCACTGGAACGGGGTGGGGGTGGGGTGGATTTATCACCACCAGTAGTATAAGTGATTGTCAGGGTGCCGTTCACAGCCGTTACCAGCTGGAAATGTTCAAACCCATCGATTCGACATCATAAAAATTAAAATCCGTATTCTAAATAACAATTATAATCTTTTGCTCCTATTTTTCTCTTTCCTAAACAAAATAAAACAGTGACTCAGACATTAGATCAAATAAGGCCAATACGGTCTATAGAATAACGTATAAGAGCACCACACATAACGAATGCACCAATCAAATTTCTGCATACATGACAATGACAATAATGTACAGATCCATGGCAAGCATCACTATTAATTGCAAACAGAGGCGAGAAAACTAGCCGTTAGATGCAACGTCTGAGGTAATAGATTACAAGCCTGTCTTCCAAAATTCAAAATTTAGGCCATATGATGGAATGAATGGAAACCTGGAAACGGGAATGTAATAAGTGCTTCCGCAAAAGTAAAATAAAGTACAATCCAAAATAATATAAATTATTTTTCTTTCAATTTTTGTTTTAAATTTTGCTATGAAATATACCCAAAACGATATGTGGTGGAGGGGAGTAAGCAAACAAATTATCAGTGTATCCAATAAGTGTAAAGATAGCACGTCGAAGTTTCCCAGTTTTAAAATTTTCCGTCCAAAGGTGATCACTGCATATGGCATCCTGTATTGATTTGTAGTAAAGCAGGTATATTTATCTCATCTTGGACATTAACTAGGAGAACTAATCTAAAACAACAAGCACACAGTCGACCTGAACAACGGTTTTATTTTGCATTTTACTGTGAGGAACGAAATGTTTGTGATATTCTATATTGAATCATTAATTCTCTATTTCTTTAAGATTTTTTAAAAACTAAATGACTGTTTCGTACGATACCTTTTGTTAAATGAAACTGAAACGATGTGGTGAGGCCTGAAACGAATCGCCGCAGTGATATGCAAGGATATGATCTCCACAAAACAAATGTTCACTACAATGTAACGACTGAATAGATTTAACTAACTCTGCTGATTATCAAATTGTTTCACTGTCATTTATGCTCTAAGTGTTTAATACTAGTGTTCAATTTTACCAAACATCATGTTCGGTTTCATCCGAAAACGTCTAATCTGACACGCTCATAGTATGTACCGGATAGGGTTAACTATTATGTCATCAGTGTTGATAAATCTTACAGCCATTTTCCATTATAAGTGGAATATGACAGTTATGTTTTTCATATGGTATATAATAGCTTTCAATTCAAGTTCTACAAGCGCTTCTAACATGTAATGATAACGATAACGCGAAACAAGTGTTTGGATGATACCTAAGTGGGACAGGAAAACATCGAACATCTTGTAAAGGTGGTGTAGCTACTACCAATATCTTGACTCGACGCAGTATGATAGCACAAGTCGGTTATCGAGGACAAAGACACTCATGATGAATAAGATTCAATTTATTTTTACCTCAAGAGATAAGATTGTTGGTAGGCGTAAGGAAAGTATACCGCCATTGTTATAGAAACCGCCTTTCCCAAGGAACATATTATTGGATTTACTTAGTATTGCAGAAATTGTTCGCGTTCTAATGAATATTCTAACAGTGCTGGAAAAAAATGCATTTCGAACTTTTTACAAAATTTTAGTTAGATCACCCTATCATCAAAGTTATTTTTAAAATAATTTGGAAGTTCTATCGCGCCCATAAGCAAACTGCTCATATCATGGACGACAGACAAAAAATAAACTTAGGACATTTAATTCGAAAGGGCGAGTAAATTAGAAAAATCATTGTTAAGAAATAGGAAAAGAGAAGAGTAGTTATATTAGTTAATTGTATATGCATGTACGTATGTACGTATGTACGTCTGTATGTATGTATGCATGTATGCATGTATGCATGTATGTATGCATGTATGTATGTATGTATGTGTGTGTATATGTATGTATGTATGCATGTACGTATGTATGTATGTATGTATGTATGTATGTATGTATGTATGTATGTATGTACAACAATTCATTATTGGTGGGCTAATCATGTAGTATCTGGTCACCTTCTTCGTTTTACATTCTTATTTTTTTAGTTTGTATTTTCACATAAAATATTCGTTTCTCCTATTTTATTACAACAATGCTACAGTGACATTATTCTCCATAAGGGCTGTTATTGTCTTGTACCGGTGAGCGGTTCTCAGATGTTCAGTGTGTCATACTGAAACCAAGTTGGGTACTTAATACTTATTCCGTGTTCCTGATTCAATAAGGAACGTGTAACTGGTTAACGATTTAGTAAGGAAAAATTAACCAATTGTTTATTCCCGATTCGATTCGACGATTTTCACATGTAATTGGCTACCTATTCGTTATTCACTTCCAGCTTTCATGTACGTCTCGAAGTGAACATATCCGGTGGTCTAGTGGTTAGAGCGTCCGCCTCAGATGCGGGAGGTCGTGGGTTCGATCCAAAGACTTATAAAAATGGTACTAACAGCTGCCTCGCTTGGCGTTCAGCATTAAGAGGTTAGTGTTATGACTTGTCGGCTAGGTGTTAGGCTAATGTGACTGGGAGGGGCATTATGCTACATGACTGCGCCATGATTACCCAGTGGTAGACATCACTATAAACTGTCATACTGCAGACATCGTAGCGATATGACTGTAAATGTATTCAAGCTACGTTAAGGTCTTACTGGATAGTTTCGTATTTCGACACCCCCCTAATTTTTAAGGTAGAAGGCATGAACCTAATTATCACAAGTCTAGCATTTATAAATTCACACATAAGCTAAATATATAATGTGGTTTAGATTTACTTTGAGTTAAGTTTGGAAATAGGTTGGCTTGTTGGTGACTACCTCTCACAGTTAGATCAGCATAGGAGATCAAATGCGTAACTTGGGCTGCAAATGAGCTGCCGACTTGGCTTACGTATTTAAGTGTGTCTGCTACAGAGGTAAATATCTAAAAATCTAGATGGTTGAGGGGTGATGAAAAGTATGCTAATTTGTTATAGTACTAGTGAACTTTATTCATGCATAATGCACATACTGATTCTTTTAGCTGCCTTGTCACAGAAAAATATTCAAAATAGCTATTTCCTGTCAAAAATGAATGTAAAATGTAGGGGTTGGTGGCAGTGTTGGTTCAGTATATAGACCACCAGTTGCATCAGGAATTAATCTGATTACTGCAGTCAAAATCTCACATGTATGCTTTCTACAAAAATCATTAGTTTGTTTTTATTTGTATCTTCAGTGTAAAATTATTCTCATATTTCTGTAATTGGTCATTGTTGGATGAAAATTCACCAGATAAACTGTCCAGTGAGACCTTAAAAATCCAAATCACACACGCACACTCCAGCATGCTACTTATGAACTATTGCTACTTACTCATTTGTTTTGCCTGTTTAATAAGCAATTAGTTACTACTTGTTTATTGCCGATTGAAAGAAAGCCTTCATCGAGTCTGAACATTGAGTCCGGGCATTCATTAATATTATTCTAAGATGATTAAAGTACGAGCGTTCGTTTGGATACCATTTAAATGAAGGTGATAAAATACAGATGATATATATATATATATATATATATATATATATATATATATATATATATATATATATATATATATATATATATATAATGGGAGAAAAAAGTGGGTCTTTACGGATATTGGCAGTATCAAATTCCTGTAGCGTATGTAAACAGATTGTAACCAAACTTTGCGATGCCTGAACCAATCATTTGGAGAATTTTTATTTCATCCCCTGTTTGACGACTACTATTTAGGGATCTGGTACAAAGGCAGCCAAATTTTTATATATATATATATATATATATATATATATATATATATATATATATATATATATATATATATATATATATAATAACAATTATCTGGCCAATTTCGAGAATTTCGGAGCGAGATAATGCGGTTAGGGAGGAAGTACCACACATGCCGTTAGAAGATTATATATTAGGTATAGTCCTTTCCGGAAATAGTTGATATTTCCCTTTAAAATTATTGCCTTTGAGTCTCTTTAGCGCGGGCGAAATGTGCAGATCCTTTTGACTGAGAGCAAAGATTGACAAATTAGTTCAAGACTAACAAAAAAGACCGAATTTCTCATTTTCGTATTATAACGAGTCATTGATCAGAGCGATTTAATAATTCTGAAGTTTTACGTGGCCTTCTATGATATGTTCTATGTTAAAGCCCCAATGTCACAGTTTATCATAAATTTAATCATTCGTCCAATGTGACTACAATTTGGAATGATGGAAACGATTTGATAAAAAAACAAGTCAGCTGGTATCAACCTTTTTTCGAAAGAATCAAGATGTTTGGTTTAAACGACGTTCTGGTGTTCAGTTTAGAATTAATATGTGCCGCCCCTTAATTCAGTCAACGAACTCGCTTGTGATATCTCCTCTGGAACGTTCCGTAAGTAGTGCAAATATTCGACAAATTTCGTTAGTTACTATTCTAATAACAACAACATTCGCACGTGTCAACGCTTTTTAAAGAGAGGTCAATAACCCAAATATATACACATGTATAATCTTCTAACGGACTGTGTTATTTCCACCCACCGAGACCCCTTTATCTAGCCTCCAAGGTTTCAAAATCAGCTGAAGGAATCCTTTTTATTACCTTTCGGTACTGTACGCACAGATTCCTATCTAAAAACTATCAAAAATGTTCAAAAGCTGTAACGGCTTCAAATATTTCCGTTATTCATAAAGACTCTCGAATTTCACCGAATGCTTTCGACGAACGTCGTCTATGATGCTTATATGAGTCAAATATATACTACGTAGAAGCTGTCAAATAATGATCGCTGATAAAATCGATGACGGTGAACTGTATCTTCCAGATGTGGACTGAAGTGGTCCTTCTCTCTGTGTGTGTGTGTGTGTGTGTGTGTGTGTGTCATGCTCATCGTCTGAGTAACACCTTCATGTGTCGTTTTCTGTCTTACTCTAACATTGTATCTTAATATATGGCTAACATTATCTCTTTGCGACAAGCTTCCTTTTATCTTTGGGTCAGGTTAATATACTTGAACTTTGTGTCCTGCTACCTTTGTAGCCTGCTAGTATGACTCTTCAAAGATAACTCATTTCTTTACCTAATGCGATAACACCGCTTTTTACCCCGCAAAGATGCCGCTGATTTTTTCATCGATGGATCGGACGCGATGGCGGAAAACGATTGGAGGTGGATGGGGACACCTGGAAATCCATATCCAGTTACTGACACAGACTGGGCGCCCGGCAAACCCCACAAGTATTAATTAGTTGAACACTGCATGCAAGTCCACCATTGCAATGATACTTTTTGGGGTAATCGACCATGTGAGACAGAAAGATGTTTTCTTTTGTGAAGCGGCGTGAGTATAGACGGAAGGCCCATACTTTCTAAGAATATATCAACGCATTTGATAAAAGAATTGATTAAAAAAGTGTAATCCAACTGACAAAACAATCGTGATAGTGTGACAATTGTTTGTGAGGCAAGACATGGGGGCAATATTATCTTTTAATGCCCCTGAATTTAGACTGTTAGTTTATTTTATATCAGTTATTGATTTTCGATTAAAGTTTCATAGTCATGACCAGTAGCTTACATATCTGTAATATAGATGTATGCTTGCTAGTTACTCGTTCCTATATGACGGAATGCTACTAGTACTTATATGACGAAATGCTGGTCGTTCTTAGTTGACTCAATGATGCTAGTTAAAATATGACGCAATACTTCTGGTTCCTAAATGACGCAATGCCACTCGTTCCCATATGACGCAATGTTGCTCGTTCCAATATGACACGTTATTATATGCTCATTTTTGTCCCCGTTGACTTTACATTGTCAGAATCGTTCAGTATTACCAGATACTGAACTCACGCGACAATACACATATAGCATTCACGTGCATAAAGGAACTACTTTCTATTGTAAACAAACAATGGACGCAGACGCCAGCACTTTTGATTTGTATACAAATCATGTACACTCCCGTAAGAGGCCTTTTACGTTGTAGTTTTTTAACTTTGTTTCTGAATGAATTAAAACAGATGTTTCGTGAACTGCCACTTACCAGCTGTTTTGGCACATTCCGAGTTGATACAATGTTACGGATTTAGGGTAGCTGCAGTACATAACAGACGCAAGATAAGGTCCTTACAAATAACATACAAGTGACAAGTCATATACTCTCTTTTTTAGCTGGTGATAAGAATGGCAAAATAAAATATACTGACAGTTTTACATCCTGAATTTCCTGAAAATGTATTTTCTTAATTCTGCAAATCCGAATAGCATAAGCCATGTCATAGCTTTTCAATCTGGATTACACATTTCGAATTTGTTCTGTAATTTCGATGATAAGTGCAATTGCATCCTCCTTACTGCACTATAAATGAAGTAAGTTTTCAATTCCATAGCGTCTTTTTGATAATTGCAATTGAAAGACTTCATATATTTCCCACATTATGATTTCAAACATTCAATGACAGAAACAGAAACACATTTGCAGATGTCAACACGCTTCTCCCTAGCTTATTAAATCTCATGTATTTCATGTGGAATAGTCACATACAAATCCAGCCCATAATCACGAAATTTCCTAGAATCGAGAACAATACCAAAATCTATTCAATCCAGATCAAATGGAAAAGTTATTACAATGCACATTCATTCACAATATGACTCCAAATTTCAATTTTAAACTAGACAAGCCTTTGCTTTCGAAAGTTATGTCGAGCGCGCGAAAAAGTTCAAATTTATCTGGACGGAGTTATGTGCGCAGTAATAATGTTAATTTGTGTAATGATGAATTTAGTTTGTGCATTTAGTTTGGAATGGGGCATATATTAATTTACGTTGTTTCTTGTAGTGTATTGTGTTTATATAATTAAACCTTAGGTAGAATTTTAAAAATGAGCATATAATAAAAAGGTCGTGAAGTATTCCATCCCGAAACTAGTTCATATTTTCTCATACAAATGCAGTGACCTATAAATACTGCTGGTTCCTGTATGACGCAATGTTACATATTTATATATGACGCAATGCTACTCATTCCTATATGACGCAGTGGTATCAATTCCATATTGACGACATGCTAATCGTTTATATATTGCTCAATACTATTCATTCCAAAATGATGCAATGATACTCGTTTCTATATGACCCAAAGTTAATCGTTCCTATATGACGCAATATTGATTGCTTTTATTTATGTTATGCCTTTTTATAAAATAAACAAAACACCCACACGCTTTAATACGAATTTCAAGTTTATACCGCTATGCATGAAACATAAACACTGACATATCGAAGTCTTTTCAACTCCATTTTTATACCAAATACGCTTATGTCAGTAGCATAGCCAAATCTCAGGCCAGGCTACTAAATAGTGAGTCATCGAATTATGTTCTTTCAGTCGTTCACGCGAGGAGTCATATATCTTAACAGGGTTTTCACTGAACTTTATAATTTTATGTTTCCTCTTTAATTATGTAATGATATTGTACTGAAATATTCGTTTTATAGTATCACCATCAGGATTGAACAACTTGAACAAACGGTTATTAACCATCAAAGTAGGACGTTTAGTTTATTTGATCTGCAATAATTACATCGGATGTTGCCATTTATTGCATGATAAAGGTTTCACAGACACAAAGTGTCCAAATACTTCTAAAGCACGTTTTATACTTTTTCTAACGATAAATAAAACAACGGGATGTTTTCCATAAATAAATTATATTTATCATTTTTGGCGTTAGTTAGGCTCAGGTCTGTTTTTCATAAGCTAATCGTCTTCTATGATGGTAATTAGGATCAGGTTTGCTTTCCATGGGCAAATCTTCACATTTGTCTGTGACTCGGTTCTGTTTTGTTTTGATACACCATAAGCTTGTGCCTGATTAGGCTGAGGCTTGGTTTCCATTAACAAATCAATGTCTTTGTGGCCTGATTGATTTTTTTTTCTCCACAAACAAAACATTACATTTCGAGATGATCAGGTCATGACTTATTTTCCATAGACAAACTATCATAATGGACTAGGATTAGACTATGAAACATTTATCAGTAAACCGAAAACCGTTGTTTTCTTTTTTCCATAGACAAATGTCACCACTGACTGTGAAAAAGAACAACTGAACATTAATGAAGAAAATCCTGCTGCCAGATTTTATCTTACTGTGAACAGCATCTCCATCTAAAATATTATGGTTATATTGTGAAAGATAATTGATTTTTCTATAAGAGGAAAAATGCATTTGATTCTATGTACGTGCTAGATTTGTTATAGAATGAATGTCTATACAACACGGTTTCGTTCACCTCTAATCCGATATCAAAATTCCAACAAAACGGTATATTAAGGTACTATATACAAGCTGAAAAAATTTGCACAGAAACCTAATATTGTTAAACAGTTAAATTATTTTGTTGTCATTCACAACGTAGTTCTATATTTCATAATTTATGAAGGGAAATGTTTTAGAAACCGTTTAAATGTTTGAGAGACACAAAAGCGTTCTAGAACACCTCGTTCTTTTAAAAATGTTTACTTGCGCCGGAAAATCCCTAAATCCAGAGTAGCTCAGAACACCGTCAACGCCGACTCAAAGGCACACAAACACAGACGTTATGCATGTCTCGGTTTATTAAGAAAACTTAGATATATCCTTTTCTTTCTGAGTATAGTTACCCGCTCTATATGCTAATTGTCAATGAAACGGCTTAAAGATTTGAAAGTACAAGCATTTGAGAAATGTTTAGTGGCTTTTCATTTTAATAAAAGAACATTTACACAGTAAATGTTGTTTATTCTATAGAATGTTTAGCTTTTTGTTTCCTTTTTCTTTTCCAGACATCTTTTTACATGTTTCCTCCCTCAACAAACTACGTGGAATAACGAATTTATTTTTGTTTTCATTTCAAAGACTCTCGTCAGCAACCAGTTATTGGTTAAAAGTCCCGACTCGACAAAACGCTATAATTGTCATTGTTGTAATTGAGAGAAAGAATTATCCTGTTAGACTTTGATTTCGAAAACTGATCACGTACTTGATTTACCTAGGACTTAACTGCATGGCTTAATTAAATCAGAAGAAAGTAACATTTCAATACTATAAGACCTGATATGCAATAAACAAGATATTATCAAGATTATCTTGTTAGAAATGAGTATGCATGTATGGATGTATGTATGTATGTATGTATGTATGTATGTATGTATGTATGTATGTATGTATGTATGTATGTATGTATGTATGTAGCTAGCTATAAGCTGTCAGTTAAGCGTACAGTTCCAAAATGTATAAATGAACTGAACACAATTTTAGGACGTTACATCTTCGAAATTTAATTTAAAGTCAAATACAGCAAAATAAAATGTAAATTGTAAAGGTGTCAAACAGTCTGCAATATATATATATATATATATATATATATATATATATATATATATATATATATATATATATATATATATAACAGATAAAGGTATAAAGTTCTTAAAGCATGTGAACCGTTGGAACACCTGTGACTAGTATATTCGTTCCGTTAAGCTTAGAATTTTCTGAAACTAAATGGATGATATAAGAAAACGCTGGTTACAAAATTGACTGATATACTTAAATGTATTATCGTTGGTCGTTTACTTCAGCTGATGACGTATCGAGAATTTATTTGATCATGGAGCATACACTTTTTATTAAATTTATAAGTTTTTGTTCTGAATGACTCAGTGTGTGATTCATCGATTGATGATTACATTGATTTATCATTGTCGTCAATGCGATATATTACGCCAATAATTCAAATAAAGGAAAATATTTCATCCTGTCTACAAAAATGTCAAAGTTATTCCTATTTAATTTGCCTGCACGTCTTCACATACAAACAATTCAGGCCCTAACACGGATTGTCTTACCATAAGGTGTCTTTCACAAATCGTGACGAAGTTCTATGCAGTGGCCAGGTCCTTCGCGCTATTGTCAGGTTCCCCAGGTACCCAGTTGGTGTAATCGTTGCAACCGACTATTTGTCTTTTTTCATTCATCTTCAATCATTTTTTCAGCCATTACGTTTGACTCACCGATAAAACAAAAAAAAATTATTATCTGAAAAGCCAGAAGACAAAACAATAAACATGAAGTATTTACGACCTCAGTTCCAGCGCGCTCGCTACAGACCTTTTTAGATTCAAGCTCAGTTTCCTGTTCTTGCGCATCAAAAGACGAATCGTGCCCCAACCAAGGTTTGTGATTTCGTCCATGTCTTGGGGAGTCTTCTACGTATTAAAGACAGCATACAATATTAAAATTTGTACGATTGACGTGAAGTGAATAAATTTAAAACTTTGCAAAAACATACCTCTTACTGTCATAATGCAACTGGTCTACCTCGTTTGCACTGCATAGGTAAAGAACAAAGCATATACGAAAGTGATAGTTGACAATCATCTGTAACTCATCCTAAATATTACAATACCTTTGACTGCAACAACATATGAACGATAATGAAAACCCCTTTCCAATGACGAAATATTCTTATAAACGTATTCCACCTACCTCGACACTTCAGCACATTGTCAATAACGGTAAGAATTCAATAAGATCGGTGTTTTAATAAACTGCGTGTCTTTCACCACATCTTGGTTTGTATCAAGGGATGTATCAAGACTCCTCCCTGGATTAAAAGATATTCTTGAAGACAAATGGATCCCTGAATGTACTCCTTTTAAGTAGACTTAATTTCGGCTAGATTATGTGTTCATCTATATCTATAACGTCAGTGCAAATGGAGAGTTGCATTTAAATCATTTATCTATTATCTCTATAACTCTCTCAGTTGACTTAATGACACTGTTGAAGAACTTAGGAGACCATGTGCAATGAGAGATACTTTGACGTTTAAGTGAGATTTAATTTGTTTATGGTTGATATCAGAACAACATGATAATCCACCTTTTTACTGAAGTTGAATGCCAAAATTATTTCACAAATGTTTGCTTTTTACTTAGATTTATGAAGTGTTTTCAGATTGCATAGTTCCTCTCTAAGACAAACTTTCACAACACGTCGTCAAAATCAGTATCGATTTAAAGTGATACTTCACGTTTGGATCAGGACCCAGGATACATTTTATGACTTTGGAATTTGATCAGGATTAGTTGCCTCCCAAACATACATGTGCATATTACGTTTACGGTAAACTTATTTTACCTATAAAATTAAAGGGTGTGATTTGATTGCAAATTTATTATGCTTTTTATAAATTATATATTTAGAACTACAGCAAAGAAGTGTGTTTATAACTTATTTTTCTTGTTTTGTAGTTAAATGTATTAACCTCAAAAATACCTAAATGTTTTGAACCGAAATTTGGATCGAGGAGAATAAATTCGTTCTAGTGAAATCCGCAAATCAACTTCATCCGTTTAGAGCAAAGCATTGAAAAACAGAGCAGTCTGAAGTACTTGGATAATTCATTCCTAAATTGTTGGTTAAGTCACGTGATTACATTTTTCGTATCTATGACAAATACAGGAAAGCAGACTAATATGATGATATGCATTGGAAGAAGAACAAATTTATATGGATATATTCTAGCATAAGAGTCTAAATCATAAGTACCAGATCATGAACTGAACGAGAATAATATTTTGTGACTGCAAATGTGGCTTAATCTTCTGGCTGACTAAGACTAAGACCATATAATAATATTGTATGACTGCAAATGTGGCTTAATCTTCTGGCTGACTAAGACTAAGACCATTTAGTAATATTGTGTGACTGCAAATGTGGCTTAATCTTCTGGCTGACTAAGACTAAGACCATTTAGTAATATTGTGTGACTGCAAATATGGATTAATCGTCTGGCTGACTAAGACTAAGACCATTTAGTAATATTGTGTGACTGCAAATGTGGCTTAATCTTCTGGCTGACTAAGACTAAGACCATTTAGTAATATTGTGTGACTGCAAATGTGGATTAATCGTCTGGCTGACTAAGACTAAGACCATTTAGTAATATTGTGTGACTGCAAATGTGGCTTAATCTTCTGGCGGACTAAGACTAAGACCATTTAGTAATATTGTGTGACTGCAAATGTGGCTTAATCTTCTGGCTGACTAAGACTAAGACAATTTAATAATATTGTGTGACTGCAAATGTGGCTTAATCTTCTGGCTGACTAAGACTAAGACAATTTAATAATACTGTGTGACTGCAAATGTGGCTTAATCTTCTGGCTGACTAAGACTAATACCACTTTCATATGAAGGACACCTATCAGCAACATCCAAAGAATTATCTTCATCGTGTTTAATCTTATACTGCATGTACAAATACAAAGAGGCGAATGAACGAATACCATGAAGGTATATTATATGAAATTTATCTTGTTCCTTTTATTTTCAAATGTTCAATCTTTACCTATTGGGCATTTGATTCGATGTGGATCAAGGAAGCATGTAAGGCGTGCTGAAATTCATTACAATAAGAAGTAGCCTCAGTAGGCTATCATACTTTTTCTTGTCGTAAGTGATACATTTTGGCTTGCATAAAGTGTGGCTTGATCTGTCCCTTATCATTCATTCATATATCCCTTGACAGTTGTGTCTCTGAGTAATTTATTTTGCCCCATATTATTTTCTTCAATTTCTTGGATCCTTGAATTTTCTGTCTTACACAATAAATATTCATCTGAAAACAGACAAGGCATTTAAAAGATTGAGATAACCATTGGCAATTTTCCTTCATATGCCATGATTGTGTGTTTTAGGGACAGGGTTGCCAATTGCAGAAATAATATGCACAAGTGGTTCTGAAATACTATAAATCCAATTACATTGGTTATTATGTGATATCACATGCCATAAAAAAATAAACACCAGGACAGGAGATATAAACCAGTGTAGCCCGTCTTTGACTCTATACATATATTACTGTATACTTAAAAGATATATCTTTAGATTAGCAGTAGTGGTGAAATCTGGTTGTAGAGATGTAGTACATGTACGAATATGTAAACGGATGTATAAAGGTATGCAGGTGCATGCTGATAGAAAATCGTTATCTACTGAGTATGCATAAAAGATGGTTTTCATATGCATATTTACAAAACGATGTAGTGTAAAGGCCAATTCACAAATTATGTGTTGTATAGCCTATTACAACAATGTGTTATTTAAGCCTAATCCCAAAGGAATGGTTTATAGGCCTAGTCAAAAGTAGTAAGATAAGTATGCCTTAGGAGTTATTGTTGGAACTAAATGTGTCGACAAAATAAAAATTTGATGAACTTAATTTGAAAGCTTGATGCAGAATTTGGTTTTAATTTGTTTGAACGCAGTTATCTATATGCTTCTTATCTAGTAATAATCTACCGTACCTGAAATGGCTCGATCAGATTTACCATGGTTACAGTGTATGTGACCGCTTTTCAAGAAGGTTTCGTGTACCGTTTGTTTAACGCATTGTTTGCTTCTGTTTGTTGCCATCTTGAAACCGTCCCGTAAAAGCAGTTTCTTTATCACTATGCCAACCATAATACAAAGTTATGTATTCTTACCATTGATAATGTGACCGGATTGTCTTAGTGCCTCCTACAACTGTTTGTATACTTTACCGTACAGTACTGTTTGTGTTTCGTCTTCGAACCGTTTACCACTACGCATAAGATGATATAAGCATTTTCATCTCCATACCATTTCTTACCACTTGCGAACAACACCGTACGGTACTGCTATCTTTTGATTTTCGTACCTTTTCCATGTTGTAAAAGACTTTCCAAATACTTTACGTCGTCCAGTAACATTAATCAATAAATTGGATATTACACTAATACTGCTCTTAGAACAGCGAAAGAATCATCACAGATGTGCATAAGGAAGGCCAGAAAAGTTTATGCTGCGGTTATACTTTCTCGACACAGCTTTACTTCGATTTACGTGTAACACTGCACAGTATATACCGCGAGTATACTGTCTCGTGACACAAATACTGTGATTTACATGTAACACAATACAGCTTAAACCCCAAGACAAAGTCCATGGATGCATGTTATTTTGGAACATTGGGTCTGCAATTATGTCAATTTGGATATTGACAAGGGTGTCCAACCTTATCATCTTAACTCTTAAATTCAAACTATACAATTTTCTTTATGTATAGGCCTACACTTATTCAAAGACATTTAGCTTCACTAGACCGTGCTTTGCTCCTTGTTCAAGTTTCTGCTCAACTTTTGATTGAACACTCTGAATAAAGAGCTAAAACAGCAACAAAAAAAAAACTCACACCAAGAGTTATAGATACCTTTTCTAAACATAATATTATCGCATATATTTCAACATTGTATAATTGTTCGCGATCACTTATATATTTAGCCAGTACCGCAACAAAATGCATTTCCCAGCGTTGTAGAAACCTCTGGTTCTAACCACCGCATCATAGAATGTATGTTTAAAATGATTTACAAGTGTTTTTGAATTCCCTGTAAGCGATTATTGACACAAACGACGACAGACATAATATAAAATAAGAAAATGAAACTCAAATGTGCTACTATATTAGCAACATCATTGTTGAGAAAAATGAAAACAGAAGAGTATCTATTTTAGTTACTATAGGAATTGAAATATACAACTTACCTTGCAAAATATTAACCGATATATATGAAAATAATTTCATCAGACACAAGTAACTGTGGGAAAGATCTGTAGTTTCCTTCAACTTCTGGATTTGACAGGTTATAGTGTCAATGTATATTACTACCGTGAGTATCATTAATATGATATCACAGACATAATTTCTACATGGTATTAATATCACGAATATCATTAATGTGGTAATAAAGCCGTGAATATCATTAATAATGTATTAATATCATGAACGTCATTAATACCATATTAACATAATGAGTTTTATTAATACGGTATGAACAGCATTAATGTGCCTTTAGCATCATTGAACTCATTAATATGCCTTTAGCATCATTGAACTCATTAATATGCCATTAGCATCGTGGACCTCATTAATATGGCTTAGAATTAGATGTGCCGTTTGTGATTACATCACACCTACTATTATCATAACGGCCATATAGATAAAATGCATATAAGATAACGGCAGTGATTTAAACTCCGCCAAGGACTAGTTGCAACACATTTACCAGGTCTTAAAGAAAAGAGAAGATGGCTCTCAAATATTTGGCAGCTATTATACTGTTTCTTCTATGTCTCACAGGTGAGGTATTGAATTTGTATGTACATCCTTGCTCCAATCGTAGTTAATTTACTTCAATTGCCTTCAATCAATCACTTGTTGGATAAAGGTACTGCGTTAGGACACTACTATTTTCTCCTTATAAGTTCAAAACAAATTGGGATAAGCGAGCTTAAAAGAAAATTAGAACATACAAATAAAAAAGTAAGAAAAGAATAAATACAAAACTCGGGATGCTGCCGAAGACCTCTTCTTTGGCAGCGTGGACACACATGAAGACTAATGTGTGTGTTTATATATGATACATTCATCTCATTTCTTCACTACAGACAAGCTATTAATATTTTAACTTAACATGATACTGCTGCATCATATTAATAGTATGCGAATGACTTATCCTAATAGAGTGTTTCCTCTAATTGCTTCAAAAGATATTTGATTAGAGAAATTTTGGAAAAAAATTGTAGCTATTTTCTTTTTGAATCTATTTATCTCATATTGAATTTTTTGGGAATGGGTTACGTACATAGCTGAGTGTTTGGTTTGGGTTGGTAATCTGTTACCAAGGAAGCTGAAAAATACCTAACCCAAGAACACGTTATGGTCGCCCATCTGCGCACTACCTAATGGCACCCTATCGTCCGTCACACTAACCATTACATATACAAAATGATAAATCCCTTAATATTATTACAATCATTATTAGTATTATTATTATTATTATTATTATTATTATTATTATTATTATTATTATTATTATTATTATTACTGAGTTCAAAGGAACGAAAGATAAATTTAGACTTATTTAACTTCTGTAAGTTACCTTTAGACCATAATAAATGTATACTATCGACATTATCTCTAAATTTTATGATAACAAAACGTGTATAAACACTTCATAAGCTCCAATTTTCATTTATCTACAATCATAGAGATTGCGATTTTCTTATGATTATGTATCTTCGAGGGGTTGGTGATTATCTTCTGGCTGTTTATATATTCGAGGAGATGGTGATTATCCGCTGGCTCTTTATATCTTCGGGGGGTTGTTGATTATCTGGTGACTTTTTCTGTCTTCGAGGGGTTGGTGATTATCTGCTGGGTAATTATATCCTCGAGGAGTTGGTGATTATCTGCTGGCCCTTTATATCTTTGAGGAGTTGGTGAGAATCTGCTGGCCCTTTCTATCTTCGAGGAGTTGGTGATTATCTGCTGGCCTTTATACCTTTAAGGGGGTGGTGATTATCTGCTGACCTTTTCTGTCTTCGAGGGGTTGGTGATTATCTGCTGACCCTTTCTGTCTTCGAGGGGTAGGTGATTATCTGCTGGGTCTTTATATCTTCGAAGAGTTGGTAATTACCTGCTGACCCTTTCTGTCCTCGATGGGTTGGTGATTATCTGCTGTCCTTTATACCTTTAAGGGGGTGGTGATTATCTGCTGACCCTTTCTGTCTTCGAGGGGTAGGTGATTATCTGCTGGGTCTTTATATCTTCGAAGAGTTGGTAATTACCTGCTGACCCTTTCTGTCTTCGATGGGTTGGCGATTATCTGCTGACCCTTTCTGTCTTCGAGGGGTAGGTGATTATCTGCTGGGTCTTTATATCTTCGAAGAGTTGGTAATTACCTGCTGACCCTTTCTGTCTTCGATGGGTTGGTGATTATCTGCTGTCCTTTATACCTTTGAGGGGTTGGCGATTATCTGCTGACCCTTTCTGTTTTCGAGGGGTAGGTGATTATCTTCTGTGTCTTTATATCTTCGAGAAGTTGGGGATTAACTGCTGGCTCTTTATATCTTCGAGGGGTTAGAGATTATCTGCTGACCCTTTATATCTTCGAGGGGTTGGTGATTATCTGATGGTGCTTTGTACCTTCGAGGTGTTGGTGATTATCTGCTGACAATTTTTATATTCGAGGGGGGTGGTAATTATCTGCTGGCCCTTTATATATTCGAAGGGTTAGTGATTAATCTGCTTTGCCTTTTATATCTTCGAGAGATTGCTGATTATATGCTTGCCCTCTATATCTTCCTCTGGTCCTAAAGGATAGTAGATATTTAAGAATCTGATATAAAGTCTGCAAATCTTTTAGTGGCAAGGGTAGAAGAAAATGCATTGCCTAAATTAAAAATTATTCCTCGTAACTGTTTGCATTTTGTTTTCTGGAACAGAATTTTTTTCATTTGATAAGGACATACCATTTCACATGTACAGCCTCGACACATTGTGTTAAAATAAGCATTTTAAATGTCCTACACATGCATGAACATGACAGAGATAAATCATGGTTCAGCGCCCCCCTCCCCCCTTTAATATGTCAATCCGTCGATTGCGTTTAAGCATTATACTTGTACATGTTTATTGCGAACTGTTTGTTGTCAATGCGTGTTCAGGTGTATTTTCGTCTGGTGCATTTTACCGGAAGTGCCATAGGTTTTTCACCAATAAAATAGGTTCAGTTTTGCTCATATTACCTCTTTTATTGGGAATTGTTATCAAATGGAAATCTATCAACTGTTTGCTGGTTGCATAGTACGTATAAACAATTTAGCACAAGTCAAGTATCCTCGTACTTTATTTCTACGGAAAAAGTGAAGAGCATGCAGAGTTAGAATTACAAGACCCACTTGGGATGATACAGCGACAAATTTAGCAACAAGGGGCACTCCAGTCAAAGAGATCGTGGTCACTATAGCGACAAAATTAATCTTAGGCCACTATAGCGTCAAGGGAAAGTTAAAGATAGGATGGGTTTTGCATAGGGACTAAAGGGGTCAAATACAAATACAAATAGCAGACAATACAGTAGAGACATAGACATAAGCACATATATACATGCATGCATACATACATACATACATGCATACATACATACATACATACACACACACACATACATACATACATACATACACACATACATACATACATACATACATACATACTTACATACATACATACATACATACATACATACATACATACATACATACATACATACATTGATGAACATCAATCTATCACACCTCAAATATAAAATCGACTAAAACATTTAGGAAAGAGAGCAAATCTTTTCTAGACATATTATTGGCCCTGAAAAGAGCCAATGTTTTTTTTTTTTTTTTGTTAATATGATTCCGTGCACATAGAGGGCATATCATAGGTCTTCTTCTCTTCCTCAAACTTCATCTGACTTCTGGACCATAGATGAGGACTCTCTTCAGACAGCCTTGTCTCTCCACATTGATCCTTCTTTTCCAAAACGCTGTGATCTTGATAATTGTCCATGATGATGTGACATACATGGGTAAGTCCGTGCAGAACAGCATCGACGATACGAGGGTAGACGATTCAACGTTAGTCCACATCTTGTGACGAGAACAGGTGGAGGGAATAAAGTGAACCGCGGTTTTTTATTGCGGAAGAGGGGATCGAAACGGATTGAGTTCATTTCACTAATCCTAATACGCGTTACAAAATTTATTCACAGTGCGGAGTCTGTCTTCCAATCCGACGAGAGCTGCCTGTGTCGTAACATTACCTATACAGATGCGCTAGCGTCTGTGCGCAGTGAATCAATGCGACAGTTTTTAAACATGACGGACACCAAAAAGACGATGAATTGGGGTGCACCTGCCGTGGAGACGATAAGCGATGGCATAGCAGCGGCTACTTCCAGAAGAGATCAATTTTAACTGGTATTTAGTGGATTTTCTCTCTTCTTCGCAAGAATTTGTTCCGGTACCAGCACCTTCCTCACCTTCTCCTTCCCTACCACACGTCGAGGAATTTAAACAGGGAGTAAACGAGTACTATCGCCGATTGAAAACAAATCCCGAGTTTAAACGTATCGTGGAAAGTTACAAGTTTGTGGACCCACTGAACCCGCGGAAGAGTTTGTACGGAGGACGAACGAATGCCACCTGTTTGCCGTACCACTCCGACAAGGAGAAAGGAGAAGAAATCAAATACTTGGACGTGTTTTCGCTGTATCCTTACGTGTGCAAATATTGTCACTTCTCACAGGGCACCCGCAATTGCTGACGGAAAATAATGACCTGGAAAATATTCGACAACACAAAGGATTGATTAAATGCAAAGTCTTGTCTTTGGAAATGTCATCATTGCGGATAATTTGACAGCAAATGCTCGCCTAAAATTGTAGGAAGAGTTACACCAACTAGGAGATCATCGATCGGCCGGGTCTCCGGGACCCTGACGGAGCCTGGACGAACGAGCACCCTAAAGACAAGATTCTAAGTTTTGCTAGTGGCGGTCCTAAAAATTATGGTTACGAATACCAGGACCCCAAGGAGAAGTGCGCACCGAGTGTAAAGTGAAAGGATCGACCCAATTATCGCACCAGTCACGTGGTGAACTTTGGCGTGCTGAAAGAAGCTTTGCAGTATGGATAGGATCGAAACTTTAGAGTGACCACTTACGAACCGCACAAGATTTTACGTTTACCCACACACAAAATCGCCAATCAACCTTTAGAAAAGGTTTATCAAATTGTGTACTAGAAGCGAATGCTGCTTCCCAAACACTTCACTTTACCGTACTGTCACGTCGATATTGGTTAGAATATAAAAAGGGACAATGTCCAAGACCTATAGTTCATTAAAACTACCAAGATCAAGCGAGAAAGATGAATGCTAACAAATAGGTCACACTATTCAAGTTCGGTGATTCTCAAGTGGAGTACGATGATGCGCCTTGCTATTGCAAGGATACCGTATGATGTGACAGCAGTCATTCAGTACCAAATCATGGGAACTTTTCTATGACTACTACTACCATACCTACCACTGAAAGTGATGATGTGTGTGTCAAACCTGACGGATGCGAAAGCGATGCCACTTTACTGGTTTTCATGGTGGATGTCATAATCCACATGAAACCATGCGGCTACTACCCTACGGATGTAATCCAACCGTGAGCAAAATTATGCTGATTTCACTTTGCCCTCATCGAATTGAACCTGTGAAAGACGAATATTCGTTCTCTGTGTGTTTGCCTGAATACTGTAACTTCGAAAGTCAATTCCAAACGTTCCAAGGAAAGTAGATCTGGAAGGACGCACCGCCGAAGACTTAACCAGAGCAGGATTGTTCTACTTGTGAGAAGGGGATAAAGTCAAGTGCTTCAGTTGCGGTGTGTCACTTCACGAGTGGGAGCAGTAAGATTCGGCCTACCTGGAACATGCTCCATGGTCTCCGGATTTCACTAGCTACCTTTAGTGGGGCGACCTCATTAATCTCAGTAATCTCTGGATGGATACTTTACAAGAGAGCATTCGTGGTTTGCCTGTGTAGTTAAGTGAACGCATTTATCTAGAGATGGTCAAAATACAAGTTCAACTCAAAGAACAATTACATTCATTACGTCACCAATGCTGGAACCACTGGTACCTGAATGGTATAAGAGGACTGATTCATTTGAAAAATTTCCATGGTCAGACATTGTTGAACTGGACGAGGACCAGAATAGTTTAGTGGCTACTCGTACTACTACTTACAAGGTGGCCATACTACGTCGAATTCCAAGGGAACAGTTACAGGATTACCAAAATCTTTTGCACCATCAAATTTTGTCTGTAGAGGAAACTTTTGTGCAGTGTTTGACGTGTGAACAAGTGACTAAACAATTTGGATAGGACGACAATCAGCTTTGTGCCAAACGTGCACTTATTACTTCAAGCAAAAGTGGTATAAAAACAGACTACCATGCAACGACCTGTATTAGTCCTGATACAACGATTTCCGTGGAATGAAATCAATGACAATATTTAGTCGTCTTGTAATACCAACGCTTTTTATGAGAACTGAATCCCATGAATTTGGGTCGTCGTGTAGTGTGTGTCTTTGTGACTTGCTTTCTGGGATTTTTTTTACCAGCAGATTCGTTGGCGCTGCACAATGTATACAGTGAGATACCGCCATAAAAAACACGAAAGTGGTACCTTTAAATGTCCACGAGAGACTTGTTCTGTTGAAAGCCTTGCGCTTTCATCTAGATTCTTCTCGACCTCTACGGGAAAGAAAGATTCGTCAACTTTTAGGTACTGAAGATGTGTAGGACGATGTGTGCGTAGCTTGTGACTCACACCCTCACAGGACAGATGTACGTAACTGAAAATGTTTGGGCTACGAAGCTTGAGCAAACGGAGTGGTTGACTATGCCCAAGAGATGTGATCCTAATTTCAAACGCCCAGTGAAAAAAGTAACTTATAAACCTGTCTTAATGGCAGAAGAAGAACCCTTCACCGAGAAAAAACACTCCCTTTAGGACAGGACTGTCATGGACATTCCCGAAGGCCATTTCGGGAGGACACCTATGTGACTGTACCAAATGTAGAGACTCTAAGAACATTACACACTGTCACTTGAACACCACACCTTCGCCACCCCAAATGTTGTACAGATATTTGTTTAAATTCCACTTTGATCGTTTGATGTGTATTTTATCCATGTACCTACCAATACGACTTTTATGTATTTTTATCTTTAGCCGGTCTCAAAGAAGTCTTACGACGGTTTACGGTGACGGCACGTCAATTACTGTAAGGCATCATTCACATTCTAGATCATTTACAGAAAGAAAGTAGCCTTGACACATCTGGCCGATCCTCGCATCGACAGTCAAACCAAAAAGCAAATCATTTTGAAACCTGGAGGTAGCGGTTCTCTAGCAGGTGTCATCATTTTCCCCCTCTTAAAATTGGATCGCAATGACCCCATAGTCCTCGCCAAGAATAAAACCACTCCCGGACGTATCCAGAAGAAGAAAAAGAGCAACGGTGTCAAGACCAGATCATAGCCTCAGAAAAAGAAACGTCCTCAGAAATATCCCCAGATAACAACTTCTTCCCGCAAAAGAGATACCTCGGCCAGGATGCAAACTTACATTCGTAAACCACAACCTGCATCAACGGTGATCGCGTCTCCAGTAGCCTCAGGTTCTTCCATTTCTCCGTTGTTGCTGATGCAATCCAAGCCCAATTTGACAGCCGTTCTTCATAGTCTGATGAAACAATGGTAACCCGCGTCTCCGAGAACTTCTCCTTAGCGGCGACCCCCTCTTCCTCTTTAGCTGCAGTGGCAGCTGCTCACAAAGTACCTGCCCCCAAAATCAAAGTCCAAGAGAGATAGGATATATTACAGAGTTTACTGGATTTATCCAAGCAAGAACTGTACCGATTTAGTCCGTTGCGAACCCATTCACGACGTATGATGCATGTAATCAAGTTGATACCACGTAAAGTCAATCAGTGGCGAAGAATCCCATTATAAAAAGGACCTGAGGCAAACGATAGGAATCAGTGTTTTTTGCTCCTGAACGCTCAAAGATGCCTCCTCAAAGAAGTGCACACCGTTACCATCATCGTCGTTCTCCTGTCCCAAAAGGAAAGGGAAAAATAAAAGGACAGTTTCGTCATTAAACAAATAAAAACTTAGCCAAACGTCAACGTCACCCCCAGAAAAGACCCTATTGTCCAAAGAAAAGGAAAAGGTGCAAAAGGGGTGATTGTTTTGGTTTAGAATCATCTGTTACAAGGACATTTACCCAAACGTTTAATCAATGGTATCGTCGAGACTTCAGCCGACAAAGGAGCCTACGAGGACATTCCTTTCGAGTTTAATCACTTCGAAGTGTCCAAGGCCGAAGTCAATCGCGATGGCAAGACACTGTGTACCAGACCCTTCGAAAATGAATATGACAAGAACAATTACTTGAGGTCGTAAAGAGGGTTGCGTAGACTATTTTGATTTGCATGGATTACTTCCTTTGCAAGACGACATCATCGACTTTATGAGAAACAAATGCCCAGAACACACGATCCAATAATGTGAAATTACAAGGAACAGATTCCATGATGTATGGACAATATTGTGTGTATTTTCTTTGTCAACACATTCTCGGATATCCCTTAGAACATTTAATTATTTTGATCGTAAGTCTTCTACAAACGATGACAAAGTAGTTCGATGGGTTTGTGATCATTATGGCTATCATTTGTCTTTAGCTAGGAAACGTGGGGTACATCAATGGCGCAATGACTTCCATCGGTGGAAATCGATCTTCACTTTACAACGTTGTCAACCTTGTCATAAATAGTTTGTTTTATTGTTAAATGTTCATTGTTAGTTATTTGAATACAAAATGTTGCGTTTAGAAAAAATATGTCTGCCGTTTGTTTTCAAAAAACACAATGTGACTATACATGCTCTTTGACATCTCTCTATCCCTCATGATCAGATCAGGTATCATAGCGTTTCGATCCCAAAAAACAGTAGGGATGATTTTTATCGCGTCCATGCCTGAGCCATATAAATCGGGGCAGTCTCCAGTCTGACCATTCATTGTTGACTCATCTTCCTATGATTATGCCTTCAAGACTAGCAAAGCTGAACGTGAACATACATCGTGTCAGTCAAAACCCGATACCGATGAGATAGACAATGTCAGGATGTTGAAAGTTACCGAAGACATGATAGAAGAACTCTTCAGAGAGGAAATCAAGAAAAAACAAGAAAAGTGGACGGAGACGTACAGAATTCAAAAACAGCAGAAGCCAGACAGAGGATTTGTCGACTGCCGTGTAGACACGAAAGGGTTCTCCTTCTCTTTCCGAAGAAACAGACCCTGTCCTGTGGAAAAGCCTGCCGCCAGACCGGGACGCAATCTTAGACGATAAAATATTGCCATAATCCCCGTCCACAAAAACAGCCCTTTTCAGGGCTACTAAATACTCTAGAAAAGAGATTGGTAATCATATAATTTTGTCCAATTGCCAGTCATATAATTTTGTCTATAAACACTTCATTATTTTGTTTTATGTATAAAACAAGTATAAGTGTGTCTATAAGCACTTCGTTTCTTCCGCAGCTTGTCAAATAGCCTGTGTGTTTGTGTTTGTAGTTAGTGATTGTAGGTAAAAAAGTGAGTGTTTCTTTAGGTCTGCGCGTTCCATGTTTCTGTGGTGATATGGGTCATTTAAGTTTTGTAGTCAGGGGATGTTGTTCTTCACGTCCGCCCTTCACAAATATAATCGAAAGCGTTTGTCGGTCTGGGTACTCAACGTTGACTAGTCAACATAAACATTGACTACCAGAATTGCCAAATTCTTGGAGCTTCACATGCATATGGAGTGTGCCAGGCGCATACTAGATGAGCTGGTTATGAAGGCCATAACCGAAGAAGCTAGAATGGAAGAAGAGGAGGAGGACAAGAAAAAGAAAGTAGATGAGGAAAACAAAAGAGGGATTCTGCCTTACCTCATATTGAGACCTATGTATGAGGTCAAGCATGAGGTGCGAGCACCTCCACGACTAGCACCAAAATCAGTACAGCATCACAGCCACCATTAGCAAGAGTCGAAATTACCAAATGGAAAACTTGGAGGAAGAGATGCAATAGCAACCACGCCAACAACATCATCCCCGAGTCTAGCGTAGGAGAAGACAGAGGGAAGCCTTCATTATCCCAGAAACTGAAGATTGTGATACTGAAAAAAATCAACCCCTCCCCCGCACTCCCAAGAGCAAGACTAAACTGGTAGCAAGACTGGAGTTGAACAATTATATGTCATGCACCTCCTGGAAAGTGCCAGCATTAAGCTGGTGCATCTGAAGTTACAAAAAATAAATCTCTAGAAGAGAGACTATTTAAGTTACCAACTTTTGTGAATGTAGAGTAGTGTGACTATAAATACTGACTCCTTTAACTATGTCTGTGTATGTATTTGTATGCGTTCGCGTACGTCTGTGTGTTTTTTTGTGTGTCGCTTTTCTCAAGTACGTTCTTGTAAATCGTATATTTAGGTTTGTTTTTTCCCCTTCCCGTGTGTAGATAATATATTTGGGGTTTGTGGTTTTTTTCTTCCTGTGTGTGGATATTATATTTGGGGTTGGTTTTTCTTCCCTTCCTTTTATGTGGATAGTAGATTTTGGGTTTGTTTTTTTTTTCTCATTCCCATGTGTGTGTAGCATATTTGGCTTTGTTTTTCCTCCTCCGCTGTGTGGATATTATATTTGGGATAGTATATAATATGTCAAGTTAGTGTTTTCCTTCACGTCCACGCTTAAGACATAGAAAGGCGAGAGTTCGTCATTCGCTCCATTCAACATTGAGAGTCAGCCATCGCTACAAAAATATTGGTAAGATGAAGACGTTGCAAGACATTCTTGACAACTTAAACATGAATATAATCTCCTCGATGCTGGTGAAACTAAATGATAATTATTACAGTCCCCATCGAGTGAAAATGGAGATAAACAACTTGAGAAAATTAAAGGAAATGTTGATGGAGATGATAAAAGAAGAAAAGGAGGAAACGGAGGATGAAGAGGATAGAATAAGTATGAAGGTATGGAACGAAAAGAAAAATAAAAAGGAGAAAATGAAAAGAGTAAGAATGAGGAGGAGGTAAATGAGAATCAGGAGGAAGAAAAGAATGAGAAGAAGACAACAAGTGTAGGACAGACAATAAGAAGCTGGTGGAGGAAAAGAAGGAATCAAAAGACAAAGAAGAAGACGAAAAACAAAGGCCCTTTCCAGTGCCACTCATATGGCTCTTAAATATTTGCTCTTTTGCCTAAAATTGTTTTAGTCGATTTTATATTTTAGGTATTATAGATTGATGTTCATCAATTTATGTATGTACCTGTGTCTATGTAACTACTGTATTTGTCTCTACTATTTGTATTTGACACCTAATGTCCCTATACAAAACTCAATCTATCTTCAACTTTCCCTTGACGTTATAGTGGCCCAAGGTCAATTTTCTCACTATAGTTACCCACGATCTGTTTGACTGTATTTCCCTTTGTTGCTATAACGTTTGTCTCTATATCGTCACGGGTGGGTCTTGTAATGCTAATTCCCATAGTCGCTATAAATTTTGTCGCGATATATCGTCCCAGGGAGGTCTTGTCATGCTAATCACCATTGTCGCTATATCGTCTCCTTTCAATACTAACAACTGACTTTTGCCACACTAAGAAAGCAAACTGTAAATCTGAACTATATTTGCAAAATGAAATATCTACTTAGCTAGAAGATCAAAATCAATAAACATTTTTGCTTGTTTGTTGAAATAAGGTGTACATGCTAAAACTTATAGAAGGCGTATCAGTAATTTATTCTGAGAACAGTAAAAAAAATTCAAACAAATTTCATTACTCTTATAATTTTGACTTTATTGTTTAGATGCAGTAATATTTTGTGATGAGAAATTTCATGCACACGAATGGTCAACATCTAAACCATACAGTATACTGTATGCTCCCCATATGTCGCTGGGTACCACTTTTAGTTGATTTTCCCTGCTTGATAAAAGACACGAAATTAAAGTCTTATTCTAGCAAATGTTTTCTTGTTGGAACCTGTTCTATTCCCATAGAAAACCATCATCATATCTTCTTTAACTTTTTCCTGAATATTTGCTAACCGGAAAAGAGTGTCTTTTTCAATGAACAGAAAGCAACGTTAAAACCTCAACAGAACATAAGATGCTTATTGAATTTCAAGGATGACAAAAGACGCAGGTTTTATTCGGCATGTTCATTTGCAATAAACTTCAATTCAAATACAACATAACGTAACGTATATCAATTGCTGTATCAGTTGTGCTTAACGTTAGATGGAACTGGTATAACCAAACTTAAAAAAAGTGCACTGGATTTGATCGAAAGTGTACAAAAATGATGGAGATACAGAACAAACAAAATTAGTGTCGTAATACCTATGAAAGCAAAACGAATACAATCAGACAAAACGACGCATTCCCATATCCACGAATATAATGAACCTATTTTTTGCGACAATATGAAATATTCTTATTTCAATGAATACAAGTACCGACAAACTTCTGTGTAAAACTTGAAAGTTTAATTCTCAGCATCCAAAATGTTTCAATATTGAAAACTACATTTCATGAGAGCGACATAAAGTTATAGCTCTTGACCACTACAAATGATATATATATATATATATATATATATATATATATATATATATATATATATATATATATATATATATATAAGTTGTGTCCGACATTCAATTCCTTTTGTCCATGTGCAGTGTCGGCTTTTACGGTACATTGTATATATTATACATATAAGTACTAACGATTACATTGAGAGACTTACTATATGCTTATCCTCTTAAATTTGCAAATAAACACGTATTATTAAAATGCATACTGAAAATTACATTATATTCCTTAATAAAATGTCTTAATCATTTTAATATCCAAGTATGTTATCCTTTTGAAATTTTCTACTTTGGGTTGTCTGTCTTATCACGTATACGAGTTGAATCTGGATTAGATATTCTCGTTCTCCTCACAATTCTCTTCCAACCTGCTGTAGCAAAATTCATGCACTAGAAATGTAGATAAATTTGATAGTTTATATCCATTGTAAATTGCTTTGGCTCATTTGAGTATCATGTCATGAAAATGAACAACATGCGATTGTCATTAAATCTTCAAAGGCCTGGTAAATAGAAGATCTTTCGGGCACTTGAAACAGTTCTTTTAATCTGTACATACTTGAATTGTTTTGATTGTTTCTTTCTGAGATTTTAAAACTGTTTACCGAATATAATTTTGTTCCTCATTTTGCAATTTCTCAAAATCACTTGGTCTCCATTTTTTATTCTGATTAGTGTCGGTTTTCTAATATGGTTGTTATTCAAACACGACAGCGGTACTACTTTTACATTTTGAAACTATGACAACCTATCACGAATGACAAAAAACTTTCTTCAATGTACATTTACATAATAATTTGGTACAGTTATATTTCTGCCTGCCACGTGGTCTAACATGCAAGCCTATAAAGATCATTCATGTCTCACCTGTCCACATGGATTTGAGTCCTTGAGAGTAAGTAGCTTGTAGCTTCTCCTGGGTTGGAGTGTTTCCTCCACCTAAATGTACTAGCCTCTTTTACAGCTTATTACGTACTGGAAAATAATAACAAATCTAGCAATACCAAACCAATATTTTCTACCATTGAAATAATGTAGATTTTGATACTTTAACAAGGAATCAATAATTTTCATTAAACATTATTTTCCCTTAGAGCTAATGAGAAGCCCTCTAAGTGTGATATGATCTCTAAATTCACTTTTAAACAATGACACAAATATCATGTCCTCTGGCACTGCCTTTCCGTGATAATACTCCAGATCATGCATTTTAATCAACTTAGAATTATCGCGAACATGCATTAGTTTGTAACATGAGTAAGTTTTACACTAGATATTTTTAAACTTACCTGATGTATTAATCGTGGAAAACTGTTATTATAAAGTTTAGAAGCTCATTGAATATTCGATTACATGAACCAATATGCAGTCAGCCTGTAACTGCTATTAAATTCAATTGCCTAATACATCTCCGGACAAACTGAAAAAATTATCAAATAAAATCCAATAACTAGGCATGTCATAGAATATATGGGTATGCCGCTTATTTGGAGTTTTTATTTTATGTTTGCAGGTTCATCCCTACGTAAAATTATCCTAAAATCAAACTACAAAGTATATGAGTTGGTAATTACCTAAGATTGAGGCTAGTAGCTGGTTATCGTGAATTTAATATTCTAATCTTATATAATTAAATTTAACTAAACAAGATAGGCAATGGGTGGCACGTCTGACCTGTCTCCAGTTGTTGGATTGAAACTATTGCAACTAATAATACTAATTTGTAATGTATAAGAAAGCTATTTTTGACTTGAGACCATTTTGACATGAGAAAATGAGTAATGAAAGGCAAGAAAAAAAAGAAAGGTAGATAAATATGAAACATTTAAAGCGAAAGTTAATTCCTTGTCGAGCAAGTTACATCATTGATATTGGCTGCTTTATAACTTACAGATGAATAGATACACAAAACGTAAAACTTTCTTTTCCTTCAATATGTTATCATTATGAAAATATGGCTACATGTTATGCTTCATACACAAAACAAACACATTTGTACTGCATGCTTTGTCTAATCGTCAACAGTAATTTATATGTTCCAGGTATAGTTCGTAGACTGATTATACCATGTTTAACGGACAACAGTATCAAATATTTTTCAAGTAATGTTTCGTCACTGACTATACCATGTTTAGATTATACGGCAATCTCTATGAACCTTGTTGATAATTAAATCAGAAATATAAGAATAAAATTAAAAGATAACTAACTGTTTTCATATATCTACAGAAAAATTACAATACAGAATAACAGAGTAAAACTAGAACTGTATTGTCAGGTTATATCAAAATTCGATCAACAATATGACCCCCAGAGTGGCAAGAAGGTCAGCCAATAAGATGCAAGATTGTCAGAGATCTTTATTATGACAAGCAAATAATACAATATAAATTCTGCTCAAGGTACACAATGTACAACTGATGACTGGACACACCTGTTCACTTTTATGGAAGCAATAAGGATATTGTGAATTTCTTTGTCTTTCCGGTTAAGTTTATATTTTCTAGGGTATATCATTTTTTGAATGTTTTCCTATCTTTTTTGCAAAATTATAAGCCACCAGCTGCTCATAGAGGTGAAACATCCAAGACTGAATGACGTCATTGAAAAAGTGTATGTGTGTACCGTATTTACAAAACATGGAGGGACACCATACGTTACTTTTGAAATTAATTTGTATTCCACCCTATTTTCTTGGACAGATCTGTTTCTGAATCGTAAGTTTAGGGACATCTGTCCAATCCTAATATCGAACCATAGCTACAAAATGACTAATAAGGGTATGACTTATAGGATTTTAAAATAAAATCATTTGAAACGTGCATGTCCACAAATGTACTCAAACTTGAATGCATTAAAAATAATAGTAAAACACCGGAAACATTTCTCCCACCTTTCTTCCTAACTGTAAACGCTCAACGAACGAAATAAATCTAGGTGCAATATCGGAAAATCTAGTGGTGGGCAGTACGTTCAAAATACTCTAAATTCAAATATTTTTGCAATATCGTGCCACTATTCTCATCAGCATATGTATAAAGTATATGATATGCTCTGAATTTATCTATGTTATTAATGTATTCATTACGATACCAATATCTACATTTGGATTTGAATAGTTTAAAATATTATATTAAATACTACCTGCCGAAAAGAAATGTGTTCATCACTGTTTTTTTGTCCTCCGGTTTTTACTGGTAAGTATATTTCCTCCATTTCTGTCCAAGTCCGAACTTATATTTTGCACTATATTTTGTGGTGTTTTGTATAGTCACTTTGTTGTCGAAACCTTTCATCGAGCCGCGAATTATATACTTGCTGAGTGTCAAATTGTCCTATCTTCGATGAAGAGTTTATTTGAATTTTATGTGATCACGCCGCACAACTGAAACCTATTCAGTTTCGGTATGAGTTTAAACAGGCTTTACAGAATATATGATAACGTGTCAGTTAAAGAGCACAAATTGTTCCATTATTTACATTTATTCTCGAACGTTCTATAACAACCTGTAGAAAGAAGCCACGGTCGTCTTCCTTGGGTTATCTTTTCTTATATATAAAAAATGGGCATAACATAATCTAGTGTTGGCTTCCGCGGCTGTCTGGCTTTGTAAACAAAATAACCTTTACATTTTATAGATAAAGTTGAACAAAAGGATTTATTTCTCTCTGCCAGGCATGTTTATGCACCATTGAAGCTTTTATTATTTGCCACCGTGTAATCATAATTGATAAACAATACATACGAATAGAACAATGTTAGATTTTTTAGTGTGTTATCATATCAGGTTTCTCTTTATATTCTTTATTGTAACGTGCGGGTATAGTTGGGGCAAATTCAATATAAATTTATTTCCTGTCCAAACGTTTAGGGTCATAATATCTCAGGAACTAACTGTTTCACCATAAGTTACGGGACAGGAAATTGATAATCTATTTTATATTGTTCCAAGATATACATTAAATGCGCTGTTTGCACTAGCAAGCAGGATATATTTTACGTAGAAAAGATACAGCATGTAATCCGCTAAAGTTTGATGACCCTACCATGAACAACGCTAGTTATAAGAGGCCTATAAGCAACTGAGATCACTACATGACTGACGACAAATTAGGTTACAATGTTAACATAATTTTGGATATCATTACTCAAGCCTTTACTAGCCATTTGTGAGGTATATAATGTGTTAGATCATACGGTACATCTTATACCGCAATGTTTTAGAAGTGCACTTTCCTCAAGGTTCATAAAAAGCATAAGATGACCCCTACCAAGTAGTTTCAGGATATCACGATAACATCAATTAATTTTTTAAACTGTTGAGTCCTGAAAACATTTATGATACTTGTCAGCAATAACAAGATCTTCAAATTACCTCAGGAAGAACAGTTATGGATGTAAGGTCACGACCACTGAGACATGAGTTGGGGTCTTTTTTTTGAAATCCCCATGTTGACATGGTCATTATTCAGGGGAAATCGCAATTACAAAATGTTAAAGAGATACTTCATGCTAACCATTTTATATACAAGACTGGCACCATTTTCGTTTAGGACGAATACAATATCCTGAGATGTCTTTTTAGCAAAACCTTATGTTGATATTGCCATCCGTTCAGTAATCGAGATAAAAGTTTCAAGACGTCCGTCCAGCATATTTTCGATGTCCATTGAGAACAAGTATTAGCAGGATTTACAAGATGGCAGTCACTTTAGACATCAGACTGGCACATTGTTCACACAGGTTCAACTAACCATTATGTGAAATCTTCTTGTGCAAACCACAAGTTGATTTCACCAAAGAGTACCATTTCATTTAGGACCAACTAGTCATCATCAGAAGTCATCGGGTGAAACCCGATGCTGATATTACCATTCACTTGAGAGAGGTAACAATAACACGATTTTCACAATGGCATCTGTGTAAAATTTGAAGCAATCCTCGAAGTAGCAATACTAAAGGTATGCTCTTAGATTGACCATGGACAAAAAGCCATCTCACAAGATTACATGATGTGGTGGACATAACGTTCATTCAATATGCGCCATTTTCATTTAGGATCAACTGGACTTCTCACAATGTCTTCAAGTGGAAACAAAAGTTGATTATGACTTTTGGTTTGAGAGGTATAATGCTAACAAGTTTTTTTTGGTTGCCATTACTGAAATAGTATATAACAGATTGACACTATGTCAATTTGTAACTAACTAATCAAAATAATTCTTTTGATGAAAGCACAACATTGATATACCAGTCATCTAGGAGACAGCACCAAGATTTTGAAGATGGTCATTTTGGTAGCCATGTTGGCACAAGTTTCATTTATGACCAACCTGGCATCGTAATAAGCATTGTTAGTGAAAACGCAATCCTAATATTACCATTCGTTCAAACGTAGTGATAGAATTTTCAAAGTGGTAAATGTGACTGTCATACTGGTGGTCTTGGAAGCGGCATGTTCATTAGGATTAACACGAGACGTTGTCTAGTACATATCCCATGCTGATAGCAAAATCCATTTAGGAAAATCAACGATAATAGAGTTTTAAATGGCAGATGAAGTGGCTATATTGTATGTATGGTTCAACTAGACATTAAAAGAAGTCTTCCGTTTCAAATCCATGGCAATTATGTTTTAGTCAGATGATGTAGCGATATGATTTGCATGATGACTGCTATGGTTGTCATAATTTTTCACAGCAGATATCATCATTTTCATTTAGATCCAAGTAGATTATCTATACAAAATATGTTGGTGAAAACTCCTTGCTGATATGACCATCCATACAGGAGTATCCATATAGCGGCCATACTAAATGTTCATTATGGACCAACTAGATCATGGGATAAAGTGCATAATGTTTTTATGGAAATGATCCATGTAGTCTAAATGGAGTGTGATAATGGATGGACGATATACCATCCCATATGCTCGTCTCTGCTTGAGTGCCAAAGATAAAAAGTAGGCTAGAATGTATTGATTTTCTCCCTAATATTTCTGTATATTTTATAAAGTGAGTTAACTGTTATGTTGTTTCTATAAATTTTAATGCAACAAAATCGAAAACATGTTGAGATCCATATCATGTATGGAGATAGTCAAGTATGACAATGCAAGGAACCACCTTCACTGGATCCCAAGGTCAATTATGTCTGGGTTTCAAACTCATTCGCTTTATAGTTTCATATCTATACTACTTTTGAACCTTTTACAAAACTATCAAAATATGCATGACTAACAGCATGCACATCATTCTGTCATAATTTTGTTATAAATTGCAAATGGATAGTAATTTGGCGATATGAGAGTCTCCAAAGGTTTTATTGTGATAAGCCAGAAATTTTGATGGCAGAGGCATTCACATGCCTCTGTCATACACTGTATCAATCTGCAAGTAAATAATGGCAATAATTCAAGCAGATCTGCAACAACAAATGTGATTTGTTAACATTTTCATCTTCAGGTGACGACCATGATATATATCAAGTATCAGTTATCCACTCAAAACAGGCTATGTGCATATACATTACACTGTACTCAGCTAATTTAGCCATAACGGTTGTAGCTCCAAAAACATTTGAAGTTTATTGTTGAAACCATAACCACAACATTTATATAGCAATCCACTGAAAATATAAGTTGCATTAAGAAGATTTTGTTATACACCGAATTCATCTGTAAGGAAAAAGCAACAGACTAAACCCAGAAAACTAGCGGAGAGCAGTAATTTGACAATATTCTCGTCACCAATTGATTTCTATAGTATTTACAAATTACAATTTTTATGCAGACTGGGACTATTTGCATTAATATAAGTGCAATATAATTGATGGATCCATTAAAGGATAGATGGATGGATATGGGGGACCCATGACGCGCTTGAACTATATCACTTATCTGAAGCTGCTTTGTTTCTTCCTTAACTTTGTTCGGGCTTTCCAGAAAGTGCTTCGTTATTGGTTCCTAGCATTCACTATTCCACAGCTGTTTATCTAGAAGATACAGACCAAAGAATATTACTGCATCCCAATGCAATGGACAAACAAATGTGTTTGGCAAGTTCTGTAGTGCTTCCACTGTCATGTAAGCTCCAGTGAATCTGCATTAATGGATAATAATCCTATGTGCTGAAACTAATTTAAATATTTACTACCAGTGTTGATTAATCACTCCAGAAGAACCTCATGTATACCCAATCATCATTTACAAACAACATTGCTATTAAAAATGTGCTGACCAGGTGCTCCACAACAGAATTCAATTGATCATAAAAATCTAGTCCGTTCTTAAGTATATTGTGCAAATAGACAACCTTCGGCTGGGTCACATTGACCTTTCATCACACCACTATCTTCGTCGTGATCATCATCACCATCATCATCAAGATTGCCGCTAATAATCATCACAAAGCTGTTTTATTTTCATAACGTGATTGTAATCGATTAAGATTGTGGACTGCCCTCTACTTGGCATCCATCTCCTTATGACAGACGATGTTTCATTAAAAAATGGTGGATACCTTTATGGTTTTGCCGCATATAACACCATGGATGAAATGTGATCATCTTCCTGGTGTTCGGCACTTTTACACTATTTGTCTAATTGGGTTATATTTTATGAATATTCAAATAAAATGTGATATTTGATTAATAGTTGATACAATTAAGTCACCGCTGGTTCTCTCTTTCTCGAACTATCATAAACATCAGCGATAATCTCAAACAAATCAAGGCTTAATCCATTTATGCATGCCCCGTTCATATTGCCTTAAAACAAATGCAATAAAATTTACATAGAATGTCTAATTAGTAGTTTGGCAAATGGCCATTACTGGCACATACACCATGTTTGTTAGGGACAGCACATGCTCAATAGGAAATTACCTGGGAGCGAATCAAGGGTACAGAAAACCAACAGTCAATCCGAAATCAATGTGCGTTATACAAATGTACAGGTTGGAAGTTCATGCGTCAGATACGGATCAAATATAAATTCCAAGCATCAAAACCTGGAAGGTATATATTGTCACACTTCTGAATGATTTCCTTATTCCTTCCTTGCCTTATCAATTGCAATATTAGTGGAATAATGGTAGGATTTACGAAATTAACCCAAATAATATCACGAAGAGGTTGCGGCCTACTCGTGGGATAATAAATGGAGTCATTCCTTTGAACCTGTGAGACTTTTACAATGATATACAAACTATTAAGTTTTGCATACCTGTGTTGCATAATTGTGTTTTGTATATTCTCTGGACCTAAACAGTAATTCCCGCATTAGTAATCCTGGTGAGACTGGCATGGAGAGATACCCATGATAATATTAAAACCGTGAAAAGCGTTAGTTTCGTCTGGTGTGATAAGCGATCAGTGTGCATTTAAACTGGTTTCATTGACTAGGTTCTCATGCATGATATCTTCCACACAAGAAGAGAAGTAGTCCACTGGTTGCATGGGCAAAATCGATATCAGATGGAAATTTAGGGCCCTTGAAAAGATTACACCTGGTACATTTTCGTTCCTATGTATGTATCTCTTCGGAAAACCTGATTAGAGACATATGTATGACTCAGCTGGCAAGTCCTGTAATGTCTGTCGTCTAACACAGTGGTTCACAACCTTTCTGAGTATGAAGACCAATTCTTAATTCTTTTAAAAAAGTGATGCGAGTACCCGCATGCCAATAGTGCTTCCCCTGTATATCGGCACAAGTTTTCTATCTAGAAGTACGTCAATGCTTCTTGTAACTGAAATAAAGGCCACCCGAGGGAAGATTTCAAAGTGACAATTAAGCCAAGGTGTATAAATCGACCATCTAGGATACCCATGTATTATTCTATAATAAGTGTCATTTTTCAAAATGCATATTGACCGTAAAACACAATTTTACAAATAATCAAGTAATGATGAAATATTTTCCAATCATATTGCATTTCTTTATTATTTTCTTCAAGCTAATCCATAAAAGTATCATATTTAAACATATCGAATTTGTTAAGGAACTGTTCATGGTATTTCAAAACAATCATTATATTAAAATATTTAAATCAATAGTTTCATAAACGTTTCATTGAATTTGTTTATTCTAGCAATATATATGCATGTCACGGCAACCAAGATTTCACATTGCCCTTGCTGTCTCAAAATTGTTCTGGTGTGGGTTTCCCGCGAACAAAAAAGTAAATAAAATCGACATGACAAGAACCGCCGTGCCATGAGCAGCAAGACGCAAGAATCACAAACTTGTGACAAATATGGCATTATTTAACTTGGACATTTTCGTTGATTTGAATTTTACTACTTATTTCGATCTAATTTCGTTCACAATTTCTTAATCGGAACCAATTGTCACGTCAACAAATGGTGTTGACCCACTTAATGTCGTCAGGATCTCATAACAGCTCTGGAAGAAAAATAGCGCATAAATCAAGGACGTGCACAAAGTTAGGCTCCATTGCATCAGAGTCGAAGATATACATCGTACGACTGTGCAACTCGAGAAAAAATACCGTCATCTAAAAAGAAATGATACTGTTTTTCACTTGCATGTCACTCCATAAAATGGGGCTAATCGACCACAATTTTAAACAGGCGTAAAGGCAGCAGCGAAGCACAGCGCGCTGCTCAAATAAATGTACGGCGATTACTTGCTGACTCGATCATTTGGATGACCCAATGCATTTAAAAGGGTCTTTTGTTCAGATTTTAAGTTTCAAGCGTATTTACCTTCTCAGGTGCGTACAACATATGCAAAATAGAAGATTGCAGACTGACGTGCATGTGCAATATGACATCAAACAGCAGGCAATCCAAAACAGTAAAAAATCCAAAGTGGTTCCAAACACAAAACAAAAAACTAAATTTTATATATGCACGTGAAATTTACTGTACATACCACTAAATCTGAAAGAAGATGAAGAACATCTACATTACCCAACCAAAGCCACAATGTTTGGCACAGGGTTACTAGTCAGTTGCGTATGCGTATCTTTGACATGGGCGGACAAGGTATATATTTTAGACTTGGACCATGCTTCGTTCCCTTTCAAAAAAGTATATCTATTTACGATTTCAATAACTTGTGGAAAATATAACAAGCAGATACATACTATTTTTCAATGATTTTGTTTTCTCTTCAAAAGTCAAACTCAAAATATTTTTAAAACTGTAAATATGTTTTGACAATATATATAGAAATATATATATATATATATATATATATATATATATATATATATATATATATATATATATATATATATATCTGGGTATGTCAACATTCGGGCTAAAGTATGTGTGTATATGTGTTTTTATACTAGTTAATTACAAATGACTTAGAGTATGTTGAAAGAAACCCTTAAAGGTATAAGTTTACATTGATGAATATAGCTCAGTCTACTGTTTTGATATCCCAGTAGTCTGTTATAGTTTGATGTGCGAGCAGTCTTGACATATCACAATGATCTAATCCAAAATATATTACAATGAAGACAAAGTAATTGGAAAATAGTTATTTATCCCTAATGTTTATTAGAATCTTGAAATTCACATGAATAATTGAAATAACTAAATCCTCTCAAATAATAATTGACTGATGTTTAATTGATATAAAACCCTTATACAACAAACTAAGACACAATAACATAACTAAGATGATGGTCAAATATATATGTTCAGCCCATTCCAACTTATCAACAGTCAAGTCTTTTATTAGCTACGAAATCAGAAATCAAGTGAACAATAATTTCCCAGAGGAAAAATAATTCCTGGAATTCAAATACCTTCAAATTTGTTAGAAAGAATTCTTTTTTAATCTTTCAAGGTCAAAAGGGTGCATAAACTTGTTTACCAAACCTACAAACTTCAAAACAATTAGTTATTTAGGATATGATCTTACATACATACATACATACATACATACATACATACATGCATACATACATACATACATACATACATACATACATACATACATACATACACACATACATACATACGTATGTACGTACATACATACATGCATAATTTATTCCAGATAAAGAGCAAAACTGATAGTTTAGATATTTATTTTCAACCTGTTATGTTTGGTTTCCTTTTTCTTTGGACAGTTTCTCATGCCATGTGTCCCGATGGATTTCAACATCATAGAAACAGCCGATGTTATAAATTGTTTTACATTCCCTCAAGTTGGATAAAGCAAAGGTTAAACTACCTCGACTCACCTATCTCTCTCTGTCTCTCTCTGTCTCTGTCTGTCTGTCTGTCTGTCTCTCTGTCTGTCTGTCTGTCTGTCTCTCTCTCTCTCTGTATATATATATATATATATATATATATATATATATATATATATATATATATATATATATATATATATATATATATATTATTTGTGGATCGTCGGTATTCGAAGGTGGTGTGGTTATTCACCAAGTTCTTACCCATACACTTTCGCCAGATATGAAAGATACTAAACCAGTTAAACCATATTAAGTCGGAGCTTTGTGTTCGCTAAGTAGCAATAGACTGAAGTTCTGGTTCTTCCTTTTCAAGGATATGATTTTAGCTAAATAGCGTGATCCAAAACCAAAGCGATGAAAAGGTTAACATTGTTAAATGTTGTAATGTCAAACACTATCATCGCAAACTTAAACATGTGAAAGGGTTGCGTTCCCTGATGCCAACTTTAGCTGATTGTACGCACTGGACGATGGTCATTTGGAGGACATACTGCAGATAGGAAAGATCATTCAAAGCACCTGGGGTCAAGGTTTTCTATATTTATGACTGCTCTTTTAGGTATCCGTTTGGGCATGCGTATGTGCTCGTTACCTCAAAATGGGCTGTACTGCGAAATGTATGCCTTACCTAATCATCCATTGCTAACCGCCAGTTTGAGCTCTTGTTCGTCCAACACTTCCAGCATGCCAGTAGACTTATCCATAATTGTATATCCGGTCATTGACAACGCAACTGGTGTTGATGTTTGACGTTAGCAAAAGTTTTGCCCGTTTTTGTTCATGGTGGGATCATGGCTGTTGATGGTATACATCGTGTTATTAACTAGGCTTCGTGATGGTATTCGCTTTCTTACAACCTCGCTATCCACCTAAGTATGGTCCCCTCAAAGGTCTATGATTTTGTTCCATAGACACACCGCGCTTTTAATTCGATTGCTAGCGGTTTGCGCCCCAGCTAATGCAATGATGCCCGCTACCATTTTTTGCCCACCTACCCTATCAACACACGTACACACAACTGAGCACAGCTCTCACTGTCTTCTATACCCTACCAAGAAATCTCAGAATCGATCAGAAACCTTGTTGCTCTTTAATAGGTGGCCAAGTGGTCTAAAGCACTCGCTTTTGTAGATCGCTGCCAACTGACCTCAGCCTGCCTGGATTCGAGTTTCTGCTCGCACAGCATGCGTATATGAGGAAAATTGCCAGTAGTTTCCTGCAGGCTGATCTTTCCTCGCGGGTTTTTTTCGGGTTCTTTCTCTACTAAATATACTGGCCGCCATGTTAAGTCTCTCATGTGCTGATGTATGGCGTTCAACCCAAAAGCAATGCCGGTGACATATTAAACACTGATGCAAGGTGAAGCCAAATCTCTATGTTTCATTTGCAGCTAAGTGTGTTATTAACTCCTTCACTTAGCATCCAATTTTTCCTAAATTCAGCACTCGCAGAGTAACCACATTTAAAATAGAATATCATGTCTCCCGCCATTATGTTAATATAAGTGAAGGCCACCAACTGTCTGGATGAATGTATTTGGAGGGTGTAGGGGTCGCATCTTTCCTCTATATTTCACAAATTATATCTAGAATTCATTTGTTTAGTCTTGTATTAATTTAAGAAATATCCTCTAAATGTAAATGAATATCGTAGGTTAATTCAGGCATGAAATTTCTGTGATTACCCCATTCCGTACATAGCTAGTGGGTACAGTTATGCCCTTGGCGCCTGTGTGTTTATTTTAGGTATGTTCTGTTCTTGTTACACTTTTGTGTCTGCAACCGACACTAGCAAATGAAACCAGCCAATTACAAAAAATATCCTAGGTTTGCAGATCCAGTGTAATAATTTATACTATTTGTTTCAGATAAGGGACATTTTTAATCGTAAAAGCTTCAAGCAAAATCAGCAAAATCCATTCATGTTTCAGTACAGGATACTCGATACGAACGACTTTTGAAAAGCGTGCCATAACGGTACGGTTATAGCTACGGCCAACGAAAAATTAGGCTCTGTTTGATTTGCTTCTCCCCTTCTTAACCACCAACATTTCACTTAAAATATTACATAAACTATGAAATTGATTATAAATCGTTCTTTCTACAGGTCAATCGAAGTAAAGCTGTACCACGAGGGGATAGAAAATACTTTTTAGAAATATGTTTTCCTAGTAGTGTCCTTAATTCATACACTATTTCAAGAAATATTTTCATTGTGTACATTGTGTCAGATGTATACTCTATTACAGGTACCTGTTCCCATGTACATATTGTATTTGTTCCCATGTACATATTTTATCTGTTATTATGTACATTTTGTATCTGTTCCCATTTATTAATTGTATCAGTTCCTATTTAGATATTATATATGTCCCCATGTACATATTATATATATTCCCATGCACATATTGTATATGTTCCCATGTACATATTGTATCTAAACAAAAATAGTTTTTTTTCTAATATGATAGAAAGTAATGACTAAAGAAGATTTAACACTGAAGAATAACAAGAAACTGCTACAGTATCATGCACAATTCACTTGTTAACTTATCCTGCGATAAAAGGGATAAAGGCATAATGGATTCGCTTGTCAACATTAATGGCAGTTCTTCTAAGATATGTTATAATTCATGGCCTCGCTTAAAGCAACCACATATATTGGACAAAATACAAACTGGAAGATTTATAAAGTATTAAAATAATATACGAAATACGATGCCAATTTCTGCGTGTTTGTCAATTTTAGAACACGGTCATAATTGGGTCTAAAAATGTAAGTGCTATGTATTAATAACCACATAAAGAATCTTCATAAATATAACAGACATATATAGGCAAAGCAATCCAGAATATTGACGATATTCAAATGTTTGCAGATGTACTGTCGAGTATTCGGAACTGACCTAGCAGCAATTGAAACTGCTGAAGAAATGGCAATAATAAAGGGAATTCTGGCGGCAGCCCCAGGTATTTTTTTATTTTTTTTAAGTACCAAGCAATTTTTCAAAAACGTCAGACAGTAAAGATAGCACAGTGACATGAGGAGCATTTTACAAGACATTATTTGACTGGGAGATTAATTATCTACAGTGCGGTATGCTGCTGTATTACCTTTGCCATGAACTTGCATAATTAGAGCGCGGTATGCCGCTTTACTACTTTGTAAGCATCGTGTCTAATTAGAGTGTGGTATACCGCATTACTAATTTTCTCAAGGTCCTTTGATCATTAGAGTTCGGTACTTATTTAAAGCGAATTCTGCTGCTCTACTACCTTTCTCAAGGCCCTTGAAGAATTTCTAAGTGCAGCATACAATGTATTACTTTTGTCAAGGCCGTTGTATAATTAGTGCATGTTTTGTATACCGCTGTTCTATTTTGTCAAGGCCTTTGTATAATTAGAGTTTATAATTCTGCTTGGCTACTTTTGTCAAATATCTTGGATAATTATTTATAGTGCGGCATGCTGCTTTTTCAAGGCCAAAGTACTTGACCGAATCTTTAGTCGCTAGAATAAAGCAAGAGCTAGTCTGCAGCACAATATCCAGTTAAAACAATGTACATATGAACTACATTAGTGCATCTACAAAACGATAAAAAGCGATAAAAACAACACCAGCCCACAATACCAGCTCCCGCTCCGTACAAAGAAAACACATACAAGCAAACACAAGACACGTGTAGTGAACCTGCAGTGTCGCAAAGCTATGGTTCAGTATTAGAAACATGGAGTGTCGTGCCTGCAGTCGGTAACAGTAAGTTCAACAAGTGAAAAAATCTATTTTGCTGCTATATACTGATTTCGGACAAAGATCTTTTAAATTTGTGTTAATGAATTAACCGCTTATATTATTATTAATTGTTTTGGAGAATATATGCGTATTTCAAAAATATTTTCAAATATGTATTTTATATAGCTCTCTTATTCTTATTGAAGTCCTTTACATATAACGAATGCATTGGACCGTGCGTACATCAATCTATCTGAAAGGATAAGATAATTTTCTTTTCATTACATACCAGACTTGCTCCAGAATCGAAGTCTAGAAAATTACACTCACTCTTGGGTCCAACACGTTCACATTTTTCGTAAATTCACCTCGCTTTCATAGTCTGATCATGTAAATATATACAGAGAGACTTTGGCAAGCAAATGTTTCAGCAGCAGGGAGGGTGAACCCTACAACATTTTAGAGCAGCCGATGGATGAAAATGAAAATACTAGCGTTACCGAGTCCTCTAGCCGGGTTAGCTTATTTTTGTCTCGTGTCAGATTTGTATGTCATCGTTCACTGACCTGTTGGTCGTCACCCACCCTCCTGCTATTTGTGTAAAAAAGTGACAGGTCTCTCAACCAAAGATTTGGTCGAGATATCCGTGATATCAAGACCCGGAGTCATGTAAATTTATCGTGATAAATCTATGAGGAAATATTTTAGCGCGCGAGAAGAAATTTCTAAATTTAATCATATCCACATCCCAGTCTGACGAATGTTTCGCAGAGTATGTGTATCGACTCCATTAAACATAACTAAAAGATTGCAGTATTATCCGATCGCCTTATGTATTTGTGTATATCGCTAAGTTACATTAATCACGTCTGTATCATTGTGCCTGCTTCCAGAAAATGTCCGAGCTGGATTTAATCGTTTGTCCAGAATCACATAATCGTGTACTACAAGATTATTAATACAGCTATCGATATCAATCAGAAATGGAGCTTCATCAATATCGGTAATAAAGTCAATAATACCATAATCGTCCTCGTCCAACAATTTAATATTTTCATTAAAATCTTTAAGCACGTTGCAAACATCGCTTATCAGTTATAAAGAATAGTGCCACTAAATATAACTTATCCCATTTGAGCCATCTCATTATCAGATTAAGCAACGATTGCGTCTTACTTGACCCAGATGGACCTATGAGAACTGTTCTGATATAATTTGATTGCGCTGCATGATGCTTGACTGGCTCTTGCTTTCGTTTCACTGGAAATCAATCATATCCATGTTGTACAAATATAATAAATAATATTAATTTATATTGTGTTCGATGCAGAGCCCCCACCCCCACCAGTGGATTGACTAGGAATAAAAAGCGTGCACTTACAGGAAAATGTATGAAATGTGGTTAAAAAATACGAATTTATCTATAATAAAACAGTTGGAGATATTGATGCTTCACTGGGAAAATTAACAGGGGCTCCATGGGCTATGTATCCTGGCGGAAAAATTCTTACTGGATATAATTATTGTGGTCCTGGAACCCGACTTGATATCCGACTCGATGAGCGAAATCATCCAAGACCAGGGCATTATCCAATAAATGCGATTGATCATGCTTGCAACGTTAGTGATGTCGTGTATAAAAATAAAGATTTTCAACAACGACATGTTGCAGATGTGAAGCTTATTCATACGTTAAATGCCATAAAACATCAGTCTCTCAGCCAATCGCTTGCTAATTGTTTGATAAGATATGCGAAGAAAGGTAAACTAGTGCTAGGGGCTGGTAATTAGTCAGCCGATTATTATCATTACAATAATGGAATCGGTTTATTATAGCCCATGAGAATTTTGGATGTGTAGATCAAAGATTAGTAAACTTGCTGATGCAGCAGGTGTCGCACATTCTGTTTCTGCAAATTGCTTAGCGCGACAGGCAATGTGGCAAACTTACCTAACACCACCTTAACAAATTCAGTACACACATTTTGATGCTATCACTCCCAATGAGGTTCATCAGGCATATATTTTTTTTTTTTTACCGCATGATAATATTAAAATTGGTAGACGTCAATCGTGCACAAGCAAATACGCGTTGAATGTCGTTGACAGTACAAGCGGATATAAAGAAACTGAATCAAAGACAACAATTGTAGTTGCATCTGCATTTGAATGGATTTATCAACAAGGACAACAAGGTGGTCTACGATGGATATGTAGCTACAGGTTGATCCAGACAAAGAATTTCTTGGTGCGTAAAGTCGATGATGAAACAGCACAGTGTCGAAATCAGGTGAGGACAGACAACAATTCATCACGATCAGGCAATCGTTGCAATTGTGATGACTGAGTTAAATAATGAATTACTCGTGAAATTTATATTCAACCAATACATGCGATCACAAAAATGCATACTAATACAACAACATGACTTTTTCTCAAAACAGCCAGTACTAGTTAATGTGACTGTCAGATATTTATATGAACCTGGTGAATTTGAAGGTGGTAAAATGAGCTACTGACCCATTCTGGAATGTGACCACACATACATTTTCCAGCGTGGTAAGATCGAGTGGTAGATCTGCAATTCACAGACTAGGTTGAACTTCTTCTCAACGTGGATTTGTATGTGAAAAATTACATGTAATTTCTGAAGATACACAATTACCACCGCCTTCACTTTTGTGAAAGCAGTCCACCATAGCCCCGACGTCAATTACATTCAGGATTGGTCAGCATCACATTTTTGCGTGTGTGACCAAGACTGCTATTAATTCTTTCCACGGTACACTGTCTTGGAATATTTTTCGAATACTGCCACAACATTCATGTGTTTCAGCTCGCACAATGATTATTCTGTCGCTGTTTCAGTGTCATGATGAATTCAGTATCGAGATCAAAGTCACGCTTTTTGTCACATTGCTTTTACCAGCTAGTGTTTTTTTTTTACTATATCATCACCATTCCGGTATTTGGACTGTGAAGTCTATGATAAGCCTTTGTAGATAAGATATTCTTCTGGCTCGAAACACTGACAAATAAACTAAATTTTACCATTCTATCCGATCATCGACAATCCATATACTGGTATCAGAAATAATTAATCATTGTGAGAGAATGAGTCGTTATAGCATAGACTAGAGTCCATGGAGATTTATCCATTGTTAATGCGCTCTCAACAGCAATAACAGTAACAAGAATAATATCATTAAAACGAGTTTTTGTTTCTAGATTTACTGCTGGGGGAAAAGATATGTGTGCCATAGATTTGTCTATGAATGTTTTCGCGAACAAATCGAAAAAGGACATGTGAATGATCTTATTAATTGAGACCAAAATATTATTTGAATAATTTGCAGGCTGTTACACAGAATCAGAATTACAAAATTGGAGGTACTGGCAGGTGTCATAATGTTCCAAAATCAGTTAAATCTGAATGTAGAAGCAGGCGAAGAAATAATATTTCCACCAGTATATGCAGTGGCAACCACTTTGATATTTTTCCACCTTCGGTACAACCTACAGGCGTCTGCCTCTTTGTTACCACTCTGTGTTAAGACCTCACAGAAGTCGCTTGTATATTTTAAAATCTAAATTTCGGTAAATCATCTTCGGATACTGACATTGCCTTTAAACCTTATTGTTTGACTGAGTGTTCGATACCATCATTGATCATTGATACCATAATTGATACAATCATATACCATCATTGGTATAATACTTGGTGTTTGTATCCGTTAATTAATAACAGACTGCACAAGTTTACGGTTGGAGGATTCAAAATCAAACTTGATTTTATTTGTGTATTTTATATGTGAAATAATTTCCTCACGAAGTTTCTCATTTATATATTCTATTATGTACTAGTTAAATTTCTTGCGTAGCTCATCTATATTGTAACAATATGATGCTACAGGCTGACAAGATTGATATTAGAGACAGCAGAGAAAAATATAATTTGATTTCCGATATCGTCTCACGTGTATAAAGTAATATATTACTTTATTTTGTACCATTTATAAATTATATGCTAATGTGATTTTAATTGGTATAATATCAAATGCATTAGTACTAGTATGTTAAAGAAAATTTTATAGTACAAATCTTTATTTCTATGAGAAGGAATTATATGTTTATCTATGTTGTGTGCTTAATTTCTGCCTGTGATTGTGGGTTGTGGAATTAATGCCTACCTGAGTTTTGTCATACTCCAAAGATATTTATTTGAATTTGATTTCAAGAGTTGACAGTTTGTACGAGTTATTTTGTTTTCCGTAGACAATAGTGTGAAATGTATATAAAGACTTTGGTAAACAATGATTCATTCCTGTTTCATGATCAGTCTGTAGATTCACTTATATTTGTTTTCAAATATAATTTAAGTAGAATTATTTATTGAAACTATTCATTGGAATTCATTGCAATTACAAAGTGTTCTTTGATATTTTGGCCTAAAGCACTATATTGGAATTATTGAAGACTCGTTTTAATACATTCTGGATTATAGTATTGTGAAAAAATCATGACCTTTGATACTTTAGGAATTCTGAACATTCTAAAGATTTGGACATGTGATAGTACATTTAGGCTCGTCTAGGATTTAATTCACAGTACTTAAAGAACTGTTACTGGTTTCATTTTCAATATGTTAGATCGTTAACACCATAAATCGTAACATGTTGATGGCATGATGTGTGACAATTGGATTATATTATTTGCATCTATGCAAGGAAAGAAACTTCCAACCGAGAATCAGAACTTTGCATCACGAAATAGGCCTTGCCGAGTTTCAGTTGTAAAATTGTGATCCGGGGACAGAATTGTTCCGTCCTACAAAACAAACTTAGTGAATGATCTTTTCATAATTCTGAGCGAAAATGACGTTTCAAGTACAGCTGCTGTATTGCGAATACTGGTGTAACTTTTAAACAGCAAAACATCCATTTTTAAATGTTTCTTCTTGTAAGATAGAGGGTACAAAGAAGTGGGATTTTAAGTGAAGAACTAATCTTTAAAGACATTTTATATCACACAGATGTGATGTCCAAAATTAACGTTTACATCAATGGCTTTTCGACTCGAAATTTTAGTAAATAAGGTGTACATGTATATAGGTCGTTCCATCGGAAGGGACCTATGTGATGGACACAAGATTCAACAATTTTTCTCTCTAGTACGTAAATGTGTTGCATATAATATGTCTTCGTCAACAAATGTTTACCTGATGACGGAAAGTGGAAATTGTTTACTACTCTGTGCACACTATGCTTGCAGTAGACTGTCAAATGTATGGGATAAAAGCAGTGTATTTTAGGGGTTTTTATATTGAATATAGTATTTGCTTGTTGCGTGTTTGCCTATTTTGTTTGTTAGTTTAAAAGGCGCTTTTCAAACGTTAACGGCTATATCATTTCAATGAATAGAAGCTCTGTGACTTTCCCAAGGACTCAGATAGGCCGCCAATCCACTCTAGCTTATGTATGTATGTACGTATGTATGTATGTATGTATGTATGTATGTATGGATGGATGTATGTATGTATGTATGTATGTATGTATGTATGTATGTATGTATGTATGTATGTATGTATGTATGTGTGAATATATGGTTAGGCGTTTGCTTATAGCCCGAGCCACAGCAAAACTGAGGAGACAGATAAGTGATCCTGGAATGATAATGCAAGGTGAGCGTTTATAGAGTTAGGCATCAGGGAAGAAATAATAACATACTCCATGATTGTTACTGCAGGCCACTTTTAGTGACTTCACTAGATTATATATAGAAATAAAACATAATTCAAGTAAAAATATATACAAATGCATTATCAAAATTACTGCTATTATGGCATATCTTCTCTATACACAAGTCATGGATTCTTTAGTCTTACTTTACATACATAATGAAGCTCAAGTGCTTGAAATTTTGGGCTCCGACCGCCACCACACAGAGAGGGCCCGCCACATCTAGCGCTCTCTGCGTAGTCCAAAATGAACAAGAAAGAGGGGAGAGGGTAATACAGTATAAGATAAGATAAGAATTCTAACATTCAGACTACATAGTCCGTATATCCAAATTAATATACAAAGCAAAAACATTGTAAACTGAAAAGAACATATATCCAATGTACAAGTATATAGATAATGCCGAATTATGCACCCCATATCGCGAAAAGGGTGTATTACATGACGCATAACGCAACTGGAAGAATATGTTTCAAGATGGTCAAACCTTCAACAAACTCATGTGAAGTAAAATGCTCTTCAGTGAACCTATATGAAGAGCAGTGCCCATATGATGTGGACGGCTATATCCGTCTGTGCACCCACGAGACATAGTACTAATGTTTGTACCCCTACTTCTACCTCGTGGACGGGGTACTAACATGAGCATATATGAGTCAATGTCGCCTCTTTTAGCTCCTTTAGCCTAATATCAACAATTAGAACATATTCCATGTATATAATCCAATAAATTGAGTAGTCCTCTTATTTAATACCGGACGTATCGCAAATCATTGCAGAAATAGTTGTAAAAACTCGTTTATCTTTCTTATCCGATATTTTCGTTTAGATCGTCCGCCATATTAGTTTAAATAATGATTACTTCCGTTCTCAGCCTCGTTTGTTTGTGTGCCATATAAGAACATGGAGGCCTTATATGGAAACGTAAACAAATCACAGCAAAAATATGGCGCGGTTTGAGTCAGAAATTCTTCGCGTTAAGGGTAAATACGGTTTATCGGCAACTTTGAATTCCCACCAAGAAACCATTTATTCTCCACTTGATTGATAATATCATAGCGTAGAATATCCAAATATGGTCTGGTAAGCCTTATATAGAAAAGGGGTCACGGCGAGAGTCTCGAGTTATCTTGTATGGCGGACTCGGTGAGGTTAGTGTAATTATGACAATTTATTTTATCGTGCAAGGGTTTATTAAAATCAAAATAAGCCAACATGTCTTTCACAACATGATTATACGTATGTAGTAGATTTCTACACTATTTGTTTTGCTGACTTTAGTGATGATTTTGTTTTGCTGTTGCTCCATTACAAGATATGGGATCAGTTCGTCGCCTCGACCTCAACCAATCAAGTTGAGGCAACGACATCGTTGCTAAAACGAGACCAAGAAGGAGAATTGGAAAGCAGAACAATGCAGGAGGAAGTGATATGATAACGTGTAGAACAACAAATGAAGTCCATACATCTAAATTATAATATAAAGCAAAACATTGTAAACATAAAAGAAAATATATCGTATGTACAAGTATACAGAAAATGCCGAATTGTGCACCCCATATCACGAAAAGGGTGTATTACATGTGGCATAACGCCACTGGAAGAATGTTTTGCAAGATGGTCACACCTTCAATGTACCCATGTGAAGTGAAATGCTCTTCAATGAACCCATATGAAGAGCAGTGCCCGTATGATGTGGACGGCTGTATCGGTCTGTGCACCCACAAGACAACTATACAGATAACGACGAATTGTGCACCCGATATCGCAGTGCCCGTATGATGTTGACGGCTATACCTGTCTGTGCCCCCACGATACCTGGAAGAATAAGAATTAGAAAGCAGAAGACGGCAGTAGGAACTACTATGATGACATGTGCAACAACGTATGTCCATGCATCTAAATTAGAATGTAAAAGTAAAAACATAAAGGAGCATATATTTCATACAGATAATGCCGATCTGTGCACCCCACATCACGAAAAGGGCGTATTACATGTCGCAGAACGCCACTGGAAGAACGTTTATGCAAGACGGTCACCTTCAATGAACCATATGAAGTGAAATGCTCTTCAATGAATCCATATGAAGAGTGTCCGCATGATGTGGACGACTGTAGCGGTCTGTGCACCCACGAGACCTGGAAGAAGAATTGGAAAGCAGAACACGGCAGTAGGAAGTGATAGGATGACGTTTACCCGAACGGAAGTCAGCACTAAATTACAGACTGGAAATAATATCGCTCAGCCGTATATATTTCTTACAGGCATCGGACCTCCACCGACCCAAGACCCAAATAAGACTGTCTGAGAGACCCTGCTTAGCACCCTCGATGGCTGCCCCTATCCTAAAACTATGAGTTTTGAATAATTGATAGTTAAAACCGCATTTCAGGAGCGCTGTGCGTAGGGCTTGATTGAACTATTGCCTAGTTATGGGCAACCCCCGAGAGGTAAGGAAGAGTGGTCCCACCTGACAACTCCGCAGTTGTAAATAATGGCGCAGCGCGTGGACATGGCACTGGTCTTGTACATTTTGGGGCACGACAGTTAAGCGAAAAAGGGTACCATTGGAGTGTTTCTAATGTGTAAACTGGACAACTAAAACATCGTCATTGATCCGAACCTGAGAGAAATGAAGCAAGTTTGGAATGCTGCAACCAGGCTGTCTAACGGTCATTTCTCCTCAGAAAATAATGAAATGCAAGAAGAAACGTAGACTTAAATCAAGCCGCACGAAAAACTTTGTGGGTAAATGTCGGCAGGAATATAACGAGTTTATGTAGCATGCATTTTTCAATTGGTATTCTGACATCTGTGTGCGGTAAATGATTATGAAGCGCTTGCAGTAGTTTTTGAATAAGAAATGAATTGGTTGGATCAGGGATATTTCTTAGCTTGTGCACATAGCCAATAGCCGAGACATAGGTATATATGGCTGATGGTGCATAGTGTTCGTCAAAATTATACGAGATATAAAAACACCAAATTGGTACTTGAAACCGGGACAGTGCTGTCGAGGTTTAAAGCGGTTGAACAATCGATGTATTGTTTCCAACTGCGCCTGCAAGATTCTACCAAAAATGAAGAAAGAGCACTCTGTACTAACGTAGACATTATCACTACCAGTCTGTTAATGTGGATAGTTCCGGGACCTATTCTGGGATTTCGTCTGCACAAGGTGAGAGCTGCAGAAATCTATGCACATATCAGTGTATCCCCCACCAATGCTGACGTTGCCATCTCTACGGCCTGGTCCACCACCTCATGATTCCGATGCTGTGACATAGATTCCGCAGATGCTGGATTAGCAGCTGTTTGATGTATCGGTTGTAGATTGCTAAAATGTTGTCATTTACCTATCTTGTTATGTTTTTTTTATCGCCTTAGCATCAAGTGATGGAGAAGTGCCTGTAGCTGGAGTGGAGGAAGTTCTTATATGATTGACACCCGTTGTACCCCTATGAAGCTTTTCGTCGCGGAGGAGCTCTTTTGCGTGCTTTATTCATAGTCTACCACCATCTGTATCCCCCCGGAGGCTTTTCTCTGTGGACCTATTCTGGAAATAAAAAGGGAAACAGCAAGCAGTATCTCCGTATTGTTTGAGTAGGAATGAAATTATTACATGGTGTACAAATGGCATAAGTCATGGTAACTAACACCCTAAATAACGGCTGTCAACACGACCAACTAGATACAATATAGGAGACACGTCATGTGTGTAGACTTTGTAGCTCTGGGATTGAAGCCAGTTGCCAAAATTGAGAACTGAATCAACCAGTAGATGCAACTGGAAAAAGATGAATATTGATAAAATGCAGATGGAACTAGTCAAGTGGTCAGAAGCGACTTGATAACTGACAAGAGTATGCATCTATGTATGTATGTATGTATGTATGTATGTATGTATGTATGTATGTATGTATGTATGTATGTATGTATGTATGCATGCATGCATGCATGTGTGTGTGTGTGTGTGTGTCTGTGTCTGTGTGTATGTGTATGTATGTATGCATGTATGTATGTATGCATGAATGTATGTATGTATGTATGTATGTATGTATGCATGTATGTATGTATGTATGTATGTATGTAATACATTAAAGTTCAACGACACATCATGATATGGCATTGCGGCATGGGAGAAAGTTACAGTTCAGTTCTAAAAATTTAAGTAAACAAATTGTACGAACTCTTTAGGAGGACAAAGCCTTCAATTGTGGATCAAGATGGCCGCTATCGCTAAACCGGCTTGAAGCAGCTGTTCCGATTTTTGTGCCGTTTTCATATTTGTGCTTGTTGTCTGTCTTCGTCTACGTTATTGTGTTCATTATGCATTGGCTGTTCAGTTAGTACGTGTTTCTTCATCTACTTGTTTTGGAAACTTCACCTTTTTCTAAACAAACCGCCATCACGTGATACTCGCCAGTCAAACCGTTTATGCTATGATGGACCCTCATTAATTGCTTTAAATGACCACTCCTTGGCTCTCCACACTAGATTGTGCTCTAGACTAAACGAACTGGGACTACATTCATCATCACCTAAATGTAAACAGAAGCGAAACAAAAAAAAAAGTTGTTTCAAAGCCGGCCGGCGTAGAACAGGAAGAAGAATTCCAATTATCTCCCTTATGCCCTTTCCGGCTCAACATTTTAAAAATTCGACCGTTAATTTAGATAACCTAACTCAAATCCTTATTAATTCGTCAACATTTGTGTCAACTATCCAAGAGATACTTCTGCGTATTGCATTAGTCACTGCCCAATCAGTAGGACTACGGAAAAGATCATAGAAATAGTTAATTTTATCAACGACCAGAATATTGACGTCTATTTCCTGACAGAAACATGGCTAAAAACATCAGTGTGCGGATCTAACACCCACTGGTTACTCCATCAAGTCGTTCCCCCCGTAACTCTCTCGGAAGTGGAATTGCTGTCATCACAAAGAACTCCATGATCAAACGTCTTAACCACCCGACAACATTCAATTTCGACTACACATCGTTTGAACTAGTCCAAACCACACTCACACTGGAGCAATGGTCAGTCCATTTTTTCTGCTTATACCACCCTTCTCCTAATAGAAAAAAAAAACAAGCTGACTAAATCTCTCTTTGTTTAAATTGTTTCCGAATCTCCTGGAGTATGGAAGTTCGATAGGTGGCAATCTGATTATTCTTGGAGATTTCAACTTTCACTCTGACTGTCCCGGAAACCCAAACACATCAAAACTCTTAGATTCCATCAATGTTTTGAACCTCAAACAGTCAGTTAACCAACCCACCCATAAACATGATCACACTTTAGACGCGATTCTTCATAAACCTGATCATAACAATATACGGTCCTCCCTGGTATCCCATGAACTTGCATCAGATCACCTCTGTATTCTATGACATCTTGAAGAATCAGTATCTAACCCTCCACCTTATCTGTTACTAAGGGGAACCTCCATATCGTAAATAGAACAAAACTAATGCATGACATCCAAGCAAACTTAACAACTTGCTTACCTCCTACAGTAGAACAACTCGATAATTGCCTGCGTTCATTGATTGACAAACATGCCCCAGCTACCAAGTGCAGAGTATCAATTCAGAAGTGTTCTCCATAGTATAGCAGTGATATAGACCAGCTTCGCACTGCTAAAAGAGACCGCCGTAAAGCTGAGAGGCTTTGGCTTTCCACCAGACTCGCTATTCTTAAGTAAATCTATGAAACCGCTAAGAAAAATGTCACAAATATAGTCCATGCAGCGAAATCAGCCCACTACACTACTAAGATCATGGAAAGTTCCAGATGCAAAGAGCTTTTCGAGATTACTAACACGCTAATGTCAAGGAACAAATCTACACCACTTCCAACTACCTTCTCTCCAGTGTGACCTTCCGGATATGTTTGTACATTTCTTCCTTGACAAAGTACAAACCATTAGAGATAAGCTAGACACCATACTTCCAATCGATTCGTTATCACCATACAGTTGGGATACAAAATTTGAGCGGCAACCATTCGCAGCATTTGAACATGCCCCTGTGGATTTCGTACGTACAATCCTGATGAAGAGTGCACCAAAAGTCATGTGAACTTGATCCAATTCCAACATCACAGCTGCTTGAGTGTTTTGATCCAGTACTGCCTTCACTAACTGATGTTATTAATACCTGTCTCTTATCCGGGTAATCCGTATCATTTTTCAAAACTGCCATTGTTAAGCCTCTGCTGAAGAAACAATCACTAGACCATAACGATTTAAAGAACTACCGCCCAGTTTCTAATCTCCCATTCATATAAAAAGTCTTAGAAAAGGTTATTCTATCCCAGCTTGTATCTCATTAAAATTCAAACAGTCTTGTAAGCAATGTATACTCTGCATATCGCCCTTGCCACAGTACTGAAACTACTCTTCTAAAAGTAGTTAATGACATTTGCTCTGCTTCGGATAACGAAAAGATTACAGTCTTCATCCTCTTTGATTTGTGTGCAGAATTTGACACAATAGACCATGATGTATTACTTCACCGTCTTCAGCATTTATTTGGCATTCATAATACGGCCTTACTGTGGTTCAAGTCCTACTTGGTCAACATGACATAAATTGTCTGCAAATGGAATACACTCCAGCCCAGTTGATATATGTTGAGGTGTTCCACATTGGTCTGTTATTGTACCTGTTCTCTTCATTCTATACACTCAGCTGCTCTCAAGTGTCATAAATCATCATGCAGTGTCTCACCAATTGTACGCTGATGACTCCCAAATATACAAATCTAGCCACCTAATTGAAGTTGATGCTACCATCCAAGGTGTAGAGAGGTGCATTTCATGAATGACATGTAACAAACTGCAGATGAATGATGATAAAACTGATGCCAATCTAATCACAACACAAAGACTTTCTCATTCACATCCTTTACCTCAAACAATAAATATCAGCAACAGCAACATTACCTTCACACAATCAGTACGGAAACTAGGCGTTACTCTGGACAGTACTCTCATATTGCACCAACATGTCATGAACATATGCAAGGCTGAAAATCTTGAGCTGAGACGCATCAGCTCCATTCGCAAATATCTTTCAGTTGATGCCACTGAAAACACTTGTGTGTTCATTATTATTTGGACTCTTGTAACTCAATTCTGTCTGGTTCATCTCAATATCTACTCCAGAAGCTTCAAAAGGTTCAACACACAGCTGCTTGGATCATACTTAGATTACCACAATCAGAGCACACCTCCCCGCTGCTCTGTACCCTACACTGGCTATCCATTCGATCCAGAATCAAACACAAAATTTGTTCTCTGTGCTAAGTTTCACTGACGGACTCTAGTCCAACATAGCTATCCGACCTCACCCATGTGTACACACCATCAAGATACTTACGCTCCTCTTCTGACAATCGTATACTCATTATTCCCATTATGAAAACAAAGTCATATGGACAGCGTTCTTTTGCATACAAGGGCCAAGCAACACGGAATGAATTGCTCACTGAACTTAGACACAAAGACACAGTGATCCCATTCAAGAGTGCTCTCAAAACTCACTTATTTCGACGGCAAGAACAAACTTAAAGACCTAATAATGTTTCCTACCTTAAATATTATCAGCATGTCTTTTATGTGTTCAAATTTCATGGAGTTTTTTTTTGTAATCATATCATTAAATATGTTTTTTTATCTGATAGGTGTTGTCTAATGTTATAAAGTACTTAGAGCTTCTAAAGAATAGGTGCTATACAAAGTCCTTATTATTATTATTATTATTATTATTATTATTATTAACTAATTATATATATATATATATATATATATATATATATATATACATATATATATATATATATATATATATATATATATATATATATATATATATATATATATATATATATATATATATATATATATATATATATATACACGTTTTCTGGAGAACCATGATCATAAATTTCCTTCATTAACTAGACATCAAAACAATGGTAATGGTAGAAAGAATGATTGGGACACTAACATACTCAAATGTTCGTTGACAAGAGACTGTTAATCCAATTCCAAGACACATTGTCGAAAACATTGTAAAATATTTACTTTTGCGTAGTACCCCATAACGATATGTGAATATCGTTGACAATTCAAGAGCTGAAGCAGTCTATCAGCATTGCTCGAAAAAATAAAAGAATTGAAATAATATTAGAAAATGAAAATGAGACCAGGAAACAGATTCTATCATTTAAAGTGTAGCTTCTGCCATTACGTACTCCATATTTTTTTTTATTTGTTACTTTTAAAGAATAAAATATTGTTTTACGTATGTTCCATTCCACAGTAATACTATGTTGCAAGGAAGATACTTCTCTTTTTCTACTCAAGTTAAAATGATGTTACCTTGAGTAATTTACCTGTTTATTTATAGTGTTCATAATGTCTACAGGTGATATGTTATTAATAATGAGGCATAATATATATATGTGATTTCATATTAATAATTAGTCATAGTATTTGCAAGGTATAATTGGTGTATGTTTGCTGTATGTTTGCCAAAATGCCATGACAAGGTGGAAAACTCGATAATGTGTCTTCAGTGTTTGTATCTTTGAGTCAGGCTAACATTCTGCTTTTTGTCAGGATAAACTGATTTTGTGTCAGGCTTAATTTGTATGTCTCTAGCTAACTTTGTATCTTTGTGTCGGGTTAACTTTACATTTTGTGTCAGGCTTACTTTGTATATTTGTGTCAAGGTGACTTTGTATTTTTGTCTCAAGCTAATTTTGTATATTTGTGTCAGGCTAACATTGTATCTTTGTGTCAATATAAACATTGCATTTTGTGTCAGGCTAACTTTGCATATTTGTCTGAGGCTAACTTTGTATCTTTGTCTCAGGTCAACGTTGTATTTAGCTATTATTAAACTTCAAAAGACAGCTCATTTAATTTGCCGTTTGAGATAACCTCTTTTTTATGTCGCAAAAGATGTGGCTGAATTTTTCATCGATGGATCGGATGCAATGGCGGAAAACGATTGGAGGTGGATGGGTGCAGATGGAAATTCTTATCCTCTTACTTACACACACTGGAATCCCATCGAACCGGACAATTATGGACCAGGTCAACACTGCATGATTATCCAACAGTCTAAGGATAATGTTTGGGGCGATCGAGAATGCGAGGGCCGGAGAGGGTTTATCTGTGAAGTTCCGTGAGTATAAATCGAAGGCCCATACATGCTAAGAAATATGAATGTTTTTGATAAACGAACCGTGCTTTAAGTGATTAAAGAATCCTGACATACTTACAAAACAATCGTGATATTGTGTGCAATTGTTTGTGAGGCCGGACATGGGATATTCCAACTCTTTGATGAATATTTAATATTTTTTAAACCTGTCCTTTTTTATTATTAGTTTATTAAACCATTTATTTTATTCGATTCAGTTTTTTTAGGTTTTTAGTGTTTACATACCTGTAATATACACACCTGTTGGCTATTACCGTATTTACACATGCAATAAAAAGAGTTGTGAGAGTTTAATGTGTTACGTTAGTGGACGTCTATTTTAAAAGCGTCCATACACATGTCTTTGTGTTTGCAACATATTCACATAAAAGAGATATTGTTGTGGTTGTTGGTATGTATGTATGTATGTATGTGTGTGTGTGTGTAATTTGGATTTTTAACGTAGCTTTAACAATTTTTCAATCATATCGCTACGATGTCTGCAATGTGGCAGTTTATAGTGATGTCTAGCACTGGGGCATCATGCCGCAGACATGTAGCATGATGTCCCACCCAGTCAAATTATCTGACACCGGGCCGACCAGTCCTAACACTAACCTCTTAATGCTGAGCGCCAAGAGAGGCAGCTGTTAGTACCGATTTTGTAAGTCTTTATTATGACACGGCCGGGGATCGAACTCAAGACCTCCCGCTTCCGAGGCGGACGCTCTAACCACTAGGCCACCGGAACGGTATATGTATGTATGTATGTATGTATGTATGTATGTATGTATGTATGTGTTATTGTCAATCTCATCTATTTAGGGTTTACAAGCGTCTTACGCATACAAATATTTTCATATTGTCTTTAATCTGAAAACTAAATATATGGCTATAAAGTAACAATGACTATATATCCAATATAACGCAATGCTACTCGTTCCTATAGTAATATATCATTTTATAAAACAAAATAGCATAACCGGATTATGTCGGTAGAGTATAGAGCGAAATTTCCAGCCATATTACAAAATACTGAGACACCAAGTCATGTTCCTTCTGTCTTTCATTCAAGTAGTCATATATCTCAGCTGTTTCCATTCAGCTTTATAGTTTTCCTCTTTAATTCTGTAATGGCCTTGTCCTGGTAAATTCGTTGTATAACCTTTCCCTTAGGATCAAATAACCTAATAGATAATTATCACCAATCATTGTAAGACAGTTAGCTTATTTGTTATCCAATGATTACAGATTATGTTGTCATTTATCCTAGAATAAAGGCTTCACAGACTCAGAATGTCCAAATACTTCGAAATCATATTTTATAATTTAACTAGAGATGCATAATAATAGGCTTGTTTCCTGTATATAAATCATCACCTTCGATGGTCATTAAGATCAGGTTTGTTTTCCATGGGCAAAAAAAATCACCCTTGTTGGTGACCAGTCTCGGATCGTTTCTTATCATCATTTAGGGTATGATTAGACTTAGATTTGCTTCCATAAACTAATCATAAGCTTTGGCGGGCATGAGGCTCTAAAAAAGATACAGTAGTAAATATTACGAGTTTGCTTTTCCATAGACAAATCTTCACCATTGGTAATGAGGCACACTGAAAAATAATTAATACAATACTGCTGATAGTTTATATCTTACTCTGAACATCTCCATCGTAACACTCGTGAAGCGAAACTCTGAGATTATGGTTCAATTTTGAAAACAAAATACGTCATAGTTCTATTGTATATACGATGTATTTCTTTCTATGTACGTAGTAATTTATTTTATACATTGAGTGTCTATACAAACATTGTTTTAGTTTACCTCAGACTCTCAAAATAAATGTTCAATGTCGGTTCTATATACAAACTTAATATGTGGTTATTATTTTAATATTATAATTGCTTTTTCGTTTTCATTTACCTGTTACGTTTTCCATGGAGCTTCATAATTTATGAAGGAAAATGTTTTGGAAAGTGTTTCATTTCAAAACTGAAACACCAGTTTGAGAGCGAGGTTCATACAAAAGCTTTGGGAGATGGCTCGTTCTGTTAACAATGTTTATTTCACGCTGGAAAATCCCTGAATCCAACGTTGATATGAACACTATCCGTACCAAGTCTAGTGCACTCAAACATATAGTTTATGTATGTGTCAGTTTCTTGAGTAAAAAAAGATTATTTCTGTCTATTTTTTAGTTTATTTGTCCTGTCTCGAAATGCCTGCTGTGAACGAAACGGCTTGAAGATTTGAAAGTATTCGACATTAATACAGATTAAACTGTATTTCATTCAGATACAAAGATTCATAAATGAAAAGTCACCGCTCATCATTATAGAACGTTTGCTTATGTTATAATTTGTAATTTTCGTTAATACATTATTTTGTTTGTTTTCTTTATCAACTAATCGCGTCTATAAATTTAATTTATTTTTTTTTTTCGCAGAGACTCCCGTCTTCAACCAGTGGTAGTTGGTTAGATGTCCTGACTCGTCAAAAAGCTATAACGGTCCTTGTCAAGCATATAATAAAGCCAATACAAGTTCCTTATAGACATTACTTTCCCTGATTGCGTCCCCGTGTTCCTGTTCCTGATATATGTTAATGTCGCTGATGACATAGATGAGGGGTCTCCAAATTTAATGAGACGTGAACCATATTAGATTTTTGAACTGACTTTGCTGCTGAATCGATTGCGAAAAATAAATTAATATATGCAAAATCGTTTTAAGAACAACGCTTCTGTGTCATTGTTGCATTCAATTCTAAACCAGGTCTAGCACACAAAATATCTATCAATACATTAAAACTCATTTCACATTATTGTTTTGTGTTGGTTGGGGGGCCGGACAAATCGAAGACGCCGGCCATGGTTTGGAAACCCCTGAAATAGAAGATTGATTCAAAGAGGGAAACTAATATCTCAAACCAGGAAGTAATCTTGTTTACTCTTTCGTTCAGCATAGTAGTGATGTAATATTTATTTTTAATGGGACAGTATTTCTTTTATAAAACTATAAGTTTTGTGAAACAATTGCAGAAAGAATCATATTCTTATGTTGGACCTCAAATATAACTTTAAATTTTTTTTAAACCTTTCATTTATTCAGAGGTTGGCTTAACTCTTCCAATCATTTAAAATCAACTTTTGAAATTACACTTTAAATTCTCGAAAGCCACAATGATGAAATTATTTCTGAACGAAAATGTATGCCGATTCCATTGATATCAAAAGCAACGTGTACACGAAAAACAGATTTAAGAAAATAATATAAGTTATGTCTATATATATCTTATAAAAATACATAGTAATTGACTTTGTGAGGACTATGTAGCCCAGCCAGGGGATATGATCGAATATACCTATATATTATAGCTAAACTATGCCTTTTCTGACAACACATGTCAATAGACCTGAATAAGAGGTAATGGTCAGTGGATGTATTTTGTTTCAATCTGATGCTGTCACATTATTTTCATTATATGTGCGGCAAAAATGCAAAACATAATATAAGTCCTGGAATTACCTAAGAGTTTGATAGAGAAATGGAAAAAGCATGCTTGATCACTCCAAACATTATCATTTTGAAGTTGGATATTTGGTATGATTCATAATGTATGATTGATAATAGAAATAAAAGAAAATCGACTTTACTTTTAGAAGTTTATTGGACAAAAGAGATTATAAATATTTTCCTTTTTTGTCTTAGATTTCCGATGTGATTTCAGATTGCTTTGGGACAAACGTTTATAACACATCGTCCAAACCAATACAAATTTAAATTGTTACTAATCTTTCGGCTCGAAACGCACCATGCTTTTCATGAATTTGGAAGTTGATTACAAACATACGTACGCATATTCGGTTAAAATATACTTTGAGTATAATATAAAAGGACATGACTCAACGAAAACATATTCTGCTTTTATAAATTAGATATCTAGAACTACAACATAAAATATATTATTTTGCGAGTTTTCTATTCAAAAGGGATACGCTCAAATGCAGCTAAATCTTTCCGATCAAAATTTGCATCAACTAAAACGGGTTCATTCTCGACCAAACATCGTATCATTTTCATCCATTCAGAGCAAAGTGTCGCACAAACAATTAATAGCAAATATTTGGATGATTCATATCTCTGTCGTTGCTAAAGCCACGTGATCAGATAAATACGAAAGCTTTGTAGCACAAATATGGAATGGAAGACGATTAAGATGATGATGATGGGATGGGAAGGAGAGGAACAATGCCGACGAAATGTATTATGATAGACTCTAGAAAAAGACGCTCATTCAGGAGTAGCAGATTATGACCTATTACAAAAATGATGATCTTTCTAAATGAAACTTGAAAGGTGAAAAGCAAATGGAGGAGGAGCACGTCTGTGAAAGAAGATATTATAGGTGCCTACCTGGAGTTGTTTAAAGAATCCCCTTAATAACTGACATATCATCAGCCGATTATATGGCAGCTAGATCGGTACCAAATACAAGGCAATGCATCTGCAAATTAATTTAGATATGGCAATTAATTTTAAATTAAGTTCTGATTTATCATCAATCAGTTTGAAAAGATATATTTATTTACCTATATCTCTTTAATCTGATCAGAGCAATATAAGAATACATTCATCATGGTTTCTGCTGGTTAACCCACGAAACAATAAAGCTGTCATACATCTAATGCAACATATCTTAAAGATATTTAATTATTCTGCGTTTGCGCCGTTAGAAGTAAGAAAAGTTGCCGAAATTTGTGAAACCCATAGTTATGTTCCCTTACAACGTTTCGTCTTCAGCTAATGTCTAGTTATTTTTCTTCTCTAAACAAACTTATCATTAAACCATCCTTTAAATTCCGTAACGTCCGAAAGGAAATACTACTGAGCGTTTGTTCAGTTGCAAAGTTGGCTTAATCTACTGACTGGCTAATTATATGATCAAGGACACCTAACAAGACGTCGACGAATTATCCTCACCGCGTTTAATCTTAGACTGCATGGAGAAGAATAGACCATATAAGTTTGAATACAAGACTATCACGAGTAGAACGTATATGACATGAAGTTTACCTCAAAAACATGTATATATATATATATATATATATATATATATATATATATATATATATATATATATAATAACTGCTTAATAAGTTATATAATCATTCAAATGCATGTCACGTGAGGTAATGTAATATAAATAGCCGTCCGATGGCTAATGTGATTGCTAAGCATTTTGTATGAGCCGTATCAAGCGTTTCGACCATGTATTTCATGAGGTATTTCTTTTGCTCCATATTTTATGCTTTTCTTTCTTCACTTTTTGAATTTTCTGTTTTACAGAGAAAACATTCCTCTGAAAACCACGCACACATAAAGATACATTTAACAGGTCGATATAACCATTTGCAGGTTTCTTTCATATGGGATGAATTTAGGTCTTAGCGACACGATTACCAATTGCATAGAAGAAAATGTAAACAAGAGGTTACGAAGCGTGAAAGCTTCCATACATACGTTGTTATGCGAAATATTAGGGCTGATATCAGATACCTGGGTAATACACAACAACAAAATAATTCAAAAAAAAAGATATACACCAGTGTCACAGTCTATCGACAGTTACAAGTTTAAATATATACTTGATTATATCCTTATCATCACTATCCTTATCATCACTAGGAGTGGAAATCTGGCTGTGGAGATGTACTTCATGTACAAAATATAAACGGATTTTTAAAGGAGTGCAGGAATGCAGATACTTGCTGATCTAAATTATATTTCACTCACAAGATTGATCGAATGAAAAGACTTTATAACACTGAGCCCTGTCATTTTAATCACAATCCCATCTGGACACGTTGTCTTGACAACTGTTTAAACAAAGACAAAGTATGTGTTCAAGAATTAATTAGAGTAGAATATATATTTTATACAGAACATAGTATTTAAAGGCCTATACATAACAAATGTAAATTATAGTCCAATTCGCAACCAATGGTTTGTATAGGTCCATGCAAACGTAATGCGTTTTAAAGACAAATTCACAACCGTTGGGTTTTATAGGCCTATTCACAACCAATGGTTTTCATATGCATATTTATATGTTTAATAGGACTATTCACAACAAACTGTTTTCATATGCCTATTCATAACCATTGGATTGTATAGGCCTATTCACAACCATTGGGTAATATTGGCCTATTCACAAACGATGAGCGTTATGGTCTATTTCAACATTTATTAGTTTTATATGCCTATTAACTAACGATGGGTGTTATAGGTTTATACATAAATAATGGGTTGAATGTGCCTAATCACAACAAATGAGTTGCCTATGCTAATTCACAAGCAGACGGCTTAGCAGGCCTAATCACAACCACTGGGTTTAATAGTCATATTCACAAACAATGGGTGTGATGGGCCTATTCACAAACGATGGGTTTTATGGACCCATTCACAAACGATTGTTTTATAGATCTATTCATAACCCATGGGTTTGATAGTTCTATTCACAAAATATGATTTTTTTAGACTTATTCACAACAAATAGTTTTATATACATATTCACAACATTTGGATTATATAGACCTTTACACAAACGATGTATGTTAAAGGTTTGTTCTTAAATAATGGGTTTTGTATGCCTTTGCACAACCAATGAATTAGGCCAATTCACATTAACGACTGTATTGTCCTATACACAAACAATGGGGTGTCTAGAGCTAAACACAACAAAATTGATTTGTAATGCTTTGAGAGTTTTTATTGGTACTAAATGTTCCAACAAAATAAAAACATGATGAACTTAATTTCAAAGCTCGACACAAAATTTGCTTTAAATTTTTGGAAAGCATGTATTTGCTTCTATTAATTTACCTTACCTACAACTTAACTATGTATGTGTGCGAGATTAGATAGATAGATAGATAGATAGATACCGTATAGTCAAATGTATTACAATATGAAGCGTGGCATTGATACTAAATTTGATCTTACCATGAATAATTTCCTTCATTCAGATTTAATTTCTTTTTCAATAAATGTCTGTTTGACTAGCACGCATAATGCTGCTGAGTTATATACAGTCGTCACGATACTTTATCTAAGGATAAATAATGGGTAATATATATATTTTCCCACACGGAGAAAAGAACACAAGTGTATAATTTGTGACTGCTCCAGATACGTTATTTATTCCATATGGATCAGCACAACTCTAAGGAAGTCCAGATGCCAGAACTCAGAAAAAGAACTATGTCTGACTTTTTGTATGCCTGTAATTCGTCTTTATCGTGTCTGAAATTGATGTAGTGACATTCTCCGATCTATCTGAAAATTTCTGGTGATCTGTTTCAATCTTCCCTCTTCTTTTGGGAGAGTTTTCAATTGGAGCCCAGATGGAGTTTGCGTAAGATGGTGCGATGTCAACTTTGTAATCACACTATTACTATCACTATTACAATTATCTGCCTGCATTCATCACCATTAAGAATTTATTTTCAATGAGCGATGAACATAGCAGAAATTCTGTCAAATATGTTTTGCTACAAATGCACGAGCAATATAGCAGCTAGTTTAAAATTCAGAAAATACAATGACTTTCTTTATGATGCTTTTTCACCAAAGCCCTGACCATGTCAGCCTGCAGATTCATTTATTTGTGCATACAACACGCCAGGAAAACTTTCCAGGCAGCCCATACAACAGTTCGAATTTTCAATCGACAGCATGTAGTGCCGAAAATGCGATAAATTAGGCTTGGTAAGCTACCAACAATAATGCCAACAAGAATAAAATATAATGAACAGGCCAAGCTTTTGTCAGAGGCTCTACTAAAGTTCTAAATAAGCTTTTGGTATGAACAGAAAAATCAAGAAAACCAGCATTCCAGAGGTCAGCAAACCAAACGACACCAAACCAGGAATGCGAAATCCCTTGGATTTACACGCAGGATCCCCTGTTAGCATGGCATTGGAAATAAACTTGTAAACAAATTTTATATAATATTGAATTCAAAAGTTTCTTCCATCGCTTTAAAATTGCTTTTTCATAATGAGAGGCAATTTGTTTTTTTTTTCTGGTTTCCTTCACAAAGCAGATAATGTATTGAGTAAATTCTATGATGCGAACAACAACAAAATTTGTAGAAAATAAAAGGAAAAGCATCAAGCATAGAAAGTACAGCACTAAGATTTGCTATGCTTTTGCTGAAGCTGATAGACGATTCAGAGAAGCACGCTAAAGGTGTCCAGAAAAAGGATGTAACAAATACTTTCACATATAATGACCATGTGGAGGAGCTTTATTTCTGGCAAAACAAAACAAAAACGCTTTTGGTCCATATCATAAGGTGCTCAGTATGATCATACAAAATGCCTATGATGACAAACAATTTATCTTAAATGACAGCATACATAAGCAAGTGAGAATATCTAAAATAAACTGCATTATGTATGAAAAGGAATGTATTCAACTTGAAGTACACGTGCACCTATATGACCTTCAGTTATTTGATCTCAATTATTGTCAGAAGTTTTCTTCTAGTCCCCCAGACTTTGGATAAACAAGAGTAGGCTGTATTTAATCAATACCAAATAAAAAACGTTCCATTTTAAAATCCCACCAGCTTCTATTGTAATTTTTTTTTTAATTTAATGAGTTATTATAAATTTAAATGTTCGATTTAGTGGAAGTTTTATCACAGTAATACGAATATTACAGTGCTATTATGGTGACATATTTTTTTATTTCTTTCTTTTTATATATACATTCTAGTTGTGTTTTCTTTAAGGATTGGGGGGGGATTCTCCCTGTAATATGTTGACCACTGGGTCGGGGAACCATCCCAGGGTCACCTTACAGCTGATGTTATGACATATTTATGAGACAGTCCTTACAATATGAGAGAATACCAATCATGATGTATGGGATACCACTACAGTAGTTGTGGATTTGAGGATATGATTAATCCTTTTTGTGCCAAGAAAAGGGCTTCACCCCTCACAAATAAGGGCTTCAATCCACACAAATAAGGGCTTCATCCCACACAAATGCCTATAGAAAATGTATTCAGTATAGTTTCTGTCAGATGTTATGAAAATAGACTCCACCATTCTGGATAATAGCTCTAAACATGCATTTCCACTTGGTTGCTAGAAGCCAAATTGATGCTATGGGTATCAACCTTAACATAGATCTGGTTCAATACATCAAACATTCCTACCAAGGATAATCAAAATTGTCTTGAGTGTTCTAGAGAAGAAAAATGTATCCACCTAGTAGCTATGGAAGTCACATCATTGCTTGGGAGTCATTCTGAATTAAATGTGGTAGGTTATACAAAAAATTGTTCTGTCTTAAAGACATAGGTCCATACATTCTAGAAATAAGCAGAAAAAAGGTATTCCTCATTTTTGTTAGGGAAGACACATCATGACTAATGAAGCCCCCCACCCACCCACCCAGCACAAGTTTTGATCAGAGAATATCTTAAGAAATATTTTCAACAAGTTTCATCCAAACTGGCTCATCCATTCTGGAGAAGCTGAAAACAGTTTTTCCACATGGTGGCTAGATCAACCCTGGACAAAATATCATTATGTTCTTACAAACATTCTTACCAAGTTAAAAGAAAACTGGTTCAGCCATTCAAGAGAAAAAGTTCTAGTTTTTCGCCTGGTTATGAGATCATTGATGGTCAAATGGACTAATATAGTTGCCTTTACATATCATTCACAAATTTCAACTCTGGCTCAATGAGTTTGTCTCGGCTCAACCAATGTATGTGAGAAAGTTTGGGAGTAGCATCCCATGAGTTGGTGGTTCATACCAGGGTTTCACTGGGTTCTTCCGCCACAAAATATACTGGCCGTCATGCATAGTCTATCAAGTGCTTAAATATGGCATAAGACTAACAAACAAAAATACCACTTGGTTGCAATGGAAGCCATATTGTTTCTAGGGAGCAATCCCAAATAATGCTCTTAAAGGGCATGTCATTCTTACCAGTTTTACCAAAACAGACTTAGCCATTATGGTTAAGTTGAAAACAGGTTTTCAATGTTTGCTATGGAAGCTATACAGTCACAAGGAAAGAAATCAGGTTTTCAATATGTTTGCTATATAAGTTATACAGTTGCACCAGGAGCCACCCCCAGAGAATTTCATTACAGCATCCCTAATGATTATTCTTGCCAGTAGCCCAGAGGTTTCTGAGATGTCAGAAAATTCAAATATGGATGGACAGACTGACAAAAGGAAAACAGATGTACCATGGGCACAGGGCCTTGCATAAACTTGCATAGCCTTCAGCTAGGTAAGTCAAAAATTAAAAATAAAGAAACAATTCCAGCTACATAAATGAACCATTCAAAATGTATTATTCAACAAATGAAAATAGTACAAGGTAGAATAGTAAGGTCTAACAGGCCTTAACTTGCAGTTCCTTTTTCTCTTCATTTATATTAAGTATCATATACGCCAAAAAATCAAACAGAAAAATCAATCTCAAAGGTCAATGTTCATTTCTTCATAATACAAAACTACAAACACAAGGTAAATTCAGTGAAAATTCTACATTTATACAAATCCTTCTCATCTAAATGCAAATTATATCAGTGCTTTATCATTTAATGGTATTCAGTTTCATTTCAAATGCAAAACATTTCACTGTTCCATTTCTTCTTATTCATCCCCATCATCTTTTTCCTCTGGTTTCGACGTTTTGATTTCTTTATCTTCACCTTTTTCCTCATCTTTCTTTTTCTGGGCAGCCTGCATGGCTTTCAAAAATGCATCTAAATCTGGAAGAATAAAAACAACCTCAATATTCTGCTGAATCAAAACTCTCATTTGCAACCACATATTCATAAATCCCCCATGAAGAGGCTTTAACACTGTTGATACTGACAATGTCTATGCCAGTGTAAAAAGAACTTGATACCCATGTTTCATAAAGCCCATGATGGTGAGAAAACTTTTGCTTATCCCATACATATCCTGGATACAATATCTAATTTATCCCATGATACCCTGCATATTATATCTAATTTATCTTACAATATCCTAGATATAATATCTAATTTATTCCAACGTATAATACATGTGATATCTAATTTATCATATGATATCCTAGAATAATATTTAACTTATCCCAGGATATCCTAAATATGATAACTTATTTTAACTCAGGATATCTTGCATATGACATCTAACCTATCACATGCTATCCTAGAATAATATGTAACCTATCACATGCTATCCTAGAATAATATCTAACTGATCACATGCTATCCTAGAATAATATCTAACTTACCACATGCTATCCTAGAATAATATCTAACTTATCTCAGGATTTCCTACATGATCTCTAAATTATCACAGGATATCCCACATGATACCTAAAAAACTTAAAATTCTATTTAAATTTATTTTTACATAATATGTTTGAGCAACCTTTCTCAATGGCTTCTCAACAGTACATGAACAAATGAAAGACTGGATCAAGCAGGTATTCATAATTCTTCCATCCCTAATAGTTACAGAGTAATGGTAGCATGAGTCCATTATATTAGGCACACAATTTATATTCAGATCTCCATGTGGTTTCATCGGACCAAATAAGTGAACATGTACTTATAAGAGTAAACAAAGTCAGTGATGTGTGAAGTATAGGTCACAGCAAACTTCTTTCCTTATGATGATGTAGAAATCTTGGATAATCAAATCACACAATTTCATGCCTATTACGAACAGTAACAAAGAAATTACACAACAAAGAAAAAGTCCCAAGTGTGCCTGAGATAGCTTATCTGGGTTTTCTTTCAGATGATAGATAAATATCAAATGTGTAAACTTCCAAGATCTTTATGCAGAAATGTTATTCTGTAGAATTTTGGCAAATTATATTACTTTTTTCATTAATCTTAGCAAGACTGGCTTATTTTTAGTGATGACTCTGCATTATTTGTACACACTGAAAGGCCTTGAGGCCTGATGCTTTTTGTCCAAATTGGTCTCATATGAGGAGAAGTCATATGAATCCTTTCAGTAACAAAACTTCGTGCATAAATGCATCCACATTTGTAAAAAGCTTGGTGCATCATCCCTTTAAACTCACCTCCCTCGGCTGCAGCATTGGCCACATCCTCCCCAAGTCCAAACTGTGTCATCAGTGGGCCCAACTGTCCTGATTGTAAAGCTGCGCTGAAGGAACTCAGAGCCTGCAAATTTAAAAAGATCAAAGTACTGGGAATACTGATGGCTTGTTGCATGGAAGTGATACTAATTTACATCAGATCAAATGCAAACAACATAAATGACAATCTGTTACTGATCTTGTCCCATAAACATTCTGCTCTACATAATCTTTACATTTCCTAAATTTATATTAGAGCCTGAAACATTGTTTGTGGTGATTTAAAAATGAAAAATATTTTTTCATTCAGACTAGATTTCAGGACAGTGCAATGATATCCAAGGAAGATAAGTATGATCAAGTCTAATAATTTAGCAACATTTTGAATCACCTCCCTTTGAATAAATATGCACTGAAATGCCAGTGGATCGACACCTAGCTATGAATTATTGTATGACCATACATTTTATTATTGTTCCTTGTGATACAAACTATATTTGGCAAATGATAATGGACACAATGCCATGAACAGTGGGGTTGAAATCCCTCCAAGTCAAAAGCTGTCACTGATCTTGTATGGTTACACTAAGTCTTCAGCAACTGAAACCTGTGTTTTAAATATAGAACAACAGTAAAACAAATGCTTATGTCATGGATATTTCTCCACAAGAACTGGACTTTCAGTTAGGGACTTGCTTACTATATGATAAAGTATGAACTTGTGTAAAATTTCACCAAATGTCTAAAGAGGTAAAAATATGATAACCTGGGAAAGGAAAGTTCTCAGTTTCATTAATGATGCCCCCAAATGTTCCTCTGACTGTCACTCTGCATTATCATTCCTATGATATTTCTGATAATTTTTTTTCAGCCAGAGACACAATACAAAGGTTGAAAAAACACTCCTTCAATTTTAAAACTATACACCTGAGTTCTTTAATTGTAGAAAAATGAGGCAAGCAATTGGTAAAATTTGAGTAAATCATACTTTCTCCTCATTTACAAAACAAGCCTATTTTCAGGAAATAGTAGGATATTATGAATGCATTTTAATCATGAAAGTTCATAATTCCAACTCAAGAAATATTTTTAAAACTCTCAATCCAGCATAAGAAAATTTGCATGGCACTGACTTGTATTATCATTGTAGTAATTGTGACACTGAATCAATGATTACATCTGTGAATACTGTAATGACATCTAAAAAGTTAAAGTTTCTTAAGAACTACTCATGTGGTGCAAAGGTTATGCTCTACACCAACAGAGGTCACAACATTTTACTTTCCCCTGATGTGACCTTGACCCTGAGGCAGGCGCATGGGTATGGTTTGCCCCAAAATTTGAATGTCTAGCCATGAAATACAACTTCTTGAAGTTTCATCAAAATATCTTCAATGGTTAAAACATTCTACTCCAGGCAAAGAAACAGATCATAGAATATAAGTTTTCCTTGCCATGATCTTGGGGCAGAAGGCATGGTTATGGTTAGTCCTACAATGTAACATGTCTCACTCATATATGTGTTTTGGGATGCAGCATCTTTCTGCCTAAATAATGGCCTTGTTTGGCATGCTACCTGGTCAACTGATGCATACAGGACACCACATTTTCAGGAATATATCACACCTGGCAGCACATATTGACACTTCCCCACAAATTAAAGTCATGTTGCTTTAGGCCGACTTTACTTAATCGGATGTCTTTTTTTTAATAAATTCAAATTCTCACACAAGAAAATATGTTTCAAGTTCCAATGTACTACATTTCAGTTGACTCCAGTGATAGAAACTGGCAATGCTGAAATCCATTAAAAGGATGATAACTATTTTGAATGAAATAAAGCCATATAAACACTTTCTTCAGTATTAGTATATTTTCATTCATTTCATTCAAGAAACACACTTCAGCTTAATCAGAGACAGAGTTAGAGAAGTGATGATGATTGACTGAATAAATGACTTTGGAATGTATAATCAGTGATAAATGTTCTTACTGTTAATATTGTATAACTGCTATGATCCTGTATTATGTTCATCCTTTTAAAAACATGAGAATTTCTATCACTTTTTAATATCTGACTGTAGATATCTTCCACACCCATAAGGAGGAAATAAAAGCAACCAATTAATCAAAGTTACCTGTTGGAACTGTGGGGAGGATATGGTGTTGCGAAGTTCCTGTTCAGTTCTAGGGAGTGATTCACCCTTAGGTAGATACTGTATCAATCGCTGCTGTACTTCTGGATTAGCAAGAATGGGGATCATGGCCTCTGGATTCAGTGCTTTTGCCAAGTCCAAGCCTTTAAATGGTAAAAAATAAAGGCTTCTTTATAATACAGTACAATTCTGAATTTTTCAACAGTAACAAAATAATTATATATTTTGTTCAAGTTTAACTGGCTTCTGAGATTAACACCATTTGAACGTTATGTTCTCCAATAAATAAATAACTGAAGGCATAATGTCAAATTAAAATGCACAAGAAATTTGAAATGTCCTGTTTGGAAACCTGGCTTCAATTCAATCTTCCGTGTTCCATTTTTAACTTTCATTCCAATCTCATACATTATAAGTGACAAGGTTCAATAACAATGGTTTTGTACAAACAATGTTTTCTTTGCTGCCCTTGATGTGCTGTATTCAACTGTGTCTTGTACAAGCTTTAACACAGAGATTTAAACAAGACACTTATCACTTATGTTGTCGTAATTGCTGCCCAAAAAGGATATATATATATGTACATGTCTACAGAGAGAGAGAGAGAGAGATATGCTTACATCAGACAGAGCAGAAAGTACCATCGTTGGATCCTACTTGAGCAAGTGTGATAATATAGAAGGATATTATTTATTGGGAAAAGAAAATCATAAAGTTAGAGAATTTTGAATTCATTCCCTACCAAGATTCAAGCACTTGCCTTGTGATAATTGCCATAATCTACATGTCATAATATATATATATATATATATATATATATATATATATATATATATATATATATATATGTACGTATATATATATATATATATATATATATATATATATATATATATATATACATAGAGATAGAGACTGAGAGAGAGAAAACGACAAACAGACAGACAGTGAAAAGAAAAGGGAGAAAGACAGACAGCAAAATGTACTATCCATGGACCTACACGAGGATGTGTGATAATATAGATTAAATTATGTACTGGGAAAAAATATAATAATAGAGAGTTACAAATTTTTTAATGCATTCCCTATTGAGATTTGAAAACCTGTCTTGCAATGATTTCCATAACCCATCAACCCGGGTTTAATGCTCAGTAGGGAATGAAATAAAATACACTAATCTGTACCACCCTTTTCATATAGATATATCTATAGGCGAACTAAACAAGAGGTTTAATGCTTACACTCATTTGATTGTCCAGTTGGAACTGAAAGAGAAAAAATAAAAATCATAATTAAGTTCCTGCAAATATAAAGGGAGACTTTGAGGATAACTATATATATATATATATATATATATATATATATATATATATATATATATATATATATATATATATATATATATATATATACTATTATTTAAGGTGGGTCGTGGGCAGTTTTGTCGTCCTCAGACGGTTTCGTGGGCAGATAAAAGTTCGTGGGCAGATTTCCATCTGCCCACGAAGCACGTCGTCCTTTTCTGCACCCTTGCCACGAATATCAATAAAATAAATGCATATTTACGCTGCTGAATGTTAAATATTCGATAAATATTCATCTGCAAAATAAATAATTGCCTTTTTACCTATTTATTTCCATTTTTTCATTAATGAATTGAATTGAATAGCACAACTTGAGTTACCTCCCATTATGTACTAGTATTTATTGCACCTTAAAAATAGATTGACCCGGAAGCAGTATGTTTCAAATTTATTGCCCATGATGACAGGGGGTCGTTACAAAGAAAATCAAGGGATGGGGTTCTAACCTGTAACAATATAATATGTTAATAGTGTTACAGGTTAGAACCCAAATCTGTTGATTTTCTTTGTAACGAGCCACTGTGCCCGTGATTATTATTGTTAGAGATCAAAACTGCCCGGGAACCAGGATGTGGAGTGAATAAACTGACAATGTCGCCAACAAGCACCATACATATATACTATTTATTATGATATCTAAGAAGTTTTCAATAATGCTAATTAGTAACATTATAATGAGTGAGCTGTTATATGTCTTTCGAAATACCTCTATTCACTATTGCTGGTCTTGAGCCCAAACTAAGAGGATTGTGGCTGTCATTAGAAATACAAGTGATACCATTTATTTAAATCCAGGCTTATAAGTTCATAACTTCACTTAAGTTCATATTATATGCTGCTGCATTTTCTTCTCTCAGTCTACCATTAACAACAACAACAAAAGAAAAATGGTGTTTACTCAGAATTTGTTCCTATATTTATCAAAAAATTTGTTTTGGAACACATATTTTGTTGGAAAAGCTGAAAGAATAAAATTGGGGGAAAATCATGATGGTATAATAATACAATTGTTTACTTATAATAAAAGAATACTAGATTTAGTGTACAACATCCTTGCAATAATTAAATGGCATTGTGAATATGCAGAACCCCAATTCTTTAATGTACATGTACTGTTTAAGGTACAAAACTGTTTTGCATACTTCATAACTTATTTCTATAACAGTGCAAATAATAGGAGACAGAAGACATTTAGAAAGAATTAATTTGTCAAAATAAGTTAAATATCAAGATTAGTTTAATGGACGTTGGAAAATTTATTATTAAAGTAAAACTGCCTATTTTTGAGACAAAAATCCTAATAGTAATACACGTAATTTTATTTAAATTAGCAGTAATGTAGAGGATGCTGATTTATTTATGAAATATACCACAAACGTGTGTTTCATGTTCATTACTCCAAAGTAAAATACCCAAGAACCACCTCAGAAAATCAGTAATGACATATTCACGTAAAACACAAAACACAATTCTAAAAAAGTGTTGGAGATGCAGTTATCAGCTGTGAGTCACATAGCTAACACATGTTGAGTAGCAGACTGGATGCTTGGTATGGTACGAATTGTATTTGCCTTGTCAGAATAGTTGGTAAAGATTTTAAGAGGACTTCCTGGTTGGAAAAAAGTGAATTGGAGAAATGTATTATTTTTTTCATCGTATGTGTCCTTGTTTCACTTCATTAATAATAATGATATGACTTTTGACAAATCTTTTTGTCCGAGTGACTCAATGCTGATAAGTGTAAAACAATGTCGAGCCTGCGATAGATGTGTCCTCTGTAGAAATGGGTGTTTATTAAACTAGGTCAAAATTAGGTAGTGTAAAAATAGGAAGTGGAACAATATACAATATGGAAAACGCTCGCTGTGGAAGACATTGGGCGGACATACAGACACATCAAGATGTACTTAATAAGATTCATACACATATTATATACTGTTGTATGCTTCAGATTTATGCTATTAACATTGAAGTTTGTGGTACCGGGGCAAACGGCAATGGAAGATGCACGTATCAAGGTTATGAAGATGGTTAAATTCACAAGCGATACAGAGTCAAATATACCAAAACTTTCATATTGCATTTTCTTACATTTCTACTATCACAGATCGATTTAGACTGATGCGAAACCTATCAATTTGTATCAAATTTGTCAAAATCGGGGTTTATTTACTATTGTTATGAGTTATTCACCTGTATGGAAAACGATCGTATAGGAAGACATTAGGCGAAATGACAGACAAAGGAAGACATACTTAATAAGATACATACACATACTATTTACAGTTGTACGTCTTTAATTATATGCTTTAAATATATAGCAATAGCATCGAAATATGTAGTACGATCGCAAAACGGCAATGGTAGATTCACGTAGCAAGGATATGAAGATCGGTAAAGTCGTACCCGATATTCAGTAAAAAGAACAAAACCTTCTATTTTGCATTTTCACACATGTCTATTGGTACAGATCGATTTAGTATGATTAGAAACATATCAATTAAAATCAAATTTGTCATCTGATATCAAATGTGTCAAAACCGTTGCTTTTGCGATTGTTATGACTTATTCGCCCATGTGAAAAACTTTCGTATAGGTCGGATCTAGGCGCACGGACAGACAAATAAAGACGTGCTTATTAAGATATATACACACATTTTATAATATTGTATAGTTTTAATTCTATACTTCAGATCTCTAATATTAGCATCGAAGCATGTGCTATAATCACAAAACGGGAAGGGTGTATTAAAGTAGCAAGGATATGAAGATCGGTAAAGTCGCACCCGATATTCCGTAAAAAGTGGAACTTTTTTATTTTGTATTTTCTATTGGCACAAATCGATTTAGGCAGATGAGAACCTATATATTAATATGAAATTTGTCAAAAGCTGTGTTTGTTTACTATTGGTATAAATTATTCACCTATATGGAAACCGTTCGGATAGGAAGGCATCGGGTACACAAACAGACATATGAAACCGTACTTAATAAGATACATACACATATTATTTAATGTTGTACAGCTTAAATTATATGCTTCAAATCTATAGTATTAGCATCCAAGTATGTGCTACTATCGCAAAACGGGAAGGGTAGATGCACATATCAAGGATATGAAGATCGGTAAAGTCGCAAGCAATAATGAGTCATAAATACCAACTTTTTTATTATTAATTTTCTCGACTTTTTTGGCACAGATCGATTTAAACTGATGAGAAACCTATACATTGATATTATATATGTCGAAATATATGGTTGTTTAAGATTGGTACAACTAATTTACCTATATGGAAAGTCTTTGTGTTGGAAGGTATTTGGCGCACGGAAAGACAAATAAAGACGTACTTAATAATATAGGTAAACATGTTATATGCTGTTGTTTAGCTTTAATTTTATGCTTGAAATCAGTAGTATTAGCATCGAAGTATGTTGTAACCCCCCTCCCCTTACTACGCTACTGCAAGCAGACTTTGTCAAATGCTAAGAGACACTAATTGCTCGAAAATTATAATTTAAAAAATATTTATGTATTTATGGACTCGTATATTATAACCTTATAATGCGCCTTCATTTTCCATCAGGTAGGTCTCCAGGTCGAGTTGTCATGAAAAACAGGAACCAGTATCGTACATTCTTTACTAAGCGACTTCTCCGATGGTGCAATGTGTCTATAGAGCGTCCGCCTCGGATGCGAGTGGTCGCGTATTCAAACCCCGGCCGAATCATACTAAAGACATAAAAATGGTACTAGCAGCTGCCTCTTTCGGTGCCGATCATTAAGAGGTTAGTGTTCGGATTAGTCGGCCTGGTGTCAGGATAGTGTGACTGGGTGGGACAAGTTTGTCTTATGTCCGCTAAAATGCAAAAGCCTACTGAACCAAGTCGAACAGGTTACGTATTATACAACTTATTTTCGAGGTTTCAGCGACCCCCCCCCCACCTTAAATGCGTACATATATTATCAGTATACCTCCATACTCAAGCCTATGTATTTGGGTTACCCCCCTCACCCCTCTATGCGTACATACTAAATGGGCGGCCCCTAACCATTCATGAGATGGTATTGATTCAAATTTACGAGTGCGATTGTGATGTACGCATTGCCCTACACAAACACGGGATGGTATTATTCAACCGTACATGTCCACCAAACTATATATATTTATAGATATATGTATACAACCATGGTACAACAATTAGGTATCTAATTACATAATGACAGTGTAGTGGTTAGCAAATTTGATAAATATACTTTTTTATTCAGACACCATGCCAAAAGGAAAGAACTAACTTACAGTTTACGCTGAACTAAATTAAATTTACTATTTTTGTTTCCAGCATGGTCGGAATATGTTTACATGTTTCATATTAGGAAACAATTTGCATTATGGCTAAGTCTATCTAAGAAGGAAATAAGATGTTCTTACAAACTCTTATTTTGTTGGTGTATTGGTTACCTCTCAACATATGAACCATTCTTTGCCATCTCACGATTATAATCCGTATGTACTTATGTGTTGTCTCATTTGTAGTATTAATTTTTAAATGTATACTTTGCTTGTAAAATGATCCCACTTTATATAAATGTACAAACACCGCAATCGTGATGTGCTTACAGGAATACATTCTTCTGAGTTCTACTGAAGTCAATTATTCAGTATAATTTGTAAAACGATATGGACTGATTGATAAAAGTGACTGTTTTCTTTACTTTGGTTTGTCGCAATATATTTCTAACACAATACTAATATACACTGGTCACACATGACGCCCCAAAGAAGTAGTTGTAGTTAATTCTTTTTTACCTGTAGTAATGGGATTTTTACAATATATGGCAGTGGCAGATGTACGTCGATTATCAGACAATGGTCGGCTTTTGCATTATTCACTTATTTCCCTACTTCGAGTGCGGACTGATTGACCGTTAAGCAAAATCTCAATTAATCTCTGCGATTTATGTGCAACGTACGATATTGTCCCCAGTGTTTATTTAATTCCATCATCGTTTAACAAAACTTCTTTTCTTATCCTCTCTAAATCAACTTTTGTTGACCAAAGACAATGCATTTTATAAGCAAGGCAGAACGCAAAATCACATTGCCCATCCACTTGTACAATGAAAATATGTAAACAAAAATAGTTAATAAAATTCCAAGGTATGTATAATATTGTAATATATTTTGGAGTATGCGCATTTGTTTACCGCTCTCCATTTTAAGGATTCCTTATATACTTGCTTGAATATGGCAAGTCGGTGCTGGGATTATAGTCTTTAGACCAAAATAATTAGCCAATTACTAGGGGCAAACGTTACGGAGTGAAGTGTAAGTGAGTTTCAAGATGACATGGTTTACTTTTGGTGAATTCAGGTAAGAGCCGCATGAGTATCCCTGTCACTCAGTAGTCCCTATTCAAATCTATTTGCGTGAATTGATCGTGTGACTCCAGGTACAGTATTTATGACTGGAGACTGGTAAATTATACAATGAAATCAACAGAAAAGGACTGTTCCGCCGTCGGCAGGTGCCATTTATTGTTGCTTTGGTGGTAAATATGTTACAAAGTTACAGGCGAAATGAAGCTAAAACTCATGATTTAAAAGGCCTAAGGTGGCGTAGTAAAAACGGTTCCCTGTATTAGGTTGTTGAGTTGTATAGTTTCACGGCGTGAAATACTGGCGGTAAGTTACGGAAAGTTAACGAAGAGAAGCTTTGCAGTTGTGACCTTGACATACAATTGGGAAGTTGGGATTTGTGGTCATGTATTAATTAGAGTAACATTATTGATAGATTGGACGCGTTGGACTTTCCAGTTTGCAGAAGTAGTTGTACAGGATTCCTTTGAATCACGGGAAACTTATGACTCGTAGCGGGATTCGCGCAAGGGCTTGATATCGCTCGGTCAAGAAACCCCTTTGGTTGATACAATATTTCTTGCGTGAGGATAATGCAAATATGTATGCTGGCTTGCACTGTTTTCAGCTATGATATACGATGTTGAGATCTCAGTCGGTCAGGATATTCTTTAGCAACGGTATCTTTTATCTTAACACGTCTTTCAATACGGTACCATTTACCCCTTGTAATAAAGTATATCAGTTGGAGGTTGAGGATAACTAATCGATATTGAATTTCTCTAAGTACTGTTTGGTCAATGTTCGGATCTCATTATCTTGTTATTGCAAAAAATATGTATTGGTTATAATCAATTACACCTTTAGTTTTATGATTATTTAGACATTCTATATAAATCCAGCATGGTATCAGTTAATATTTCGACGATATTGTTATATGTGACCAGTACATTTGAACAGGTATGATTATAAACAGTAAAATTAGGCATTTAAACTGTAGGGAAAAAAATTATACTGAAAAATGTTTCATCAGCATAAAAAACTAAGAATTGTCAAATCCGAGACTAGCAATATTTTATAGTACCTATATTTGCTCTTTTCAGGCCAAGTTCTCACGTAATGGCTTGTTTTAGTTGATTGCTTGTTTTTGTGTGGGGTTTTTTTTGTGCTCCCACACAAAATGCGCATGCGCGGAATTTATTTTCCGTTGCCATGACGTATAAAAGTTACCGGCCATGCACCAACATTTTTCTTTTTACATCAGATTTGCATAACATGATTAAAAGTAGTTATACTTGAACAAAAAGAACCAAAAAAAAAAACTATCAAGTGTACAGAAAAAATAATTTAATTTCTCGAAATAAAAGTATACATCACTGTTACTTAGATACGATTTTCCACCTATAGAGGACGCCAGCAGGAAATGACGTACATTTATCCCCACAAGACGAAGTACTGGGGGGGGGGGGCACCAGACAGACCCCCTCCACTTTTCCAAAAAATTATAGTGTTTTATGTGTATTTATCGCCCCCCCCCCCATGTGTTGTATGTTTTATATTATGCAAAAGAATTTAGGTCAAAAAAATTTAATTCTCGTTTTTAACGGGGTATTTCTTTTAAAACCTAGTTTTATCTGTAGGGTTGTTTTTCCGAGTAGGTTTCCATCTTTCCATCACCTGACTTGAAATCCCTTCCCTATACTCTTGGTTGACCTTGGCTAGAGGTCGCCTATATCCCATGTGTGCTATATGTATATATGCTTTAGTTTGTGTATGCTATATTTTGCTTCCATGTTCGGATAGCCTTTATTTTTTTCCCAAATCTCCCCAGTAATCTTAGGACCTTATAATCGGATCAAGAAAAGATTTATTTTTATTTATTTAATATATTTTTGAATTTTGGCTAAGTAACGGTTTATTATAATTTAATTAAGAAAAAAAAACTTAATGTGTTCTGTGTACAAATATATTGTGTCATTATTCACATATTAGATTTGTAAATTGAAATCCGCTGTACTCGAGTTGGAGTCCATACACTTTTTTATTTGCTTGGATTTCTCCCACCTAGAGTTAGGCCGTCTCAAATTATTTATTGGATTTCTGCCAAAATCTCTAAAAATGGTTGTTCTCTCCCCCCCCCCACACACACACACATATACACACACACAGTGGGGATTTACTGTGCAGTGCGAGAGCTGAACATTTTGAGCAAATAGAATTAGAAGAGAGGCTTATTAGATCCTTTCTTTTCGTGTATGTATGTAAAGTTTCCTATATGGGGTGTTTTTCCCGACTCTTTCATAGCCCCATGACGTCATTATCTCGTACTTTTCCCATATAGTTTCTCTGTCCCGATAATTAGGATTTGTGATAGGTTGCGTAATATAATTAAAGTCTATTTAATTATTTAATTTTAATTGTAATGGATAATAAAAAGAAACTGAAGCTGTTTAGGAAAATTTATAAGAAATTAAAAGGGTGGCGGCTACAGCAGATTCCAATCCAGGGTGGGGGGTATGAGGGCAAGGGTTCACTTTGTGGTGGTCCCCTTTAAGGGGAGATTATCCATTGCCCCATCTCCCTCCCCTTCTTTTCACCCTTTGCAGCCCCGTCCCTCCCATTCACAAATCTTCCTAGAAGTTCTTTTTTCTAATTAATCTGAAAGGATTACAAAAAAATTGGCCTATTCATTTTTTTTTTATGTTTATGACTTGGTCACACGCCATCATGGTTTTAGTTATGTAATCTTTTATTTTTCCTATTAAAGTTTTGTTAAAGTTGCCGTCTTGATATAAAATTTGGTTTCTTCTGTATTTTTATTTCTTGGATATAATTAATTGTATCCTGTCTTGTTTCCTAAACTCGCACTGTGCCATCGCATGATATTTTATGAAGTTCGCACATTTGCACATGAGATATTTTACATGTATGCCATATGTCGTGTAGATATTTGAATATCAAGCTTTGTATTTTTGGAGAGCCGATGTTGATCCAGTACCTCCAAGGTCTGTCCCAATTAACCGAGATATTTCCTCCTCTACTTTATTTTTAATTTTAGAGGTTAAATTTTCCATTATCCAATTATATGTTTCCTAAGTTTCAATTCCCCAAAGTTCCTCATTTTCCCTATATTTACATAAAAGTTCCTTTATACTTCTAAAGGTCCTTGTTTTTTCTAGTCTTTTTACCAGTTTATTATTTTTGTAGATGTCACTTATGTTTTTCATGCTAAAACCAAACCAGTAAATGTATAAAGCTTCCTAAGGGGTTTTGGGTTGGATATTTACTTCTTTTACATTATAAATTAAATACTAGAGAGGAGGCCTAACTCGAATCGGGAGAAACACAAATAAATAAAGAAAGAAAGTGCGGACCCTGACTCGAATACAGCCTGCCTCATTTTGAAAATAGACTTTAATGTGAGAAACGCCACACCATAGTCACTCACATAAAACAATAGGTTTTATTTTAATTTCAAATGGTAGTATACCGTTCATCTCGCCGGAATTTTAAATTGCAAATTAATTCAAAAGCAATTAAATTTATACCAGGACAAACAAATAAATTTGAAAAGTCCATAGAAAAATATATATTAAGACAAAAGAGACAAATTTGACATAGTATTGCTGTTCCTACACACAGACTATATAGCATACACACACCATAGCATTGATACACATAGCATACACGGAACATAGAAAATTCTTGGCAAAGATCACTAAAAATCAAGGATATGAAATCTGAAAATGGGAATAAGACCCATGTTTCAGACTACTACCCTTTAGAAAACACTAGGACTAAATATAAACTAAAAGTTTGATCAAAATTCCTTTTTTTAACTTTAAACAAGCACACACATCTTGGGGTATACAAGAGTACATGAAAACACTTTATTTTTTGTGGGGGGAGGGCATCTGTCTGGCGCCCCCCCCCCCCCCCCCAATAAAATAATGATACTTTCTTAACTCATACTAGCGAAAAGATTATCATTTGCATTCACATTGTATGTTCTTTAAAATAATGATTTTTTTTTTTTTTTTTTTTTTTTGCGAGATATCGTCATATAGTTAACCTGGATACAATACAATCTTGGTCCGGTTGCACCTTGAAACTTATCATGCGTGAATGGCAGGCGCCTTCAAGCAATCTGGTGATATTTTCGTCTCTTTTGCGATATTTTTTTTATCTGACATTAGCGATACACACACAGTAAGGATGCATACGCATGCCGGCATCCGCTACATTTACGGAGTTCGTTGATATATTTTGTTCTGTAAATTTCGCATGATGAAAAAAGAAGGAATACATTATAACAATGCAAGGTTAGTTTCTTTTATTTTATTTTCAATCAAGTGCTTGTTTATTGTACCGTGCCGGGGCCGGGTGGGATGGGGGGCACAAATTCAACATAAAATTAGTTCCTTTCTTATCTGCATGGAATAATGGAGCAAATATGCTTGACGATATTGACTAGTAATAACAAGCTTTCAACTTACGCGCGCACACACGAAGACAACTTGAAAAATAGAAACAAACAATAAATTTAACTGGTAACTTCGCACTTGCTCAAGGCTTTGTAGTTACAATGGGGGGGGGGGTCTGTGCTATTATCTGGTTAGGCATGACTATTTCGCAGAAATACAAACAAATCTTTTGAGATGAGCATAAAATACAATTATTTCTTTTCCTCCATACATTTACGATGCTCTCAAAGGACCCACATATTTAGGTAAAAGTATGACCGTTACCAGGCGTTACCGAGTTGAAAATATGCCGAGTAAACTTACGAATTACGCCACGTATAATGTATAAACAACACTTGGCAACTTTTAATGATAAAAGATGGTGTTTTTATTTATTTACTTATTTATTTAGTTATCAGAACTCTTTCAGAATAACAATGAAATTGCCGATTATACAGCTGGCCTCTAAGAAGATTTTCGTAGTTTCCAACTGCCATGCATAAAATAAGTTTATGCCAAAGTGATCGTGACCTACAAAATGTTGGCCATTGTCACAGGGCATAAAATTCATAAAACAATAAAGAACATTCCTTTTTGTTCTACCAAAGCAGCGGAACCATAATGAGTTGATAAAACACAAGGATATTTGTTGTTGTTTTGCAAACCATTGCTTATAAAATCAGCTTCAGAAACTATTATTATTGTCCGCCCTAGAGGAAAGATTTTACAAGGTGGAAATCACTGACTGTCAGTAAATTCTGGAATGACAACCAGTATGACAACTATAACTAGTTTGTGCATCAGTAAATAATCTTGAGTAGCCACTGCACCTGAAATGCGTGCAGTCCATTCATCGAATACCTCCTATTCATTCATTGTATAATACACATTTTACTTACTAAGAATACCCTATCACAGTATAAATGTTTAGTCATAAATCGGGAAAGTTTACAACTGGATATGCATATTTATTTCTATTTTAACCGTACTGTCATAAAGGAATTCGGTGGAGGCTAGTGTGTATATGTCATGATGAAAGCTTATGTCATTAATAGTTTTCTTTCTTTGCTCTTTACAAAAAATCAAAATAATAAGACTTTCGTTCATCTTTTGTTAGATTTCATATTTTCTTGGGAATTTTTTAAAAAATGTATCTGGAAAGTAAACATAAAAAATACGATAATTTAAAAAATGAAATTTGGGTCTCCTACTAAAGAATTTATATATTCTTAGTTACTACTCAGTAATTTTTAATTATTCATAAATGATTGTAAGATAAATTAGTTTTACAATGTAAAAGTGCGAGTTTGCTCCATTTGCAGAAGAGTTTACTTGCTATTCTCTTTGTATAATTCTCCCAGCTTTAAACTACAGATACAGAACATTACATAAGACAGCGAATTTCAGTCTTAACCTAAAGCTCGAGGCTGGAGAAGAGGTCACTAAATTACCGTTTCCATAGTTACACACTGGTCAGATAGAGCAGTCTCCCGCAGGTATCATTCCCTATAGATGAATTAGAGACCAAGTAAACTGCCTTCATTTCATGAGCTATACTAGTGTAGTATAGACGAAATAAGTTTTAAATTGCAAAAGTTGTCTCTTTTGTAACCAAAGTGCAAATCAATAAAGGAATATAATGACATGTAAAATTACATGAACAACAATGAAGGATCTTTTTATGAGTCGCAAAAGATTGAAACTATTTAACGAATTTCATAAATTTCATTTTAAATAATCTTAAATGTAAGTTTATGTTATGTGTATCACATGACAGAAATGATATTCAATAAAAAGCATAAAATAGGTTACATAATTGACTTTAAGTTACATTCGTCATTACACCTTCAATTCATATGTCGTCATGCCGGCATTTGCTGAGATATTGGGTGTTATTAAACGTATCATATAGTTACGTATGATACTGGAAAATATCATATGGGTATATTAATCTTAAGAGGGTGGTCTAAGGTTGATATTGCCCGGGGTGGAAGTGGGAGACAAGCGCCCCAATCCTCCAAAATGCCCCATACGGCCTGCGTCTCTTACTGCCTCTGTCAACTAAAATCCAGCTCCTGGCCTTCGCGAGTGGCTTAGATTTGAAGCCCGGCAGACCATGTTTTCTACTAACAGGAGAAGGGGTGAAGGCGGCCCACTGGCGCCTTAAAACCAGTTGCTTCGGGTAGATGGGACTCGTAAACCTTGGATGGTAGCTCATCTAGGAGAAGGAAAACTCCGATTCCAAACCTCTGCTGCCTTGTGGCTATACCCACTCATGGGAAAGGCTAAGGGAGTAAACCCCGACAGAAAATCCGGAGATGGAGTCCCTAAGGCGGTATGACATTGACTTCAACGTCATTCCGGCAACTCCTGCGACGCCGTTGGTGCCAAGCTGTATCGGCATTCGTCGTTCCCTTGGGCACACCAGCTGCGTGGAGAGGGGGGATCTGCTGCATGGGCAACAGCTGATTCTCAATACCACCCTACCCAGGCTTCATAGCTCCACTGGAGAGGACACTCCAGCGTCGTCGTACGGCGTCGGCACAACACGAGAAGTAGCAGTTTACCGGTTCTAAGTCAAAGCTCGATTGGCGTAGAGCTTGGCGCCAGGGGTTACTTCTGACGGTGGGAGAGATCATCAGGTCTCACTGGACAGCTACCGCCCGCCTCAAGCTGGGCAGCCCCCAGTCAGTAAGGTGCTGCCCGCCATGGCCTGCCTGCTTCACTGGGTGCGTGGAGCTTAGAGAAGCATCTCGACAAGTGGGCCACAAAACTCTGCACCAGGAAAGACTCAAAGAAGAAATAAAAAGACTCCAACTCTTCGTTTTGCAACCTGGAACATCAGGACCATGTGTCCTGGATTGACCACTGAGCTACAGCAGATCGACGATGCACGGAAGACTGCAGTCATTGACAGAGAACTCTCCCGACTGAACATCGACATTGCCTGCCTCCAGGAGACCCGACTGGCTGACAGCGGCACCATCAGGGAAGCCAATTACACATTCTTTTGGCAGGGGAAGCCCTTGGATGAACCTAGGCATCATGGTGTAGGCTTTGCCGTCAAGAACACGCTAATCGCCTTCATTGAACCTCCATCATCAGGTACTGAGAGAATCCTTGCCCTCCGGCTGTCAACATCCTTAGGCCCGGTCAACATCTTCAGTGTGTACGCTCCAACCCTCTACTCCACCTACGAGGAGAAAGACAAGTTTTATGAGGCTCTGGATCAGGCAATATCTAGTATCCCCAACAATGAAAGCCTTTACTTACTAGGAGACTTCAATGCTAGAGTGGGAGCTGACCATGAGGCCTGGTCCACCTGTCTCGGCTTTTACGGAAGGGGAAAGATCAACGAGAATGGTCAGCGACTGCTGGAGATGTGCTGCTCCCACAGCCTATGTGTGACAAACACTTTCTTCAAATGCAAGGAGATCCACCAGGTGTCGTGGAGACACCCACGTTCACGCCACTGGCACCAGCTAGACCTCGTCATCACCAGGCGTGCAGAACTGACCAGTGTCCTCCTTACCCGCAGCTACCACAGTGCCGATTGTGACACGGACCATTCCCTCGTGGCCAGCAAGGTGCGAATATTACCCAAGAAGCTGCACCACGCCAAGAAGAAGGGTCACCCACGTATCAACACCTGCTGTGCAAGCAACCCAGAGAAAACACAGCAGTTCATCAGCAAACTGAAGGAAGCCCTCACCAAAGTGACACCTGATGACACCATTGATTCCAAGTGGTCCCATATCCGTGACTCTGTGTACAATTCAGCCATCACAGCTTACGGGAAGAGGGAGCGAAAGAATGTCGACTGGTATGAGGCAAACTGGGAGGAGATGGAGCCCGTGACTGAGGCAAAGAGGAAAGCCCTCCTGGCATACAAGGCTGCACCTAGCCCCAGAACACTACAAGCCCTCAGGATTGCAAGGAATAATGCCCAGAAGACCGCCCACCGCTCTGCCAACACCTACTGGCTGAACCTTTGCAACAGTATACAGACAGCTGCTGACACCGGGGATACAAGAGGAATGTATGAGGGTATCAAACAAGCGACAGGCCCCCCCAGCTACAAGACCGCCCCCCTCAAGTCCAAGACGGGCGAAGTCATCACAGACCAGGGGAAACAACTGCAGCGATGGGTTGAGCACTATCTCGAGCTATATGCAACCCAAAACAATGTCACTGGAACTGCCCTGGACGCCATTCCAGACCTGCCTGTCATGGAGGAGCTAGACACACAGCCCACCCTGGAAGAGCTCGGAAAAGCCATCGATTGCCTTGCCTGTGGGAAGGCTCCCGGAAGCGACGGCATTCCGCCTGAAGTCCTCAAGAGCGGAAAACCAGCACTGCTCCAGCCCCTACACACACTCCTCTGCCTTTGCTGGGAACAGGGATACATCCCACAGGACATGCGTGATGCCAACATCGTCACTTTGTACAAAAACAAAGGAGACCGTAGTGACTGCAACAACTATCGGGGCATCTCCCTCCTCAGCATCGTCGGAAAGGCCTTCGCCCGTGTTGCCTTGGCACGCTTGCAGATCCTAGCCTCCCGCATCTACCCAGAATCCCAGTGTGGATTTCGAGCCGGCAGGTCAACTGTAGACATGATCTTCTCACTACGTCAGCTGCAGGAGAAGTGTCGCGAGCAGCGGATGCCCCTCTACGTTGCCTTCATAGACCTGACGAAGGCGTTTGACATGGTTAGTCGGAGTGGACTCTTCAGACTTCTGCAGAAGATCGGCTGCCCCCCACGTCTGCTTGCTGTCATTATGTCGTTCCACGAGAACATGCACAGCACAGTGTGCTTCAATGGCACAACATCTGAAGCATTCCCAGTTGTTAGCGGAGTCAAACAAGGCTGTGTCCTTGCACCGACGCTCTTTGCCATCTTCTTCTCCATGCTTCTTCAGTACGCATTCAAGGACTGCTACGAGGGGGTGTACATCCATACCAGGGCTGACGGCAAGCTGTTCAACATCGCCCGTCTCCGTGCTAAGACTAAAGTCACAGACGTACTCATCCGTGAATTGCTCTTTGCCGACGATGCAGCCTTGACATCACACACGGAAGATGGACTTCAGCAGCTGCTATGCTGCCTCTCCCATGCATGTAAGGAATTTGGACTGACCATCAGTTTGAAGAAAACAATTGTCATGGCACAGGACACAGACTCCCCTCCCTCTGTCTCCATCGATGGGTACAATTTGGAAGTTGTCGAGAACTTCACATACCTCGGGTCTAACATCTCCAGCTCACTCTCCATTGATTCTGAGGTGGGCGGCAGGATTGCCAAGGCAGCAGCAGTGATGGCCAGACTTAACCAGAGGGTCTGGAACAACCCCAACCTCACAGAGAAGACCAAACTGCGTGTCTACCAAGCGTGCGTGCTCAGCTCACTTCTCTACAGCAGCGAAACATGGACCACCTATGCAAGATACGAGAGGAAACTCAACAGCTTCCACCTGAGATGTCTGCGGCGCATTCTGCACATCCAGTGGCAGGACAAAGTACCCAACACAGAGGTTCTAGAACGCGCCAACATGAACAGCATGTTCTCCATACTCAGCGAGAGGCGCCTTCGCTGGCTCGGCCATGTCAAGAGAATGGACCCAGGTCGCATTCCCAAGGACCTGTTATATGGGGAGTTAGCAGAAGGTGCACGACCAACTGGACGACCACATCTGCGCTACAAAGATGTTTGCAAGAAGGATATGAAGACAGCAAACATCAATGTCAACGACTGGGAGAGCTGTGCAAACAACCGTTCCAGCTGGCGTCTAGCTGTCAGGCAGGGAGTTCAAAACGCAGAGGAAAAGAGAAGAATAAAGCAAGCTGAAAAGAGAGCTAAAAAGAAGGATAAGCAAAAGCGTACTTTGGAGCTATGCCATCGTCTCTCGTAGACGGACGGATGCCAAGAGAATCTTAAGAGGAGCAACACTGGCTCAGTGGTTAGCATCTCAGACCTGCGACCAAAAGGATGCAGGTTCAACCCCTGCCATCGGATCAAATCCTCGACCTTACTGGAAAATAATGAGATAACAAGTACATTCTACAAAGACATGGAACCTATTACCTCCACTGAAACGTACGAAATGATCATCTAAATTTGCAACAAGTGATCAGGAGAAGTGCGACCTGTTGAACTCGCAAGTTTGTTATGTTACACGTTTAAAAAATTATGATAAACAGTTACCACATTTTGAAGTTAGAAATGAAACTTTTATTTCTGCCATCATTATATATAAACAAGAAATTATAGATGTAGTAACTAGTCTTGACCTAAACAAAACCGCTGGAACCAATCCAATAAGTAATAAACTTGTACAAGTATAGTTGAAGAAATGTATGTTCCATTGCAAATACTTTTAAATAAATCACTCCCACCCAGCGCGTTCCTAACACAGTGCAAGCTAGCGTATGACATACCGATGTATAAGAAAGGAGATAAAACACTACCGTCTAAATGCAGACTAATTGTTGACTTCGGCTAAATTATATACACTATTAATAAGTCCAACCTTAGAATATACTTCTGGAGTCTGGGATAATTGCTCTATTGAAGATTCGGAAAGATCAGAATAAAGGGGGGAAAATCAGATGGAAGATGCACGGATCGTTCCAGATCTATACCCATTAATTCTTCTAGATAGTCTCTTTATGCGGAAACTGTTTGGTTTGCACAACGAAGGAAAAGGAAGAGATCATGCATTATGTATTCGATTATAAATACTCACGTACCTAACTATTTAAGCGAACTTCTTCCACAAAGGAGATATGAGGCATCTAATTATCGTCTACGTTACTCTCAAAGTATCGCACCAATCTCAACCAAACTTTATATTTTCACACGACCTTTTACCATATACGATTCGTCTTTAGAACTCTCTCCCTGATGATATCCGAAATCCTCCAAATCTTTCTATTTTTAAGAAACGTTTCTCTAATTTAACTAACGTGTCATCACACAAGCAGAAAGACATCTTATTGTAGGTGGGTAGTCACGTCACTTTTCAATGATAAATCTAGACTTAACCAAGAAGTGTGTTGAAAGGTAGAGCGAAAGAGCTGGGATCTTTGGCATTAGGTAAGGGGTAATAGACAAAGTGTTCAACTTCTTCATTATCATAAGCACATGCACACGTGAAAGAGTTAAACTAAATTCACCATGTAAAGGTCGGATTTCAGGAGACTACCTGCTTGTCTAAGTTTAGTATGTAGGATATTAAGATGACATTTGTCAGTAGCGTAATTTTAGCGTGATGACCCGTTAGTTGAATTAGAAAAACGTTTCTTAAAAACAGAAAGATTTCTAGGATGAGAAACCTATAAATTGATATCAAATGTGTTACCATCGGTGGTTCTTTACAATTGGCATGACTTATTTGATTATATACAAACCATCAAAAAACGGCAAGGGTAGAAGCGGGTAGCAAAGATATGAAGATTGGTAAGTCGCAAGCAATACCGAGACAAAAAAGGCAACTTTCAAGGTAGCATTTTCACACATTTATATTGACACGGGTCGTTTTAGACTAATGAGAAACCAATAAATGGATATCAAATATGTCCAAATCTTTGTAGCTTTTTTTACGATTAACATGACATATTTAGCCTTATAGAAAACAATCATGGATATAGGCGCACGGACAGAGAAATGAAGATGTACTTAATAAGATACATACACATAATTTTTACTGTTTTATTGCTTAAGTATATGCTTCATATCACTAGTATCAACATCGAGGTATGTGATACCATCGCAAAACAGCAATACTAGAGGCACGTAACAAGGACATGAAGACTGGTAATGGTAAAGTCGCAAAGGATACTGGGTAAAATATATAAACTTTTCTAGGTTGCATTTTCACACATTTCTGTAGGCATAGATCAATTTAGACTGATGAGAAACCTATCAAATGATACCAGATTTGTCAAAATCTGTGTGGCAAACGGCAATGGTTGATGCACGTATCAAGATATGAAGATGGTTCAATTCGCAACCGATACCGAGCCAAAAATATAAACTTTTTTATTTTGCATTTTCGCACATTTATGTTGGCACAAATCGAAATAGACTGATGAGAAAATATCAACTGATATCAGATTTGTCTAAATCGAGGTTTATTTACTATCATTATGACTTATTCACCTATATGGAAAACGATCGTATAGGAAGAGAGGGCGAAAGGACAGACAAATGAAGACGTACTTAATAAGATACATACACATATTATTTACTGTTGTACAGTTGTAATTACATGCTTCAAATATATAGTATTAGCAACGAAATATGTGGCACGATCGCAAAACGGCAATGGTAGATTCACGTACCAAGGATATGAAGATCGGTAATGTCGCATCTAATATTCAGTAAAAAGAACAAAACAATTGATTTTGCATTTTCACACATGTCTATTGGCAGATCGACTTAGTCTCATGAGAAACCTATCAATTGGTATCAAACTTGTCAACATCGCTGGTTGTTTGTGATTGCTATGACTTATTAGCCAAATGGAAAACGTTCGGATAGGAAGGCACTATGCGAAGGAGAGACAAATGAGACAAATGAAGACGTACTTAATAAAATACATACACACATATTATTTACTGTTGTACAGCTTTCATTATATGCTTCAAATATATAGTATTATCATCCAAGCATGTGCTACCATCGCAAAACGGGAAGGGTGGAAGCACGTAGCAAGGACAAGAAGATAGGCAAAGTCGATATCGATAACGAATAAAAAGATACCATTTTTTTAGTTTGCAATTTTACACATTTCAATTGGCAAATATCGATTTAGACTGATGGACAAAATATTAATTGATATTAAATTTGTCAACATCCGTGGTTGTTTACGATCGGCAGGACTTATTCGCCTATATGGACAATGTTCGTATCGTTCGGATCTTGGCGCATGGACAGACACATGAAGACGTACTTAATAAGATACACATAATATTTACTGTTGTATTGCTTTAATTCTATGCTTCAAATCATTAGTATAAACATCGAAGTATGCGATACCTTCGCAAAAGATCAAGGATAGAGGTACGTATCAAGGATATGAAGATTGATAACGTCGCAAAGGATACGGGGTAAAATATACCTACATTTCTAGGTTGCATTTTCACACATTTCTATAAGCATAGATCAATTTAGACTGATGAGAAGCCTATCAATTAGTATCAAATTTGTCAAAATCTTTGTTTGCTTACGATTGGTATGACTTATTCGCCTCTCAGGTAAACGTTCGTGTTGTAAAATTCTAGGCGCACGAAACAGACAAATGCTTATCATCGAATTAATAATAATAATAATAATAATAATAATAATAATAATAATAATAACAATAATAATAATAATAAACAACTATCTTTAACGAGGATAACACATTTGGTCATGGCCTTGTGGTCCTCAGTTTTTGTAATAAAATAATAAAAATAGAAGTTCATGCACATAACCATGTATCGTCGCACACTCATTCGTACATATTTGACATGAATGACTATGTTTGACGATACTGGGAAACACAAATATATATCAATTATGGATATAATTTAAAAGGTTTCTATTCAGAGCTTTTAATATATCATTCCAGCTGGTCTAGAAGGAATTTCTTTAATGATATTTTAAAAGAAGCAAGGGAAGTTGAATTACGTATCCTCATTGGTAAGGAATTCCATACAGTAGGTGCTGATACAAAAAATGAGCTTTTGTAATGATTGGTTTTCGACCAAGGAATCTGGAGATCATTGTTTGTCGTCGATCGGAGATTACGCTCAGTATTTGATGATCTTAGTTCAATTATGTTAGAGATATAATCTGGAGAAAGACCGTTTGAAGACTTGTATGTCATTATTCCTTTAAAATAAATAATACGTTTTTGTATAGGTAGCCATTTCAGACGTGAAAACAAAACATTTGAGGGAGTCATAACAGGAAGTTTCAGTATTATTCGGGCTGTCCTTTTCTGGAGTCTATCAATTCTGGACAGATAATAATTTAATGTGTTTCCCCATATGGTACAGCCGTAATCTATCAGTGGTTGTATATAACCCGAGAAATAAGTTTCAAGTGATTGTGGAGGTAGACATTTTGAAAGCAATTTTAATAGAGTTATTCTTTTGACTACCATTGCACATAAGTGATCGATATGCGCATTCCAGCTGAAGTGTTGATCAATGTAGATACCAAGAAGTTTTTGATTTTTGACAATAGATACGTCTAAGCCATTTTGAGTTAGAAGTAAATCCATATTAGTAGATAGACGCTGCCTTGTTCCAATTGTCATACATTTCGTTTTAGGGATGTTAATATGCATTTTGTTTTGACGACACCAAACTGATATACTGCTGAGGTCGGTTTGAAGTTTAATGGAATCTAGAGATTTATCAGATAAATGCAATGTCGAATCGTCAGCGAAAAGATATGTGTTAGCGTGCGCTGGATACAAGGCTAAGTCATTGATAAATAGTAGAAAAAGAAGAGGCCCTAATATAGATCCTTGAGGAACACCACTTAAGATATGACTTGGTTCGGATATATGTTTACCCCTGCAAACAACCTGGTGTCTGTTTGTGAGATACGACGTGAACCAGGCAACTAAGTTTGGAGAAAACTTGTAGGCTGAAAGTTTTTTAATGAGCACCGAATGGTCAACCAAATCGAATACTTTTTTAAAATAATGAAGATTGCACCAGTAAGCTCACCTGATTCTACTGCTAGTAGCCATTGGTCTATAAGTTTTGTCATTGCAGTCTGACATGATTGATTCTTTCGAAAACTTGATTGTGATATATGGAGGAGTTGGTCCTTGTAAAGATATCTGAAAATATGCTTGCTGACATGTTTTTCCATAATTTTTAAAAGTACGGACAGAACAGATATGGGTCGATAGTTGGATGGGTCATTCTTTTCATTTCCTTTATAAATTGCGAATACTTTTGCTAACTTCAATGACTCCGGGAATTTATTGGAAGTGATACTACAGTTAATTATTTTTTCAACGACTCTGAGATTGACAAAGCCGACATTTTCAGAGTTTTGGGGTGAATTCCATCTAGACCAGCTGATTTGTTTGTGTCAAGTTTATTTATAATATCAAAAGTGTCATTTATTGTTATTAAGGGAATGTTGAAACTAACATGATCGGGTACCCTTTCATTCACGAATTTAGTTCGTTTGTCTAAATTAGGCTCTGTATTCTTAGACCTGTCAAGCATTTGGGAGATATTAGTAAAAATTATATGGTACCATCGCAATGCGGCAAAGGTAGAGGCACGTAGGTAGGATATGATAATCGGTAATGTCGCAAGTGACACCGAGTAAAAAATATCAACCTTTATAGTTTGCATTTTCACACATTTATATTGGCACAGATCGATTGGGACTGAAGAGAAACATATCAATTGATATAAAATTTGTCAACATCGGTGGTTGTTTACGATTGGTATGACTTTTGCCTATATGGAAAACGCTCGTTGAGGAAGGCATTGGGTGCAGGGACAGACACATGAAGACGTACTTAATAAGATGGATACACATAGTGCATACTGTTGTATAGTTTTCCTTATATGCTTCAGATTTATAGTATTAGCGTTGAAGTATGTGGTACCGTGGCAAACAGCAATGGTAGAGCAAGTATCAAGGATATAGATCGGCAAGGTCTAAATCGAAAGCGAGTCAAAAATTCCAACTTTTTTATTTTGCCTTTTTCACACATTTTTATTGGCACAGATCGATTTAGACTGATGCGAAACCTATCAATTGATATTAAATTTGTCAACATCGGATTTTTGAAACTATTATTATGACTTATTTGATTATATGGAAAACATTCGTTGAGGAAGACATTGGGCGGACATACAGACACATAAAGATGCACTTTATAAGATGCATGCACATATTATATATTGTTGTATAGCTTTCCCTATATGTTTGAGATCTATAATATTAAAATTGAAATATGTGGTACCGTGGCAAACTGCAATGGTAGAGTCACGTATCAAGGATATGAAGATCGTTAAAGTCGCAACCGATATCGAGCCAAAAATACAAACTATTTTATTTTCATTTTCACACATTTCTGTTGGCACAGATCGATTTAGACTGACGAGAAGCCTATCAATTGATATCAAATTTTGCTAAATCAGTGTTTATTACTATTGTAATGACTTATTCACCTGTTTGTTAAACGATCGTATAGAAGACATTAGGAGAAAAGACAGACAAATGAAGACGTACTTAATAAGATACACACACATATTATTTACTGTTGTACAGCTTTAATTATATTCTTCAAATTTATAGTATTAGCATCGAAATATGTGGTACAATCGCAAAACGGCAATGGTAGTTTCACGTACCAAGGATATGAAGATCGGTAATGTCGCACCCGATATTCAGTAAAAAGAACAATCTTTTTTATTTTGCATTTTCACACATGTTTATTGGCAGAGATCGACTTAGAATCATGAGATACGTATCAATTGATATCAAACTTGTCAACATCGCTGGTTGTTTGCGATTGGTATGACTTATTCGCCTATATGGAAAATATTCGGTTAGGAAGGCACTAAACGCAAGGACGTACAAATGAAGACGTACTTCATAAAATGCATACACATTATTTACCGTTGAACAGCTTTTATTATATGTTTCAGATTTATAGAATTAGCATCGAAAAAATGTGATACGATCGCAAAACGGGAATGGCAGATGGACGTAGCAAGGATACGATGATCGGTAACGTTGCAAGCGATACTGAGTGAAAAATACCAACTTTTCTATTTTGCATTTTCACCCATTTATATTGGCACAGATCTATTTAGACTGATAAAAATTTATCAACTGATATCAAACGTGTCAAAATCGTTCTTTGTTTGCGATTGGTATGACTTATTCGCCCATATGGAAAACTTTCGTATAGATCAGATGTAGGTACACGGAAAGACAGATAAAGACGTGCTTAATAAGATACATACACATATTTTATAATTATGTACAGCTTTAATTATATGCTTCAGATCTATAGTATTAGCATGGAAGTATGTGCTACCATCGCAGAACGGGAACGATATATGAACGTAGCAAGGATATGAAGATCAGTAAAGTCGAACCCAATATTCAGTAAAAAGTACACTTTTTTGTATTCTGCATGTTCACACATGTCTGTTGGCACAGATCGAGTTAGACAGACGAGAAACCTATATATTGATACGAAATTTGTCAAAATCGGTGTTTGTTTACTATTGGTATGACTTATTCGTGTATATCGAAACTGTTCGTAGAGGAAGGCATTGGGCGCACGAACATACATATGAAGACGTACTTAATAAGAAGATACATAAACATATTATTTACTGTTGTACAGCTTTAATTATATGCTTCAAATCTATAGTATTAGCATCCAAGTATGTGCTACCATCCCTAAACGGGAAGGATGGAAGCATCAAGGATACGAAGATCGGTAAAGTCGCAAGCGACAAGGAGTCACAAATAGCAACTTTTTTATTATTCATTTTCACACATTTTTTTTTAATTTATTTATTTATTTTTTTGTTGCATAGATCGATTTAAACTGATGAGAAACCTATAAATTGATATCATATATGTCGAAATCAGTGGTTGTTTACGATTGGTACAACTTATTTACCTATATGGAACATGTTCGTGTAGGAAGGCATTTTGGCGCACGGAAAGACAAATGAAGACGTATTTAATAAGATATATAAACATGTTATGCTGTTGTTTAGTTTTAATTTTATGCTTGAAATCAGTAGTGTCAGCATCGAAGTATGTTGTAAACTCCCCCTCTCCTTAGTATGCAACTGCAAGCAACTTTGTCAAATGCCATAAGGCACTAATTTTCTTGAAAATTATAATAATCAAAAAAATTCCGGATTCGTATATTATAACGTTATAACGCGCTTTCATTTTCCGTCAGGTAGGTCTCCAGGTCGAGTTGTTATGAACAACAGGAAACAGTATCGTACATTCTTTGCTAAGCGATCGCTCAGGTGGTGCAGTGTCTCTACAGAGCGTCCGCCTTGGATGCGAGAGGTCGCGGATTCAAACCCCTGCCGAATCATACTAAAAACATAAAAATGGTACTAGCAGCTGCCTCTTTTGGCGCCCATCATTAAGATATTGGTGTGAGTATAATGTGATTGGGTGGGACAAAATGCTGTATGTTTGTGGCATGATGCCACATTGCTAGACATCATTATAAACTGTCACAATGCAGACATGGTAGCGATATGATTGCATTTTTTTTTAAAGCTACGTTAAAAATTACACACACACACACACACACACTTTGCTTGGTTATTTGCTATTTGAAGAGATGGACTATTGTTCATATTTCAACCGCTTTTTATTAATGATCATCGATGTGACCAACATATACGATAATAATACCCCCGATGATGATGATGATGGTTGTTGTCCTGATTTCTGTATTACTACTGCTCCATGGGTATATTATATATCGAACTTGAAAACAGAAGCACTACCAGCAATAAAGCAGCTTTGAAAACAAATCGCACTTAATCGATATCAATATATATTGACATCAAAATGAACGTCAAATGCTCTGTGCAACTGTATCAAAATGAACTATTACATGCTGTTTTTTTTTTTTTGTTGTTGTTTTATTTTGGACAGTTTTAGACCGAAATAAGTAGTACTTCAAGGCTCTGTCTATGGTATAAATATGTTCATGTACACTTTTCCATTGTAACTTTAAGTGTATAGACTGCAAATACGATGAAGCACAAATCGAGGACGTCGAGTGGTAACATTGGAACAATGTTACTACTTCGGTCGAGAAGGATAACGACCTATATATGTATTCCTGCCCACTACCATGTAGGATGTATCAAACTGTATATTACTCAAGCGCTCTTTGTCGAGCGTGCTGGTGTGTGTGTACAAAAAAAATGGAATATAATAACTTTAACTGAAATATATACAATTAAATTCTATATAAAAGTGATGCGGCACCTGGGAGTAAAGCAAAAATGGAAGAAACAAATTTCCGGATCGCTACTATCAACAGCAATGGGATAGACAAAGCGAAAGCAGACAAAATAGCCAAAGAAACAAACTTTGATGTAATAATGATACAAGAAACACACTATGGAATTAAGCCAGAATTCAAAATTTTAGTAGAAGACAAACTTAACGCAATAAAGATATGCAACAATTTTGCAAATAATGATATTAGAGTTGGTTGCAACAATAATATTTTTAAAAAGCTGAGAAAGGTTTGGGGGGGGGGGATTTTTTAAGGGACGGTTGCTACATGTTAAAATGTTTAATTGGCATATTATAAATGTGTACATGCCAGCTAATAGAAATAAGAAACTAATTTTAAAGAAAACTTATATACCTACCTACAACAATATTCGATGGAAAATCTAATCACAGGGGGAGATTTCAACTGGGTAACTATAATATTAAACCAGTCTAGCAAGATTGATAAATTTTAAGGAAATTTTTATGATCCATTAATATATATTAATACTGCAATAACCAACCAAAAGCTATCAGACCATTTCGTGCTCACTATTGACCTAAAAATGAAAAAAAAAAATAGAAACATGTGGGCCAGGACTATGGAAACTAAATAATAAGATTTTAAATGACAAAGAATATGTCGAAATAATAATTAGAAAAAGAAACTGAAACCTTCAAAAATGAAGAAAATATTAATATAATAATTGATTGGGATGTTTTAAAAAACAAAATAAAAGGAATAAATATTCAGTACTCAAATAGAGGGCGGAAAAACCCCAGAAAAAAAGACAAACACGAACTCAAATTAGAACTAAGCAAAACAACAAACGACGATGGAGAAAGAAAAAAAAAAACGATTGACAGACAAAATTAAAATCGTTGAAGAAGACGAAAATCAGGGGAGAATAATAAGGGCGGGAAAATTTACAGAGATCTACAACAAGGCAAAAAAACGTATATAAGCGAGAAGAATTTAGAAAAGGGGATGATACAATTTTAAACAATATCAAAATAAACAATGTAACCCATACTGTAAAAGAAGATATCCTAAATAATATTTCCAAACATTATAAAGAACTATACACCACACACCACACAGAACATATACTTCAGCACAATAGACAGCTACTTATAAAATGTCGACTGTGAGATGACATCAGCAGTACATAGAGACCAATGTGATGATGTCATCTCAGATGAAGAAATCACAAAAAGTATATCAACACTCACAAAAGTCACCAGGGAAAGATGGACTCATCGTGGAATTCTACCAAACGTTCCACGGTGAACTGACGCCGATCTTAAACGCTTTGTATAATAATATAGTTTTAAGTAAAAATAAAATGACTAAATCTATGAGGGAGGGAGTTATCACAATTATATACAAAGGGAAAGGGAATAAAGACGAGATTAAAAACTGGAGGCCTATATCACCTTTAAACACGGACTATAAGATTTTAAGTAGGATTTTAACAAATACAATAAAGGGTAGGATAAACAAGATAATTAATGTAAATCAAACTTGTGGGGGAGGGATATACAAAACAATATTTTAAACATTAAAACTATAATTAACTACATAAATGAAACTGATATGATGAGTGCTATGGTACTCTTCGACCAGGAGAAAGCTTTCGACTGATTTGAACAAAACTATATAAAGAATGTTTTTAAAAAATTTGGTTTCGGACCCAATTTCCAAAATGGACCAAAATCCTACACACTGGGATAATTAAACGGGAAATGCTCGAAAGAATTTGAAATGCAACGATCAGTGATACAAGGATGTCCACTATCAATGCTAGAATACGTAATGGCAATAGAAATCCTACGTCACACGATAAGAAACAACCCAGATATACAAGCAGGGGCGTATTAACCATTAAGCAGACTAAGAACGTGTTTAGGACACCAGGACCAAAGGGGGCACCACAAAGTTGAGAAAAGGGTGAAAAGAAAGAAAGAAAAAAGAATGAAGATTTTTTAAAAAAAATTGATAAAACTAGTGCAAATTGATCATAATGTTCTGTTTCTTGATCATGGTACACCCTAGGGTTATCTTCCCAGGTGTACGTGGAAAAGAGGGGGGCACCAAGATTTGTCAGTGCTTAGGGCACCAGTGAGCCTTAATCCGCCCCTGATTATACAAGGCATACAAATACCAAACCTAAATAAAAAAAAAATGCTCTAACATGCATATGATTGCAACAACTTTATAAGAGAGGGGAAATGCTATAAGCGTCGGGTTCCAAAATAAACCACAACAAGCACGAAATCTTAAAAATAGTTAACTGGAGGGGCAACCACCCTAGATTATCGCCCCCCCCCCACACACACACACACTTACTGAGAGACACTGTAAAGGCTCTAGGGGTTTACTTTGGTAATAAAAAAAGAAGCTGTAGAAAATTATGAACATATTATCAATAAAATAAGAGAAAATGTGAAAATCTGGCCATGGCGCCATTATGTATCATGGAGCGGGCCCAAGTGGCCAAGACTTATTTATACTAAAATATTAACAACATAATTAGATCCATAGATATGGATAATACAATTTTAAACAAAACAGACAACGAAATAATAGATTATATATGGAATCATAAAATGCATTATGTAAAAAAACAGACATTATATAGGGCCAAAAGTAGAGGGGGCTTGGGGTTGCCGAGCTCCCTACTACTATAATTAACTAACATAATCAATAGATTAAAAAAAATTGCAATCAGACCAGGCTACAGCGTGAGAAGCACCGTACATCTACTGGTTCGGCGTCACCTTGAGAAACCGACCAGAGATATACAAAAATAACAAATTAATATAAAAAAAATCGAAGTGCCACGCAAACATATGAGAACTAATTTTAAAATATAGAGACAAAACAGATTTATGCAAAATTTAATAAGTAAAAGTCACGCTTGGATTAGGGAGGAGGTAACCAAAAATATAAAATGTAGAGTAGAGCAGGACAACTGAGGGGGTAAATTGGACAAAAATTTGGAAAAACTGGGGAAAATAAGATCTGTCAAAACACAAAGTATAATTTTTAAATACCTGCACAACACCTGGCTAACAGGCGAAGAAACAATCAACCATCGTATGCTGAGGATAATGCCGAAATGCCCTTTATGTAAAACAGCGAACTTCACCAAACTACATACGATTGCCCAATGTGATAAAACTAAACATAATAGGATAAAGTTAATAATGAAAATTTGCAAAAAATATAAGTATAACAAAAATAACATTTTATTCATAGATTTAGACAACGAAAACAAAATCGTTCTAAAATGTATAGACTATATAGTAACTACGATGATATCCTGTGGACAGGTGATACAGATTTTTAAATAAGATACGTGGTAAAAATAAGAATATTAACCACAATAAGAACTCAATACGTCTTACGACGAATAGATACTTACCGTCAGGTTGATATAACGCAATTGGTGTTGGAATTGGGGGAGAGAGGGGGAGACAGGAATAGGTATTACAGACCGAAGGGTCACATAGCGCAATTGCGAGCTGATGCCATACCCATACCCCTCCTCGCACCCCACAACAGCCATATTTCAAAGAAAGTTTCAAATTCTATTTCAAATATTTCAAAGAAACCCATATAACTTTTTTTTTTTAAAGAGAAAAGGGAAGAAAGGAAGAAAGAAAAAAATAAAAGAATTTTGTAATTTAATTTTTTTTCTTCTTTCTCTGAAAGAAAATTCTAAAGACATATATAGGAAGGGATACAGGGAAAATATAAGGGGGAAGTAAATGGCGATGACATCATGGGGCTAAGTCACAGGGCTCAGTGAAGTGGACAGGCCCATCAAGAGTCTTTGAAAACACCCAATGTAGAACATAAACAGATAAAATAGAGACACAAATACATACTGTATAACACTTAGTTTAAAACCCTACTAACTTCTCCCGCACTGCATGGATGACCACTATACAATAATGTGGTCTCATAAATACGTTTGGATCTTTCAATAAAGCATAATCAGATAAACTAAATGAAGAAGGCCTAACGCGACCCAGGAAAAACACATAGAGAATAAAGAAGCGTGAACCTTGGATCGAGCGTAACCTACCTATCAACATCTTTAAAAACTATTATGAGGAACGACACATATTATCACTCGAATAATAAAATAGGAAATTATTTTTTTTTAAACAAAATCTAAATAGTACACCATTCCATCGTCAAAATTAGAAAACCATAAAACAAATTAAAAGATACAATATAACATCATAAAGGAAGAAATACAACTGGGAAAGATATTTGATCTATACTTGCTGTCTCAAACATAAAGAAAATATAGCATACACACAATATAGCACCATTACATATAGCAAACACTGAGACCTAGGCGACATATAGCAAAGGTTACAAAATATTTCAAGGAAAGGAACTTCGAGCAAGGTGAGGGAAACCAGACTCGGATGAACAACCCTTTAGATAACACTATGGAAACATAAATACCCCATCAAAAATTCTAAAAACTAAATTTTTTATATAAAATTTTGTTTTAATAAAACGTAGAACACATCTGAGGGGGAAATACACAAACATAAAATACTTTTTATTTTTTTTGGAAATGGGGGTATCTGTCCGGTGCCCCCATCCCCACCCCCAAAAAGTGTGTGTGTGTGTGTGTGTGTGTGTGTGTGTGTGTTATTATACCCGTTACATTACTTGCAAAATTTATATGGTGCTGACATTTTCGGCAAGAGGGAGACCAACCGATATTCTGCATATAATTATTTTAATGTTTTTTCAGAGCGAGAGTATTGGGGCCTGATCTGTAATATACTGTTTAATACAAAATACATGATCGTGGGCAGGAATATACAAATTTTGGTCGATATACATGATCGTTGGTATCTTTTCAAACGAGGGCCATGAAATCCTACAGTATTTAAGGCAGGCGATTACGAATTATTTAAACCACGTTTTTCATCTGTCACAGATTTTATAATCATTTTGAAGTGGTTGTTTTATCTCGAGGAAAACGAGCGGTAAGTGTTATACAAAACAAAATCTTAATAGCAATTTGATCACTTTTGCGTCATTTGACAGTAAGAATAGTAATGAATAGAGGATAATTTCTTTTCCTACGTTAGCCCTAATACCTGGTATGTTTCTTAGTGTGGTGCACACACAAAAAAACAACCCCAAAACAACACTAACAACATTTTAGAAAACCCACAAAAACGAGTGCCGTACCGAAGCCACGGGCTAAAATGCTTTTTTATTATTTTTTTTTATTTATAGTATCAATCACAAATTGAAATATATACAGTATTAGCATTGGAAAAGAAAGTTTTCTTTTTGTTATAATTTTTTTTCTCACCCTAGCGAAACACTTTCTGCAAATGACCTTAATAAAGGAAAATAATAAATTAACCTAAACCACGTTGAATGTCGACCGTATCTTTTATTTACACGGCATCATGCGCGGAAGCAAATACCAACTGAACCGGGATTTCAGACAGCAGATGAATTGAGCTTGATTCATTGAACATCATTAGCAATTGTACAATCAAACAGATGCAACAATGAAAAGTGGAACTATGAAAAATCGGGAATGTTAGATTTGCGAAGGATTTATTCCGAATCATTGTCTGCTAATGGAGAATTCGTGTCAGTTGCTGTGTCAGCGATGCCCACACAGCGCGCCGTCCAAATGTGAAGTTGCGTTGTGCTGAAAGACGTAACACTGTGCCATAATTTATCTGATGGCATGTAAAGAAGCTGCTTAAATTATAGTATTTAAAAGTTTCTTCATTTTGTAAGAGCTCAAGAAATTAATTCTGGTTTGAAAGACAAGATGACGGTAAAACTCAGAAGACGTAGCTGTACAGTATCATTGGTGTTGGAGACATCATAATAAAGGTAACTGCGTTAACTTCGCTTTTTGTTTGGTAATTTGTTGGAGATTATATTTTGCTGATCTTATTTGAGCTTGGAGTAGCTTTTACATTCTGAACATTTTTATTTGCACTTATCTGCTTAATATGTATTGCTGGGATATCATATAGAATATGAAGTCAGTATAATGGTACTATATTTTACATATTTGAATGATAAAAGACTGGTAAAAGATATAATGATAAACTACAAAATGAATAATTTGCACATTATCCCAAATATGTTAATTAAAACAAACATTGAATGTAAATTCAGATATAATGAGCAGTTGTAAGAAGTAAGAAATAACATTTTATCCATTGAACCTGTTATGTGTTATCATCATCAGTTTTAAAATAAACACATGGAGACAAGTTTGCTTAAATTCTAAAATTAACACACACACACACACACACACACACATGGTATTTTAATCTAATACAGAAATGGTGACATTGATATATGCAGACCAATAGTTTTTTTCTTCTACAGATATAAATTAAAAAGCCTAATTCTGAGAGTTTCACCTACAACATTCATGATGGGAAAGAGCCACTAATTAAGAGCTGACATATGTGGAAGAAAAATACCATCCATGTTGAAAAGGGCTAGAGGTATTGTGAGAAAACATAATTTATCAATCTTATTTAACATTATTGTTGATATTTTATCTCAACTGGTCAAAAGGCTAAGTGGGTTTATGTAATGGTCCAGAGTGTGTTATTTATTTCACATCCCCTTCTGTCTTTCAACAGTAAGAAATTAGCTACTTTGGAGTCCATAGTTCTGATCAATTTGTTTATATAAAACTTGGTTTTGGGCTTAAATCAACATCTTGGATAAATCTAATAATGAGCAAAATCCAAGTATATACATGTGATCATGTATAAGATTAGTTGAGTTTTTTAACCAGCCTAAAAGCCATACTTCCACAATATAGGCTAAAATCATTAAGTTGTCCTAGATGTTTGATGAGTGTTAACCATTAATAATAATAAGGTGATCTTTCATCTGAGTATGTTACCACCGCATGCAATATTTATACATATAGTGCAGTTTTTACTAAACTTAGAATACATGCTTATATAAATGAGATCTAGATTGAAGAAGTGAACATGCATACAAATACATGAGGTTATAACCACTGCTGCTGATTCTAGTTTGATCATACATGGCCATTGGGCTTATGTAGTCAAGTTTCACAATGATGCTTATTATGAGTGTGATAAAGGTATGGTAATGAAGTGACCTTGCATCTGATTGGCAGAGTTTCTTATGACTTGCACAACAGTGTTTATGATCCAATTTAGATCTGACTTGTTTAATTATTTGCTTGTATGGCTGAGGCTGTAAGCAAAATCTATGCATATTATGTGGTGGTTCTACATCTCACTAGCCATTCTTGCTACTGCTCTTAAAACTATTTCTCATTAATTTTATCAGACTTGGTAAATAGATTTATCTCATCAAGATATAGCAAAAGAGCAATTTTGTAAAAAGAATATTCATTCATATTAAACTCAAATTCTGCATCTGATTGGTTGACCTTGCAAATACTATAAGGGCTCTATTTCTGATAAAAAGATTATTTTGATCTAATGTAGCAGAAATGCTTATATGATCAAAACATTGAACATATTTGATGACAAATAAGAAGTAGTTTTTCATGTAAATTTGATAAACATTGATAAATCGGTTCATATCATTAAAAGCTTGGAAGAGTTTGATTACATGCGAGACCATCACATATTAATCATTCTTTATTTAGAGAATTATTTTTGTCAGGATTTAGTAAAATATGTAAAATCAATATGGACTGGTTTTGTTATGTACAGCAACACTAGTTGTTTACTGAGTACTGAGGGAATTGGAGTAAGGCAAGGGTACATTGCAGTAGGTAACCTGGTTGACTTGATAACAGGATTTTAACACAAACTTTTTTATCAGGAGTCTAGCATACTAACCATTGATTCACTGCAGATCCTGCCCCCATTAGTTACCTTTTAATACATAAAGCATTTGGGTTTTTTATGTCACAAATCCCATAGGGATTAAAATTAACATCATAGGTCTCACTGGATAGTTTCGTATTTTGACATCCCTCTAATTTTTAAGGTAGAAGGCATGAACCTAATTATCACAAGCCTAGCATTTATAAATTCACACGTAAGCTAAATCTATAATGTGGTTCAGATTTACTTTGAGTTAGGCATGGAAATAGGTTGGCTTGTTGGTGACTGCCTGTCACAGTTAGATGAGCATAGGAGATCATATGCGTAACTTAGTCTGCAAATGAGCTGCTGACTTTTATTTGTGTCTGCTACAGAGGTAAATATAAAAAAATCTAGATGGCAGAGGGGTGATGAAAAGTATGCTAATTTGTTATAGTACTACTGAACTTTATTCATGCATAAGGCATATACAGATTCTTTTAGTTGCCTTGTCATAGAAAAATATTGAAAATAGCTATTTCTAGTACAAAATGAATGTAAAATTTAGGAGATGGTGGCAGTGATGGTTCAGTAAAAAAACCAATAGATGCATCAGGAATTAACCTGATTACTGCAGTCAAAATCTCACATGTATGCTTTCTACAAATATCATTAGTTTGTTTTTATTAGTATCTTCATTGTTGGATGAAAATTCACCAGATAAACTGTCCAGTGAGACCATAAAATACACAATTAGAAAATAAAATAAATTTATTCTAGAAAGAAATATTGCATGCAACTCTGTGACACAAATGAAAGTAATGAGAAAACACTTAAACAAATGGCTAACATTATTCATCTGGCTTATATAACTAACAGTTGGCCATTTCACTATGGAGTAGTCAGGTATATCTAATATTCTAAGAACAGAACCTAAACAATAATCTCCAAACCTTTATCAAATCAATTGCATACTTAGGTTTGGAATGTATTACATGGGAATTATGTTAATTTTTAAAAATCAGAATGTACCTCCATCCTTTGACCCTACCAGAACCAAACTAAAAGCTCAAATTTGTGCAGCTGCTTTTGCTCATCACAAACATAATTGGGAGTATAACTGCTAACCCTACCCTCTAACACACATTTAAGATCTTTAGAGTTTTTAAATACAGCCTTCTAATTATACAAGTTTCATTACATTGGTCAATAATTAGTCATATGTGATGACACTTGTAACTAATCAAACCACAGCAACTGAGAGCAGACTAAGCACTGATATTTATATGGTACAGTGGCAATATACAGTCTGTCTGCTGCAACACATGAAACAAACTGGACAAATCTGAAAGCCTTGAATTTGACTTTATTTATCTGTATGGTAGAACAGAACCTGAGTTGAAAAGCTTTTAAAGAAAGACCTTGATATCAAACCTAATAATAACGGCAGGAGTTATATTATGGATAATTAACCATTCTCTCAGTTTCAAACTGGGCATTCCATCCCATGGGGTTCTAAATGTAAACCAAGTGTAACTGATATCCTAATGAACTGCAAAGACCATAGCAGCACAACAGCAGGGGACCAGATATGTCCAGATCCAGAAATCATAGACCAGTTTCAAACTGATAATGAGCCACATAAAAATTACACATCTGCTAGAACTTGTGTGATGAAGATAACTTAAATTGCATTATTATTAATCCTCCTCCTCATTCATCATAACTGAGATGCATCATATATGTTTTATTGTAAAATAGTTTATGCAACGTAATTCAGTGAAGACCTTTACTGACAATTTACCAGTGAACCATTTGTTTCAATGAACATATTTTATGTTGTAACAAGGAGCATCATTTAAACATTATGATACACTTATCATACCTGTATATGAAATCTTAATATTAACACTTATACTTGCAATACTACTACTAATAAAAACACCTGCATTGATAATGTGATTATGTTCAATTGGACTTGTATCTAAATGATCACCAGCTGTATGAAAAGACTTATTTCAATATATAGATATTGGATGGAATACTAGTTACCACAATTGAATAGTCATATGATAAATGATATATTATTTTAAACAATTTATATTTGCAGTGAAACATACTTTTACATTATCTTCCCTTAAATTTCATTTATAGAGCAGTATGCTCTGCATTCATTAAATTACTGAAATGGTTAATACTACAACAACAAATACTGCAACTTCCAGAACCACAAAAATCAAAAGATACAAACAAAACTTCCCTACATGTATCAACAGTTGTCACTTAATAGACAGAACTATGAAGATTTAGGACAGGATGTTAACAAATTAGGTATTCAAGTTAAAAAGAAAAAAATACCAAGTAAGCTTACTACCAAAAAATCAAACAATAACAGTGAATTTTAGTACATTCCCAGGGAACAGAATATATGATTTTTCTTAACTTGATCTGATACATCTTAAATCTATAGAAAATGATTCATATTGCATGACTAAAATATTATGTAAACAAAAATTCCATCACTTTTTTCAGATGGAACATTCATACCCCAACCCATCCTTCTTGATCATAAAGTATGCCAGCATTCCACTATAAGATGGGGAGCTGTAGTGGCTCAGGGGTTAGCTTTCTGGACCTGTGAAATAATGTAGGTTCAAATTCTACCATCGGACCAGCCTGGGTTAGCTACCATGGTGTGTCCTTGGGCAAGGCACTATACTTAAAGTGCCTTGGCACTAAATAACTTACTTGTGTTGGTTTACCATAAAAGGCCAAACCAAACACAAAAAGCAACAACTTTAAAATATGAGTTTTGTCACTACTAAGTAAAGGAAAATCATACTGAAGAAATGTTTTTGTTAATACAGTTTAATGGATCTAAAAAATCTCTTTCTTCTGCAGGAGTTTAAAATGTTAAATTAAAAAGGTCATGGTACACATTGCTTTGTTCGTACACATCAGGCTCCGTAACTCATATCCAGCTAAAAATTTTAGTAGAGTCTGAATAAAAAATATTTTAATCTGGATGATAATATTCTTTCTCCATTCATATATTACACCACCAAGATTGATCCAAATAAGATTACATTTTACTATAACACTGAGGATGAGTATGCCTCTTAACAACTGACAAATGTGGAGAGAATGGAGTTAAACTGAACTTTGATTTCTTTTCAACCATAGCACAAGATGATCATTTATTATGAAAAAACCTGAATAAAGTTGGAGTTCATAACCATGACAGTCTTGATATAATATAAAGTCAATATATTATTGTTGTCTTGAGGTATAGTTCTGTATATTACAATCTCACACAAGATCAGGGTATATTTTAGTACCATACAGTTAATTCAGGATTGTATTAATACCTATTCTGGTGAATGAAAATTAAATAAGATTTACTATTTTGGAACTAGTTGCAATAAAGTTTACTACACAAGAGAAAATATGACTTTACTGTAATATCTAAAATGTAAAATCTGCAAACAGAATACTTGCTTGACTTTACACTTCAACTATATCATAATATTTATTTGAAATGAATTTATACAAATGGCATTAAATTGGGTTTCAGGCTGGTAATGACAACAGTAGTAGTGAATGGGGACGGTCTAGGGACTAGGGGACTTCCATGTTAAAAAGGGTATATCCACTCTGGGGACTATGTAATTTAACATGGGAGAAAAAAAGTATCCATTCTAGGGACAAGGGGAATTTAACATGGGAGAAAAAAAAAAACTATCCACTCTATTGACAAGGGAAATTGAACATGGGGAATAAATCGTGGGACTGTCTAGGGACTAGGAGAAATGTAACAGGGTCGGGACCCTTTTTTAATAATGTCCCGACATGATGGGCCTATGAAAATGGAACAGGCGAAAATTGAAACAGGGAGGGGTCTCTATTTTTTTATTACTTTTTTAAACAAAAAAATAAAAAAGGGGGTAGGCAATTGAAAGTCAAGATCTTTTCGAGAGATAGGAGTGGCCCTGAAAAGGGCCTTTGGTTTTCTTCTTCTTCTAATTTCTTCTATTTCTCCACCAGCTTCTTATTTTCTGTCCTACACTTTTTCTTTTCTTTTCTTTCTTTTCTTCCTCCTTTTTCTTCTTTTTCTCTTCTTTCTGCTTCTCCTTCTCTTCTTTCTTCCTCTTCACATTTTCTTCTTCCTTTTGATTTTTTTCGTTCCATGCTCTCATGCTTATCCTTTCCTCTTCATCCTCCTTGTCCTCCTTTATTTCTTTCAACAGATCACTTATGATTTCCTTTAGTTTTCTTGAATTGTTGATCTCCATCTTCACTCGATAGGGACTATAAGAATAGTGATCCTCGTTTAGGTTAACTAACATTTGCTCCATCATGCCCAAATTGTCCAGGACATCTTGCAATTTTTTTCATTTTATCAAGGTGGTTCGAAGCCATCTTCTTTTTTATTCTTTGTAGAATGGTGCGAATGACGAACGTTGTGGGTTCTTATACGGAAAGCGCGGACATGAAGGAAAACATCCCCCTAAATCCCAAAACTTATATTACCTAGATCACTTAAAACATGCGGACGTGAAGGAAAACATCCCCTACTTTTCTCATTTCATATTATCTACTATTCACATACGCGAAGCAGCAATAAACAAAGCCCAGTAATCTACTATCCACACAAACTTACTTGATCACTTACAAACACAAACACATACACTGACACTAGGAAAAAAGAGTCAGTGTTTATATTCACACTACTCTACATACACACATTGGCAAATGGATTACTATATCTTTTCTAGAGTATTGGGTAGCCCTGAAAAGGGCTGTTTGTTTTGAACTCCAGGGCACCTGGTTAATGGTTGCACCTCCCCGGCCTGGCACCGCAGACGCATCTCCTACTCCAATCACCTTTCACTCTTTTTGCTGGGAGTGCAGAGGCGGAATGAGTGGCTTCAGAATCCCAATCTTCTGTCTCTGGGATTCTGAAATTTCCTTGTTGTGTCTGTGGTACAGCCATTCCTCACTCTTTTTCCTCCTCTTCTTTTTTTCTTCTCTCCTCTTTCATCCTTCCTTCTTCCACTATAGCCTCTGCGGCCAGCTCATTCAGTATGAGCCTGGCATATCCCAGGTGCACATGAAGTTGAAGCAATTTCGCTAGCCTTCTGCTCATTTTGTAGTGTTGATCAATCAACAAGGGTAGCTAGACTGCCTAGCGGTTTTCAATTTATACTAAAAGCGCGGACGTGAAGGAAAACATCCCCAAGACCCAAAACTTATATTACCTAGATCACTTAAAACACGCGGACCTAAAAGAAACACTCACTCACTTTTTATACTACCCATCACTGTGCTAAAAAATTTTCATTAAACAAATAATATACTTTCCACATACCTAATGCAGTCAAATAAAACCCCAAATCTACTATTCCCACACTTCAAACAACAAAAAAACATTATCATAATCTACTATCCACACAAACTTACGTGAGCGCTTACAATCACACACACACACACACACACACACACACACACACACATAAACATATACAATCACACCATAAATGAGTGAGTGTTTATATTCACACTAATCTACATACACACATTGGCAAATCGATTCTTATTTCTTTTCTAGAGATTGGGGTAGCCCTGAAAAGGGCTGTTTTTTTGCTTGCGTGAAGTTGAAGCTAGGGCGATCTTTTATATTCTAAGAATGCTACGTCCTCTGACGATAGGCTTTCTGACAATAGGTCTGCTTCTTCGGAAAGAGAAGAAGAACTCTTTGGTGTCAATACGACAATCGACAAAGCCTCTGTCAGGTTCAGGTTGCTGCTGCTGCTGTTGTTGCTGCTCTCTCTGCTGTTTCTGAAGTCTGTACTTCTCTGTCTATTCATCTTTCTCCCTGTTCATTTCTTCTCTGAAGAGCTCTTCTATCAGGTCTTCAGTGACTTTTAACATTCTCACATTCTCTATCTCTTCCGGCTTCGGTATCAGACTGTGTCTGACCCTATGCAAATTCACATAGGCTTCGTTTAGCTTAGCTAGTCTGGAGCACATCTTCGTAGGCGGATGAGTCGACAATGGATGGTTAGACTGGAAACTCCCCCGGTTTTAATAGTCAAAGCGCGGACGTGAAGGAATACATCTCTACACGGTTTTCTAGTCGGACCGTTCAATGAGTGTCATGGGAGGGATAGTAAGAAGACAAAGAGCATGAATCAAAATTCTTATAGCCAAACAAAAGACAAAGGCATTTTTTCTTTTAAACAACATTTTTTAAGATACCTGTTATTATTGTCAAGAAAAAGGACATTGGTCTCCAGATTGCCCAAAAAAAGAAACAAGAGGAGTCAGAAGAAGAGATGGATTCTTCAGAGGAAGAAGAAGAAGAAGAGGAAGAAAACAGACAGGTGAAGAAAAAGAAACAGGAGAAGAAAAGAAGGGAAGAAAGTGAAGAGGAAGAGGAGGACAAGACTGTGACGGTCAAGAAATTAAAAAAGCAGAGAGAGTGAACAATGAGACAGAAGAAGTCTATGAACTTTATAAAGTGCTCTGTTGTGAATTGTGAATTGTAAATATTTATAAAAGAATAAATTAATTATAAAAGGTAAGTGTCTTTGGGTTTTGATTTTAAAATAAGAACCTACACTCACGCACACTCATACACAGACACGTACTATTGGGTAAAATGATTTTTTTTAGTTATTGGCAATTAAAAGTCTATCTCTTTTCGAGAGACGTGGGTGGCCCTGAAAAGGGCCTTTTTTGGTGCAAGGGGTGAGTTTAAACAATCAACTTTAACTGTCTTAAGCCTTTGCCACGGCCAAGGTCTACTTCTGGACTGCGTACTGTTGATGATGATTTGTTTGAAATCACTAAGGGTGGTACGGTAGGCTTAGTCACAGGGTTGGAGTGTTTAGCTCGGGAAGGTCGTATTCTCTTCGGCCTTAATAAAGAAGTCTGATACATTTGTTTCAGACTTCTTAACTCCGCTAAAATGTCTAACAGTACTGTGACCGTTTGATTTTGACACCCTTGTTTCTTTGCTGCTGCTTCTTCTTCTTCTCGTTTTTTTCTTACCTCTTCTTCTTGCTGCTGTTGCTTAGGAGAAAAGCTTGTTCCGCTTCCGTTTGCTGTTGTATAAATTTCTCCAATTCTTCTTTCTGTCTCTGTCTAAAATTTTCCATGTGCGGTAATGAAGGAGAAGGTGATGAAAGTTCAGGAACAAATTCTTGCGAGGTAAAAAAATCCACAAAATCCCAATTCACCTCTTCTGAAAGTAAGTCTGGGTTCCCTTGGGTAGTCTCCACCGTCGGTGCACCCCAATTGATCGTTTTCTGAGTTTCCGTCATGTTGAAAAACTGTCGCATAGATTGACTGCGCACAGGCGCTAGCGAATCTATATAGACTACGTGACGTCACAGACTGCTCTCTTCGGATTGGATGTGGGCTGACTGAATTTTGTAACACGTGTTTGGATTGGTCAACAAACTCAATCCGTTTCAATCTTTACTCTTCCTATAAATATGTACAGTTCACTGATTCCTTCACCTGTTACTCGGCACCCCAACATGTGGACCGACGTACAATCTTCAACGCTTGTGTCTTCGATGATGTTCCGGACGGACATACCAATGTATGTCCGATCCAACTGGACAGTTATCCACAGGACAGACACCAGCTTGTGGATGCGAAGAATCTATGTGGAGAATCAAGGATGCCTCAAAAGAGTCTTAATCTATGGTCCTACAGTCAGGCGCAGCCTAAGGTCAAGAAGAAGATGTCACAGATGCCCTTTATGTTAAGGGTATATTAACATAAAACCAAAGGCCCTTTTCAGGGCCATTCCTATCTCTCGAAAAGATCTTGACTTTCAATTGCCTACCCCTTTCTTTATTTTTTTGTTTAAAAAAATAAAAAAGACCTGTTTCAATTTTCGCCTGTTCCATTTTCATAGACCCATCAGGTCGGGACCTTATTAAAATAGGGTCCCGACCCTGTTCCATTTCCCCATGTCGCTAGACAGTCCCACGATTTATTCCCCATGTTCAATATCCCTTGTTCCTAGAGTGGATATTTTTTTTCTTCTCCCATGTTAAATTCCCTTTGTCCCTAGAATGGATATTTTTTTTCTCCCATGTTAAATTACATAGTCCCCAGAGTGGATATTTTTTTCTCCGATGTTAAATTTACATAGTCCCCAGAGTGGATATCCCTTTTTAACATGGAAGACCCCCAGTCCCTGAACCATCCCTATTCACTACTAACGGTCAAATTGACTTAAACCCAGGGTGGGCAGCCATGTCACCAATTACCACAAGTGGCAAATTGGCCATGTAAGTTTGGTTCAGTTGTGGCATGGTATGATGTTTTTCACTTCTCATTCACCACACATGTGGCTACATTGAAAAATAGTTTGCCCACCTCAGACTTAGACAACTAGTAAATTATAAAAGAAAAATGTCATTAAATTATGCTTTTCTGGATTGCTATATTAATAAATTACTGTTGACATGAAGTTAGAATATTATGTCAGTGAAGATAACACTCACAGTGACTTTGACATTTTGAGCTTTTTGTGAAGACATTGGAATTATGTGTATGAAGTGCTAGATTAAGTGTGTGTGTGATTTGGGTTTGTTACATTACAAAAAAATGTGATGTAATTTTAAAAAATTAATAGTTTAAAAAAAACTCAATCATATCATGGATTAAGTAATGATTAAATTGTATTGCAAAGATCAAATCAGCAAGGATAATACTCACAATGACTTGGGTATTCTATATCCCTAACAACATTTTTGGTTCTATACTGTATAAGAAATTGAATCATGTATTGCAGCATAAGAACAATTTCTCAGGCATGGAATTAGAGTCTTAAATACAGAAAATCAGTACATACAAAATAAACGTGTTGGTATGTGAAGACAACACTCACTTGACAATATAGCCAAGTTCTTATAACAAATGATATAACTATATGTAGTTCGCTTGTAAAATAAGTTAGGAATGAATATTAATTATATAATGTAGAATAGAGAAAAGCACATTAAATTCCATCAATAAATATTTTGTGCTTAAATAAAATCTTAAACAAAAATGTACAAGTCCAAAATATAGTTCTACAATGTAAGACATGTCGTTTTTGTTTTAGTGCTATGTCTTACTACCCAAATAACGGCCATTATATGAGTTCCAATGTCGATTGACATCGGAACGAGTAGTCCAAGTTTCAGGAATATCTCACACACTTGGCAGCCTATATCGACACTCTTCCACTAATTTATGTGTAATTAATATACTTACAGTACTGTCTTTATCCTGGTGGAGTGAAAATATGACACTAGCAAATGGACACATTTTCATGTTCCACTGACATACATTTGAATTTGTTGCAATGTAACGGTAGTCGAGGTACACCAAAGCATGTTTAAGTAAGTTCATGTGGGGGATATGTTTCTTGAATGAAATGAAACCTTGCTTACAGTTCCAATAGGCAAAACATATTTTTATTTGTTTCATTAAAGAATACTGTTTCAGCTAAACCCGATTTTGGCATTCCTGACTTTCATCGCTTTCCAGCCAACTGAAATGTAGGCCAACAAAACTTGAAAACAGGTCCGGTTCTTTTGTGAGAATTTGAATTTGTTAGAGAAAAGACATCAGGGTAAGTAAAGTCTGACAAAAACATTATAACTTTACTTTGTAGAAATGCATTGTTATTGGTTACCAGTTGTGTGTGATATTTCTGAAAATTTGACTTTCATTACACTGTTAGTCGACATCAAAACGTTCCACACAGCACCCTTCATTAGGCAGTAAGACCCATCAGCCCCCCCAACAAAAATATTGGGTGATGTGTCTTATGTTATCGGACTAGTCCAAAATATTGCTTAAGTTCCTAAACTATATACAGAACAGTAAAAAGCAACTTAAAGGAGACTAGAAATCAAAATTTTCCTTCTACGTATGTAATTCTCTACAGATTTTAATTCGCCTGACATGTTTATAAATTAAATATCGTAAGTGGGTAGTGATTTTATTGCATGGAAGATACCACGATTCCGTAAATTGCCGAGTTTTTCCGAGTTTTAATGAGACGACAGATCACGTGGTACCGTGATGCAATACTAGCCAGTCCTCGAATACAAACATAAACATTGGCGAGCGAGGCAGACGGAAGGAGACCACATTTGGGTTGCACATTCAAAACTTGAATCTGCAGTCTGATATAATAGTTTATGTACTGTACTGGTCGGTGTTAAAAGAATATTTTTAGGCACAGGCCCCGGGCAGGTGACTTAAATAAACTCAAGCCCTGACTGAAATTCCACAAGCCCGGACAATTCATACCTGTCAACTCTCAAGCCGGGAGAAAAACCTCCTAATTTTGGGGGTATTTCCTCATCTACATCTTGATCTCGTAATATCTCTAAATTTTTCGCAGCGAAGTCCCGATAATTACATTATGTCTGTCAATTTTCATTTGTCAGATGAAGAAAAAACCAACCCCAAACCGTTTATAAATAGATATAACGTATGCAATCCACAGTCTAAGCTGCCACACTGCAGACATCGTAGTGATATGACTGAAAAATTGTTAAAGCTACGTTAAAAATTCAAATCACACGCACACACGTCTAAATCCGCCACTGGACGAAATAATTAATATCACACAACATTTTTTTTCTTTTTTGTTTTTCTTCTTCAGTAAATAGAACGTGAAAATTAAACATTATTCAAGTAAATTTCAGATGTTTTTAAACAACTACAACAGTACTATAGTATAACAAAATTAAAAGAATACAATTGTCACCAATTAGCTTAAATGAATGATCACTGTGAAATTTTCTCTGCAAACAAAAATCACATCTCCATTTCCGCCAAAGAAACTCGGCCAGTTAACACCTGACATTCCTCGACCGCATATGTAAAGTTTAATTACCATAATTAAATTAAAAGGAATAAAACAAAATATACCATGCAGTATATGTGGCCCTAAAGAACTAATTGTGAATAAATATTTTGTTCAGCAAACAGTGTTACATGCATCAAGACTTAAACCTGAAGTCCATGGCATCGTAAGTAACAACAAAATAGGCATCGTTTATTTTGGCAATCAATTGCTGGTGCTTACACACACGCACACACACTGTCGAACAGGGTTTCTTTGAAGTATGTCCGAAGGGCAGTCCTTTTCACAAGATCAATGCAAGGATGGAATATGTTCATCAGTCACATCGGCTTTATTGTGATGTGATGTGATTTTGATTTTTAACGTAGCTTTAACAATTTTTCAGTCATATCGCTACGATGTCTGCAATGTGGCAGTTTATAGTGATGTCTAGCACTGGGGCATCATGCCGCAGACATGTAGCATGATGTCCCACCCAGTCACATTATCCTGACACCAGGCCGACCAGTCCTAACACTAACCTCTTAATGCTGAACGCCAAGCGAGGCAACTGTTAGTACCATTTTAAAAGTCTTTCGTATGACTCGGCCGGGGATCGAACCCACGACCTCCCGCATCCGAGGCGGACGCTCTAACCACTAGGCCACCGGAACGGTCACATCGGCTTTATTGTTTGCGTACTTAAATCAAAACTTTAGCTATTTTGCAATTTAGCCAGAGCTGACCAGAATATGCAAAATGGGCTTGTCCTGGGAGAATAATAAGGCGTATCACATGGAGAAAAGGTACGTCCCATGGGCGCTCGCACATTGGGGCAAGGGGTTGGGTCAATAGTCCCCCCCCCCCAGTTTCTATTGTCAGCCATTTATTGTGAAACTTTGACCTCTTTTCTTTTAATCGCTGTTATTTAAACTGCCCAAGGAATAATTTTATATCAGTTCCAATCATTACAGATTACCGTTTATACATACTACATGTATACAATGATTTTTTTTTAAATTTGTAATTTTTATAAGATTACTGAAAATTGTGTTTTCTCGAAACACGACAGGTTTAGAATATTATTTTTGGCAAAGCCTCCATTTGATTAAAATCAAATCTAAATTTCACCTTGGACAGTATTGATTTGATTTAGATTGTGCCGTGTTAAGGCATGCATGTCAACATCTTGAAAATACATTTACTAACTTCACCAGCGCGATCAAAGTTTCCTCAGGCAAACAATTTTTGTTTCGACAAGCCTGACGGGCACCTCATTTTGAATACAGGATGGGCCGGAACTAAAACCAGAGGGACCCAGGGTGTCGGGCTATCCGATTTATTTTTAGCACTGCTGGTGTAGATAAAAGATCTGTGAATTGATTGTTGCATTTTGTGGTCACTTACTCGGCCTTCTGCCTATTTTCGTAACTCGCACGTTCAACACTTTTCCCAGGATTTAAAATATTCAACGTTATGTCTGGAACAGAGCCAACCTTTTGTCTAAGCCTAGCATTTGCGTATCCTTGAGCTGCCATTTTTTCAGAATCCCTGTCGTAACAGTTCTTTGAGAAATGTAACGAGCACATAGTGCTGTATGGTGTTGCTTTGAAATCGACTCGTCTGTAATAATGTATCCATTCTTTCAGTATGCCTTTATCTTTCGGAAAAGAAAACAAAAATGTTGTCTACTGGCTTTTCTTAATGTTTTATTACACCCGTAAGCAACGCAAAACGGTATTGTCTTTTACTCTGGCAACTCCCACTTGGGCTGCTGGAGTCGCTACTATGACGTCACATCCCGAAAGTAACCGAATAGGCGCGGAAATTTTGCATACGAGGTCACGGAAATTCAGCTCCTGGAAGATAGGCCAATATTTTAATATTGGCATTTCGGTCGCAGATGATACTTCAGAATAAGTTTTACTGCTATAGTACCTTTATTATTATCCAATATTTCCATTGGTTTCTGGTCTCCTTTAAAGAAAATAAATAACTTTTTAAAAAAAACTCATAGTAATTGCAGTATTAGTTAGAAAGCTGCTGAGCTCTCTTCATGCATGCAGCCCACAACACCTTATATACTTATGACATATTGCATAAAAACCCCAGCTTGTTAGAACCTTTAAACAAACATGGGACTTAGTATCGCAAAAGTACATTTAGTAAATCTGCACAATAATTATATTAAAAAAAATATCAACTTAATAGTTTACACATTAGTACCTAATGATTATATAGCCAAGAAGTAAAAAAGTTGATTTCTCGTTGTACATGCCATGTTTACTGCTGCTGCTCATAGCAAGGGTTTGAAACCTGTGTTAAGCTATGCACTTTTACAGTATCATCGAGATACACCACAGGACAAGATTAGTTAGCATGTGTTTGTATCAAGTGAAATAAAACAGAGAAAATCAAAACTTAAACACATTGACATACAGAAACTTAATATTGGTATAAACACATTGAGTATATATGTATAAGTCTGAAATGGTTAATTAAAAATAGTTATTAGTCAAATTATCAAGGATGCCAGTTACTAGCTTTGATACTCCGTTTTTGTTAACTGAAAACATGTAGACTCAAGCCACATCTATAATGATAATTTCTGGCACTTTCAAGGCTGATATTGCCCTTTAATTAAAACCTGCAAAAATTTTTGACAATTTTATCTGCACACATTGCTGTACATTTTATATACATCTGACTTGCCAGTATTTCTCCCAGCCATTGAGCTACCATTGGCAGAGGAGATCTTTTTGCGAAAAATATTTCCAGATCAAATCCTGTATGGTGACTTGTAAATCGACATGGAATAGCACAACCCTAGCACAAATATTACTACCCTACTTTGTGGAGACATTGAGGCTATGGCATTGTAGCTACTCAACCTTCTGTCCTATGACCATTTTGAATTTTGCGCTAGATATGGCTATTACCAAATACCGGTGTCTAAACAGTACATAGGTGCTTTCTGGAAAGATTTGCATGCAGTAAGATTGCAAATCAGATCCACAATATTTCCATCAATATAAACACAGATTGGGGTGGGGGTGCCATTGAAATATTTTCTACATATTTAAACAGGTTTTCAATGAATTGTTGCTTTGTGTTTTTATCAGCAGGTATTTATGCATTTATAAAATGAGTGTCCTCTATCACAATATTTATCAATCTCCCTGCAAAAAAGTTTCCCTTGCTTTTTTGCTCCCAAGTTACTCCCATTTTATTCTTGATAAAAGTAGCTACCCCTCCCCTTACATCTCCTTATAATCATTCACAATTATAACCCCATTTAATTTTTCCTCACATAAAGTTATTAGTTCTTTAGTCAACTTATTATGTGTTTCTTGTATGAAAATCATATCATAATTTGTCTTGTTGTTTAGTTTAATTATTTTTTCCCTATTTATTCAGTTTAAATTTGCTGAGGCTATATGGACGTTTTTTATATCCATTTTCGCCTCTCCACCAGGTTGTCGCATTTTTGGTTATACATTAAGTATTATTGGTTTTAATTTAGAATTGAAATATCACCTAGGGGATCAAATAGTAATTTATTAGTCAACATGTAGACCCACTCCATGACCTTCTTGAATCTGTAACCCAGAAATTCCGATTAACTATGCATCTTTTAGAATCATACAATACATTATATAAAATATGGTAATGTATACCTTAAAACAATACTGCATTTTAATCCAAGTTTCCAATTTTGCAAGAAGTTGTCCCGCACATACAAAATCATCTGCTACCCAATATGTAAACTTGTCGCTAGAACATAAATTCTCAAAAAATTCCCCAGCATATAGTCTGTTTCTAAATTCTTTAGTAATTTTCCCCCATCAACAAGACGTAAACACATTGCATCATATTTCATTGTTGTTTCTTTTCCACATAGTAGCTTATTTTTTTATAAAATGTTAAACTTTACTAATCTTTTTTCAAGATCACTTTAGTTTGCAAAAGTATATCTTGTAATTTATTGGCATTCTACATTGAATTTTGTAAACTAGCTTTAAACCTGACCTAATTACTCAACTTAACTGCTGACAGAAACAGTCTACAGTAAATGTATTTCACTTCTATAGCTCGATGGATAAACATTACATCTTTTAAAGCTGTGCACAGAATAGGCCGACATATCACGAGTCAGGAAAACATGGGGGTGGTATCCCATGTGTCCAAAATTAATATCATTTTGAATAGAAAATTCTAGTGACAATTGCCTCTTTTCAAATGGTAAGCATTGCTTTATTTTATTTTCGTCAATCTGTCAAATTCGGTATGCATTTTGCTTTAATATTTGAGATGGAAACCTTAGGTGCATAGAAATGTCAAACAGCATTGTACATCATGGATGGTGTTCAGCATAATTTTATGATCATAAAACAAAATCCCATTGTTTTAGTTATGGCCACTGATTTAAAAAATATTCATCCAAGCTAAATATAATAATAATAATATAAGGACTTTGTATAGCGCCTACTCTTTAGAAGCTCTAAGCGCTTTGCAACATTAGACAACATAAAAACATACACAATGATATGATTACAAAAACAAACACCATGAAATTAGAAAACATAAAAAACATGCTGAGAATATTTAAGGTAGTTAACATTATTAAGACATTAAGTTTGTTTTTGCAGTCGAATAAGTAGTTTTGAGAGCACTCTTGAATGGGATCACTGCGTCTTTGTGTCTAAGTTCAGTGGGCAATTCATTCCATGTTGCTGGGCCCTGGTATGCAAAAGAATGCTGTCCATGTGACTTTGTTTTCGTAGTGAGAATAATGAGTATATGATTGTCGAAAGAGGAGTGTAAGTATCTTGCTGGTGTGTACACATAGGTGAGGTCGGATAGGTATGTTGGACTAGAGTCTGTCAGTGAAACGTAGCACAGAGAACAAATGTTGTGTTTGATTCTGGATCGAATGGATAGCCAGTGTTGGGTACAGAGCAGCGGGGAGGTGTGCTCTGATTCTGGCACTCTAAGTATGATCCAAGCAGCTATGTTTTGAACTTTTTGAAGTCTCTGCAGTAGATATTAAGATGAACCAGACAGAATTGAGTTACCGTAGTCCAGTCTTGAAAGTAGTAATGAACACAAGTGTTTTAGTGGCATCAGCTGAAAGATATCTGAGAATGGAGCTGATGTGTCAAAGCTCAAGATATGCAGCCTTGCATATGTTCATGACATGTTGGTGCAATGTGAGAGTACTGTCCAGAGTAACACCTAGGTTTTGTACTGATTGTGTGAATTTAATGTTGGTGTTGCTGATATTTATTGTGCGAGGTATAGGATGTGAATGAGAAAGTCTTTGTGTTGTAATCAGAATGGCCTCAGTTTTATCATCATTCATCTGCAGCTTGTTACAAGTCATCCATGATTTCACATCAGAAATGCACATCTCTACACCTTGGATGGTAGCATCAACTTCAGTTGGGTGGCTAGATTTGTATATTTGGGTGTCATCACTGTACAATTGGTGAGACACTGGATGATGATCTATGACACTTGAGAGCAGCTGAGTGTATAGAGTGTAGAGAACAGGTCCAAGAACAGACCCCTGTGGAACACCACAACATTGATCAACTGGGCTGGAGTGTAATCTATTTGCAGACAGAATTTGTGTCCTGTGGCAAGGGCGATATGCAGATTGTACATTGCTAAAAAGACTGTTTGAATTCAGACAAGATACAAGCTGGGATTGAACAACCTTTTCTAAGATTTTTTATATGAATTAGAGATTAGAAACCGGGCAGTAGTTCTTTAAATCATTATGGTGTAGTGTTAGTTTCTTCAGCAGAGGTTTTACAATGGGAGTTTTGAAAAATGATGGAAATTATGCTGATGAGAGAGAGGTATTAATAACATCAGTTAGTGAAGGCAATACTGGATCTAAGCACTCAAGCAGCAGTAATGTTGGAATTGGATCAAGTTCACATGACTTTGGTGCACTCTAGGATGATTACTTAAAAATGCATTTATTGGTAGTGAGAGACTAAATACATGACTTGATACTTGTGTTTAGCATTAATTGGAAAGCTGAAGATTAGTAACCTTTTGACATACATATCTTAATTGTACCATTTAATTTACAAAATTCAATGTAATTTGCATTGGTAAAATGTGTAGCACAAGAAAAGTCATTATGAATCAGAGATAAATCATATCTTTGTTTTGTCTGGAGCTTGACTAATTTATTGCACATTTCTGTACACTATTTTGTCTTTAATCCAGAATTATTCACTGCATTCGGATGCATTTCATGGTGAAAATTCACCAGCTGGATTTAAAAGTGGTGAATATTGCTAGCGATTGTTCTGCAAACCCTGTATGTCACAAGGAGTCAGTGTATTCAAGGACTCATACAGTATTTACAAGTTCTCATTGATATTTCAGATGAAAATGAAGAACTGAAAAAAAGACGAAAATCTCAAGTGGAAACCTTTCTGGTCAGCCATCTCATCCAAAACCTCCTGAAATGGAGAGTATTTTGCAGACTCCAAGATTTCCTCTTATACTGCTGGTATGTTCTATTTAGTTTATCTGGTCTCTTTTTATCAATTGCTTTTATACCATGCCACAATTGGAAATTCCTTATCAAAAGTATGTATAAATTTCATCATTTTTCTGTCTGTTTAATAAGATGTGTTTAAGAGTACTTACTTACTCATGATGCTGTATATATGAGATTAGATGTTTTGTTAAAAAAGAATGCATTTTGTGATATATTGTATCACTGCCTTATATGCAGTGGTCATTGCAACCAATATGCATTTTGTTTACATGCCAAAAAATCCAGTCTGATTTCTTTGTTTCTTTTTTACTGCAATTAAGGAGTAGTGATTATTTTTGTACATAGCTGCATCCAGAAGGACAACACCATCACCATCCCCATCCACTCTGGAGTGGAGAATATAAAGATTTCTCTCTGCCAATTCCTCTGCAAGTAGTATGTATTGAGGATGGAAAAAAATGTACATTATAGAATAATGAAACAAATACTACAGGTGTTGACTTTTATATAATCTCTTATTTCATTTACAGCTCTCTAAATACGAGTAAGTCAATTATACACTGTATTTATGAATTTAATTCTCATCTAAGGTAGTAGAACTGTTTTATGTTTGACAAAATTTGGGTAATTTGTGGCAGTACACTAAAAACACATTTTGTAGCATTTAAAAATGCTTATGTTCAATGCACGTAAAACTCATTGGTTTGTTGTCAGTTCAGTTGATAATAATCTTGTCATCTTGTAGACATTTTGAATGTTAGTGTTCAATGCTAAGGTCATATACATTGAGTCAACATCAAAATTTGTTTGCAAAATGGAAGATTATGACATGAAAGCACAAGCTCTTGTACCTTAGATACTGTTATTTCAGAACATTGTGAGATGTTAATTAATTAAATTATAGGTCATAAAACATACTGTTCAAGACTTATTTGTGCAAATAAACAATGAATTGTTTTTCATTGATGTGTCGACTGTTCATCATTCCATTGGTTTTTTTATTTTTCTTTCTTATGTATACCATTGTCTTCTGTAAGTCAGACGCCTAAACCATCTACATTGAATGCAGACTTTACAGACACCAGCAGTGAAACAACATATCCACGGAATAAAAAAATAAAGGATTATAGGGAAAAGTTTTCACATAAACTGTACAAAAACCATGTATTTCATTCAATAAATATTTTTCATTGTTAAACCCATGTTCACTGTACAGATCTTTATAAGGAGTTTATAATAATGATCTTGATCTTTCAAAACTAATTTCATCACAAATCTCTTAGAGATTTCCAGTTCAATGTACTTATGAAACTGGACACAAATATTGAGAATTTGTTGGAGCAGCTGGCCCTCCAAGTTCATACACAAGGTCCAGACAGAATATAGAGAAGAAATTCTTGCAATGCCATGTGATTCAGTGGAGGAACTAGAGGGCCTTTGCCAGAGGTTGGAGGAGAATCCCAAACTCTCCAAGAAGATGGTAAATTGGGGCCTTATTTTCTATTTAAAAAAACTGTTATAACCTTTATTTGCTGTTGTGAACCTCAATATGCATTATGCAGGTTCTGCGGTGCCTGTATAATTATTTTTGGGGGTGGGGTGAACATGTAGTGGTCAGCTGTTTTGTCTTACGGATGTAGGCCAAAATATGTTTAGAGATGAACATGTAACAGGTATTTTACTACATATACACTATTATGTATTATGTGGCTACTTTAATTCAATCCCTGAGTGAATGTCATTTATGAAGTTAATAGATTCACGGTAGTTAATTTGGTTTATAATTGCTGTTAGTACATTGTGTTGCATAGTTAATGTTATCAAATTTTTTCAAGTTAGAGAAATTAAATTTGCTTGCAAAACCATGGCAAAAAGTAACTATATACAAGCATATTTTGTCACATCGATCATGAAATACTACTACCAATAATAATATCAAAATCAAAAAATAGTAATATTATTATTATTATTATTATTATTTTCAGATATGTTACTTGAGCTCCCTTGGCAGATTTACAATTGAGGATAGTGTCTGCAGGATGATGAAAAAGCTTAAAACAAAAAGACTGGCCAGAGTATAATCCAAAGGGACATAAAGGGAAAAAAGCATTTCAAGAGCTTGTGATATGTCAGATTTTGATAAGTAAGTATGGCTTGATTTAAATTGTGTTTTTCATGTGACTTGCCAGAGATTTTTAAATGAATTGATAAAGTAACTTGAGACCACATTTCAAAGTACATGTTTTAAAAATATTCCATTGATTATTGCTGGCATTTAGAAAAATGCAATGCATCCTTTGTTGTGAAACTTATTTTAAAACATTATATTACTCTTGCAGAAGCCTGCTTGAAAAATAATGGCAAAGCAAAGGCAAATGGAATGGAAGAGGCCATATCAGAGACCCTCAAATATGCACCCAGCCAACGCAGAATGATAAAAAAACAAGGTAATCCAAATGACTCTTATTTCATCAATATTGGATTCAGTTTCGCTTTTAAAGAACAGTATTTGCAAAGCGGATGCATTTCTAAACTGATAACAAAATCAGCTTATCATATTGCCCAGGACTATCAGAACTAGAGTCCAGCTAACTACAATATACATATATCTTGTCTGATCGGACAAGTGCCTCCATTTGGAATTTTTATTCACATGAAATATTTGGATGAAATAAATTCATCTTTGTGCAAATTGATTGCACCATCCACTTGCCAGAAATGACAAGTAAGTGCAAAGTTATCTGGTATCATGGCTTAACGATAGTAAGGGAAGCACAAGTGCAGTGAAGAAAATTTCATACATTTTTATAATGCTGATTAACATGACTTCTGCATATTTAACTAGTGCTGAGATGATATGACTTTATTTAAGCATTACAATTTTGTTTTAATTTGCAGGTGCCTGAGCAGAAGAAGTAATAGATAAACTTTACAGTGGAGTTGGAGACTGAATCTGATTCATAATCTTAATTAAATCTAGAAAATAAACATTAAAGTCATATTAAAATATATGTTGTATTGTTTCCTTCTTTCATTTTTCTCTTAAAAACAAATGTCTGAACCTTTAGTCTGTAAATTCAGTGGATTCCTTATCAGCCCGTCTACTTTTACTTTACACCATGCTGCTTTAAAAAAAAATGAATTATCCCCATTAGGGTAGGTCCCCCCAACCCCCCACCCTACTTTGTCAACTTACCTGCCACATTTAAATCTAATGGAAGGCCCTGCTGTAAAGCCTGTTAGTAAAACTACCTAACAAGAGGATTTCATACATTTGCAACTCCTAGATGGATGGTAATGTTTTCATTTTTGTAATGTAGATTTGGACATTCTTGCCACCAGTATGTAATATGTGTTTCAGAAACACAAGCAGTTTTCATCAGATTTGCATATAGGTTTTATATGTTGTGAGTATGCTGTAGGAAGTTTTTTTTAATAACATTATACAGCATTCCAGCAAGTTCACCAAATCACATTGCCACAACGTTGTATGACGTTGCCACAATCTTATGGCAATGTTATTTCAACATGTAACTGTTAGCTCTGTTACACCTCTCCATGACCATGACACTGACAGCCTGGAAGAGGACCCCTCCCACAGACTATTATGAAAGCAAGTTCAATTACAAATTTTATTAAATCTCTCTAGGTCTTCATTGCTTTCATGGCCAAATACATGGAAATGGAGGAAAATGAGGGAAGATCATATGATCTGAAGCCAGTGGAAATGGCAGAAAAGTGTCTGTATTGTTCACCAACTACACCTTGTTCTTACAAAATGTGGCTGATACACATTCCCATGATGATGTCACTGACAGCCATCAGTGAGGAATGCCCCAACAAGCATAATACAAATTGCTTCCATTGTAATTGTTACAATTCCATTCTGACCGCTCCGGTGTCCTAGTGGTTAGAGCGTCCGCCTCAGAAGCGGGAGGTCATGGGTTCAAACCCCGGCCAAGTCATAACAAAGACTTACAAATATGGTATTAACAGCTGCCTCGCTAGACGCACAGCATTAAGAAGCTAGTGTTAGGACTGATCGGCCTGGTGTCAGGATAATGTGACTGGGTGCAACATCATACTACATGTTTGCAGCATGATGCCCCAGTGCTATACATCACTATAAACTGCCACACTGCAGACATCGTAGCAATATCACTGAAAAATTATTCAAGCTACGTTAAAAATCCAATCACACACACACAATTCCATTCTACGATCCAGAACCAACACTAATTCCATACTACAGTTCTTGCATTTCAATCCAATTTTGCTTTTGAAATGTAGTGCCACTTGATTCATTATTATTCCTGTCTACAACTGAAAAATATCTATATAAAAAAACGTGTAACTGTGTTTTATGCAAGGGCATGGACATGCACAAAAACTTGCACCTGAAGCTTGAATAAAACCCCAACTGTGTATAAGTCTTTAGCCATCGATTACCCCAGGTTGGGGATAAATTCCGACCATGGCGATTTATTATATATCCATTGACTGCTCCAGCTTGAGGGCAAAATCCAAACACATCCCTAAAAAGATAACAAGTATAACGGCTCTTTACCTTCTGTAAATGCCACTTGAGCTTCCTGATGCTGTTGTATCTGCCATTTGACAATCACGAACGTGGATATATTTCTTAATTGCCTCTAGTTGTTGAGCTAGTTTAGCTGTATGAAATTCCTTTGCGCAGACTCACTCATTATTAATATTACAACAGTGATTTAATTACACATCACCTGTCAGCACACCAATGATAAGTCAGTTATTTTATAACACACCAACAAGCTTGCCCCTTGCACCCCCCCCCTTTTTATTTGGGCACCTGTGGACATGAATCTGCAAGGCTCAAATTGTCATTTTTAATATAAGATCTCAACATTTTTAAGGCCTTAATTTTAAAGATATCCTCAAAACCCCCAAAAGGTTATCAACTGGGTCACCAGCCTTCGTTTAGAGTAACAGCAAGTATATATATATATATATATATATATATATATATAGGTCAAAGGAAACACAATAAAAATGTTTGATTTAACAATGACATATTTGCCTCAGGTCTGTGATCCTGAAGTGAATATTAACTGTCCATTTATTTTCTTGGCTTTTCTTTACTAGGAAATTGATAATAGAGATTTCTGCGATGGTGAAGGCAATATAAAAATTGGTTACTATAACATACTTTTTACGCCATGTTTGAAAAAATAAATCCAATGGAAAGGTTATAGTCTGAAAATCTTCATTAAATTAAGTTAATAAAGGGGAAAAAAACTTGAAGAGTTCACAAATATTTTTCAGTGCTGAATAAAGATATAACACTTTCTGCTGTGATTTTAATAGTTTCTGACAGCATGAAAAATTTCTAGAACTGTAATGTATAAATGTTCTCAAAAGATTATGTTAATATGGGGAAAAATCTGTTATGAAATAAACCGACAAGATCTTGTATGAATTCATGTTATCTTTAAATATGATATTTGTGTGAAAATATCTGGAAGAAAAAACAAGATGGTGCCACTCACACATACAATGTGGTTGCCACAGTGGCCATATTAAGAAACTTTTTATCGCTACTTGTGAATGGATAATTGTGTCAGCGTGTCAACATATGTACAAAATACTTATGTTGATGTCTAGCAGGTCCTGAATGAGAATTATAGTGCTGTACAGACATCCTATAAGGCCACCAATGTGGCCATCCTGAAAATCTTGTTATCACTACTTCTCCTGAATGAATCGTCATATCAGTGAAAGACTTCTTATGTCTAGTTGGACGTAAATGAAAATAGTGCCAATCTAACCTCCAATATGGCTGTTTTAATGGGCATCTGGAATACCTTCCTTGCTACTTCTCCTAGATGGCTGGTCATTTTGACATTGTGCTTTCACTAGATGACCTATTTGATGTCTAGTTGGCCGTAAATGGAACTATGCTTATGGTTTTGATGTCTAGTTGGTCCTAAATGTGGTTTTTGCTGCTCATAAACTTCTAATGGTATTATAGTTGGTTCCTTAATGAAACTACTGTACAAAATTAACAGGCCTTCTCGCTTTCTACCAAGTTTGGATACAATTATCTTTACCAGCTAGGATTTCTTGATCCTCTTTTTTTATACATCAACCCTTCGCATATGTAGTTAGCTAAAACAGTATTTTGAACAATTAATTGCCCTCTTGCAAATAAAATCCCAATTGCATGCTTTTACCAATGTGAGAGCCCCTTATATAAGTAGCTAAGTATTCAGTAACTGAATTTCCACATCCACATGCATCAGCTCAGAATTAAAAGTTGCAAAACATATACAGATTGGAAAATCTTGAGACATGTGTCACTTTGCATGGTGGGTGTTATGATTTAAATGCAACAAGGAAATTGAATTAGGGTTAATTTCTTTAAGCTGTATTCGGTCATGGGGCCCTGGGTTATAGAATGGTCTAGGCATACACATCACTCAAACTAATCAACTCTCTCTAGTCCAACCAATGTGTGTATATGAGAAAGCTTGCCAGTAGCGTTATTTGTGTTGATTTCCTTCAATAAATATGCTGGCTGCCATGTAAAGCCTATGATGTCCTGAAAAATGGTGTTAAGCTCCATGCAAGCAAGCTAAACAGTCAATGATGTAATGGAACAGTAGACACCATTTTAGCTAAATATGCCAAGAATTGATTTAGAGACTTGGTTAGTGATGATGACTTAAAATTGGCAAGGGGTTAGAAAGATAAAAGAAATGACCTTTCATGCCACTGTAATATAATAAATGAGGAAAAACAAAAGTTTATTGCATTTGAACCTTTTGTTTTTTCACAGTTTCAATTTAAGTCATAAGGCCCCTTATTTTGCCTTACCAAACATATAGCAAGTTATTACCTCAAGCCCTAGCACTAATAATGCCTCACAAGTAAGCAGTCTTTTATGAAGTCTCAGGTCTGAGTATATGTCTAGCAATACTTATGTCCAGTTTGTTTATAAAATTCTTTCTCACATGGTACAGTTTTCAGAGAGACACGATAAATTCAACAAGTGTGGTAATGAAGGGACAGGCATTCTTTATTTATGCACACATCCCAAAGGGACATTGCTATGTTTGAATCAACACTGAACTGAAGAATGGAGCATCAGCTGCATCAATTAAAATATTGTGGCCCACACAAAATACTGCAAGGACTGTGATCTATTTATGAGTGCAATGGGCATGAATTACTGTAGCAGACTGGAGGAAGTAATCTGAATTTATTAATATCTTGAAGCTAAATATAGTAAAGTTTTCATCTATAATCTGTGGAATCGTTTTTGCACACAGTTTGCAGGATTTGTCTTTGGGTCATGGTTTTTCTTTTTCTTCATCTTTCTAGCTTATGGTATCTTGATAAGTCTTATGGTGCCGTGCAACTGCACTTGATGATTACCACAGCCAGTGACATTGTATCAAATCTTCTGGGATCAGATGATTCAATGCAAATTCCACATAACCTATCACCATCCTCATGTTTGCCATCTGACTTACTAAGTTATTTTGCCTAAATAATAATAAAAACAATCTGGTCTGATGTATTGATAGCGTTCTGAATGACCATACTATATTCTCTGTATCTACCCTAGAATATCCTGAGTGGATCGCTGTTTGGTTTTAATAAACCAAAGTAATCCAATGAAAGGCACTTTGGAGACACAAGTGTCTGTTTCCTGTATGCAGTGATTAAATGATAGTGTTATGTCTTTATTTTTTAAAACTGATGATAAATATGATCACCTTCAATGTGCAATATTAGTTATATTAATTAACGAGTGGGCAATATTTGAATTTCAAAGATAAAAGTGTATGCCATGATCACTTTAGTAGGATGATTTGTCAAGTGAGGTGATCTTTTCTGTTAGAATAAATACTGTTAACTAAACTATTTTCGCAAGTTATGACATAAGAATGATTCAAAGAAAGAAAATTCATTAAATTGAACATATAAAATGTAAGACTGCAACAGAGTCTAGATGAACTATTTCTTCAGAGGCATAATCCAGACTCTGTGGCAGCAAAATTATCAAATAGGACACAACTAAGAGACAATCACATTTTCAGTCACAATGGTTTGACAATTATCAATGGCTTGAATTCATTGACTATGAAGGCAAAGTGATTAGCAGTTACTGCAAAAAAGTTCCCAAACTGTCACAGATTTTAAATTCTACCAGTGGATTTGTAAGTGTAACTGACAAATTCAGGATTTAATCAAGCAAGTCTCATGATAGTATTATACCTAATAAAGCAAAATGTAGCACAGTATATTCATGACACTTAGGCCAGCATGTACAAAATATTCCTCAAGTTACAGTTGCTAGCACTCCACTAAGAAATGTCATTTTATAATAAATAAAAATGTAATGGAAAAAAAAATCGATAAAGTGATTGCACTCATTAACATAGCCTACTACCTAACTCAATAATGAAAATGATTTGGTTCATTATATCTTTGTGTTTTATGGAATAAATGCATACATCTGATTGAATTTTAGGCAAGAGACTGAACTTTTGGGTTCAGTTAAAATGTATGTGGAACAAATGCATTTTCTAAAACTACTTGTATCAGTGTGCATTGTGACTTTTCTTTAAGATAACTCTAAATGGTACTGGGTATATATCATTTTCTTCAACTGCACACTGTTGTCTTCCATTTGATTTGATGACTTACAGCTATACTGTCTACACAGTAGGCCTCAGCATCAGGAAAAATTCTATATACTTCAGTTACAGCTGAAATAAGTTTTGCATTAGCACCTGAATCAGACAAAAAAGGTTGTGTTCTGGTGTGTGAATAGAAATGGCTAAAAGTAATACAGACAAAAGCCATAAGAGTACACAAGTTACATATGAAAACCACCAATTCGCTTGTATGTGTGGCATACAAGTTCAAAGATTTGCTTCATGTTTATTTGTGTACACACATTGTTCAACTCATAAGATATTTTAAGGGCTATTTCTCTATTGTATGCATAATTCATTTACAAATATGATTAGTGGGCCACACCGAAGGCCATACTATTAGTTCACTTGGCAATATGGTAACGTCAGCTGAAAAGCATAATCATCCATTAAAAGAGCGTTATGATATGAACATTAGGTATTTAGAACATATAGATTTTTCTTTTCCAAATGGAGTCCAAGTAATTATTGCCCAATCCAGGTATAATTTTGTACACAAGTTAGGAACAAAATAAGATAAATTTTCATTTATTTGCAATTGATAATACACTTCTTAATGAATATACACTTTTACATTTATTTTGTATCACTTGAATAAACAATATTTCTTTCAGTTCATTTTAAACTTTTATTTAATATCACTTGAGTAAACAATATCTCTTTCGTTTCATTTAGCACTTAGAAACAGGTTCTTCCAGTTACAATAATCAACTCTGGAGACAATAAACAAACTGAAACTTTTGACCTAATTATATTACATTTACTAGGGTTAAAACAATAAATTCCTTAACATAATAAATTAACAGTTCCAGTTAATCAAACACAAAATCATCTTTTATACAGGGTGTGAACTGTTAATATTTACAGGATAAAGCTTATAGTTTCCAAATCGATTGAAGATTACATGTTGCAGTTGCTGGCACATATCTATTTCCAGCATGGTTTGCATACAATCCACCTTTAATAATTTTGTTACTTCCCCACCCCACCCCATTCAGTAACAAGTACATGTATCAAAAATCAGGATCATTCTAAGGCAAAGTTTGTAACTTGTGTACCACAGTCATCAGAGAGACAAAGATGCAAAACTTTATGATGCCTTTCAAAGGAAGAAAACAGTTTGTTGTTTTCCCAAGTTTTGAACCAGTTAACTTGAATTCTCAGACCATCAATTGCTACAGCCCCACTAATTACAATTGTTAGGGAATAATGAGAACTGACCTTCAGTTATCTGTGTATATATATAATTTTAATAACCAAGAATACCGCATGTCTGGGAACATTATAGCATTCAATGGTAACGTCAGAACTGAGATGAGAGAATTAAACAAGCATAGTACATGACAAAATATATCCATAAACTGTTGACTGGGAAAAATACTACAGAACACCATTTCTGCTGGCAGTAAGACGTTGAACCTATATGTCATAAATATCAGGTTGGACATCTAGGACCAGTAATATTCATAATGGGCAGTACCCCCACCCCCACCCTCAAGTGAGAAGGGCCTGATTTGTAATCTCAGCCACCCAACCTATCACAACCTTTATAGTACTTGAAACAAATATTGAGTAATAGTAAAACAAACTCTGAAAGTTATTAAAACCAATTTGTTATATTTCCATAACTCTGCATAGTTAACTGTGCAAGCAGACTTAAACATATCAGTGTATGACAGTTAAATTGAGCTATAGCATCGATTAACAGAAGCTACGAATTCATCAACAAGCAGTGAACAATCATCTTCACAATAAATGTCAAACATTAGCATCCATAAGCTGTCAAGACAAGTTGTTACACTGGATATATAATCATCCATTTATTTCAAACAAGCTGTGAAAAACGAACCTCACGTCCGCTATATGTACGCTGGCCATTGCAAAGGATGCTTTAATAGATTAATGTTTATCGTCGTGTCTTGACAACCATTTTGCGCGCACACCGGAAAGTCATGCTATATATTTGTTACTTATGAACGTATTCGTGGGCAGTACGCTATATATTGTTCCCGTGGCCGTATTCGCGGGCAGAATGCTATATGTTTGTTCTTCGTGAACGTATTTTTGGGCAGTTACGTTGTCATCTTCAACCTAAAGGTCAAAACTGCCCATGAAATTTATATATCTGCCCACCAACCGAAAACATGAATAGGACTATAACATAAGTATATATACTTATTTTCAATATATACATAATTACTATGTAAGAAATACAACCTATGTATATATATTTTGATTTGAAATGTAAACTATATCATGTCCTTCCCGTAAACCCACTTTCGGGATGACTGCCCACAACGCACCTAAAACGTGTGTATATAAATAAATAAATATATATATATATATATATATATATATATATATATATATATATATATATATACACGTTTTAGGTGCGTTGTGGGCAGTCATCCCGGGAACAATATATAGCGTACTGCCCACGAATTCGTTCACAAGTAACAAATATATAGCATGACTTTCCGGTGTGCGCGCGCAAAATGGTTGTCAAGACACGACGATAAACATTAATCTATTAAAGCATCCTTTGCAATGGCCAGCGTACATATAGCGGACGTGAGGTTCGTTTTTCACAGCTTGTTTGAAATAAATGGATGATTATATATCCAGTGTAACAACTTGTCTTGACAGCTTATGGATGCTAATGTTTGACATTTATTGTGAAGATGATTGTTCACTGCTTGTTGATGAATTCGTAGCTTCTGTTAATCGATGCTATAGCTCAATTTAACTGTCATACACTGATATGTTTAAGTCTGCTTGCACAGTTAACTATGCAGAGTTATGGAAATATAACAAATTGGTTTTAATAACTTTCAGAGTTTGTTTTACTATTACTCAATATTTGTTTCAAGTACTATAAAGGCTGTGATAGGTTGGGTGGCTTAGATTACAAATCAGGCCCTTCTCACTTGGGGGGGTGGGGGGTGGGAACTGCCCATTATGAATATTACTGGTCCTAGATGTCCAACCTGATATTTATGACATATAGGTTCAACATCTTACTGCCAGCAGAAATGGTGTTCTGTAGTATTTTTCCCAGTCAATAGTTTATGGATATATTATGTCATGTACTATGCTTGTTTAATTCTCTCATCTCAGTTCTGACGTTACCATTGAATGCTATAATGTTCCCAGACATCCGGTATTCTTGGTTATTAAAATTATATATATACACAGATAACTGAAGGTCAGTTCTCATTATTCCCTAACAATTGTAATTAGTGGGGCTGTAGCAATTGATGGTCTGATAATTCAAGTTAACTGGTTCAAAACTTGGGTAAACAACAAACTGTTTTCTTCCTTTGACAGGCATCATAAAGTTTTGCATCTTTGTCTCTCTGATGACTGTGGTACACAAGTTACAGACTTTGCCTTAGAATGAGCCTGATTTTTGATACTTGTTACTGAATGGGGTGGGGTAGGGAAGTAACAAAATTATTAAAGGTGGAATGTATGCAAACCATGCTGGAAATAGATATGTGCCAGCAACTGCAACATGTAAGCTTCAATCAATTTGGAAACTATAAGCTTTATCCTGTAAATATTAACTGTTCACACCCTGTGTAAAAGGTGATTTTGTGTTTGATTAACTGGAACTGTTAATTTATTATGTTAAGGAATTTATTGTTTTAACCCTAGTAAATGTAATATAATTAGGTCAAAAGTTCCAGTTTGTTTATTGTTTCCAGAGTTGATTATTGTAACTGGAAGAACCTGTTTCTAAGTGTTAAATGAAACGAAAGAGATATTGTTTACTCAAGTGATATAAAATAAAAGTTTAAAATGAACTGAAAGAAATATTGTTTATTCAAGTGATACAAAATAAATGCAAAAGTGTATATTCATTAAGAAGTGTATTGTCAATTGCAAATAAATGAAGATTTATCTTATTTTGTTCTTTACTTGTGTACAAAATTATACCTGGATTGGGCAATAATTACTTGGACTCCATTTGGAAAAGAAAAATCTATATGTCCTAAATACCTAATGTTCATATCATAATGCTCTTTTAATGGATGATTATGCTTTTCAGCTGACGTTACCATATTGCCAAGTGAACTAATAGTATGGCCTTCGGTGTGGCCCACTAATCACATTTGTAAATGAATTATGCATACAATAGAGAAATAGCTCTTAAAATATCTTATGAGTTGAACAATGTGTGTACAGAAATAAACATGAAGCAAATCTTTGAACTTGTATGCCACACATGCAAGTGAATTGGTGGTTTTCATATGTAACTTGTGTACTCTTATGGTTTTTGTCTATATTACTTTTAGCCATTTCTATTCACACACCAGAACACAACCTTTTTTGTCTGATTCAGGTACTAATGCAAAACTTATTTCAGCTGTAACTGAAGTATACAGAATTTTTCCGGACGTTGAGGCCTACTGTGTAGACAGTATAGCTGTAAGTCATCAAATCAAATGGAAGACAACAGTGTGCAGTTGAAGAAAATGATATATACCCAGTACCATTTAGAGTTATCTTAAAGAAAAGTCACAATGCACACTGATACAAGTAGTTTTAGAAAATGCATTTGTTCCACATACATTTTAACTTAACCCAAAAGTTCAGTCTCTTGCCTAAAATTCAATCAGATGTATGCATTTATTCCATAAAACACAAAGATATAATGAACCAAATCATTTTCATTGTTGAGTTAGGTAGTAGGCTATGTTAAAGAGTGCAATCACTTTATCGATTTTTTTTTCCATTACATTTTTATTTATTATAAAATGACATTTCTTAGTGGAGTGCTAGCAACTGTAACTTGAGGAATATTTTGTACATGCTGGCCTAAGTGTCATGAATATACTGTGCTACATTTTGCTTTATTAGGTATAATACTATCAGGAGACTTGCTTGATTAAATCCTGAATTTGTCAGTTACACTTACAAGTCCACTGGTAGAATTTAAAATCTGTGACAGTTTGGGAACTTTTTTTGCAGTAACTGCAAATCACTTTGCCTTCACAGTCAATGAATTCAAGCCATTGATAATTGTCAAACCATTGTGACTGAAAATGTGATTGTCTCTTAGTTGTGTCCTATTTGATAATTTTGCTGCCACAGAGTCTGGATTGTGTCTCTGAAGAAATAGTTCATCTAGACTCTGTTGCAGTATTACATTTTATATGTTCAATTTAATGAATTTTCTTTCTTTGAATCATTCTTATGTCATAACTTGCGAAAATAGTTTAGTTAACAAAATTTATTCAAACAGAAAAGATAACCTCACTTGACAAATCATCCTACTAAAGTGATCATGGCATACACTTTTATCTTTGAAATTCAAATATTGCCCACTCGTTAATTAACATAACTAATATTGCACATTGAAGGTGATCATATGCATCATCAGTTTTAAAAAAATAAAGACATAATACTATCATTTAATCACTGCATACAGGAAACAGACACTTGTGTCTGTAAAATGCCTTTCATTGGATTACTTTGGTTTATTAAAACCAAACAGCAATCCACTCAGGATTTTCTAGGATAGATACAGAGAATATATTATGGTCATTCAGAACGCTATCAATACATCAGACCAGATTGTTTTTATTATTATTTAGGCAAAATAACTTAGTAAGTCAGATGGCAAACATGAGGATGGTGATAGGTTATGTGGAATTTGCATTGAATCATCTGATCCCAGAAGATTTGATACAATGTCACTGGCTGTGGTAATCATCAAGTGCAGTTGCACGGCACCATAAGACTTATCAAGATACCATAAGCTAGAAAGATGAAGAAAAAGAAAAACGATGACCCAAAGACAAATCCTGCAAACTGTGTGCAAAAATGATTCCACAGATTATAGATGAAAACTTTACTATATTTAGCTTCAAGATATTAATAAATTCGGATTACTTCCTCCAGTCTGCTACAGAAATTCATGCCCATTGCACTCATAAATTGATTATAGTCCTTGCAGTATTTTGTGTGGGCCACAATATTTTAATTGATGCAGCTGATGCTCCATTCTTCAGTTCAGTGTTGATTCAAACATAGCAATGTCCCTTTGGGATGTGTGCATAAATAAAGAATGCCTGTCCCTTCATTACCACACTTGTTGAATTTATCGTGTCTCTCTGAAAACTGTACCATGCGAGAAAGAATTTTATAAACAAACTGGACATAAGTATTGCTAGACATATACTCAGACCTGAGACTTCATAAAAGACTGCTTACTTGTGAGGCATTATTAGTGCTAGGGCTTGAGGTAATAACTTGCTATATGTTTGGTAAGGCAAAATAAGGGGCCTTATGACTTAAATTGAAACTGTGAAAAAACAAAAGGTTCAAATGCAATAAACTTTTGTTTTTCCTCATTTGTTATATTACAGTGCCATGAAAGGTCATTTCTTTTATCTTTTTAATCCCTTGCCAATTTTAAGTCATCATCACTAACCAAGTCTCTAAATCAATTCTTGGCATATTTAGCTAAAATGGTGTCTACTGTTCCATTACATCATTGATTGTTTAGCTTGCTTGTATGGAGCTTAACACCATTTTTCAGGACATCATAGACTTTACATGGCAGCCAACATATTTATTGGAAGAAATCAACACACATAACGCTACTGGCAAGCTTTCTCATATACACACATTGGTTGGACTAGAGAGAGTTGATTAGTGATGTGTATGCCTAGACCATTCTATAATCCAGGGCCCCATGATTGAATACAGCTTAAAGAAATTAACCCTAATTCAATTTCCTTGTTGCATTTAAATCATAACACCCACCATGCAAAGTGACACATGTCTCAAGATTTTCAAATTTGTATATGTTTTGCAACTTTTAATTCTGAGTTGATGCATGTGGATGTGGAAATTCAGTTACTGAATACTTAGCTACTTATATAAGGAGCTCTCACACTGGTAAAAGCATGCAATTGGGATTGTATTTGCAAGAGGGCAATTAATTGTTCAAAATACTGTTTTAGCTAACTACATATGCGAAGGGTTGATGTATAAAAAAGAGGATCAAGAAATCCTAGCTGGTAAAGATAATTGTATCCAATTTGACAGAAAGTGAGAAGGCCTTTTAATTTTGTACAGCAGTTTCATTAAGGAACCAACTATAATACCATTAGAAGTTTATGAGCAGCAAAAACCACATTTAGGACCAACTAGACATCAAAACCATATGCATAGTTCCATTTACGGCCAACCAGACATCAAATAGGTCATCTAGTGAAAGCACAATGTCAAAATGACCAGCCATCTAGGAGAAGTAGCAAGGAAGGGGTTTTCCAGATGCCCATTAAAACAGCCATATTGGAGGTTAGATTGGCACTATTTTCATTTACGTCCAACTAGACATAAGAAGTCTTTCACTGATATGACGATTCATTCAGGAGAAGTAGTTATACCAAGATTTTCAGGATGGCCACATTGGTGGCCTTATAGGATGTCTGTACAGCACCATAATTCTCATTCAGGACCTGCTAGACATCAACATAAGTATTTTGTACACATGTTGACACGCTGACACAATTATCCATTCAGAAGTAGCGATAAAAAGTTTCTTAATATGGCTACTGTGGCAACCACATTGTATGTGTGAGTGGCACCATCTTGTTTTTTCTTCCAGATATTTTCACACAAATATCATATTTAAAGATAACATGAATTCATACAAGATCTTGTCAGTTTATTTCATAACAGATTTTTCCCTCATATTAATATAATCTTTTGAAAACATTTATACATTATAGTTCTAGAAATTTTTCATGCTCTCAGAAACTATTAAAATCACAGCAGAAAGTGTTATGTTATATCTTTATTCAGCACTGAAAAATATTTATGAACTCTTAAAGTTTTTTCCCCTATATTAACTTAATTTAATGAAGATTTTCAGACTATAACCTTTCCATTGGATTTATTTTTTCAAACATGGCGTAAAAAGTATGTTATAGTAACCAATTTTTACATTGCCTTCACCATTGCAGAAATCTCTATAATCAATTTCCTAGTAAAGAAAAGCCAAGAAAATAAATGGACAGTTAATATTCACTTCAGGATCACAGACCTGAGGCAAATATGTCATTGTTAAATCAAACATTTTTATTGTGTTTCCTTAGACCTAAATATATATATATATACTTGCTGTTACTCTAAACGAAGGCTGGTGATCCAGTTGATAACCTTTTGGGGGTTTTAAGGATGTCTTTAAAATTAAGGCCTTAAAAATGTTGAGATCTTATATTAAAAATGACAATTTGAGCCTTGCAGATTCATGTCCACAGGTGCCCAAATAAAAAAAAAAGGGGGGGGGTGCAAGGGGCAAGCTTGTTGGTGTGTTATAAAATAACTGACTTATCATCGGTGTGCTGACAGGTGATGTGTAATTAAATCACTGTTGTAATATTAATAATGAGTGAGTCTGCACAAAGGAATTTCATACAGCTAAACTAGCTCAACAACTAGAGGCAATTAAGAAATATATCCACATTCGTGATTCTGTCAAATGGCAGATACAACAGCATCAGGAAGCTCAAGTGGCATTTACAGAAGGTAAAGAGCCGCTATACTTGTTATCTTTTTAGGGATGTGCTTGGATTTTGCCCTCAAGCTGGAGCAGTCATAGGATATATAATAAATCGCCACGGTCGGAATTTATCCCCAAGCTGGGGTAATCGATGGGTAAAGTCTTATCCACAGTCGGGGTTTTATTCAAGCTTCAGGTGCAAGTTTTTGTGCATCTCCATGCCCTTGCATAAAACACAGTTACACGTTTTTTTATATAGATATTTTTCAGTTGTAGACAGGAATAATAAGTATTTGCGAGTGTTTGAAATGAATGGGTTCATTATGAATTGAGTGGCACTACATTTCAAAAGCAAAATTGGATTGAAATGCAAGAACTGTAGTACGGAATTAGTGTTGGTTCTGGATCGTAGAATGGAATTGTGTGTGTGTGATTGGATTTTTAACGTAGCTTGAATAATTTTTCAGTCATATTGTTACGATGTCTGCAGTGTGGCAGTTTATAGTGATGTATAGCACTGGGGCATCATGCTGCAAACATGTAGTATGATGTTGCACCCAGTCACATTATCCTGACACCAGGCCGATCAGTCCTAACACTAACCTCTTAATGCTGAGCGTCTAGCGAGGTAGCTGTTAATACCATTTTTGTAAGTCTTTGGTATGACTTGGCTGGGGTTTGAACCCATGACCTCCCGCTTCTGAGGCGGACGCTCTAACCACTAGGACACCGGAGTGGTCAGAATGGAATTGTAACAATTACAATGGAAGCAATTTGTATTATGCTTGTTGGGGCATTCCTCACTGATGGCTGTCAGTGACATCATCATGGAAATGTGTAACAGCCACATTTTGTAAGAACAAGGTGTAGTTGGTGAACAATACAGACACTTTTCTGCCATTTCCACTGGCATCATCTCATATGATGTTATTTAAAAAAACTTCCTACAACATACTCACAACATATAAAACCTATATGCAAATCTGATGAAAGCTGCTTGTGTTTCTGAAACACATATTCCATACTGGTGGCAAGAATGTCCAAATCTACATTACAAAAATGAAAACATTACCATCCATCTAGGAGTTGCAAATGTATGAAATCCTCTTGTTGGGTAGTTTTACTAACAGGCTTTACAGCAGGGCCTTCCATTAGATTTAAATGTGGCAGGTAAGTTGACAAAGTAGGGTGGGGGGTTGGGGGGACCTACCCTAATGGGGATAATTCATTTTTTTTTTTAAAGTAGCATGGTGTAAAGTAAAAGTAGATGGGCTGATAAGGAATCCACTGAATTTACAGACTAAAGGTTCAGACATTTGTTTTTAAGAGAAAAATGAAAGAAGGAAACAATACAACAGATATTTTAATATGACTTTAATGTTTATTTTCTAGATTTAATTAAGATTATGAATCAGAATCAGTCTCCAACTCCACTGTAAAGTTTATCTATTACTTCTTCTGCTCAGGCACCTGCAAATTAAAACAAAATTGTAATGCTTAAATAAAGTCATATCATCTCAGCACTAGTTACATATGCAGAAGTCATGTTAATCAGCATTATAAAAATGTATGAAATTTTCTTCACTGCACTTGTGCTTCCCTTACTATCGTTTAGCCATGATACAAGATAACTTTGCACTTACTTGTCATTTCTGGCAAGTGGATGGTGCAATCAATTTGCACAAAGATGAATTTATTTCATCCAAATATTTCATGTGAATAAAAATTCCAAATGGAGGCACTTGTCCGATCAGACAAGATATATGCATATTGTAGTTAGCTGGACTCTAGCTCTGATAGTCCTGGGCAATATGATAAGCTGATTTTGTTATCAGTTTAGAAATGCATCCGCTTTGCAAATACTATGCTTTAAAAGACGAAACTGAATCCAATATTGATGAAATAAGAGTCATTTGGATTACCTTGTTTTTTATCATTCTGCGTTGGTTGGGTGCATATTTGAGGGTCTCTGATATGGTCTCTTCCATTCCATTTGCCTTTGCTTTGCCATTAGTTTTCAAGCAGGCTTCTGCATGAGTAATACAATGTTTTAAAATAAGTTTCACAACAAAGGATGCATTGCATTTTTCTAAATGCCAGCAATAATCAATGGAATATTTTTAAAACATGTACTTTGAAATGTGTCTCAAGTTACTTTATCAATTCATTTAAAAATCTCTGGCAAGTCACATGAAAAACACAATTTAAATCAAGCCATACTTACTTATCAAAGACTTTCTCATTCACATCCTTTACCTCACACAATAAATATCAGCAACACCAACATTAAATTCACACAATCAGTACAAAACCTAGGTGTTACTCTGGACAGTACTCTCACATTGCACCAACATGTCATGAACATATGCAAGGCTGCGTATCTTGAGCTGAGACGCATCAGCTCCATTCTCAGATATCTTTCAGTTGATGCCACTAAAACACTTGTGTGTTCATTACTGCTTTCAAGACTGGACTATGGTAACTCAATTCTGTCTGGTTCATCTTAATATCTACTGCAGAGACTTCAAAAAGTTCAAAACATAGCTGCTTGGATCATACTTAGAGTACCACAATCAGAGCACACCTCCCCGCTGCTCTGTACCCAACACTGGCTATCCATTCGATCCAGAATCAAACACAACATTAGTTCTCTGTGCTACGTTTCACTGACAGACTCTAGTCCAACATACCTATCCGACCTCACCTATGTGTACACACCAGCAAGATACTTACACTCCTCTTTCGACAATCATATACTCATTATTCTCACTATGAAAACAAAGTCACATGGACAGCATTCTTTTGCATACCAGGGCCCAGCAACATGGAATGAATTGCCCACTGAACTTAGACACAAAGACGCAGTGATCCCATTCAAGAGTGCTCTCAAAACTACTTATTCTGACTACAAAAACAAACTTAATGACTTAATAATGTTAACTACCTTAAATATTCTCAGCATGTTTTTTATGTTTTCTAATTTCATGGTGTTTGCTTTTGTAATCATATCATTGTGTATGTTTTTATGTTGTCTAATGTTGCAAAGCGCTTAGAGCTTCTAAAGATTAGGCGCTATACAAAGTCCTCATTATTATTATTATTATATTTAGCTTGGATGAATATTTTTTAAATCAGTGGCCATAACTAAAAAATGGGATTTTGTTTTATGATCATAAAAGTATGTTGGACACCATCCATGATGTACAATGCTGTCTGACATTTCTATGCACCTAAGGTTTCCATCTCAAATATTAAAGCAAAATGCATACCGAATTTGACAGATTGATGAAAATAAAAAAAGCAATGCTTACCATTTGAAAAGAGACAATTGTCACTAGAATATTCTATTGAAAATGATATTAATTTTGGACACAGGGGATACCACCCCCATATTTTCCTGACTCGTGATATGTCGGCTTATTCTGTGCACAGCTTTAAAAGATGTAATGTTTATCCATCGAGCTATAGAAATGAAATACATTTACTGTAGACTGTTTCTGTCAGCAGTTAAGTTGAGTAATTAGGTCAGGTTTATAGCTAGTTTACAAAATTCAATGTAGAATGCCAATAAATGACAAGATGTATTTTTGCAAACTAAAGTGATCTTGAAAAAAGATTAGTAAAGTTTAACATTTTATAAAAAATAAGCTATTATGTGGAAAAGAAACAACAATGAAATAGGATGCAATGTGTTTACGTCTAGTTTTGGAAGGTACCGTCTCTAAGGTACCGTCATAATTGTACCGTAGTTTAATGGGTGGAAAGGCCATTGAAAGGTAAGGGCAGTGCGGAGACCATCGAGTATGTTCCAGAATAGCTGAATCTTTGTAGATACATAGATCCATTCGTAACTTCAGTCCGCAAGCGAAACACTGTACTTCGTATCCCAATCCTGACTCGGGTCCGAAGTAGACAAATCCTGTTCTAGCTAAAACATACGAAGAAGGTAATCCTTCCCTATCCGTAGGCCATTTTTGAAACATGTCCAATCGACGGGCACAATCACAATAGTCAGGTAAGAAGACTGGAAAATGGTAGGGTTTGAACTTGGAGTTCTCACTGGATTTCTCACTCGATTCTTGCTGCGGCGAAGTCATCCTTCTGGTGGGTGGCTATCCTCTTACAACCAATGTTTTATACCGACATGTCCATACGGCAAAGTAAAGTGGGTGGGAAGCCGCACTCGCTTCTGCTACACGATTTGATAGACTTTTTCCAAGGGTCGACTGACGATGTGGTGTGTGGGTAAACGTACAATCTTGTTGGGTTGATAGGTGGTCACTATCTCTAGACTGCAATGCTTCTTTCAATATGCCAAAGTTGACCACTCGACTGGTACGATAATTCAGAGTAAGTCCTTTCACTTTACACTTCGTGTGCACTTCTCCTTGTTTGGCCCAGTATTCGTAGCTGTAATTTTTGGGACCACCACTAACGAAACTTAGAATCTTGTCATCGGGGTGCTTGTCTGTCCAGGCTCCTAAACGGTCTCCTTCGATGTCAGGGTGCTGTTGACTCGGGTGATCGATATAAATGCAACTGTCCATGTCAAAGTACAAGACACGTTCCCCTAACAGTTCTAAAGCTTCGTACAATTTTAAGCGAGCATGAGCTGTCATGTAAGCTGCAATGATGACATTTCCAAAGGGGTCATCTTCTACAAAGTTCAGATCTTCGTAATTCACCAAGATCAAATCCTCACGAACGACGTCCACGTGTTTCATGAATTTGGCTTTGTCGTGAATCATCTGAAAGTAGCGGGAAGGTTCGGTCAAATACTCCGTCTTGGGTAAACACGGTCATTGTGCCATTTTACCCCACAAGCAATTTAACATCACTTTGGCAAACGATCGCCTGCCTTCGTTTTTCTCAATGTGATCTGAAGTAATGCCTTCTTGTGCCCAGAATTTCTCTCTGAATGTCTTTTGGTCTTCGGGAGTGTGACACCAGGACAGATAGCCACAAGCTTCTTGCTCAGTTTCAAAAAGGCATCCACGTAGTCTGCGAAAATGCCTTTCTGCGTGGGGTCACCCTTGTGGAATTATTGTGTCTTGGGAAAGTGGCAAATTTCATACACTTCTAACAGTTGGTATCCCATGTTCAGAGCTTTGAACAATTCTACGCTGACCCATGTCCCCGTCAAGGCCCGTTCTTCCTGGGTGTGATGACAAGGTTGATCTTGGTTGCACGTTTCAGCACAAGTACGGCACAAAGGAAACATAAGTTTGCCTTGGCAATGGCGAGGTAAGACGGGATGGTATAGGTTCGTGGGAGGCAAAACTTTGCACTTGATCAAGCCTTCGTATTGTCGAATGTTTTTTAGGTCGATGTGTTCGGTGAACAATTGTGGGTGCCCTGCAGGAAAGCAACAATATTTGCACACGTAGGGATACAGTGAACACACGTCCAAGTATATGATTTCTTCTCCTTTCTCTTCGTCAGCTTGGTACAGCAAACAGGTGGCATTGGTCCTTCCTCCGTACAAACTATTACTTGGGTTCAGGGGGTCCATGAACTGGTAACTTTCCATGAGGCGTTTAAACTCGGGATCGGTGTTCAAACGGTGATTGTATTTGTGTTCCCACATTTCCACCACTTGGTATCCTTCCTGTTCTAACTTTAGGCGTGGCTGACAAATGGCCTGGTACAAGTCTTCCATGGTTCGTTGTAAGAACTGATTTTTAGTGCCGCGGTCAGGGTAACAGACGGGACATCCGTGAAATAAGCAACCGTTAAACTCGTACATGATCTTGGGGTTTTCTAAGTCCCAGCCATTGACCGAATGCATTCCGATGATCTTTCGCCCTGTCCGTTGCGGGCATGCTGAATCCATTTGTCTTCCTTGTCGCACAAGTAATGCAACCAGCATGGGGCTTTGACCGAGTATTGACGTTTGACATAGTTGGTCGTTTGAGGACTGATGACAGCCACAGTGTTTTCAAGCATGAATCGTTGTCGGTAGACTAAGGAACACGCTTTGGCAATGGTGCAAGCCTCTTTTAAATGATCAACCCCTCCGTGTTCCATGAACAGTTCTCGAAATTTTCCACAGCATCGCCGTAAAATGTCCATGTCGGAACGACGATACTTTAGCATTTCTTCCTGAAAGTCGAAAGGGTCGGAGGCGTGAGCCTGGTACCAAGCGTAGAAAGTTTCTCGTTCGGTACGCATGTTGTCAGGGTCGTAATAGTGAGCCTGAGGCAAATGGGGTAGAACGGCGTGTTGATTGGCTTCTGTATTGAAAAAGTGTGGAAAGTACCCTTTAGCCATTTCTGTCATTCCAAACATTTTAGGCATTCGACTCAAAGGCATGGCTAAGTAGCTCATCGAATCTTTAAACTGCACTTGTCCCACTTGCATGAAAATGATTTTGGCTCCGTTCAAAGTGATTTTAGGACGCTCGATGCCACGTTCCGTATAACATCTCAAAAGAAACTGTCCATCATATCCGGAGAAATTGTGAGCCATCACCGTGGCATGACAATGACAATCTCCATAATAATGTTCGATGTCCTCTTGGCTCCACGTCTTGTCGATGGGGTCTAAGACCCATTGTGTGAAATCGGCTAGTGTGTTCGGTCCTTGAAAGATTTTTTCACGCCCTCCAGGAATCTTACTGTAGTGAGGGCAATAACTCAAGATAGGTTCTTGAATCACTTCTCGCACGCTCGATGAGCCACGCAGAAATTAGGAATGTGAATACTGATCTCTTGCATGCATTCGAAATCGAAAAAGATGAAATTGCCTTTCTTCTTCTTGTGACCATCCTCTTTCTCTGGTTGGGATTGGTATTTTTGTATGTAGCATTGGTGTTCCAAGTCCACAATGCAGTGACAAATGTGACATTTTTTCTTTCCTGAACATACGTGTGCCTTGGTACTGTTGATACATAGACCTTGTCCACACATTGGGCACAATCTCAGGAGTTGACAAGCACATTTCTTCTGTGAACCTTGCATCTTCAGATGTTGTTGGTAACAGGCAGAGCTGACAAATGTGCGCAGACAAGCAGGACAATGCACTGGTTCTTGCCCTTCGCTCAGACAGGGTTGAGAGGCCAAACATCCTGAGCATTTCGATCCACAATGTTTGTGTTGCTCTCGATTATTATAACCATCATAAGTCACATTTCTCACAGTAATATTTGTATCCCAGGAATCCAGTGATAGTGGTAATGGTATCGAAATGGTCATCGTGATGATAGAGGTGAATGTATTTTCCATCCTTAAAGTCTTTCCCTCGAAACAACAGAGACCCGCGCACTTCTTGAGGGTGCACTTTCAAGGTGTATCGTGGAGCTAGGGCATCTTGCAATTTTTGCATCTCAGGAATGCCACAGGATGTGTCTTTGGACAGGCATGCTTGTTGTAACAGAAGTTCTGCTTCATTTCGTTGTTTGGCTCGGTTCGATTTTCGAATGTTCTCCCAGGCTCTTTTCCATTCTACCGTGTCGTTCTTGTCGGCATAGGTTCATCCCACCACGATGGCTCGGGCTAAACACATGTGGTCTTGAAAATTGTTAATTTGGACAAGACTTGTTTTGGTAATGCGAAGGTTGTTGACCAATAAGGTCTTTCTGCATTGTCCGGTCCCTTGAGGAGGAGAGACGTGGGTCATGTCCACTGTGGCTTTTCCATCGGTGATGTCAAACTGGTCATTAGATTGTTGCACGTGTTGAATCTTGTCCATGACTTTGGAAGTGGTCAATTCTGCAGGGCTGCTAAACTCGATCCAAACAGGGGATTTCAAGCCGTCATGTTGTATGGAAAGTCTCAAGCGATCATCTTCTTTGGGTTGACATTGTCGCTTGAGTGTGGTGAGCAAAGAATCCCACATGTCGGTGATGAACCCTTTTGCTTTCTCTAACAGTACTTCAGACTTGAAATCTTTAAACTTCACTGTGTATTTGTAAGCCGTAGTTCTAAATTTTCTAGAGGGACGCTTTTCCGTCTCTCGAATGTCATAGTACTTTTCAGGGTTGACTAAGGGTGGTAAACTTTGTTTAGAGGGTTTGGATTCTGGTTCACTCATGTCCTCTTCAAAATCACTGGCATGAATTTGTGCCAAGACTTCAGCCCTAGTACGAGGCGATAGATCACGTTTCTGCCTCTTACTTTCTTCTTCTTTCTTCTCAAATGAATTGGATCATTTCATCTCGATAGCAAAAAGTCAAATGACTAAAGTTTAAACACCATGGATTAATTTATAGTCATAGCAGACCAGCGTATATAAAGGGTATGTGTCTTGTCCTTTCACTATTCATTCCACTCTCAAACTGAGCACAACAATGGAAGAGACTACCAAGATTGAACGTTTCATCAGAGCTTTGCGAGGGGTCATTAGAAAATTCTCTTCAGACCAGCCGAGGGACTACTCTCCTTCCTTTCAAGATAAAAGTCAAGCTACTTGCTATATCTGTCAGAAGAAAGGGCACTGGTCTTCAGAGTGTCCAGACCGTCAAAAAAGAAAAAAAAGGGGTTAGAAGAGACAAAAGTCAAGATACCTGTTATTATTGTCAAGAAAAAGGACATTGGTCACCAGACTGCCCAAAAAAGAAACAAGAGGAGTCAGAAGAAGAGAGGGATTCTTCAGAGGAAGAGGAAAAAGAAGAGGAAGAAAACAGACAGGTGAAGAAAAAGAAACAGGAGAAGAAAAGAAGGGAAGAAAGTGAGGAGGAAGAGGAGGAAAAGACTATGACGGTGAAGAAATTAAAAAAACAGAGAGTGAACAATGAGACAGAATAAGTCTATGAACTTTTTAAAGTGCTCTGTTGTGAATTGTGAATTGTAAATATTTATAAAAGAATAAATTAATTATAAAAGGTAAGTGTCTTTGGGTTTTGATTTTAAAATAAGAACCTACACTCACGCACACTCATACACAGACAGGTACTATTGGGTAAAATGTTTTTTTTTAGTTATTGGCAATTGAAAGCCTATCTCTTTTTGAGAGACGTGGATGGCCCTGAAAAGGGCCTTTTTTGGTGTAAGGGGTGAGTTTAAACAATCAACTTTAACTGTCTTAAGCCTTTGCCATGGCCAAGGCCTACTTCTGGACTGCGTACTGTTGATGATGATTTCGTTGAAATCACTAAGGATGGTGCAGTAGGCGTAGTCACAGGGTTGGAGTGTTTAGCTTGGGAAGGTCGTATTCTCTTCGGCCGTAATAAAGAAGTCTGATACATCTGTTTCAGACTTCTTAACTAAAATGTCTAACAGTACCGTGACCGTTTGATTTTGACACCCTTGTTTCTTTGCTGCTGCGTCTTCTTCTTCTTGTTTTTTTCTTACCTCTTCTTCTTGCTGCTGTTGCTGTAGGAGAAAAGCTTGTTCCGCTTCCTTTTGCTGTTGTATAAATTTCTCCAATTCTTCTTTCTGTTTCTGTCTAAAATTTTCCATGTGCGGTAATGAAGGAGAAGGTGACGAAGGTTCAGGAACAAATTCTTGCAAGGTAAAAAAATCCACAAAATCCCAATTCACCTCTTCTGAAAGTAAGTCTGGGTTCCCTTGGGTAGTCTCCACCATCAGTGCACCCAAACTGATCGTTTTCTGAGTTTCCGTCATGTTGAAAAACTGTCGCTTAGATTGACTACGCACAGGCGCTAGCGAATCTATATAGACTATGTGACGTCACAGACTGCTCTCTTCGGATTGGACGTGGGCTGACTGAATTTTGTAACGCGTGTTTGGATTGGTCAACAAACTCAATCCGTTTCAATCCTTCCTCCCCCTATAAATAAGTACAGTTCACTGCATTCCTTCACCTGTTACTCAGCACCCCAACATGTGGACCGATGTACAATCTTCAACGCTTGTGTCTTCGATGATGTTCCGGACGGACATATCAATGTATGTCCGATCCAACTGGACAGTTATCCACAGGACAGACACCAGCCTGTGGATGCGAAGAATCTTATGTGGAGCATCAAGGATGCCTCAAAAGAGTCTTAATCTATGGTCCTGCAGTCAGGCACAGCCTAAGGTCAAGAAGAAGATGTCACAGATGCCCTTTATGTTAAGGGTATATTAACATAAAACCAAAGACCCTTTTCAGGGCCATTCCTATCTCTCGAAAAGATCTTGACTTTCAATTGCCTACCCCTTTTTTTATTTTTTTGTTTAAAAAAATAATAAAAAAATAGAGACCCCTCCCTGTTTCAATTTTCGCCTGTTCCATTTTCATAGACCCATCAGGTCGGGACCTTATTAAAATAGGGTCCCGACCCTGTTCCATTTCCCCTAGTCCCAAGACAGTCCCACGATTTATTCCCCATGTTCAATTTCCCTTGTCCCTAGAGTGAATAGTTTTTTTTCTTTCTCCCATGTTAAATTCCCCTTGTCCCTAGAATGGATATTTTTTTTTCTCCCATGTTAAATTACATAGTCCCCAGAGTGGATATACCCTTTTTAACATGGAAGTTCCCTAGTCCCTAGACCGTCCCTATTCACTACTACCATTGTCATTACCAGCCTGAAACCCAATTTAATGCCATTTGTATAAATTCATTTCAAATAAATATTATGATATAGTTGAAGTGTAAAGTCAAGCAAGTATTCTGTTTGCAGATTTTACATTTTAGATATTACAGTAAAGTCATATTTTCTCTTGTTTAGTAAACTTTATTGCAACTGGTTTCAAAATAGTAAATCTTATTTAATGTTCATTCACCAGAATAGGTATTAATACAATCCCGAATTAACTGTATGGTACTAAAATATACCCTGATCTTGTGTGAGATTGTAATATACAGAACTATACCTCAAGACAACAATAATATATTGAATTTATATTGTATCAAGACTGTCATGGTTATGAACTCCAACTTTATTCAGGTTTTTTCATAATAAATGATCATCTTGTGCTATGGTTGAAAAGAAATCAAAGTTCAGTTTAACTCCATTCTCTCCACATTTGTAAGTTGTTAAGAGGCATACTCATCCTCAGTGTTATAGTAAAATGTAATCTTATTTGGATCAATCTTGGTGGTGTAATATATGAATGGAGAAAGAATATTATCATCCAGATTAAAATATGTTTTATTCAGACTCTACTAAAATTTTTAGTTGGATATGGGTTACGGAGCCTGATGTGTACGAACAAAGCAATGTGTACCATGACCTTTTTAATTTAACATTTTAAACTCCTGCAGAAGAAAGAGATTTTTTAGATCCATTAATCTGTATTAACAAAAACATTTCTTCAGTATGATTTTCAATTACTTAGTATTGACAAAACTCATATTTTAAAGTTGTTGTTTTTTTGTGTTTGGTTTGGCCTTTTATGGTAAACCAACACAAGTAAGTTATTTAGTGCCAAGGCACTTTAAGTATAGTGCCTTGCCCAAGGACACACCATGGTAGCTAACCCAGGTTGGTCTGATGGTAGAATTTGAACCTACCTTATTTCACAGGTCCAGAAAGCTAACCACTGAGCCACTACAGCTCCCCATCTTATAGTGGAATGCTGGTATACTTTATGATCAAGAAGGATGGGTTGGGGTATGCATGTTGCATCTGAAAAAAGTGATGGAATTTTTGTTTACATAATATTTTAGTCATACAATATGAATCATTTTCTATAGATTTAAGATGTATCAGATCAAGTTAAGAAAAATCATATATTCTGTTTCCTGGGAATGTACTAAAATTCACTGTTATTGTTTGATTTTTTGGTAGTAAGCTTACTTGGTATTTTTTTCTTTTTAACTTGAATACCTAATTTGTTAACATCCTATTCTAAATCTTCAGAGTTCTGTCTATTAAGTGACAACTGTTGATACATGTAGGGAAGTTTTGTTTATATCTTTTGATTTTTGTGATTCTGGAAGTTGCAGTATTTGTTGTTGTATTATAACCATTTCAGTAATTTAATGAATGCAGAGTATACTGCTCTATAAATGAAATTTAAGTGAAAATAATGTAAAAGTATGTTTCACTGCAAATATAAATTGTTTAAAATAATATATCATTTATCATATGACTATTCAATTGTGGTAACTAGTATTCCATCCAATATCTATATATTAAAATATGTCTTTTCATACAGCTGGTGATCATTTAGATACAAGTCCAATTGAACATAATCAAATTATCAATGCAGGTGTTTTTATTAGTAGTAGTATTGCAAGTATAAGTGTTAGTATTAAGATTTCATATACAGGTATGATAAGTGTATCATAATGTTTAAATGATGCTCCTTGTTACAACATAAAATATGTTCATTGAAACAAATGGTTCACTGGTAAATTGGCAGCAAAGGTCTTCACTGAATTATGTTGCATAAACTATTTTACAATAAAACATATATGATGCATCTCAATTATGATGAATGTGAGGAGGAGGATTAATAATAATGCAATTTAAGTTATCTTCATAACATAAGTTCTAGCAGATGTGTAATTTTTATGTGGTTCATCATCAGTTTGAAACTGGTCTGTGATTTCTGGATCTGGACATACCTGGTCCCCTGCTGTTGTGCTGCTATGGTCTTTACAGTTCATTAGGATATCAGTTACACTTGGTTTACATTTAGAACCACATGGGATGGAATGCCCAGTTTGAAACTGAGAGAATGGTTAATTATCCATAATATAACTCCTGCAGTTATTATTAGGTTTGATATCAAGGTCTTTCTTTAAAAGCTTTTCAACTCAGGTTCTGTTCTACCATACAGATAAATAAAGTCAAATTCAAGGTTTTCAGATTTGTCCAGTTTGTTTCATGTGTTGCGGCAGACAGACTGTATATTGCCACTGTACCATATAAATATCAGTGCTTAGTCTCCTCTCAGTTGCTGTGGTTTGATTAGTTACAAGTGTCATCACATATGACTAATTATTGACCAATGTAATGAAACTTGTATAATTAGAAGGCTGTATTTAAAAACTCTAAAGATCTTAAAAAGAAAATTGGATCGGGGTAAGTAAAACCTTTTACTTTGACCATTTGGCTAGAAAATAATTTTCAATAAGTTTAAATTGGATAATAGTAATATAATAATTAATTACACAAATCAGAATAAAAGCTATTTGCATATCCCCTTACAGCTGTTGCTTTTTCATAGTACTAAGTAGAATAAAGTATAGTTAAGACAGATAGCTTTAAGCTAGAATTAAACTCAAATAAATTGCAAGAAATCAAAACAAACCCAGGATTAAAACTAAAGAAATATCCCGTCATATATACCTTACATCAAATAAAGAAACTCAAGATGGATAACAACAAAATTAATGTCACATCATCAAATAGTTATCTCAGCTGCCTGGTCAACCTAAAGGCAGATAAACTAAGGCAAACTTACTCCGAAGCAGTCTCATCCCCCCTAAGAGAAAAACGACAGATACAGTTCTTAACGCCAATTTTCAACTCGACCCCAACTGACTCGATGAGTAGACTCTACCTGTCACCAAGCGTAAACGAGAATGTGGACAATCTACCGAGTAACCGCAAAACTACATCCGACATGAGTACCCAAACTGAGGAACAATACTCAACAAGCACAAAAACAACCCAGACCACGCTGGTTAAAAACACTAGCAGCCAGGGGACTCAAACTGAGAACCTACTAGATGAAACAGAACGCCCTCACCCTACCACAAATAAAGCAGTCACACACGACTCAACAAAAGGTAAGAATAATAGGAAAACCAAATCCCAAATACCAGTTAGAAAGAATAAGGAACACACTAACTGTCAGAATACAAGACCCAGCAAGCCGGTTATGGACAACGAAACAAAGTCAGCTAAAGAGACAAACACCAGGGGAAAAAAGACCAGTCTGCAAAATATCCAAAACAAGAAACACCCCGCTGAACTGACTCTCTTCGTCAAGGGAGTAAATTCCAAAATAACGAAGTTAGCCTTCAAAACCATAGCATGGCAATTGAACAAACATCACCAAGGAGAATTCACGCTTAAAAGCACTAGAGACGACTTGCTGATAATCAAATGCACCACTGAACAACAGATTGCCAAATATATGGAAATTGAAAGAATAGACCAAACAAATGTTCAGGTCACTAGACACAACAGAACAAAACAACACATAGACCCAAACCCCCCAAAAACACACAACAAAGGAGTCATATACGTATCAACTCAAAATAAAACCAATGAAATAGTAGACTACATAAGGAGTAAAGGACAGGAAGTAGAGAAAGCAATCCGCCTAAAAACAAGAAGGGGAAAGGATAGCACTGCAGTGGTACTCTTTTTTAAGGGCGCCACCCCAGAAACTATCAAAATAGCCGAAAAACTCGAGGCTAAAAAAATTTTTGCTTTCAAAAACAAACCACGGTTCTGTGGCAACTGCAAAAATTGGGGGCATTACTCTAAGAGTTGCGGAAACCTATTCCGGTGCAATCAATGTGGTCTTCACCACCCAGACCGGAAAACATGTAGCGCCACCAATCAGCACTGCGCTAACTGTAGTGGTAACCACAAACCAAACCACGCAGAATGCCCCAGGGCTCTTAGAGAAGCCCTAATAGTCGAATATATGATCTCCCATGGGGTAAACTATAAGCAGGCCAAAACAAAAATCAGGATACCAAAAACAAAATAAATAGGTAGCACCCTCACTGGTAGGAAACACGCATAAAACGAAAACAACAGTAAATTAAACAAACTATTAAGACTTTTTGCACTAGAGATGGATTCCAGAGCAGAAATCAAAATATGGCAATGGAATGCACGCGGCCTTAGGGCCCACGCTGACCAACTAAATAACAAAATACTTGAACAGGAAAGAAAACCAGATGTTATATGCATACAGGAAACCCACCTAAATGATACCTCACGTATCCCAAACATCATAGGCTACAACACCAAATACCTAAAGCATCGATCCCCCACAGCAAGAGGAGAGGGGTTAGCAACCTTTGTTAGAGATGGAATTACATCAGAAATGCATAAATTAACAGATAGTAGACCGCCCAATGACTTCGAAATACAGATAGTCAAAATAACCGCTCAAACTAAGCAGGTACTAATCGTTAACCTCTATGAAACAAATGAGCAGCGCAATTCAAGTGCAGACGAAACAATCAAAATGATTAAAGACTGTGGAGAATGGGTGGTAATATGCGGGGACTTCAATGCGCACAATGAACTATGGGGGAGTCAAAAGACGGACATTAAAGGAAAAATTGTAGAAAAATGGGCACAAAAATGCAACTTAGTTTTTCTAAACAACGGAATGCACACCCGGATAGATGACAGAACAGGCCACACATCAGCAATAGACCTATCTCTATGCACACCAAGATTAACAGGCATTTCTGATTGGCAAGTTGATGAAAGCGACCCTATGGGAAGTGACCATTACCTTATAAATATAGAAATACAAATTAGAATACCTCAAAATAAAGCGTCCTTCACACCAAGATGGAAATACGAACAGGCCAACTGGATTAGGTTCAAACAGATAGGTGACTCAATCGACCCAGAAACCATATATCACCGGGACATTGACACCTTTAATGACAAATTAATAGAAACCATTAACACAATGGCCCAAGAAACAATTCCTAAAACTAAAGGAGTAGCACCCAAACCCACGGTGCCCTGGTGGAATAATGAATGTAAAATAGCAATTAAAGAGAAAAAAAGAGCTCTAAACAAATTCAAAAGAACTAAAAATAATAGGGACTTTAACTACTACAAGGAAAAGGAAAAAACTGCCAAACAAACTATTATGATAGCTAAACAAAACTCATGGAGAGAATTCTGCTCAAAACTAGATATTAACACAAAATCGAAGGAGGTGTGGCAAAGAATTAAAAAAATGAGAGGCAAAACTAAATCAATAACCCCCAACATACCTGGACAAAACAACAAACATAAGGCAGAATTATTCGCAAACTATTTCGCCAACATGTGTAGCAATACCAACTTAGAGGATAAGTTTAAAAATCATAAAAGGCAATTTGAGGAAAGCAACTCTGACAACATAAAGGAAGCAGGAAATAATGACGGCCCACTAAACCTTCCGTTTACAGAAGCCGAATGGAGAAAGGCCCTCGCCGGCAAAAAGACCACATCCCCCGGGGAGGATACTTTGGGGTATGAAATGTACAAGAACCTACCCAAAAAACTTGTCACAATTGCACTTAACCTCATTAATAAAATATGGGAAACCGGTACCATACCTATAAGATGGAAAAAGGCAGTAGTGGTCCCGATTCTTAAGCCTGGAAAACCCTCAAGTGATATAAAATCATACAGGCCCATATCACTAACAGACAATATATGTAAAATAATGGAAACTATGGCAAACAACAGGCTGAAATACCATTTAGAAAGCAAAGGACTACTAGCTAATACACAGAGCGGGTTTCGCAACTACCGAAGCACAATAGACCAACTCATGAGACTAGAAACCGCTGTCAAATTAGCATCTAGAGAAAAATTTTAAAAATCCAGATATGTTACAGCCATCTTCTTAGACATGGAAAAAGCATATGATCTAATGTGGACTAAGGGACTGATAAGTAAACTTAAACCATACGGAATAACTGGCAATATATACAAATTTATTGCTAACTTCCTAACCGATAGAAAGATACAAGTCAGACTAGGACAAGACTACTCCGAACGATACAAACTGGAAAATGGCACGCCACAATGAAGCGTAATCAGCCCAACTTTATTTAATATAATGATAAACGACCTGGAAACAGCGGTAAAACCCAACCACCTTGACTTATCCCAATTCGCCGATGACAGCGCCGTATGGAAAACTGGCAACCCAGCCAGCAGAGAAACGACCAAGCACTTACAAAAAGGACTAAACGATATAGGAAATTGGACAGATAAATGGGGATTTAAATTGTCACCTCTAAAAACAGTAGGCATAGTTTTCAATCCGGGAGGTGGCCACCCCCCACCCACTCCAAACTTAACCCTAAAGGGGGTACCCATCAAATTCGAAAAACAAGCGACACTCCTAGGTATGGTATTCGACCACGAACTCACGTGGGCAGCTCATATCCAAGAACTCGTAACGAAGTGCAAACGAGACATCAACCTCCACAGAAACCTCAGAGGGGTGAATTGGGGGGTTGATCAAAAAACACTCGTTACCCTATATAGAGCACTTATAAGAGCAAAATTGGACTACGGTTGCCAGGTATATGGAGCGGCGAACGCCACGTTACTAAAGAAACTAGACACAGTCCAATCAAAAGCGCTAAGGGTATGCACCGGCGTCCTAAATGGTACCCCCACACAAGATATCTTAATAATAGTAGGAGAACCCCCGCTAGACCTAAGGCGGAAGGAATTGATGCTGCGATACTCGACTCGAATATCAATACACCAACCCAACCACCTCACGCTACAAGCCCTCTTAGCATGCGACAAACCATTCGATACAAAAGGAAAAAATAAAAAAATACCTAGTGGGAAAATAATTATAGAATTAAAAAGGAAATTTCAAATCGCAAATATCAACCCAGAAAAAATAAGGTACTACCCAGACCCCCCATGGACCTGTCCCACACCACAAATAGATCTTAGCTTACGTAAACTAGGACAAAAACAAAATGACCCGATAGGACTAAGAGCATCAATACTAACGTACATTGACAACAAATACGAGACATACACGCAAATCTTCGCAGATGGATCAAAAACCAAAAATCCAAATAAAACTGCAGCAGGGATAGTGATCCCAAAATTAGATGTCGCCGTTGGAAAAAGACTCCCAGACCAATGCGCTATATACACGGTAGAATTCATGGCAATACTAATGGCATTAACATACGTCAAAACATACCCCACAACTAAGGCAGTCATTCTAAGCGACTCTTACAGTGTACTACAATCGTTAGCAACAGACCAATCCAAGAGCAGACCTAATATGATTAATCATGCAAGATCGCTACTTAAAGAGATTGAAAAAAACAACAAACACGTTGAATTCGTATGGATACCCTCTCACATCCATAATCCCAGGCAATGACAAAGCAGATGCAGAAGCAAAAAACGCCACAAACGAACCAAAAGCCCAAAATATAGCATACAGCGTCACTGAAATCAATAACATGGGACAAGATCAATGACATGTGGCAAGAGCTATGGGAAAAATCGGATGCAAACAGTCTAATACACACGATGATGAAACAAGTAAGTAGAAAAGTCGAAAGTCCGACCTTCAAAAATCCATACGATATAACAATAATAAATAGAATAAGAACAGGTAAAACACTATTGGCAGGATGCGCAGGGAAACACATAAAAAGGGGACCAACCGAAAACTGCCCCTACTGCCCAACTCCAGAAACAATCGCACACTTAATAAATATATGCCCCAAATACAACCAGGAAAGGGCCGAACTAAAATCTCAACAGGAACAAATAGGAGAACGGTGGACATACCCGGAGTTACTTGTGGCAAAAAACAATAACATAGGAATGACCTATAATAACATCATGACATTCATTAACAAAATAGGCAAAAGGGGACAAATCTAAACCGAATGAAGGGTTGGGTATAAAGAAATACCATGTAAAGAAATTAAAACCAATAAACCTAAAAGATCGAACCAAAAAAGAAAAAAACCAATCAAAATATTACAAATCACTGTTTGGGAATTGTGACGGCCGGCTCGGGCTAGTGGGTTCACAGACTGACACCGCCGCTCATAACCCGAACAATAAAAACCAGATAAGGACGAATATTACAAAATCACTGTTTTGGAATTATAATGGCATGCTAGGTCCTGTAGGTTCAAAAAAAAAAAAAAAAAGAAAGAAAAAAAAGGAAAAAAAAAAAAAAAAAACAAACAAAACAAAAAATATTAAAAAGTAAATCAAAGACCAGTCAAAATATTACAAATCACTGTTTGGGAATTGTGACGGCCGGCTCGGTATCGTGGGTTCACAGACTGGCACAGCCGATCATAACCCGAACAATAAAAACCAGATAAGGACAAAATATTACAAAATCACTGTTTCGGAATTATAACGGCATGCTAGGTCCTGTAGGATCAAAAAAAAATAAAAAAAATATAAAAAAATAAAAATAAAAAAAATATACATTAAAATAAATCACAAATAGCTAAGCTAAACAAAAATAACAGGTAAATAGCCAAGTGGTCAAAGCGAAGGGAAACAAAGGCAATCAAACCACCTCCCTCGAAGAAAACATCTCACGGCGAACATGGCAGTATCAAAAGGACGAGAAGACCAAAATAGAAACGGACACGGGATAAGGCAGAAAGAGCTGAAATAAAGAAGAGCAGGAAAAGGCACAGGATGAAGTTAAACGTCCTAAGGCAGTAAAAGAAGAAAGAACAGGACACTTGCAGACCTTGGGGAATGAAGGCAGAAACAATGAAAAGAGTATGCCTCAAATAATCAAACCACCCCCACCCCCCAGTATGAAAAGAATTGCCTTCCCGAAATCAAACAAAAGAAATAAGGCCACCCCCCCCCACATCTACTTATAAGTGTGAATGAGAAAGTGAGCGTGAATGTGTGTTGTCGGGATATGTGGGAAAAGCAGAAAAACGAACAAAAATGTCTATAGCCATCACACAAATATAGCATACACACTCCCTACCCACCTTTTTTTCTTTTCGTTTCTTTTTTCTTTTTTACAAACAAATTTTACCACATAGGGCTTTCATTCTGACCCACGAAAGCCCTCTTTTGACCAACAACTTACTGGCCCTGAAACACACTGATTGGTTTAAAGCCACACGTACGAAATACTTAACCAAATTGAGATCTCCAAAACAAAATAAAGGGCTACTAAAAGCCTACTAGATGTGAAAAAATTTTCGGAAAATTCAAGTACGCAAAGTACACAAAATTTAATAGACCTTACAAAAGATAGGAAAATTCACAACTCAGGAATATCTGAAGCGTATGTGACAATCACATGTTTGGCAAGATAGTACAGGAATAGCCCAATAAATATAGGGAACTGGGCATTGATTGCAACGAAAATTTCATAATACTGCTGCTGGTGTGCTTCGGTTACTGCCTGAAATGAGAGAGGAAGGAGATGCAGGATGCAGAAACAGACCACCAACGGAGTACAACGATGGAGAAGGTTGCAGCGATGAGAGCCTGGGCGGGACCTTTTGGGGCACCTGGGCTTCGGCTTGCTTGCTTGGGGGCATTGTATAAGTTAATCGCTAAATTCAAAAAGTACACAAACGTGTACAAACTAAACAGTCGCACATACCGAAAGGTGCACGTGACTTTAATCCAATGAATGAATGAAATGTGTGCTAGAGGGTAGGGTTAGCAGTTATACTCCCAATTATGTTTGTGATGAGCAAAAGCAGCTGCACAAATTTGAGCTTTTAGTTTGGTTCTGGTAGGGTCAAAGGATGCAGGTACATTTTACATTCATTTTTTACTAGAAATAGCTATTTTCAATATTTTTCTGTGACAAGGCAACTAAAAGAATCAGTATGTGCCTTATGCATGAATAAAGTTCACTAGTACTATAACAAATTAGCATACTTTTCATCACCCCTCTACCATCAAGATTTTTTTATATTTACCTCTGTAGCAGACACAAATAAAAGTCGGCAGCTCATTTGCAGACTAAGTTACGCATATGATCTCCAATGCTCATCTAACTGTGACAGGCAGTCACCAACAAGCCAACCTATTTCCATGCCTAACTCAAAGTAAATCTGAACCACATTATAGATTTAGCTTATGTGTAAATTTATAAATGCTAGGCTTGTGATAATTAGGTTCATGCCTTCTACCTTAAAAATTAGAGGGATGTCAAAATACGAAACTATCCAGTGAGACCTATGATGTTAATTTTAATCCCTATGGGATTTGTGACATAAAAAACCCAAATGCTTTATGTATTAAAAGGTAACTAATGGGGGCAGGATCTGCAGTGAATCAATGGTTAGTATGCTAGACTCCTGATAAAAATGTTTGTGTTAAAATCCTGTTATCAAGTCAACCAGGTTACCTACTGCAATGTACCCTTGCCTTACTCCAATTCCCTCAGTACTCAGTAAACAACTAGTGTTGCTGTACATAACAAAACCAGTCCATATTGATTTTACATATTTTACTAAATCCTGACAAAAATAATTCTCTAAATAAAGAATGATTAATATGTGATGGTCTCACATGTAATCAAACTCTTCCAAGCTTTTAATGATATGAACCGATTTATCAATGTTTATCAAATTTGCATGAAAAACTATTTCTTATTTGTCATCAAATATGTTCAATGTTTTGATCATATAAGCATTTCTGCTACATTAGATCAAAATAATCTTTTTGTCAGAAATAGAGCCCTTATAGTATTTGCAAGGTCAACCAATCAGATGCAGAATTTGAGTTTAATATGAATGAATATTTTTTTTACAAAATTGCTCTTTTGCTATATCTTGATGAGATAAATCTATTCACCAAGTCTGATGAAATTAATGAGAAATAGTTTTAAGAGCAGTAGCAAGAATGGCTAGTGAGATGTAGAACCACCACATTATATGCATAGATTTTGCTTATAGCCTCAGACATACAAGCAAATAATTAAACAAGTCAGATCTAAATTGGATCATAAACACTGTTGTGCAAATCATAAGAAACTCTGCCAATCAGATGCAAGGTCACTTCACTACCATACCTTTATCACACTCATAATAAGCATCATTGTGAAACTTGACTCTATAAGCCCAATGGCCAAGCATGATCAAACTTGAATCAGCAGTAGTGGTTATAACCTCATGTATTTGTATGCATCTTCACTTCTTCAATCTAGATCTCATTTATATAAGCATGTATTCTACGTTTAGTAAAAACTGCACTACATGTATAAATATTGCATGCGGTGGTAACATACTCAGATGAAAGATCACCTTATTATTATTAATGGTTAACACTCATCAAACTTCAAGGACAACTTAATGATTTTAGCCTATATTGTGGAAGTATGGCTTTTAGGCTGGTTAAAAAACTCAACTAATCTTATACATGATCACATGTATATACTTGGATTTTGCTCATTATTAGATTTATCCAAGATGTTGATTTAAGCCCAAAACCAAGTTTTATATAAACAAATTGATTAGAACTATGGACTCCAAAGTAGCTAATTTCTTACTGTTGAAAGACAGAAGGGGATGTGAAATAAATAACACACTCTGGACCATTACATAAACAATCTTAGCCTTTTGACCAGTTGAGATAAAATATCAACAATAATGTTAAATAAGATTGATAAATTATGTTTTCTCACATTACCTCTAGCCCTTTTCAACATGGATGGTATTTTTCTTCCACATATGTCAGCTCTTAATTAGTGGCCCTTTCCCATCATGAATGTTGTAGGTGAAACTCTCAGAATTAGGCTTTTTAATTTATATCTGTAGAAGAAAAAAACTATTGGTCTGCATATATCAATGTCACCATTTCTGTATTAGATTAAAATACCATATGTGTGTGTGTGTGTGTGTGTGTGTGTGTGTTAATTTTAGAATTTAAGCAAACTTGTCTCCATGTGTTTATTTTAAAACTGATGATGATAACACATAACAGGTTCAATGGATAAAATGTTATTTCTTACTTCTTACAACTGCTCATTATATCTGAATTTACATTCAATGTTTGTTTTAATTAACATATTTGGGATATTGGGCAAATTATTTATTTTGTAGTTTATCATTATATCATTTACCAGTCTTTTATCATTCAAATATGTAATATAGTACCATTATACTGACTTCATATTCTATATGATATCCCAGCAATACATATTAAGCAGATAAGTGCAAATAAAAATGTTCAGAATGTAAAATTTACTCCAAGCTCAAAGAAGATCAGCAAAAGATAATATCCAACAAATTACCAAACAAAAAGCGAAGTTAACGCAGTTACCTTTATTATGACGTCTCCAACACCAACGGTACTGTACAGCTACGTCTTCTGAGTTTTACCGTCATCTTGTCTTTCAAACCAGAATTAATTTCTTGAGCTCTTACAAAATGAAGAAACTTTTAAATACTATAATTTAAGCAGCTTCTTTACATGCCATCAGATAAATTATGGCACAGTGTTATGTCTGTCAGCAAAACGCAACTTCACATTTGGACGGCGCGCTGTGTGGGCATCGCCGACACAGCAACTGACATGAATTCTCTATTAGCAGACAATGATTCGGAATAAATCCTTCGCAAATCTAACATTCTCGATTTTTCATAGTTCCACTTTTCATTGTTGCATCTGTTTGATTGTACAATTGCTAATGATGTTCAATGAATCAACTTCAATTCATCTGCTGTCTGAAATCCCGGTTCAGTTGGTATTTTCTTCCGCGCATGATGCCGTGTAAATAAAAGATACGGTCGACATTCAAAGTGGTTTAGGTTAATTTATTATTTTTCTTTATTAAGGTCATTTGCAGAAAGTGTTTTGCTAGGGTGAGAAAAAAAAATATAACAAAAAGAAAACTTTCTTTTCCAACGCTAATACTGTATATATTTCAATTTGTGATTGATGCTATAAATTAAAAAAAAATGATAATAAAGCATTTTAGCCCGTGGCTTCGGCACGGCACTCGTTTTTGTGGGTTTTTTAAAATGTTGTTAGTGTTGTTTTGGGGTTGTTTTTTGTGTGTGTACCACACTAAAAAACATACCAGGTATTAGGCCTAACGTAGGAAAAGAAATTATCCTCTATTTATTACTATTCTTACTGTCAAATGACGCAAAAGTGATCAAATTGCTATTAAGATTTTGTTTTGTATAACACTTACCGCTCGTTTTCCTCGAGATAAAGCAGCCACTTCAAAATGATTATAAAATCTGTGACAGATGAAAAACGTGGTTTAAATAATTCGTAATCGCCTGCCTTAAAATACTGTAGGAATTTGCTAATGTATTTCATGGCCCTCGTTTGAATAGATACCAACGATCATGTATATCGACCAAATTTTGTATATTCCTGCCCACAATCATGTATTTTGTATTAAACCGTATATTACACGAGCGCTCTGTGGCAAACTCGGGGGGGGGGGGGGGTCTCTATTATACCCAGAGGCGTAGCTATGATATTTTGCGCCCGGGGACGAACTATAAAATTGGCGCCCCAGCCCCCTCCCCGTTTAATCACATTTTTGAATATTACCCTTGTTTACTTATTATAATGTAACGTTGTAAGCCTCATTTTGGCGCCCCTGTACCTTGGCGCCCGGGGACATATGTACTCCCCTTCCCCCCCCCCCCCCGCTACGCCTCTGATTATACCTGCTGTATCAGTTGAGAAATATATTGAACAGATCAGGCCCGAATACTCTCGCTCTGAAAAACATTAAAATAATTATATGCAGAATATCGGTAGGTCTCCCTCTTGCCGAAAATGTCAGCACCATATATATTTTGCAAGTAATGTAATGGGTATAATAACACACACACACACACACACACACACACACTTTTTTGGGAGTGGGGGGGGGCAACGGACAGATGCCCCCATTTCCCAAAAAAATAAAAAGTATTTTATATTTGTGTATTTCCCCCTCAGATGTGTTCTACGTTTTATTAAAACAAAATTTTATATAAAAAATTTAGTTTTTAGAATTTTTGATGGGGTATTTATGTTTCCATAGTGTTATCTAAAGGGTTGTTCGTCCGAGTCTGGTTTCCCTCACCTTGCTCGAAGTTCATTCCCTTGAAATGTTTTGTAACCTTTGCTATATGTCGCCTAGGTCTCAGTGTTTGCTATATGTAATGGTGTTATATTGTGTGTATGCTATATTTTCTTTATGTTTGAGACAGCAAGTATAGATCAAATATCTTTCCCAGTTGTATTTCTTCCTTTATGATGTTATATTGTATCTTTTAATTTGTTTTATGGTTTTCTAATTTGACGATGGAATGGTGTACTATTTAGACTTTGTTTAAAAAAAATAATTTCCTATTTTATTATTCGAGTGATAATATGTGTCGTTCCTCATAATAGTCTTTAAAGATGTTGATAGGTAGGTTACGCTCGATCCAAGGTTCACGCTTCTTTATTCTCTATGTGTTTTTCCTGGGTCGCGTTAGGCCTCCTTTATTTAGTTTATCTGATTATGCTTTATTGAAAGATCCAAACGTATTTATGAGACCACATTATTCTATAGTGGTCAACCATGCAGTGCGGGAGAAGTTAGTAGGGTTTTAAACTAAGTGTTATACAGTATGTATTTGTGTCTTTATTTTGTCTGTTTATGTTCTACATTGGGTGTTTTCAAAGACTCATGATGGGCCTATGCACTTCACTGAGCCCTGTGACTTAGCCCCATGATGTCATCGCCATTTACTTCCCCCTTATATTTTCCCTGTATCCCTTCCTATATATGTCTTTAGAATTTTCTTTCAGAGAAAGAAGAAAAAAAATTAAATTACAAAATTCTTTTATTTTTTTCTTTCTTCCTTTCTTCCCTTTTCTCTTTTAAAAAAAAAAGTTATATGGGTTTCTTTGAAATATTTGAAATAGAATTTGAAATTTTCTTTGAAATATGGCTGTTGTGGGGTGCGAGGAGGGGGTATGGGTATGGCATCAGCTCGCAATTGCGCTACGCGACCCTTCGGTCTGTAATACCTATTCCTCCCTCCCCCTCTCTCCCCCAATTCCAACATCAATTGCGTTATATCAACCTGACGGTAAGTATCTATTTGTCGTAAGACGTACTGAGTTCTTGTTGTGGTTAATATTCTTATTTTTACCACGTATCTTATTTAAAAATCTTTATCACCTGTCCACAGGATATCATCGTAGTTACTATATAGTCTATACATTTTAGAACGATTTTGTTTTCGTAGTCTAAATCTATGAATAAAATGTTATTTTTTTTATACTTATATTTTTTGCAAATTTTCATTATTAACTTTATCCTATTATGTTTAGATTTATCACATTGGACAATCGTATGTAGTTTGGTGAAGTTCGCTGTTTTACATAAAGGGCATTTCGGCATTATCCTCAGCATACGATGTTTGATTGTTTCTTCGCCTGTTAGCCAGGTGTTGTGCAGGTATTTAAAAATTATACTTTGTGTTTTGACAGATCTTATTTTCCCCAATTTTTCCAATTTTTTGTCCAATTTACCCCCTCAGTTGTCCTGCTCTACTCTACATTTTATATTTTTGGTTACCTCCTCCCTAATCCAAGCATGACTTTTACTTATTAAATTTTGCATAAATCTGTTTTGTCTCTATATTTTAAAATTAGTTCTCATATGTTTGCGTGGCACTTCGATTTTTTTATATTAATTTGTTATTTTTGTATATCTCTGGTCGGTTTCTCAAGGTGAAGCCGAACCAGTAGATGTACGGTGCTTCTCACGCTGTAGCCGGGTCTGAGTGCATTTTTTTTTTAATCTATTGATTATGTTAGTTAATTATAGTAGTAGAGGGCTCGGCAACCCCAAGCCCCCTCTACTTTTGGCCCTATATAATGTCTCTTTTTTTACATGATGCATTTTATGATTCCATATATAATCTATTATTTCGTTGTCTGTTTTGTTTAAAATTGTATTATCCATATCTATGGATTTAATTATGTAGTTAATATTTGAGTATAAATAAGTCTTGGCCACTTGGGCCCGCTCCATGATAGGTAATGGCGCCATGGCCAGATTTTCACATTTTCTCTTATTTTATTGATAATATGTTCATAATTTTCTACAGCTTCTTTTTTTTATTACCAAAGTAAACCCCTAGAGCCTTTACAGTGTCTCTCAGTAAGTGTGTGTGTGTGTGTGGGGGGGGGCGATAATCCAGGGTGGTTGCCCCTCCAGTTAACTATTTTTAAGATTTCGTGCTTGTTGTGGTTTATTTTGGAACCCGACGCTTATAGCATTTCCCCTCTCTTATAAAGATGTTGCAATCATATGCATGTTAGAGCATTTTTTAATTCTTTTTTAGGTTTGGTATTTGTATGCCTTGTATAATCAGGGGCGGATTAAGGCTCACTGGTGCCCTAAGCACTGACAAATCTTGGCGCGCCCCTCTTTTCCACGTACACCTGAGAAGATAACCCTAGGGTGTACCATGATCAAGAAACAGAACATCATGATCAATTTGCACTAATTGTATCAGTTTTTTTTACAAATCTTCATTCTTTTTTCTTTCTTTCTTTTCACCCTTTTCTCAACTTTGTGGTGCCCCCTTTGGCCCTGGTGTCCTATGCACGTGTTTAGTCTGCTTAATGGTTAATACGCCCCTGCTTGCACATCTGGGTTGTTTCTTATCGTGTGACGTAGGATTTATATTGCCATTACGTATTCTAGCATTGATAGTGGACATCCTTGTATCACTGATCGTTGTATTTCAAATTCTTTCGTGCATTTCCCGTTTAATTATCCCAGTGTGTAGGATTTTGGTCCATTTTGGAAATTGGGTCCGAAACCAAATTTTTTAAAAACATTCTTTATACAGTTTTGTTCAAATCAGTCGAAAGCTTTCTCCTGGTCGAAGAGTACCATAGCACTCATCATACCAGTTTCATTTATGTAGTTAATTATAGTTTTAATGTTTAAAATATTGTTTTGTATATCCCTCCCCCACAAGTTTGATTTACATTAATTATCTTGTTTATCCTACCCTTTACTGTATTTGTTAAAATCCTACTTAAAATCTTATAGTCCGTGTTTAAAAGTGATATAGGCCTCCAGTTTTTAATCTCGTCTCTATTCCCTTTCCCTTTGTATATAATTGTGATAACTCCCTCCCTCATAGATTTAGTCATTTTATTTTTACTTAAAACTATATTATTATACAAAGCGTTTAAGATCGGCGTCAGTTCACCGTGGAACTTTTGGTAGAATTCCACGATGAGTCCATCTTTCCCTGGTGACTTTTGTGAGTGTTGATATACTTTTTGTGATTTCTTCATCTGAGATGACATCATCACATTGGTCTCTATGTACTGCTGATGTCATCTCACAGTCGACATTTTTTAAGTAGCTGTCGATTGTGCTGAAGTATATGTTCTGTGTGGTGTGTGGTGTATAGTTCTTTATAATATTTGGAAATATTATTTAGGATATCTTCTTTTACAGTATGGGTTACATTGTTTATTTTGATATTGTTTAAAATTGTATCACCCCCTTTTCTAAATTCTTCTCGCTTATATACGTTTTTTGCCTCGTTGTAGATCTCTGTAAATTTTCCCGCCCTTATTATTCTCCCCTGATTTTCGTCTTCTTCAACGATTTTAATTTTGTCTGTCAATCGTTTTTTTTTCTTTCTCCATCGTCGTTTGTTGTTTTGCTTAGTTCTAATTTGAGTTCGTGTTTGTCTTTTTTTTCTGGGGTTTTTCCGCCCTCTATTTGAGTACTGAATATTTATTCCTTTTATTTTGTTTTTTAAAACATCCCAATCAATTATTATATTAATATTTTCTTCATTTTTTACGGTTTCAATTTCTTTTTTTAATTATTATTTCGACATATTCTTTGTCATTTAAAATCTTATTTTTTAGTTTCCATAGTCCTGACCCACATTTTTCTATTTTTTTCATTTTTAGGTCAATAGTGAGCATGAAATGGTCTGATAACTTTTGGTTGGTTATTGCAGTATTAATATATATTAATGGATCATAAAAATTTCCGTAAAATTTATCAATCCTGCTAGACTGGTTTAATTTATAGTTACCCAGTTGAAATCTCCCCCTATGATTAGATTTTCCATCGAATATTGTTGTAGGTAGGTGTATAAGTTTTCTTTAAAATTAGTTTCTTATTTCTATTAGCTGGCATGTACACATTTATAATATGCCAATTAAACATTTTAACACGTAGCAACCGTCCCTTAAAAAATTCCCCCCTCCTCAAACCTTTCCCAGCTTTTTAAAAATATTATTGTTGCAACCAACTCTAATATCATTATTTGCAAAATTGTTGCATATCTTTATTGCGTTAAGTTTGTCTTCTACTAAAATTTCGAACTCTGGCTTAATTCTATAGTGTGTTTCTTGTATCATTATTACACCAAAGTTTGTTTCTTTGGCTACTTTGTCTGCTTTCGCTTTGTCTATCCCATTGCTGTTGATAGTAGCGATCCGGAAATTTGTTTCTTCCATTTTTGCTTTACTCCCAGGTGCCGCATCACTTTTATATAGAATTTAATTGTATATATTTCAGTTAAAGTTATTATATTCCATTTGTTTTTGTACACACACACCAGCACGCTCGACAAAGAGCGCTTGAGTAATATACAGTTTGATACATCCTACATGGTAGTGGGCAGGAATACATATATAGGTCGTTATCCTTCTCGACCGAAGTAGTAACATTGTTCCAATGCTAACACTCGACGTCCTCGATTTGTGCTTCATCGTATTTGCAGTCTATACACTTAAAGTTACAATGGAAAAGTGTACATGAACATATTTATACCATAGACAGAGCCTTGAAGTACTACTTTTTTCGGTCTAAAACTGTCCCAAAAAAAAATGAAAAAAAACCCAGCATGTAATAGTTCATTTCGATACAGTTGCACAGAGCATTTGACGTTCATTTTGATGTCAATATATATTGATATCGATTAAGTGCGATTTGTTTTCAAAGCTGCTTTATTGCTGGTAGTGCTTCTGTTTTCAAGTTCGATATATAATATACCCATGGAGCAGTAGTAATACAGAAATCAGAACAACAACCATCATCATCATCATCGGGAGTAATATTATCGTATATGTTGGTCACATCGATGATCATTAATAAAAAGCGGTTGAAATATGAACAATAGTCCATCTCTTCAAATAGCAAATAACTAAGCAAAGTGTGTGTGTGTGTGTGTGTGTGTGTGTGTGTGTGTGTGTGTAATTTTTAACGTAGCTTTAAAAAAAAATGCAATCATATCGCTACCATGTCTGCATTGTGACAGTTTATAATGATGTCTAGCAATGTGGCATCATGCCACAAACATACAGCATTTTGTCCCACCCAGTCACATTATCCTCACACCAATATCTTAATGATGGGCGCCAAAAGAGGCAGCTGCTAGTACCATTTTTATGTCTTTAGTGTGATTCGGCAGGGGTTTGAATCTGCGACCTCTCGCGTCCAAGGCGGACGCTCTGTACAGACACTGCACCACCTGAGCGATCGCTTAGCAAAGAATGTACGATACTGTTTCCTGTTGTTCATAACAACTCGACCTGGAGACCCACCTGACGGAAAATGAAAGCGCATTATAACGTTATAATATACGAATCCGGAATTTTTTTTGATTATTATAATTTTCAAGAAAGTTAGTGCCTTTTAGCATTTGACAAAGTGTGCTTGCAGTTGCATACTAAGGGGAGGGGGAGTTTACAACATACTTCGATGCTGACTACTGATTTGAAGCATAAAATTAAAACTAAACAACAGCATAACATGTTTATATATCTTATTAAATACGTCTTCATTTGTCTTTCCGTGCGCCAAAATGCCTTCCTACACGAACATGTTCCATATAGGTAAATAAGTTGTACCAATCGTAAACAACCACCGATTTCGACATATATGATATCAGTTTATAGGTTTCTCATCAGTTTAAATCGATCTGTGCAAAAAAAAAAAAAAAAAAAAAAAAAAAAAAAAATTAAAAAAAATGTGTGAAAATGAATAATAAAAAAGTTGCTATTTGCGACTCATTGTCGCTTGCGACTTTACCGATCTTCGTATCCTTGATGCTTCCATCCTTCCCGTTTAGGGATGGTAGCACCTACTTGGATGCTAATACTATAGATTTGAAGCATATAATTAAAGCTGTACAACAGTAAATAATATGTTTATGTATCTTCTTATTAAGTACGTCTTCATAATGTATGTTCGTGCGCCCAATGCCTTCCTCTACGAACGGTTTCGATATACACGAATAAGTCATACCAATAGTAAATAAACACCGATTTTGACAAATTTCATATTAATATATAGGTTTCTCATCTGTCTAACTCGATCTGTGCCAACAGACATGTGTGAACATGCAGAATACAAAAAAGTGTACTTTTTACTGAATATTGGGTTCGACTTTACTGATCTTCATATCCTTGCTACGTTCATATACCGTTCCCGTTCTGCGATGGTAGCACATACGTCCATGCTAATACTATAGATCTGAAGCATAGAATTAAAGCTGTACATAATTATAAAATATGTGTATGTATCTTATTAAGCACGTCTTTATCTGTCTTTCCGTGTGCCTACATCTGACCTATACGAAAGTTTTCCATATGGGCGAATAAGTCATACCAATCGCAAAGAACGATTTTGACACGTTTGATATCAGTTGATAAATTTTAAATCAGTCTAAATAGATCTGTGCCAATATAAATGGGTGAAAATGCAAAATAGAAAAGTTGGCATTTTTCACTCAGTATCGCTTGCAACGTTACCGATCATCGTATCCTTGCTACGTCCATCTGCCATTCCCGTTTTGCGATCGTATCACATTTTTTCGATGCTAATTCTATAAACCTGACACATATAATAAAAGCTGTTCAACGGTAAATAATGTGTATGCGTCTTATGAAGTACGTCTTCATTTGTACGTCCTTGCGTTTAGTGCCTTCCTAACCGAATATTTTCCATATAGGCGAATAAGTCATACCAATCGCAAACAACCAACGATGTTGACAAGTTTGATATCAATTGATACGTTTCTCATGATTCTAAGTCGATCTCTGCCAATAGACATGTGTGAAAATGCAAAATAAAAAAGATTGTTCTTTTTACTGAATATCGGGTGCGACATTACCGATCTTCATATCCTTGGTACGTGAAACTACCATTGCCGTTGTGCGATTGTACCACATATTTCGATACTAATACTACAAATTTGAAGAATATAATTAAAGCTGTACAACAGTAAATAATATGTGTGTGTATCTTATTAAGTACGTCTTCATTTGTCTGTCTTTTCTCCTAATGTCTTCTATACGATCGTTTAACAAACAGGTGAATAAGTCATTACAATAGTAATAAACACCGATTTAGCAAAATTTGATATCAATTGTTAGGTTTCTCGTCAGTCTAAATCGATATGTGCCAACAGAAATGTGTGAAAATGAAAATAAAATAGTTTGTATTTTTGACTCGATATCGGTTGCGACTTATACGTGCCTCTACCATTGCAGTTTGCCACGGTACCACATATTTCAATTTTAATATTATAGATCTCAAACATATAAAGAAAGCTATACAACAATATATAATATGTGTATGCATCTTATAAAGTACATCTTTGTGTGTCTGTATGTCCGCTCAATGTCTTCCTCAATGAGCGTTTTCCATATAGGCAAATAAGTTATAACATTAGTAATTTTTTAAAAACGCGATTTAGACGAATTTGATATCAATTGATAGGTTTCTCATCAGTCTAAATTGATCTGTGAAATATATAAATGTGTGAAAATGCAAGTAAAAAAGTTGATATTTTTTACTTGGTGTCGCTTGCGATATTACGGATCATCAACGGATCATCATATTCTATATTCTACTTACGTGACTCTACCCTTGACGCTTTGAGATGGTACCATATAATTCGATGATAATCATTTGAATGTTAGTGCTCCTAGATCTTTACAACACGAACGTTTATCTTAGAGTCGAATAAGTCATACCAATCGTAAGCACACACAGATTTTGACAAATCTGGTATTATTTGGTAGGTTTCTCATCAGTCTAAATTGATCTATGCCTACAGAAATGTGTGAAAATGCAACCTAGAAAAGTTTATATATTTTACCCAGTATCCTTTGCGACTTTACCATTACCAATCTTCATATCCTTGTTACGTGCCTCTAGTATTGCTGTTTTGCGATGGTATCACATACCTCGATGCTGATACTAGTGATATGAAGCATATACTTAAGCAATAAAACAGTAAAAATTATGTGTATGTATCTTATTAAGTACATCTTCATTTCTCTGTCCGTGCGCCTATATCCTTGCAACATGATCGTTTTCTATAAGGCTAAATATGTCATGTTAATCGTAAAAAAAGCTACAAAGATTTGGACCTATTTGATATCCAGTCATTGGTTTCTCATTAGTCTAAAACGACCCGTGTCAATATAAATGTGTGAAAATGCTACCTTGAAAGTTGCCTTTTTTGTCTCGGTATTGCTTGCGACTTACCGATCTTCATATCTTTGCTACCCGCTTCTACCCTTGCCGTTTTTTGATGGTTTGTATATAACGAAATAAGTCATGCCAATTGTAAAGAACCACCGATGTTAAGACATTTGATATTAGTTTATAGGTTTCTCATCCTCCAAATCTTTCTGTTTTTAAGAAACGTTTTTCTAATTCAACTAACGGGTCATCACGCTAAAATTACGCTACTGACAAATGTCACCTTAATATCCTACATACTAAACTTAGACAAGCAGGTAGTCTCCTGAAATCCGACCTTTACATGGTGAATTTAGTTAACTCTTTCACGTGTGCATGTGCTTATGATAATGAAGAAGTTGAACACTTTGTCTATTGCCCCTTACCTAATGCCAAAGATCCCAGCTCTTTCGCTCTACCTTTCAATACACTTCTTGGTTAAGTCTAGATTTATCATTGAAAAGTGACGTGACTACTCACCTACAATAAGATGTCTTTCTGCTTGTGTGATGACCCGTTAGTTAAATTAGAGAAACGTTTCTTAAAAATAGAAAGATTTGGAGGATTTCGGATATCATCAGGCAGAGAGTTCTAAAGACGAATCGTATATGGTAAAAGGTCGTGTGAAAATATTAAGTTTGGTTGAGATTGGTGTGATACTTTGAGAGTAACGTAGACGATAATTAGATGCCTCATATCTCCTTTGTGGAAGAAGTTCGTTTAAATAGTTAGGTACTTGAGTATTTATAATCGAATACATAATGCATAATCTCTTCCTTTTCCTTCGTTGTGCAAACCAAGCAGTTTCCGCATAAAGAGACTATCTAGAAGAATTAATGGGTATAGATCTGGAACGATCCGTGCATCTTCCATCTGATTTTCCCCCCTTTATTCTGATCTTTCCGAATCTTCAATAGAACAATTATCCCAGACTCCAGAAGTATATTCTAAGGTTGGACTTATGAATAGTGTATATAATTTAGCTGAAGTCAACAATTAGTCTGCATTTAGACGGTAGTGTTTTATCTCCTTTCTAATACATCGGTATGTCATACGCTAGCTTGCACTGTGTTAGGAACACGCTGGCTGGGAGTGATTTATTTAAATGTATTTGCAATGGAACATACATTTCTTCAACTATACTTGTACAAGTTTATTACTTATTGGATTGGTTCCAGCGGTTTTGTTTAGGTCAAGACTAGTTACTACATCTATAATTTCTTGTTTATATATAATGATGGCAGAAATAAAAGTTTCATTTCTAACTTCAAAATGCGGTAACTGTTTATCATAATTTTTTAAACGTGTAACATATCAAACTTCCGAGTTCAACAGGTCGCACTTCTCCTGATCACTTGTTGCAAATTTAGATGATCATTTCGTACGTTTCAGTGGAGGTAATAGGTTCCATGTCTTTGTAGAATGTACTTGTTATCTCATTATTTTCCAATAAGGTCGAGGATTTGATCCGATGGCAGGGGTTGAACCTGCATCCTTTCGGTCGCAGGTCTGAGACGCTAACCACTGAGCCAATGTTGCTCCTCTTAAGATTAATATACCCATATGATATTTTCCAGTATCATACGTAACTATATGATACGTTTAATAACACCCAGTAACTCAGCAAATGCCGGCATGACGACATATGAATTGAAGGTGTAATGACGAATGCAATTTAAAGTCAATTATGTAACCTATTTTTATGCTTTTTATTGAATATCATTTCTGTCATGTGATACACATAACATAATCTTACATTTAAGTTTATTTAAAATGAAATTTATGAAATTCGTTAAATAGTTTCAATCTTTTGCGACTCTCGTGAAAAGATCCTTCATTGCTGTTCATGTAATTTTACATGTCATTATATTTCTTTATTGATTTGCACTTTGGTTACAAAAGAGACAACTTTTGCAATTTAAAACTTATTTCATCTATACTACACTAGTATAGCTCATGAAATGAAGGCAGTTTACTTGGCCTCTAATTCATCTATAGGGAATGATACCTGCGGGAGACTGCTCTATCTGACCAGTGTGTAACTATGGAAACGGTAATTTAGTGACCTCTTCTCCAGCCTCGAGCTTTAGGTTAAGACTGAAATTCGCTGTCTTATGTAATGTTCTGTATCTGTAGTTTAAAGCTGGGAGAATTATACAAAGAGAATAGCAAGTAAACCCTTCTGTAAATGGAGCAAACTCGCACTTTTACACTGTAAAACTAATTTATCTTACAATCATTTATGAATAATTAAAAATTACCGAGTAGTAACTAAGAATATATAAATTCTTTAGATGGAGACCCAAATTTCATTTTTTAAATTATCGTATTTTTTATGTTTACTTTCCAGATACATTTTTAAAAAAATTCTCAAGAAAATATGAAATCTGACAAAAGATAACGAAAGTCTTATTATTTTGATTTTTTGTAAAGAGCAAAGAAAGAAAACTATTAATGACATAAGCTTTCATCATGACATATACACACTAGCCTCCACAGAAGTACCTTTATGACAGTACGGTTAAAATAGAAATAAATATGCATATACAGTTGTAAACTTTCCCGATTTATGACTAAACATTTATACTGTGATAGGGTATTCTTAGTAAGTAAAATGTGTATTATACAATGAATGAATAGGAGGTATTCGATGAATGGACTGCACGCATTTCAGGTGCAGTGGCTACTCAAGATTATTTACTGATGCACAAACTAGTTATAGTTGTCATACTGGTTGTCATTCCAGGGATACTGACAGTCAGTGATTTCCACCTTGTAAAATCTTTCCTCTAGGGCGGACAATAATAATAGTTTCTGAAGCTGATTTTATTAGCAATGGTTTGCAAAATAACAACAAATATCCTTGTGTTTTATCAACTCATTATGGTTCCGCTGCTTTGGTAGAACAAAAAGGAATGTTCTTTATTGTTTTATGAATTTTATGCCCTGTGACAATGGCCAACATTTTGTAGGTCACGATCACTTTGGCATAAACTTATTTTATGCATGGCAGTTGGAAACTACGAAAATCTTCTTAGAGGCGAGCTGTATAATCGGCAGTTACATTGTTATTCTGAAAGAGTTCTGATAACTAAATAAATAAGTAAATAAATAAAAACACCATCTTTTATCATTAAAAGTTGCCAAGTGTTGTTTATACATTGTACGTGGCGTAATTCGTAAGTTTACTCGGCATATTTTCAACTCGGTAACGCCTGGTAACGGTCATACTTTTACCTAAATATGTGGGTCCTTTGAGAGCATCGTAAATGTATGGAGGAAAAGAAATAATTGTATTTTATGCTCATCTCAAAAGATTTGTTTGTATTTCTGCGAAATAGTCATGCCTAACCAGATAATAGCACAGACCCCCCCCCCCCCATTGTAACTACAAAGCCTCGAGCAAGTGCGAAGTTACCAGTTAATTTTATTGTTTGTTTCTATTTTTCAAGTTGTCTTCGTGTGTGCGCGCGTAAATTGAAAGCTTGTTATTACCAGTCAATATCGTCAATCATATTTGCTCCATTATTCCATGCAGATCAGAAAGGAACTAATTTTGTGTTGAATTTGTGCCCCCCCCCCCCCCCATCCCACCCCGCCCCGGCACGGTACAATAAACAAACACTTGATTGAAAATAAAATAAAAGAAACTAACCTTGCATTGTTATAATGTATTCCTTCTTTTTTCATCATGCGAAATTTACAGAACAAAATATATCAACGAACTCCGTAAATGTAGCGGATGCCGGCATGCGTATGCATCCTTACTGTGTGTGTATCGCTAATGTCAGATAAAAAAAATATCGCAAAAGAGACGAAAATATCACCAGATTGCTTGAAGGCGCCTGCCATTCACGCATGATAAGTTTCAAGGTGCAAACGGACCAAGATTATATTGCATCCAGGTTAACTATACGACGATATCTCGCAAATAAAAAAAAAAAATCATTATTTTAAAGAACATACAATGTGAGTGCAAATGATAATCTTTCGCAGGTATGAGTTACGAAAGTATCGGGGGGGGGGGGGGGGGGCACCAGACAGATGACCCCCACCACATAAAAAATAAAGTGTTTTCATGTACTCTTGTATACCCCAAGATGTGTGTGCTTATTTAAAGTTTAAAAAAGGAATTTTGATCAAACTTTTAGTTTATAATTAGTCCTAGTGTTTTCTAAAGGGTAGTAGTCTGAAACATGGGTCTTATTCCCATTTTCAGATTTCATATCCTTGATTTTTAGTGATCTTTGTCAAGAATTTTCTATGTTCCGTGTATGCTATGTGTATCAATGCTATGGTGTGTGTATGCTATATAGTCTGTGCATAGGGACAGCAATACTATGTCAAATTTGTCTCTGTTGTCTTAATATATATTTTTCTATGGACTTTTCAAATTTATTTGTTTGTCCTGGTATAAATTTAGTTGCTTTTGAATTAATTTGCAATTTAGAATTCCGGCGAGATGAACGGTATACTACCATTTGAAATTAAAATAAAACCTTTTGTTTTATGTGATTGACTATGGTGTGGTGTTTCTCACATTAAAGTCTATTTTCAAAATGAGGTAGGCTGTATTCGAGTCAGGGTCCGCACTTTCTTTCTTTATTTATTTGTGTTTCTCCCGATTCGAGTTAGGCCTCCTCTCTAGTATTTAATTTATAATGTAAAAGAAGTAAATATCCAACCCAAAACCCCTTAGGAAGCTTTATACATTTACTGGTTTGGTTTTAGCATGAAAAACATAAGTGACATCTACAAAAATAATAAACTGGTAAAAAGACTAGAAACAACAAGGACCTTTAGAAGTATAAAGGAACTTTTATGTAAATATAGGGAAAATGAGGAACTTTGGGGAATTGAAACTAAGGAAACATATAATTGGATAAGGGAAAATTTAACCTCTAAAATTAAAAATAAAGTAGAGGAGGAAATATCTCGGTTAATTGGGACAGACCTTAGAGGTACTGGACCAACATCGGCTCTCCAAAAATACAAAGCTTGATATTCAAATATCTACACGACATATGCATACATGTAAATTATCTCATGTGCAAATGTGCGAACTTCACAAAATATCATGCGATGGCACAGTGCGAGTTTAGGAAACAAGACAGGATACAATTAATTATGGAGATATCCAAGAAATAAAAATACAGAAGAAACCAAGTTTTATATCAAGACGGCAACTTTAACAAAACTTTAATAGGAAAAATAACAGATAACATAACTAAAACCATGATGGCGTGTGACCAAGTCATAAACATAAAAAAAATGAATAGGCAAATTTTTTTGTAATCCTTTCAAATTAATTAGAAAAAAGAACTTCTAGGAAGATTTGTGAATGGGAGGGACGTGGCTGCAAAGGGTGAAAAGAAGGGGAGGGAGATGGGGCAATGGATAATCTCCCCTTAAAGGGGACCATCACAAAGTGAACCCTTGCCCTCATACCCCCACCCCGGATTGGAATCTGCTGTAGCCGCCACCCTTTTAGATTCTTATAAATTTTCCTAAACAGCTTCAGTTTCTTTTTATTATCCATTACAATTAAAATTAAATAATTAAATAGACTTTAATTATATTACGTAAACTATCACAAATCCTAATTATCGGGACAGAGAAACTATATGGGAAAAGAACGAGATAATGACGTCATGGGGCTATGAAAGAGTCGGGAAAAACACCTCATATAGGAAACTTTACATACATACACGAAAACAAAGGATCTAATAAGTCTCTCTTCTAATTCTATTTGCTCAAAATGTGCAGCTCTCGCACTGCACGGTAAATCCCCACTGTGTGTGTGTATGTGTGTGTGTGTGTGTGTGTGTGTGTGTGTGTGGGAAGAACAACCATTTTTAGAGATTTTGGCAGAAATCCAATAAATAATTTGAGACGGCCTAACTCTAGGTGGGAGAAATACAAGCAAATAAAAAAGTGTATGGACTCCAACTCGAGTACAGCGGATTTCAATTTACAAATCCAATATGTGAATAATGACACAATATATTTGCACACAGAACACATTAAGTTTTTTTTTTTCTTAATTAAATTATAATACACCGTTACTTAGACAAAATTCAAAAATATATTAAATAAATAAAAATAAACCTTTTCTTGATCCGATTATAAGGTCCTAAGATTACTGGGGAGATTTGGGAAAAAATAAAGGCTATCCCAACATGGAAGCAAAATATAGCATACACAAACTATAGCATATATATATATAGCACACACGGGATATAGGCGACCTCTAGCCAAGGTCAACCAAGAGTATAGGGAAGGGATTTCAAGTCAGGTGATGGAAAGATGGAAACCTATTCGGAAAAACAACCCTATAGACAAAACTAGGTTTTAAAAGAAATACCCCGTTAAAAAGGAGAATTAAATTTTTTTGACCTAAATTCTTTTGCATAATATAAAACATACAACACATGGGGGGGGGGGATAAATACACATAAAACACTATAATTTTTTGGAAAAGTGGGTGGGGGGTCTGTCTGGTGCCGGCCCCCCCCCCCACCAGTACTTCGTCTTGTGGGGATAAATGTACGTCATTTCCTGCTGGCGTCCTCTAAAGGTGGAAAATCGTATCTAAGTAACAGTGATGTATACTTTTATTTCGAGAAATTAAATTATTTTTTCTGTACACTTTATAGGTTTTTTTTGGTTCTTTTTGTTCAAGTATAACTACTTTTAATCATGTTATGCAAATCTGATGTATAAAGAAAAATGTTGGTGCATGGCCGGTAACTTTTATACGTCATGGCAACGGAAAATAAATTCCGCGCATGCGCATTTTGTGTGGGAGCACCAAAAAAAAAACCCACACAAAAACAAGCAATTTACTAAAACAAGCCATTACGTGAGAACTTGGCCTGAAAAGAGCAAATATAGGTACTATAAAATATTGCTAGTCTCGGATTTGACAAGCCTTAGTTTTTTATGCTGATGAAACATTTTTCAGTAGAATTTTTTTTCCTACAGTTTAAATGCCTAATTTTACTGTTTATAATCATACATGTTCAAATGTACTGGTCACATATAACAATATCGTCGAAATATTAACTGATACCATGCTGGATTTATATAGAATGTCTAAATAATCATAAAACTAAAGGTGTAATTGATTATAACCAATATATATTTTTTGCAATAACAAGATAATGAGATCCGAACATTGACCAAACAGTACTTAGAGAAATTCAATATCGATTAGTTCATCCTCAACCTCCAACTGATATACTTTATTGCAAGGGGTAAATGGTACCGTATTGAAAGATGTGTTAGGATAAAAGATACCGTTGTTAAAGAATATCCTGACCGACTGAGATCTTAACATCGTACATCATAGCTGCAAACAGTGCAAGCCAATATACACATTTGCATTATGCTCACGCAAGAAATATTGTATCAACCAAATGGGTTTCTTGACCGAGCGATGTCAAGCCCTTGCGCGAATCCCGCTACGAGTCATAGGTTTCCCCGATTCAAAGGAATCCTGTACAACTACTTCTGCAAACTGGAAAGTCCAACGCGTCCAATCTATCAGTAATGTTACTCTAATTAATACATGACCACAAATCCCAACTTCCCAATTGTATGTCAATGTCACAACTGCAAAGCTTCTCTTCGTTAACTTTCCGTAACTTACCGCCAGTATTTCACGCCGTGAAACTATACAACTCAACAACCTAATACAGGGAACCGTTTTTACTACACCACCTTAGGCCTTTTAAATCATGATTTTTAGCTTCATTTCGCCTGTAACTTTGTAACATATTTACCACCACAGCAACAATAAATGGCGCCCGCCGACGGCGGAACAGTCCTTTTCTGTTGATTCCATTGTATAATTTACCAATCTCCAGTCATAAATACTGCACCTGGAGTCACACGATCAATTCACGCAATTAGATTTGAATAGGGACTACTGAGTGACAGGGATACTCATGCGGCTCTTACCTGAATTCACCAAAAGTAAACCATGTCATCTTGAAACTCACTTACACTTCACTCCGTAACGTTTGCCCCTAGTAATTGGCTAATTATTTTGGTCTAAAGACTATAATCCCAGCACCGACTTCCCATATTCAAGCAAGTATATAAGGAATCCTTAAAATGGAGAGCGGTAAACAAATGCGCATACTCCAAAATATATTACAATATTATACATACCTTGGAATTTTATTAACTATTTTTGTTTACATATTTTCATTGTACTCGTGGATGGGTAATGTGATTTTGCGTTCTGCCTTGCTTATAAAATGTATTGTCTTTGGTCAACAAAAGTTGATTTAGAGAGGATAAGAAAAGATGTTTTGTTAAACGATGATGGAATTAAATAAACACTGGGGACAATATCGTACGTTGCACATAAATCGCAGAGATTAATTGAGATTTTGCTTAACGGTCAATCAGTCCGCACTCGAAGTAGGGAAATAAGCGAATAGTGCAAAAGCCGACCATTGTCTGATAATCGACGTACATCTGCCACAGCCATATATTGTAAAAATCCCATTACTACAGGTAAAAAAGAATTAACTACAACTGCTTCTTTGGGGCGTCATGTGTGACCAGTGTATATTAATACTGTGTTAGAAAAATATTGCGACAAACCAAAGTAAAGAAAACAGTCACTTTTATCAATCAGTCCATATCGTTTTACAAATTATACTGAATAACTGACTTCAGCAGAACTCAGAAGAATGTATTCCTGTAAGCACATCACGATTGCGGTGTTTGTACATTTATATAAAGTGGGATCATTTTACAAGCAAAGTATACATTTAAAAATTAACACTACAAATGAGACAACGCTTAAGTACATACGGATTATAATCGTGAGATGGCAAAGAATGGTTCATATGTTGAGAGGTAACCAATACACCAACAAAATAAGAGTTTGTAAGAACATCTTATTTCCTTCTTAGATATACTTAGCCATAATGCAAATTGTTTCCTAATATGAAACATGTAAACATATTCCGACCATGCTGGAAACAAAAATAGTAAATTTAATTTAGTTCAGCGTAAACTGTAAGTTAGTTCTTTCCTTTTGGCATGGTGTCTGAATAAAAAAGTATATTTCTCAAATTTGCTAACCACTACACTGTCATTATGTAATTAGATACCTAATTGATGTACCATGGTTGTATACATATATCTATAAATATATATAGTTTTGTGGACATGTACGGTTGAATAATACCATCCCGTGTTTGTGTAGGGAAATGCGTACATCACAATCGCACTCGTAAATTTGAATCAATACCATCTCATGAATGGTTAGGGGCCGTCCATTTAGTATGTACGCATAGAGGGGTGGGGGGGGGGGTAACCCAAATGCATAGGCTTGAGCATGGAGGTATACTGATAATATATGTACGCATTTAAGGGGGGGGGGGCGCTGAAACCTCGAAAATAAGTTGTATAATACGTAACCTGTTCGACTTGGTTCAGTAGGCTTTTGCATTTTAGCGGACATAAGACAAACTTGTCCCACCCAGTCACACTATCCTGACACCAGGCCGACTAATCCGAACACTAACCTCTTAATGATCGGCACCAAAAGAGGCAGCTGCTAGTACCATTTTTATGTCTTTAGTATGATTCGGCCGGGGTTTGAATACGCGACCCCTCGCATCCGAGGCGGACGCTATATAGACACATTGCACCATCGGAGAAGTCGCTTAGTAAAGAATGTACGATACTGGTTCCTGTTTTTCATGACAACTCGACCTGGAGACCTACCTGATGGAAAATGAAGGCGCATTATAAGGTTATAATATACGAGTCCATAAATACATAAATATTTTTAAATTATAATTTTCGAGCAATTAGTGTCTCTTAGCATTTAACAAAGTCTGCTTGCAGTAGCGTACTAAGGGGAGGGGGGTTACAACATACTTCGATGCTAATACTACTGATTTCAAGCATAAAATTAAAGCTAAACAACAGCATATAACATGTTTACATATATTATTAAGTACGTCTTCATTTGTCTTTCCGTGCGCCAAATACCTTCCAACACAAAGATTTTCCATATAGGTAAATTAGTTGTACCAATCTTAAACAACCATATATTTCGACATATATAATATCAATGTATAGGTTCCTCATCAGTTTAAATCGATCTGTGCCAAAAAAAGTCGAGAAAATTAATAATAAAAAAGTTGGTATTTATGACTCATTATTGCTTGCGACTTTACCGATCTTCATATCCTTGATATGTGCATCTACCCTTCCCGTTTTGCGATAGTAGCACATACTTGGATGCTAATACTATAGATTTGAAGCATATAATTTAAGATGTACAACATTAAATAATATGTGTATGTATCTTATTAAGTACGGTTTCATATGTCTGTTTGTGCACCCGATGCCTTCCTATCCGAACGGTTTCCATATAGGTGAATAATTTATACCAATAGTAAACAAACACAGCTTTTGACAAATTTCATATTAATATATAGGTTCTCATCTGCCTAAATCGATTTGTGCCAATAGACGTGTGTGAAAATACAAAATAAAAAAGTTCCACTTTTTACGGAATATCGGGTGCGACTTTACCGATCTTCATATGCTTGCTACTTTAATACACCCTTCCCGTTTTGTGATTGTAGCACATACTTCGATGCTAATATTAGAGATCTGAAGTATAGAATTAAAACTATACAATATTATAAAATGTGTGTATATATCTTAATAAGCACGTCTTTATTTGTCTGTCCGTGCGCCTAGATCCGACCTATACGAAAGTTTTTCATATGGGCGAATAAGTCATAACAATCGCAAAAACAACGGTTTTGACACATTTGATATCAGATGACAAATTTGATTTTAATTGATATGTTTCTAATCATACTAAATCGATCTGTGCCAATAGACATGTGTGAAAATGCAAAATAGAAGGTTTTGTTCTTTTTACTGAATATCGGGTGCGACTTTACCGATCTGCATATCCTTGCTACGTGAATCTACCATTGCCGTTTTGCGATCGTACTACATATTTCGATGCTATTGCTATATATCTAAAGCATATAATTAAAGCCGTACAACTGTAAATAGTATGTGTATGTATCTTATTAAGTATATCTTCCTTTGTCTGTCATTTCGCCTAATGTCTTCCTATACGATCGTTTTCCATACAGGTGAATAACTCATAACAATAGTAAATAAACCCCGATTTTGACAAATTTGATATAAATTGATAGGTTTCGCATCAGTCTAAATCGATCTGTGATAGTAGAAATGTAAGAAAATGCAATATGAAAGTTTTGGTATATTTGACTCTGTATCGCTTGTGAATTTAACAATCTTCATAACCTTGATACGTGCATCTTCCATTGCCGTTTGTCTCGGTATCACACACTTCAATGTTTATAGTATAAATCTGAAGCATACAAGGAGAGCTATACAACAGTATATAATATGTGTATGAATCTTATTAAATACATCTTGATGTGTCTGTATGTCCGCCCAATGTCTTCCACAGCGAGCGTTTTCCATATTGTGTATTGTTCCACTTCCTATTTTTACACTACCTAATTTTGACCTAGTTTAATAAACACCCATTTCTACAGAGGACACATCTGTCGCAGCCTCGACATTTTTTTACACTTATCAGCATTGAGTCACTCGGACAAAAAGATTTGTCAAAAGTCATATCATTATTATTAATGAAGTGAAACAAGGACACATACGATGAAAAAAATAATACATTTCTCCAATTCACTTTTTTCCAACCAGGAAGTCCTCTTAAAATCTTTACCAACTATTCTGACAAGGCAAATACAATTCGTTCCATACCAATCATCCAGTCTGCTACTCAACATGTGTTAGCTATGTGACTCACAGCTGATAACTGCATCTCCATCACCTTTTTAGAATTGTGTTTTGTGTTTTACGTGAATATGTCATTACTGATTTTCTGAGGTGGTTCTTGGGTATTTTACTTTGGAGTAATGAACATGAAACACACGTTTATGGTATATTTCATAAATAAATCAGCATCCTCTACATTACTGCTAATTTAAATAAAATTACGTGTATTACTATTAGGATGTTTCTCTCAAAAATAGGCAATTTTACTTTAATAGTAAATTTTCAAACGTCCATTAAACTAATCTTGATATTTAACTTATTTTGACAAATTAATTCTTTCTAAATGTCTTCTGTCTCCTATTATTTGCACTATTAGAGAAATAAGTTATGAAGTATGCAAAACAGTTTTGTACCTTAAACAGTACATGTACATTAAAGAATTGGGGTTCTGCATATTCACAATGCCATTTAATTATTGCAAGGATGTTGTACACTAAATCCAGTATTCTTTTATTATAAGTAAACAATTGTATTATTATACCATCATGATTTTCCCCCAATTTTATTCTTTCAGCTTTTCCAACAAAATATCTGTTCCAAAACAAATTTTTTGATAAATATAGGAACAAATTCTGAGTAAACACCATTTTTCTTTTGTTGTCGTTGTTAATGGTAGACTGAGAGAAGAAAATGCAGCAGCATATAATATGAACTTAAGTGAAGTTATGAACTTACTAAGCCTGGATTTAAATAAATGGTATCACTTGTATTTCTAATGACAGCCACAATCCTCTTAGTTTGGGCTCAAGACCAGCAATAGTGAATAGAGGTATTTCGAAAGACATATAACAGCTCACTCATTATAATGTTACTAATTAGCATTATTGAAAACTTCTTAGATATCAAAATAAATAGTATATATGTATGGTGCTTGTTGGCGACATTGGCAGATTATTCACTCCACATCCTGGTTCCCGGGCAGTTTTGATCTCTCACAATAATAATCACGGGCATAGTGGCTCGTTACAAAGAAAATCAACAGATTTGGGTTCTAACCTGTAACACTATTAACATATTATATTGTTACAGGTTAGAACCCCATCCCTTGATTTTCTTTGTAACGACCCCCTGTCATCATGGGCAGTAAATTTGAAACATACTACTTCCGGGTCAATCTATTTTTAAGGTGCAATATATACTAGTACATAATGGGAGGTAACTCAAGTTGTGCTATTCAATTCAATTCATTAATGAAAAAATGGAAATAAATAGGTAAAAAGGCAATTATTTATTTTGCAGATGAATATTTATCGAATATTTAACATTCAGCAGCATAAATATGCATTTATTTTATTGATATTTGTGGCAAGAGTGCAGAAAAGGACGACGTGCTTCGTGGGCAGATGGAAATCTGCCCACGAACTTTTATCTGCCCACGAAACCGTCTGAGGACGACAAAACTGCCCACGACCCACCTTAAATAATAGCATATATATATATATATATATATATATATATATATATATATATATATATATATATATATATATATATATATATATATATATATATATATATATGATCCTACATGATGGGAAGTGATTCACCATCAGAAGCATACAATCTTAAGATAGCAGACTTCCATATAATTGTTTTTCACATTCTGGAAGTATTATAAATATTTTCTTATCCGTGACAAAAGTCAACATGTTTAGGATCTAACGGTTCTTGATAAACAGGTGGTATTTCAGGCCATCCTAATACGCTTCGGATATATGAAGAATATATGTTTACAGCATAATCTAAGGAGTTCATTTGTGTCGCCGCTGATAATGTTGGTTCGTGAACAGTGATAGCAATTTTTGATTCCCTTAGATTTAATTATGCGCTGAAATTCATCATTGATCTGTTTAATCTGATTATTGCCTGTGGGAAGACTAACAACTTGCCAATCGGGAGTGTCATATGGTTTAGTGTTATACGAAAATACCAGTGAATTATTTGCTGGCAATCCACCAAATGTCTTTGACCAAATATTTGGACAGCTGTGATATATTCGTAATTGTGCTAGTGATGTTTCTTTCGTTGGACTTGCAGTTGGAAAAGTAACTATAAATTTAGGTTTGGATGAGCTTGCTATCATCGTGGTTTTTGAAAGAGTTGTATTAGCAACGATTTGATGTAATAGTTCTGGCGACGACGACATCATTTATAATCCCTGATTTTAAATCAAGATTTTAAATCCCGATTTTCTAAATCGTACATCAATTTTGATACAACCATTACCTCGTTGTAAATCTTAATTATTTCTGTAAACTCAGTATCTGATATTATTTCATCGCTAACGCCGGATGACATCAAGGACGATGCAGCTTTAATGTGTACTGATTAAATTATGTATTTGTGCACGTCCATATTTTTTGCGATGATATTACGCATACCGGCAATTGTTATTCCAGCTGAAACACAAATTGTTATAACTGCTGGTGATGTCATTGTTATTGTTGATAGCAATACGCTAGTTTCAGCGATAACAGCGGACGCCGAATGCACAATTATATCAACAACAGTTATACGTCTGCGATAGTTGTTTGCTTTAACTATATACTCGTCAATGATATTTTTCAGTTTGGTTTGCCACTCACATACTTGATTCTATCTGTAATCTTAAACGCCCATAGGGAAATTATAATCATTTGCTGTAAAGGGTATATTTTCATTAAACTGACTCTCACTATTTAACAGGCAGAGCCAATTGATTAGAATAAAGGTGTCATATACTGCAAGATGCAGCGAAAAGACGTTTCTCATTTCAACATCCACCAACTGATTTTTAAAAATTGTTCTCTCTTATTATCTTGATCTTTTTCACCATCACAGATATTATACTCTGACTGTAAATGTTCACGTTAGGCATATATTAGTAGTAAAATGTGCTTGAATGTACATGTCCCAATGGCTTGTATTTAACTTTGAGTACAAAACAGATTCAGAACCTTACTTGTTTTCTATCGTATATCTTACTTTGTATACATGTTTATGATGTCACTTATTCCTTTTTCAACAAAATTAATAAACTTTTGATTTGTACACAGGAAATTAGTTGTCTTGGAATGTCAGGAATAACCCCACAAACAGGAACCGCCACCATTGGCGTATTAGTAAATGTGAAGGGGCATATTTCTGGCGATCTATGAAGAACACACTAGTTTGAGACCAGAGAACAATTAATAAGATTTATGGGGAAAGGCGCGTATCAAATCGCCATACTGCCATGATCGGTAATGTCTTTTCGATGGGAGAATTTATTCTTAACTTAAGCATTTGTTTGTACAGTAGCCAGACGGACTATTAGGGATTCGGTAAACTTTGATTTCATGGTAAAACTGTCACAAATTGAGAATTTCCATTAACCCGTAGTCGCAACGTAGAAGTTCAAAATTGAGCACAGATTTGGCGCCTCTGGAAAAAGGCGGCAAATATACTTAATCCTGATTGGCTACGTTAAATAAGGGGCCTGTTTCCCCACACTAAATTTCCTAGTTTTAATACCACCACATCGAAAATTTTCACCATCCTAGCTTTTCTGCAAGAGAAAAGCAAGTGTAAAGAAGACGCAGAGAGAAATTTGGGAGACATTTTCTCGTAGAACTATTGTCCAAGAGGACTGTTGTTGAAGGAAAAACCGAGAAAAAATTTGGCGGTAGAAGCGAGGAACGTTGAAAGCAAAGGTAGTTGTGACAATTCCATGTAATTTGTTGATACCATATAAAATACTTTGCTGAATTTATTTACTTATATGTGCATTAATTTAATTTCTACATTCGTATATCAGTTTGCTTTATGAAGTATAATTGTGTTGAGTTTATGCATAGGAAGTCGTACATGAATCCTCTTTAGATAGGTTTGACGAATTGTTTGAATTTGTCGTCTAGTTTGCATTACAGTTAGGTTCTAAGAAGAAGAAAGATAAGAAAAAAGAAGCATTTCTTTGTCCTTTTCTCTATCCCACTGTTGCTCTAGTTCCAGGAACAACATTTATGCCTTTGCATTGCGTAAAGAATGAAGCTAAATAATGCGCAAGTATCATTTTTGATCGGAAACACATCATGTCTATTGACTCTAGTTGTCATGGAAATCATACTTTGTTATTGACGAATTGGGCAGGTTAAGCAATTTATCTTGTTATAAGCTTATATCAGGCGCTGTCGTTTACCCTTATGAATTTACGTGCGCTGCTGTACTGTCTTCGGACAAGCAAAAACAAAAGTGGAGTGTACAAAAAAGATTATTATAGTTTGTACAATAAAATAGTAAAAGGGCTCTTTATTACCGCTATACAGGCCTACCCAGGTTTCTCTATCCAGTGGTATATACTGCGGTACTTTGATCGATACCGTTACTTCATTAGTTTCCATCAACGTGTAATGAACGGAAATTACCGAGTAATCTTGTTGCGAATTTAATATTAAAAATATGTTTGCATTTTGAATGGAAACTTAATCGCTAAAATTATGTTTTAACAACGTAAAAGTGTTTGTCATGAATGAATTTCGAATACCACAGAGATGATTATATTTATGAATATTTGCAAATATGGCAGTCGAAAGGAAATATATTTGGACAAAATCTAACATGTGGAAAAATGTCTCAATATAAAAAAATAAATTTACTAGCGTATGCTGTACACGAGTTTCTTTGCAAGCAGGCAAAGCGTCATAGCATTTTAAGGAGATCGGTTGTTTTTATTTGAATTTTAGGTAATGTCTCTAGTCCACTAACTATTTTCTCGTTTTATGAATCAGTGTGTTTCAAGTTTACTGACCTTTATGATAATTTTCTTGCCCTGATGTTAGCATCACATTCAAGGTTTTTCTTCCGCCAATGGTGGCATAGCTAATAATCCGCAAACTATGTCAACACTTCCCATTTTTATCATGACAACTTATACAACAATTAACATATATAGAAAATGCATCTACTATAAAGTGTGGCCATTTCATTTACGGATGGGGCTGCAATGTTTGTTTGCAGCCGAGATAATTAATTTCTCTTTATTTCAAGATACTTTATTTGTTTCAAATGATACGGTGAATATAAGATGACAGTAGGTTGCTGGAATCACAGCAAGACACTTTCCAGCCGTTTGAAAGCTTGACAATTAGACAAAAAGTACAAGTCCCTGCCCCAGGAAAAGAAATTGTTGGTTACTAATATAACAGCGATTTGTTCAGAAATACTGTGGATCAAACTTTCTCGTCGTACCCACCTGTAACAAATAGTGTCATTTTACTAAGATAACATATACAGTTTTTGCAACGTGGTATCTTTAGAAACTGACAGGCACATACGTATCTCTGTGTAGGTGTTCTTAAATGGGTGTGTTTTGGCATTCAGAGCTAAACTAGATTCATGTATTCTGATAACGAATTGTATGTGTCTCACTTTGAAAGATTGATGTGCAAGTTTAGAATCAAAACGTTCATTTCATAAATTATGAAGCTCAATGTAAAAGTACAGAGGGCAGTGAAACAAACATGTGATTCTAATTTTAAAAATATCAGGATTATATCCAACTTTTATCAATTGCTACTTCAATTTAACATTTATTTTTTGAATTTCAAGACAATATTAGATGTTAAACAACAAGTTTTGTATAGACAATTGATATAAAAATAACTCTGCTTTGTACATAGAATCAAATACATAATATCTCTTTTTAAATGTAACCTGAATCCTACGGTTATTCTTCATGAGATTTACGACATAGAGATTGTTTACTTTAATATAAAGACTGGCTGCATAAATTTGTTCATAAATGCTTTGTTAAGCTTTATCACCGCCAAAATGCGTAAATTCGTATATGGAAATTTAACCCTTTAGTAGGTATTCATTCATTGAATTTAGAACATCATCGTGTCAAAGGCGACAATTGGTGTTTGTAAAATAAATCATAGCGTCATCAAGCCCAATACTGAAGATTTTTTAAGTGGAAGCAAATCATACCATCATCACCGCCAAATGTGATAACGTATTTATCAAAAACGAACTGGGACCATTTCACTGCCAGTGACCATGCACGGTCTATGGACAATCAATTTAACCCTTATTACCGCCAAATGTCATGATCTGTTTATAAAAAGCAAAAAATCCCTTCATCACCGCCATAGAGGAGGATTTATTTATTGAAAGCATATCTGAGCAAGATCATTGTCAAACTTGAACATGAAGCAACGGTGACATAGGATGGTAGCAACGCTGATGATGGGGTTACTGGCTCGGTATTTCTTGGCCTGCCCTCGTTGTTCTGCCGCAGATATCATGTTAACCTCACAAGCTGCAGCACCTTTAGTGACGGAAAAGCGCGAAAAGACCCTGTCCTGAGCAGTCTGCTCCCAAAGTCCTTCAATGCCGTGTTCAGGGTGTCCTTATATCGTTTTCCCTGGCATGCTTTGATACGTGTACCTTGTTAAAGCTCGCCATCAAATACACTTTTGGGTAAAAAGCTTGAAATTTGTATTTAAAGTAATATATCTGTCAAGACGAGATTTGGAGGCATTTAAATTATATGTCATGTTAATGTAATGGCCATAAACACTCATACATCACACACGGGGTATACCAAATGAACCACTCTGGTTCTCGCATAGCACAAAATGCCAACAATTATCACTTGATTCATACTTATACGGTTCGCAGGGTTTCCAGGATGTGTAAGTAAGAGGTTATGAATTTCTATCTTACCCCATCCACCTCCAATATTTTTCTGGCCATCGCTTCAGATCCATCATTGTAAAAAACAGCATTTTCATTGCGAGATAAAATCCGGGGTTATCTCATAATGTAAATAAAATATATTTAAACATTATTTTAATAATATTAAAATATAAACTCTGCCGGATACGAAAATACGAAACAAACCTAACGCAAAAATACAGAGCTAAAGAGACATAAAGATACAGCTCAGTCCTTGTCCCAGTGATTAAAGTTTGATTAAAGTAAGAACAGTAGCAACTATATGCAATGGTAGTACAGCAACAAATACATACAATGGTAGTACAGCAACAAATATAGACAATGATAGTACATCAGCAAATATAGACAATTGTAGTACAACAGGTAGCGGTCTACAGTTTGGTATTTTGCATAGGGTTAGGATTTTAACGAAAAATAATTTCCCGGGATTTCCTCACTGGTTATTCTGGCTATTTGAAAAAGACCTTGCATATCTTAGGTATAATTCAAAGAACCTTTAATTCCATTTATTTTGGTATATGATTGATGTGTGTAATATGGGTTATAGAGTATACAGCGTGGCCTTACTCCAGATGTGCACCTTTCAAAAACATGCTAACTCCATTTGGTCATTTTCACTTCCTGAACTTCAGAGGTAAATTGTATAAAAAAGAGCCGATAACTTTATTTTGCATTTTATATATTTGGTAATTCATTCATTGCACATTAAGAAGCTGGTAATGTCTAGTCTGACAAAATTCATTTTCCCTATTTTAATAGCTGTTATGGATAGCGTACTCTAGACTAATTCAGGCTCATTTTTAGCACAAGGGAGCATTCATTTTAAATAGCAGTGCGTTTAGATCATGTATAATTTCCAAAAGTACAATATCCAAAGAAAGATCATCCACATTACATTAATGTAGCATAGAGGTATACCACCATTCTCACCATTGCGCATGTTTTAAATGCAAACAACTTCACTTTACATACGTCATTCTCTCAAAAGTACATTGTGAGCGCCTCCACAGCAAATATAGACAATGGTAGTACAGTAGCAAATATAGACAATTGTAGTACAGCAGCAAGTTTAGACAATGGTAGTACAGCAGCATACCACACTTAAAAAACTGAATATGTCAGTTAAATACACCTTGCGTCATTCTCTTATCTATACTGTTTGACCTTTTTGAAAACAGCTTTGGCAAACAATTAAACAACATTAAAATGCTGCCGTTTTAGCATATGGCTGACTATGTTACTTATGAGCTAAATATTAAATATTACTTATTTGGCTCATTATCTATAACTGACAAATATGAGAAATTGGCATCGTCAAGAAACATCCTTGTGAGAAGCATCCTTGTGAGACAGTCTTTAGTAAATTATCTTAATACTCAGGAAATCATTTCCTCTTTACTCTAGGTTTTCTGCTCCATATGCTAACTTTAACCGCAGCCTTGCAGTACAAAATCTATTAGAAACCGCCATTTATATACCTGTTTTTAATGGAGAGCAAATACATTACGAGTTTTGTTTACCTGGATAATTGAAGCAGAGAATTGTATAAACACATGAGCAAGGCAATGTAAACGCTTCTGGTAATTCTTTAGAGTTAAATTTCGGTCAGTGGGCTATTTTTATCATATCAGAAATAACTACCGTTTCTCAGATACAATAGATGCATGGAAACAGTTTCTTGAAATAGCGTATGCATCAGGCACACTATGTAAAATGGAAACTGGTATGTATTAGCGACACAATTAGGAAATCACATTTATTTTTTAAATATTTTCTATCCGATAGGGACGAACACATTAGTTATGATGAGACGTGCGACCCGAACAAAACACTATTTTTGCCGCCTCCACTGTTTATGTAATAGTTTAGGTTAGGTGAATTTGTGGAGGTTAAGACGGGGCGAAGTTGGTGTATGTTGACCCGCCCTTCTTAGCTACTAAAATTTAACTTGATGTAAATCTACTGACGTAAAATATAACTTATCGAAGGAATGGACTAAGCACATAAAGGTAATGCCACAATCGTTCTCCGCAGATAATCACTTAATTTCAGAGGATATTTCGCGAATGAAGATATGGATAAAGATATGGTTTATATGATTTATTTCGTGAACTATGGAGAAAGATGAGACCAATATCCTGCACCTAATTCACCTAGATAATTTCTGGCCATCATAGATATTTAAGTTATGGTGGGAGACATGCTATTTTCTTTAACTATGATAACTAGAGTCGCTAAGTATAGAAAGAATTGTATTATCTAACCTCATGCTTAGTAGTAGATGTACAATACAGATTTTGCCACAAATTGCATCATGTTTTACTGTCACCGGTTAGGTTTGTGGGTTTAATTCAATTTATCAGCAGACTATAGTCTTTACATGGCGCCGATGTGTTTGGTGGAGGAAGAACCCATGATACATCCGGACGGTACAAGAACCCATGATACAACCGGACAGTACAACTGACAGGACGTTACTGGCAGTTCTTCACGCAAACCTACGCTTGTCGAGCTGAAACACGAACCCAGGCAGACCTTGGTTAGATATTAGTGATCTGTAAAGGCTAACGCCTTTAACCACTAGGCCAACTGGTGCCCCCTACTAAATCACAAGAGCAGTAACGTTTGTGATATAAACTATAACGGTCACATAGAGGACACTAAGACCATCGCTCATTTTATGAGGGTGGGGGCCGAAAATAATGATGCGGTCATAGCTGAAACTGTTTCGCGGTGTGTCTAAGGAGTACCATCTTAGACTATGGACGCGACCTTAGTGAAGTGGGTAGTTAATTAGGAAGCTAGTGACCACCATCACCAGGCCCAGTTAGAGACACGGTGTTTATATGACATACCATCCGTAGCCATGGTCCGATAAGGAACACACACGTGCACGAGGCTACCATGGAGGCTTACAACACCAAGTGGACGAAAATGCTGCAGCACCTATTGCGCGGTATATGACCAACTATAGAGCAAAGAATAATGATACTGACATGCTGAGAGCACGAAGCAGGCATTATTGCCAGTTGCCGCATATGCAGCGAAGCTTCCAAGCATAGAACTAAGGTCCATGTGAAAACTTAGGACGGTCCTTAGCGATATACACAGCAAAGTTTATCCTAGACCTATGTCACGCAAAGCAACACACTTCACTATTAAATGTAATGCTGCATCAAAGACATTTTCCTTAGCAATGACATAATAAACTTAGAGAAAGGTTTGATACGGTGGATTACAAGGCAAGAAAACCAATGTACCAGAGCGGTCTGACCTCAGTCATTAAGATACAGCGACAATTATACATTCAGAGAACAGCTACGTTGCAAAGACACCATAGCTCGCGTACACGCTAGATATTAATATGCCAAGCACAAAGCTACTGAACGCCCTGCTAATGGATCAGCAGGTCACGGAGAGCGAATAATATAGTATGGTGGAGGCATTAATTGCCTCCTGAATAAGGCAGTCAGCCCACGTTACCGGTCAGACAATAACTTCACCAAGGCAACCTTCCACTCATGCTCTGTCGTTTAAATCTGCGACTACCGAAAACGAAAAGCGCCCAGAGCAGCAAGGTAGGTCACCAGTCCTCATTTCCACGAAGGCGAATCAAGTTACGGCAGCACTTAATAGACAGCTTGAATTGGAGCAATCTAAACTATTAAAAATCATGACTACCTGCGTGTCAGAAATGGTAAAAATGGAGATCGAATAGATAGTTGTTAACATTTGACCATAAGACGTACGTGGTGGTGTTGTCCGATGATTTCGATGATCTAGTCTATAATGTCATAGCTTAGATGAAGGAGCGATTAGATGCTTTTACAAACAAGTGTTCAGGCTGGTGGGTAGTAAAAGGTAAGGAGGAAACGCTATATATTTCGCAGTATATACAGACGCCAAAGTTGATACATAAATGAAGAAAACCTGGACACCTGATGATTTGAATGAACTGTATTATCTCTCCATTGCATATTCCCAAATACATTTGCTATCAAGAAGCGCAATGCTTTGAAAAGCTTACGATTACGATGAAAATGTCAGACATCACAACGTTTGAGAACCTTAATCCCATCATCGTTGCCACTTTATTTGGTTTGGACAACATTCGTTGCCTATAAGCAAATCGAAGAGATTGGTGAAACAGAACTTCAATGTATAGTTAATAACCGAAGGCGAAACACAGACTATGTATGGATCTAAGAAAAGCACTTAAACGCCTTCTCCATACTGGATCGTTTCATTGACCACGTAAAAGACTGAAGTAGTATATGATAATACCGTGTACTATAGAAATGAAAATAGACTCATTCATCACAACATTTTGCGTGGCAGTAGCATACACAGCCAGCGAGATCCTTGGCAAGCATCGTATAACAAAAAAGCTTTGGGTCACAGTAGACATCATCGACCTGTGAAGAAACAACCGACGAGAAAGTGATGACACCTTGAAGAAGCAGACAAGTACAGGGAGATTAACAAGAGGATGAAGAAGAGCTTTAATAAAGTGAAGGAAAACTGATTAGAGGAACAATGTAAGAAAATTGAGAAAAGCCAGAGCCAGAATAACAGTGAAAGGGCATACCAGTTGGCGAAAGACCTGCAACGGTGAAAGAAGGGAGATCTACCACGACGCAATATAAGGCTGGCAAGTATGTCACAGAAGATCAAGATATTCTTATTTCATTGGATTAGAACCTCGAAACGTCTGCAGACCAAACTCTTTTTAAACTTTATGCAAATACTTGCCTCCTGAACATTCATTATCATACTCAATAAATGATGATATAATTTTGCATTTGTAGTTACTGTATCTAATTTGCAAGCTTTGAACGTAATTAATGGCATAGTCTGTGCTTTGAATAGTGGAAAGATTACATTCCTCTCTCTACTTAAATTTTACAAATAACATTTAACAAGACCTTCCAGGATTTCACCGTCACTGTTATGTATTTAACATTTTGGTATAGCCTTGGTGTGCTTCAAGTCATATGTAGCCCAAAAGACGCAAGTGGACAAGATTCCATCCGAGTTCATCCACGTCTTTTGTATTCCACATGGTTCTTGGAGTGGTTCTCTTCATTCTTTACACACGGCCTGTCGCAGCTGTCATAAATAGTCAACCTCTGTCACAGTTCATATATAGAGAGTAAATAATTGTAGTATATAATACAATGGTTGTAGAATACCTAACTATTGTAATGGCTATTTTCATATTTAACTTGTGCTTTTAATAATGATACATTTATGCCTTAAATCTTTCATGTATAGTGCATCAGAAGATGAGCAGATAAAAAACGTTTACTTCAATATCAGTCAATGGCACGTTTGCTGTTATAATAGGTATGCATTTAAAAATGAAAGTACAGTAATTAAACTATAATTTCGGATTATAGTAAATGCATAGTAATGAATTAAATGCTTTATGTGTTAAATCAGTGTATGCGACAACTACTTTGTTAATAGCATGTTCTTGTCACTCGGAATATTATCCTCCTTATCAAGTGCATATTCGCTTATATCGTCTGATGCAAAACTCGTAGGTTAGAAGATGGATATTTGAAATTACAAATCAGATTCTTCTTGCTCAGTCAATAGCACTGAATAGTTATTAATTTTTCTGACACATTCTCCGTTCTTCTAGGTGTGCACCGTCTATGAGAGGTATTAGGGCATGCATGTAGTTGGCAATGGTCATCAGGTCGACGTAATTTGCATGATTGATGATGACCTTATCAGTTTCAGTTACTTCGACTTAAATATCACTGAAATGACACGAAAATAATCACATGTTTTGACTCCATTGAAAGAAATTATTATAGAAACATATGTAGGAAAAATTAACATCGTATGATAATTGTCACGGAAATAAACTATAAATATCACATATCTATTTTAGCACAAGTATGCATCCCTTTCCTAATAATAATGGAATTTTGCGCTTATCCATAACCAACGCTAGAAACAAAAGGTACATATACTGGACGCTGATTAATATAGAATATTTAGAAATTATATTATTTGTACCGTTATATTCTAGGCAAGGGCGTCCATAACTATTCATCTCCATCTTAATATTCCCCAGATGGTGTTTATTTAGTCCATTCAGGTTCAAAAACATTAATGATGTTTCTCCAAGTAAATATAAAAGGTAGATAAATATTGGCCGTAACGTGTCCAACATGCAGTACACAAGTTCCGTCCCTTAAAAATAAAATTATATCGTTCACAACAGAATAGGCCTCTTGTCTTCCATACTGATGCTATACTGATGTCATTTTATTTTATAAATTATTGGGGGTAGTTTTATTTTCTTGATACACTTGAAACCTTATTTCAGAACATTTTTGCATTAATTATATATAACGTATTGTGCTCGTATATTACGTCGTTAACTAGGTTCTCTTTTTCGAGGGAACATAACAACTAAAGTATGGACCTTTCACAGGGAAAGTCATACTTATATAGATATTATCCAGGTCAATAACCTTTAATTCACTAATGTCGTCATATTTCTGATGACATGGACCCATTCGGAGAAAAGAGATGAACAAATACAACCTAAGATTATTGTTCATATAGTAACGTCACTGACATTTTCTTTCAAGAAATATTTTATGTCTTGGTCTGTGTTTTAAGACTCCACTGCTAGATTTATCGTCATGATTTATTAATATTGTTTTAAAATGACAGCCACGTTCGTTTGCAATCTGCACAGGTACATGCGTATTCTACTTGGTTGCATTGTCAGGTTCAACAATTGTACTAAACTCGCTGTCGACATTTTGATAACATAACAGTTTATTTTGCCTTATTTCGACCCCCGAAATTCATAATGATGGATGACACGTGCTAAAGTCGTTAACACTTCGCTCCGTTTTTTTTCCTGTCTTGCATGTTGTGACGACATTATCTCAAAGTTGATAATTGTCTTCTGCAAATAATGTATCGAATATCCCATGTCTCCTGAGTTCCTTCTTTTCAGTCGGAGGACCCGTAAATCATATAAATGAAGTCAGTATCACATAATCGCTTACCGATTTATGTCCTGTTTTATAATTTATCCAAATATGTTTTGAACAGTCGAGCGTCTGTCATTTTTATGTCGTTAGAAGTCACTGTAAAGAATTGATTTGTATTAGACCAACATGTAATGGCCTTTCTCGGCTGTAGTTTTCAAATTGCATAATGTAAACAGACCTTCCAGTATTTTTTTTCTCTAATATGCATATTTTATTTTCCCTTTCAATTATCTACAAAACACTTGAACACATCGCATAATACATAAGTAAATAAATGCACAATTTGTAACAACAGGAGACCCATCTTATAATGATTCTTGAGGAACTCAGGACAAACGTGAAATAGGTAATCGAACAAATTTGAATTTTTGAGACTACAGTACATATTTTGATAATGTTGTTCATGAGAAACTCTCCTTAACATTACATTATTATGGAAATTGGAATGCAACATTGGTTTTAATAAAACATTTTCCTAAGAACAACAACTCATCCTTAGTTCACGGAGAAGATTCAGACATTGTAAGTAACATCATCAGTTCCAGAAGCTCCATTCTGAGACCTGTACTGTTTCATGGAAACACTAATGACCTGCCCATACTTTTTATCTAGTGAAATATTGCTTGCAGGTGGCACATCTATGTATATAATAATACCACACAAAAATCATTTGACAAACGTTCCAAAATTACCTGGCAGAATTGAAAGAGTTTGACAAGGACTGGAATAGATAATTAAGACATTCCAAACGTCAAGTTGTACACATTACTAGATCACGCAAACCTATTCCGAAACCTTGGCGTAATCATTACAAACAGCCTTGCTTAGGTCATATATTTATCATATATAGCATAAAGCAGAATAACATTTCATCAAATGAAACAGCAATATTTTCATGGAAAGAACACCGTTGTTGCATACAAAGCTTTTGTGAGGCCACAACTTCATTATGCTTATAATGTATGGTCCCCTAACACAGAAAACAATGCTCATCAGCTTGAGTCTGCAATTGCTGCTTTTTTGTAAATCAAGACTATTAGGTATACGAATATGAAGTGCTACAAATATGCTGCAATCATATATCGGAGATGACTTGACCAGTGTAGAATGACTAACAGATTGAGCGTCATTTTTCAAATCACCAAGGACTTTGTTGATATCCCAAATGCAAGCTATATAACTCTGTTAGTGAGGCAACCTTGTACTTGTCAGAATCTTGAGTACTAACCGATTAAGATTTATGCAGAGAAATGTTTTTTGTTCTCTAACAGCATCATGTATTAAAACTGTTGGTAAATGTAACTAAATCAACATGACAGTTAGGCATAAACATCAAATCTAACTATAATTATACTCAAATATTTATGCTTGCATTTATTTTGTGACCATGCATCCAACGATTTTATCACTATAACTGTTATGGGAACATCAAATTTAAATGAGCATAATTTATTTCACACGCTTTTCTGTTTTAATTTACCTGTCATAACTGCCTCGACACGCAGCTACTATAGTCCCGTATATGAGATAGGTAGTACTGGGAGATTTCCAAGTAGGACCTATTCTTTCCGACTCAGACCGAAAATTGATGCGTAGGAGTTCCGAGCGCAATCGGAGAAAACAAGCATATATATATATATATATATATATATATATATATATATATATATATATATATATATATATATATATATATATATATATCCTTCAAGATGAATATATATTGACAATAAATTGTACTTTCAAATATTTGAACCGATTTTATTACTACACACACATTTTGAATTGAAATTTGAACCACAGGAATACTATAATTTGTAGAAACAATAATCCATGAGAAGCAACTGTTTGATGTGTATATACAATTATTAGATATTCTACCAGAGTTATGCATATTTAATTAGTGATCTTATTTAGGGAGCTCTTTCTTTGCTGAAGGCATAAACATCAAAAGTTTTCACTTGATAAGTCAAGTATCAGCGGTGATTCTGGAAACAAACTGTAAGAGCTAACACGTTATGGTATACATGTTTATATAGTTTATTCTGTCTTCGTGAATCACGAGTAATATAACACAAATTATATATTTTAGACAAACTCATACTTTTCGATCAAAGGCTGATTCATATGTTTTCACATTGACCATAAGTAAGTTCAAAATATAACAGCCATAACTTTATTATCAACTATTTTAAATTGAAACATATCAAAACATGTCTGAGTTGATGAATGACTACCACAGGGATTCATGAAAACATTTAGCTCATTGAATTATACCCAGATATACCTGGGGAACCTTGCCGCAGACATGTAACATGATGTCCCGCGCCAGTCATAATATCCTGACACCAGGTCGACCAGTCCTGACACTAACCTCTTAATTATGAGGGCCTAGCGAGGCAGCAGTACCATGTTTATAAGTCTTTGGTATGATTCGACCGGGGTTCGAACCCGCGACCTCCCCCATCCGACGCGGACGCACTAACCAATAGTCCACTGGAGCGGCCCATACTGTGATGTATTTAATGTTTAGTTCTTGTTTCTAAAACCTTTTATAATGTTGTAAAATCGATTATTATTAATTAAATATGAAAATGTCCAATTACTCCCCTCCTCTCTCTCTCTCTCTCTCTCTGTCTCTCTGGCGAAAATCTGTGAAAAGACGAGCTAATAGGAGGATTTTGTTTGCGTCATCCAAAGATGCCTTTGGACTTATGAATGATGGTAAAAGTTAATTCTAACCGATGAAAGGAGAGAGAGAGAGAGAGAGAGAGAGAGAGAGAGAGAGAGAGAGAGAGAGAGAGAGTTTGAGTTCGCTAGTACTGTTATTAATAATGATTTAGATCAGCTGTAAATATATTTACAAACATTGTGATTACCTCTTTTTGTTCAACATTTCGCTTGGCTTCTATTCCACACTAATTTCTAAGCGTTGGTACTTGAAGGGCTGAGCGTTCATATCAATGATTGATCTAACCACGTGTTTGTAGTGCTCTACTTCCTTCATTATAACCATCTTTCATATTTAAATCATAAGTTTGTGTTATGTTGATTTAATCAATATCAATAAAATAGGAACTTAAAAAGAAAACAATCAACTTATTAAATTGCAAAGTGATTTTAAATTACAACAAAAGGCACATACTGCATGTTTAGTGGATACACTCGGTAGGGATGTAAGTAGTTCATTCAATCTGTCAATACACAGTTGCCTGTAGTCAACCTTAAACTTATTTTCAAGTGCAAACTTATGTATTTGCATCTTATATAAATGCAATATATGTACAGTATGTATGCTTTATCAATTATAAACCAATCGTATGAATTTTTCATTAAAAGGATATTCGACAAGCCTCGTTTTCTGTTGATGACAAATTTATACATATCGTTGTATATCACTGATACAGCGCACATACTATATTTGATTTCAAAGTAATTAGGTAATACTTTTATATGTTAATAATGTGACTCGTGGGAGAGTTATTCTACAGGCATGCTTAAGAAAGTACTTATCCATAATGATTATAGCCATTTCAATTTCTTTAAACGCCTAATCAATTAACCTAAACACTAGTAACCAAATCGGTGTTTATCATCTATTGTATGATTGTTTACATGAACATTACAGAAGGCTGATAACTATTTATTGTTTAGGAAAGAAGTAAACAAATTAAAATAAGTGTTCTTTGCTCCTTCTCAAAGGTCAGCTCGTCAGAGAGATTTTAAATGCATGTCCCCGACTTCATGGTGACTTTATGATTATTATGGAGTAAATGGATAAGCCAGTATTTTAAAATCATTTAGCTTTAAGAACAAAAATATTATCCCATAAAGTCTAGCTTTCATTACTGTACATATTGATCTGGTAGCATATCTAGGTGTAGAAAAGGGAATTTAACGTTTCCAAAGGCAAATCAAATCAACCATTTCGAAGAAAAAATATTTAATGTTTTAGTTCAATGTATTTTACCTACTTCCCCTTCTATCGATACTCTTTCGATTCTAAATATTCCACGGATGGAAGTCATTTGGCCATTGATGTACACTAGATATCCTATCTAAAGAAAAGAGATATCCATAATGTCATAAAACCTTCTACATACGTTTTCATCGTTTCTAGAAGAGTTCCAATCAAAAGTCACTAAATATTCCAAGGGATATCCAAGACTGCGTTGATGAAGAAAATACACAAATCATTGTCCACACACCATCGAGTCTGTGCCTTTTAATTTTACATTATTGAATCGAGTCGTCTGGGCATTTCTCCTCATAAATTCGAAGATATCCTCTTCCAAACATCGGCAATCCATACGAATTAAAATATTCCACACACCCATCTTTAGGGAAGTAGACGGCTACCCAGCTGGTTCCTGAGGGATGACTGTCATCCGTGTTGATGACATGAGCTTGTAGGGCTTGAGGTTGGCAATGAGGCATTTGATCTTTAGCACACACGACATGATTCCAAAACGCAGTGTACGAACTGTTATTCAATAGCTAAAGTTCCCATGAATCTATTTTTTATTTGTTTCTACTGGTTTCACAGGTAATGATAAGTCATCAATTCAATCCAGCCTTTTCGCTTGAAAATTTCTGACAAGTAAAACTTTCTTCGCTTCGTCTCCGCACTCTGAGCCAAGAGAGCTATATGTGATGGATCTCTACGGCATGCAATGGAGGATAAGAGTGACCACGCAAGTCTTTATACAACTGATACAACACATCTACTTCCGAGACGAAACCCCACACGTCTTCACATCATAGCTATATCACTCCGTATATCACACCGTCACTCGTTTCAGCCCTTCACCCCTTTCCATGGCTGCAAATATAGCATCTAAATCCGTGTAATATAGCAAATGGTTATATATATAATATGTAACGTCGTATTTGACGTTGTTGGAGGGGTTGATTTTGTAAAATTCGTATTATCAGGACTAATGTACAAGTTTGTTATAATTGGGTTCACAAGTGAACCTGTATCTGACAGGAATCTTACTGAACCCGAAATAACACTCAACATTTATGCGAATGCAATCTTTCTGTCGCGTTATATACTGGTAAACTAGAAAACAGACTATAATAAACCTAATAACATTGCAGCATATGACATACGTCATATCTACCTAAAATATAGAATAAATATTAGAATTAAACAGTTCTATCCTATAATACAAATAAGAAATAAACATATCTACAATTCCATTACCTCAACAACTGGAGATATCGCATCGTCAACTGGAACGCTCACTGACAAGGCTTTTCATAATGTATTTTTTTGGGGGGGGGGAGATTTGAACAGACCTTTTGCTGGAGCGTCATTTTTGGAAAAATAAAGCTTCCTACGAGAATGAGAATATAAGGTCAATAACGTCAAAAGCTAAGCTTCTAACTAACCGAGAGTTTCTCAAATTGGGTTAGTTCATTTTGTTACTTTATCGTTATCGTTAGTTTGTTTGTTTGTTTTTTTTAAAGTATGCGCGCGTGTTTACCAGCCAGATGTTTGATTGAGGTCGCACCCTCTCTGCTGCTGTAATTAAATACTTGTTATAATGGCACCATCTATGGAGTCTTATAAGCTAGATTAGATTTTGAGAGATTAGAAGCAATCAAAAAATTTATTTCTGTTCGTGATTCTGTGAGAAAAAAATTGCAATAGCGTTAAGAAGCACAAGGTGAATTTGCAGAAGTTACTGAACATATATTTAGACCTGTTACAAAAGTTACTGGAAGAGTTGCAGAGAAACTATTTTACTTTATCTTCCATCTGAGATAGCTGCCGCACAACCTTCCGCTGTAGATGAAGAAATACTTGAAGGTATTGAACACGTTAGTACTTAAATAGCCGATGTAAAACAGATCTTGGACCTTAACCTAAAGTAAGAAAAAGAAAATGTTGAATTAACAAAAATATTTAGAAAAGGTGTTATTGAAGAGCTTAAAGAAATTAAAGAAAAGGATTTTTCTCGCGATGCATATGATAGTCATTCTCAAAACTCAAAATTTTTAAAACCTGAGTATGTTAACCTAATTTCTGATAATTATTTTAAATGGCTATATCGTGAGTATTATAACAAACTCCAGGCTAGAAGTGATGATGAAGTATACAATGAATATGTTAACGGCATAAATATATTTCATTTAGAACAACTTCAAGAACAAAAACTACAAGCACCCCAGCATGAGCCTTCATATCAACTTTCTCCACCGCAGTAACAAATAGAACGACAACAATCGTCTTCACCGCATCAAGAGATGATGTTGAAACTTGAAAAGTCTAGAGAAGAAAGGAAACAGAGAGGAAAAGAAATGAATCAAAGAGAAGAATAAACTAAACAATGATAATAAGAACTGAGATGTACATAAACTAGAGGACTTAAACATTGCGTTCTTTACTAAGTAAGGAAAAAGCAGAACAAACAGTAAGTGAGGAAAGAGATCCTGGCGATGATTCTTTTGGTGCTACTGGAAGTGGTTTTTCTTCCCTAACTACAAAGGGAGTGGTTTTATTGCTTGTCTTAACACTGTTCTTTCTGACGTAGAACAACTAGAAATTCTGATTGGAGGGACACGTGCTGGAAATAATTCTCCACAAATTATTAATGAAGCAGCTGATATTTGTCAAAGATTATTTACAGGCGGTATCATGGACGTCAATGTTTATCGGTGTCTCATATAATGAAATAGTCGATGATAATCACAGTGATTAAAAAAAAAAAAAATGATCGTACATAATGCACAACGAGGACATGTAATGGTTAGGGTAATGAATTCGCGATTACCTGTTTATAAAGCAACTGACGGCGATGGACTCTATTTAGAAGGATAGCCCCCAAAAATACCGCTTGCAAAACAACTAGGAATGAAATCTATTGATTTTGTTCGTGAAAAAGTTCCTAGCGCAGTTGGTAATGTCGCCGGTAAATCGTTTTCGGCAATCAAGGATAGTCTAGAACGAATAATACAACGAAAACCTAGCCACTTATACACTGAAGTTATGCCTGAAAATGTAAGTAAAATAATAAATCAAGCCGTAATTTAAAAACTAGCAGAGCTGACTGGAGTGCCCCTATCAGAAACAGCAAATGTTCAAACGTGTATCTGATCCAGCATCTGACATGGACGCACAAATTCTCAAAGACGAGTCTGTGCATGATTATTAGTATATATTCTTATGAAGCTCGACAACCAAATCAGCGTGGATGAATTGAAGTTCATAATACAATTAGATATTTTTTGCCAACTAAGGCATTTATCGAGATTGAAGATAGACATTTGAGAGCAGATGATGCAGCATATGGAATTGGTTATCGTGTTGACTTTATGGCGTTATTTAACAGCAACATACATACGATTGATGGGGAAAATATTGAATCTTGTCTTGAAAATGTCGACGTTGCCACGACGGTACATGGCCTTGCAAGATACAGTGATTATTACTCGAGATCAGCTGGACAGTCAATGATGTTTACCAAGGACTCAACTGATCATGCAGAAAACAGAAACGTAACACCAAATGCAGCTTGAACCGAAGTTGCATCAATGAAAGAAAATTTCAACTTAGGATTTGCCGCACATCGATTAATTTGAATGGTGATGAACAGTTTTCATGCGTAATTCACTGTCTCATCTTTTAGGATTTTGCAGAAATGTTAGAAAAGATATACCTGGCGCTAAACGCACCATGGTACTTCTTAGAAAAGTAAACTGACAATGATGCAGTATGGCGAACCAACCCTGTTTTTGCTGGTAAAGTAATACTAAAAAAACTTTCACTGTGGATGCCAGCAATGACTCCAATGCTTGCTGAAGAACAAACATTAATTTCATTTATGAATTCAGGTGGTAAATCATTGTTATCATGGTTGACGTAATGTGATGTGATTTTGATTTTTAACGTAGCTTTAACAATTTTTCAGTCATATCACTACGATGTCTGCACTGTGGCAGTTTATAGTGATGTCTAGCACTGGGGCATCAGGCCGCAGACATGTAGCATGATGTCCCACCCAGTCACATTATCCTGACACCAGGCCGACCAGTCCTAACACTAACCTCTTAATGCTGAACGCCAAGGGAGGCAGCTGTTAGTACCATTTTTTAAGTCTCTGGTATGACTTGGCCGGGGATCAAACCCACGACCTCCCGCATCCGAGGCGGACGCTCTAACCACTAGGCCATCGGAGCGGTGTGTCATGGTTGACAATGACTACAGATAACGTTCAAAATAATGCAACTGGTTTATTCACATGGCAGATAACATCACAGCATAGAGTGTCGATACCACATGTATTCATCGCATTTCAGGAAAATGCCTTAGTAGATTTTGCAGGAAAGAAATCCGATGGTATTTGACTCACTTTGAGTTTCTAAAGTTGCGTTGAGGATAAACGGACATCTTGGACCTTATGAAGAAGTGTTGATGAGTTTTGAACACTATCATGTAGCACGTGCATATCATCGTCTGATGACATTCATGAGGCGTGTTCAGAATATTGATTCTGGTTTGCAGATATCTCAGCGGGATTTCACAACGATGTATCTGATCTATTGCATTTCGTTGGAACATTTAGATTTATTCAGGCAATATGTCGTTGATATACACTTCCTAGCTTGTATAATTCCTCTGGTGACTATAGAGCAATTGCTGTTATACTCAGTGACCAATCAATGTTACTTCAATGCGATGGTGGAAGAATGAGAGTTACTGACGTGCCAGTAGAAAACTTGTAATTAAATCGCTCATGATATTATAATGTCACATCATCATGTTAGTGTCAATCTGACTCCTGGTCAGATTAAAAAGCTTCAATCGAATTCAGAAAATAACTTTGGAATAAAAATATCACTAAAAAAAGACCAGATCACAGGTGGTCAAAATCAGCTATCATTGTCGGAACGTCAACTTAAACATTTCAATAGCGTCAAACAATCAAAATCAGACGTTAAAATCAATCTTTCTTCTGGTGCTATTAAAGGCTCAATTAAAACCGGTAGTATATTTCTACTTCTTGCAGCTATACCAGCGTTAGTAGCTGCTTAAACACCAGCTGTTGCCAAATCAGTCGCGCTTGGTGCTGTTTGAACCGCTGCCGAAATGGCATTAAAAAAGGCAACATGACAAGGACTAAAATAGAGGGAGCGGACTAAGATAACCAGGAACGCCTTATCCATACGGAAAAGGTCTGAGACTTCCAGGAACAGTTCGTTAGTCTTTCTAATGTCAAATTTTGATTTACATGATGCTGCTAAAAATATAACAAAATTAGAAGAGTGTTTGTGCGTGATCATTTACCTTTCAAACCAAACAATATTGAAAGAGGCATTATCAATTTCAATAATAGTCCTTGTTCTGGCACTCTTTGGGTTGCATACGCAATTGATCCAGGTGGAATTGTTTATTTTGATACGTATGGGTTGGCACCACCAAAAGAAGTTTTAAATTACGTAAACACGATATTCAACATTACCAACGTAATAACCGATCCGCCAATATTTGGCCGTGAAGTAATTTCTGTACTCAACTCTATATCTTCATCAACATTACCACCTCATAAAGTCGTGCATGATTATACAAGTAGACGATTTAAATAGATCTTAAAGTATAATGGTATATATTTACGGAAGATCTTCTTTTATCAAAGACAATAAAAAAAATGATATTGATTTGTCAAATTACGCGACTAAAAATGAACTTGCCGATATTATGAACCTCTCTGGAGTTGACAGAGATGAAACAGATGTTTTTCAAGATAAATACGGAGTTTTAAAGATGAGTAATACCAAATGGAATGACATAGTTGGTAGAGTTCTCGGTGCTACTACGGATAATATTTCAGTATTTACAGACGGCGGTATAATCAGAGACTCAAATATATTAATCGCAACTGTTAGAAATGAAATTGCAAAAACGGTTGCTAATCGTTTACGATCTACCGGTGATACAATGACAGGTGAACTCAGCATGAACCGAAATAATAATAACTCCAACGTCTGCTGAAGTTGCCGTAACAAAAATATGTAGACAATAACTAAAATAAGTAGATACTAAATTAACCATGCTGCGAGTTGAATATGACGTTCACCGTGTTAACTTTCCAATTTTTTATGAAGTCGCAGATGATTTCATCGAAAGTACTTCGACTGTCGACGTTAAAGTCTCAGCAATTTACACAAAACTCGGATTTATTAAAAAAGATATATCAGATATTGAAAAGATTAGAAAAAATAGATGTTATAAATGGAATTCCTGATATTGTTATACAATTAATTTGATTAAAATTCCCCAAAAGCAGAATACCAACATAGTATACACAGTTTCATCAGGATTCTCATCATGGTTACATCAAAATAACACTATCAAACATGCTGCAAATGTCACTGGTGTCTAATGGCTGTCCGTGTTCAGCGGTGCAAAATTTAGTATACTTACTACATATTCTTGGCGTCATTCAACCAATGATTGTTCTGAAACCGCGTCTGTTGTGTTAAATAAAGGAGACGAAGAAACATTTATACTGGAGTCATCTAATAAAAAATGTCATCCATGATTTCACATCAGAAATGCACCTCTCTACACCTTGGATGGTAGCATCAACTTCAGTTGGGTGGCTAGATTTGTATATTTGGGTGTCATCAGCATACAACTGGTGAGACACTGAATGATGATCCATGACACTTGAGAGCGACTGAGTGTACAGAATGAAGAGAACAGGTCCAATAACAGACCGCTATGGAACAACACAAAATACATCAACTGGGCTGGAGTGTATTCCATTTCCAGATACAATTTGTGTCCTGTTGACCAAGTAGGACTTGAACCACATTAACGCTGTACCATGAATGCCAAATACATGCTGGAGACGGTGAAGTAATATAGCATGGTCTATTGTGTCAAATGCTGCAGAGAAATAAAGGAGGGTGAGGACTAATCTTTCCGCTATCCAACGCAGAGGGAATGTCATTAACTACTTTTAGAAGAGTAGTTGCAGTACTGTGGCAAGGGCGATATGCAGATTGTACATTGCTAAAAAGGCTGTTTGAATTTAGATGAGATACAAGCTGGGATTGAACAACCTTTTTTAAGATTTTTTATATGAATGGGAGAGTAGAACCTGGGCGGTAAATCGTTATGGTCTAGTGTTGATTTCTTCAGCAGCGGCTTAAGAATGGCAGTCTTGAAAAATGATGGGAATTCCCCAGATTAGAGAGAGAGGTATTAATAACATCAGTTAGTGAAGGCAATTCTGGACCTAAGCACTCAAGCAGCAGTGAAGTTGGAATTCGATGGAAGTTCACAGGACTTTTGGTGCACTCTTCATCAGGATTGTACGAACGAAATCCATAGAGACAGTTTCAAATGCTGCTAATGGTTGCCGCTCAAATTCTGTATCCCAACTGTATGGTGACGAAGAGTCAATTGAAATTGTGGTGTCAAGCTTATCTCTAATGATTTGTACTTTGTCACGGAAGAAATTTATAAACATATCCGGAAGGTCGACTGGAGAGAAGGTAGTTGGAAGAGGTGTAGATGTGTTCCTTGATATTAGCTTGTTAGCAATCTCGAAGATCTCTTTGCAGCTGGAACTTTCCATGATCTTAGTAGAGTAGTGGGCTGTTTGCGCTGCATGGACTATATTTGTGACATTCTTCTTAGTGGCTTTATAGATTTGCTTATGAATAGTGTGTCTGGTGGAAAGCATAAGCCTCTCAGCTTTACGGCGGTCTCTTTTAGCAGTGCGAAGCTGGTCCCTAACACTGCTTCACCATGGAGAACACTTTTTAATTGATACTCTGCACTTGGTAGCTGGTGTATGTTTGTCAAGCAATAAACGCAGGCAGTTATCGAGTTGTTCTGCGGTAGGAGGTAAGCAGGATGCTAGGTTAGCTTGGATGTCATGCATTAGTTTGGTTCTATTTATCATACGGAGGTTTCTCTTAGTAGCAGATAAAGGTGGAGGGTTAGGGACTGATACGTCAAGATGGCATATAATGCAGAGGTGATCTGATGCAAGGTCATGGGATACAAGGGAGGACCGTATCATGTTATCATCAGGTCTATGAAGAATCAAGTCTAAAATGTGACCATGTTTATGGGTGGGTTGGTTAACTGACTGTTTGAGGTTGAAAACATTAATGGAATCTATGAGTTTTGATGTGTTTGGGTTTCCTGGACACTCAAAGTGAAATTTGAAATCTCCAAGAATAATCAGGTTGCCACCTATCGAATTTCAAAGTCCAGGAGATTCGGAAACTGCTCTAAAAAGAGAGAGTCAGCGAGATTGTTTTTTCTACTAGGAGGAGGCGGTATAGACAGAAAAAATGGACTGACCTTTGCTCCAGTGTGAGTGTAGTTTGGACTAGTTAAAAGGATGTGTGGTCGAATATAACAGAAATAGAATCTTGCGTTAAATGATATTGTGTTAGTTCCTGTCAGTGTTGTTGAGAGCGCGTTATCTATGGACAAAACTCCATGGACACTTGGATACGCAATATCGATTCATTCATCACAAGGATTAACTATTTCTGAAACGCAAGTTTGGGTCGTCATGATCGTATCGAATGGTCAGATTTAGTTTATCTCGCAGTGTCTCAAGTCAGCTGCGGAGAAGTGTCCTAGACTTTACAAAAATAATCAAACCCAGGAAACTAACAATGATATACTAAGAAAAAAATAGTTATAAACTGTGAAAAAAAAATAAACGCGACTTTGATCTCGATGCTAAATTTATCACGACATTGAAACAACAACAGAATAATCATTGTGCAAGCTGTAACACTGTAATGTTGTGGCAATATTCTAATAATAACCCAAGACAATTTACTGCAAACAGAATTAATAGTAGTCTTGGTTATACATGAGAAAATACGATGCTGACCTTTCTTGAGTGTAATCGACGTAAGGGGGCCAGCACCCCTGGTGCTTTACAAAAGTGATCGCGGTGATAATTGTTTGTCTTCGGGAATTGCTTGTAATTCCTAGCGTACAAATCCAAGTTGAGGAAATGTTTAATCTAATATGTAGATTGCAGGTCTACCCGTAGATGTAACCATGCTAGAAATTGTATATGTTGTAATACTCCAAATAGGGTCAGTCGCTCCTTTATACCATCTTCAAGTTCACCAGGTTCATATATATATCTTACAGTCATATTACCTAGTACTGGTTGTTTTGAAAAGTTGCGTCGTAGTATTGGTGTGTGTTTTTTGTGATCGCCCTGGTGGATTTCATAGCAGTTGTGGGATTAATTTCGTTATTTAACGCAGCTATCACACTTGGTAATCTTGAAACCCATTCACGAGATCTATTGTTTTTCTGAATTATATCCTTTGCATATTGATATCCAAATAACCGCAGGGCAAGTGTTTGATTAAATCGTTCAATAAGTGTATGATCAAGATGAATTCTGGTATGTTCTCATCTGATTTTGGCTTGATGTTTTTTCATCAACGACAATAATGCACCAAGAAATTCCTTGCCAGGATCAACCTGCAATAGTTGTGGCCATCGTAGACCACCCTGCGTTCCAGATAATCGTTGATAAACTCGTTCAAACGCAGTTGAATATTCAGTTGCTGTTTTAGTTAATGACTGTTCTGCTTCTTTATCATCATCATTATCAGTCTCATGACCTAGTGTGGTCGTTGAAGCACTGTGCTGCTGAACATCTGACCAGTTCCCTCCACTTGTCTCGATCATGTGCCAATGCCTGTGTCTCCGCAAAACTTTTTCTGGTCCATTCTGTGATGTTGTCAGTCCAATTTTTTCTCTGTCTACCTCTCCTTTTGCCACCCTGGACGCTGCCCTGCAGGACTGTTGTGGATAGACTGTTGGCTCTAGTGACATGGCCATACCATTTCAGCTTTCTCTTTTTGACGGTGGTGAGGAGGTCCTCATATTGGCCTACTTCACGCCTGATGTTGTTACGCACTTCTTCATTTGTGATGTGGTCCATGTAAGAGATGCCAAGGATGGTTCTGTAGAATCTCATTTCAAGTGACTGGGTTCTTTGTTGTAATTCTGCTGTTAGGGTCCATGCCTCACATGAGTACAAAAAGACTGATATGACTAGAGCTCGCAATAGTCTGATTTTAGTTTTCAGACAGATATTCTTGTCTCTCCAGATGGGTCTTAGCTTTGACATAGCTGCCATTGTTTGTGCTGCTCTTGACAAAATTTCTGCTCTTGATCCCTCTTCAGTGATTATGGAACCAAGCTATTTGAACAGGCTCACTGTTTCCAGTTCATGTCCTCTGACTTTAATCTTGGCTGAGATTTGTTTGCCACTATTTGTCATCAGTTTTGTCTTCTCAGCGCTTATCTCCATGTCAAATCTGGAAGATGTTTCATCCAGGTTCTTCACTAAGGTGGCTAGCTCGTCTTCACTGCCTGCTAGCCCATCAATGTCGTCTGCAAAGCGGAGGTTGGTGATGTTACGCCCTCCAATGCTGACTGTCCCACAGTGGTTTTCCAGGGCTTCGCTCATGATGCGCTCTAAGTAGATGTTGAAAAGCGTTGGTGACAGGAGACAGCCTTGACGCACTCCCACTGTTGTCTGGAACCAGTCCCCAACAGCACCTTGGGCAATTACTGCACTGGTAGCCTTGGCGTACAGCTGCTTGATGGTATTGGTTAAACTTTTGACCCATGTTATACTTCTTCATTGTGGCCCACAATGCCTCATGCCACACTCTGTCAAAGGCTTTTTTGAAATCTATGAACACATGATAGATGTCTTGTTGGTGTTGCTTCTTTATACCTACTTGCAACGTTAAGACAGTTAACGCGCATTTGTATATTAATTGACGTCTACCAATTTTAATAGTATCGAGGGGTATAAACATGATACCCGCTTGATGAAATTCATTTGGCACGCTGACATCAAACTGTACATTCTGAATCTTGTTAGACGGTGGTAGATACATTTGTCATATTGACTGTCGTACTAACCATTTTTCAGGAACAGAACGCGTAACATTTGTTTCATCAGCGAGTTTACAAATCGCTGCTGTACCTTTCCAATATCCTCTTGGGTTATAATAAATCGATTCCATTATTTGAATAATCGGTTGATTAACTACCTTTCATCGCAGATTTTACTAAAACGTTAGCTGATGATTCTCTGAAAGATTCTTTTTATCGAATTTAATGCATGAATTTACTTCACGTCTTCAATATGTCGTTGTTGTAGCTTTTGATCTTTATAAGCTTCATCATGAACAATTATCAATAGTTTCCAGGTTTTGGTTGATCTTGTTTATCAAGTCGAGTTCTAGGATCGCAATAATTTGTTTTTCTCCTGGGTATTGCGCCCATGAACTTCCTGGTAATTTTCCTAACGAAGCAGTGATATCACCTCCTGCCTGTGTCAGGGAAATAAATTTATATTTTTTGTACCCCATTTTGCACACTTGCCTGTAAGTGCCTGTTTGCTTTTTCTTTTCTTTTGTTTTTTTTTTTTTGTTATTGTTGTTGTTAGTCCATTTAGGAAAGTGGACGCTCTGCACTTTACACAATTTAGATCCTTCTTATAATTATATGAACGTAATTGATTTTATCAAAGACATCAAAATAAGAACCAGTAAAACATCCTTCCAATTCTGCTAAATTATATCAGAGCAATTATCATAGGTCCATCTGGGTCTGGAAAAACACAATTGCTACTTAATTTGATAATGCGAGAGATAAAATGGGATACGTTGTATTTAGTATCTCCGTCAGTTGATGATCAACGATGCTACGAAGTGTTTAAAGATTTTAATGAAAATGCAAAATTGTTAGACGAGGACGGCTATGATATTATTGAATTTATTAATGATATTGAAGAAACCCCATCTGTAGATGACCTCAATGGATTTATTAATACTTTTATGGTATATGACGACCTAATGCTGGACAAATAATCAAATCCAGCTTGAACATTTTCTAGAGACAGACAAAAACACAGACGTGATTTATGTTACTCAGCGATATACACAGCAATTTACATAAATACCTAAAGTGATTAGAGATAACTGTAATACTTTAGTTGTATTTAATTGAGTTGATACGCATATTCTGCGAAATATTCATCAAACTTGGTGTAGAGGAGATATGGACATAATTAATTTTAAAATAAATTCTTTTCGTGAGCACAATCTATCCCACACGGATTTATAACAATACATGTACATGATCCTCGATCACGATATCGTATAGGGTTTGATAAAATCTTTGGATGAGAGACTGATAATTATAGCAGCAGAGGGAGTGCGACCTCAGTGAGACGTCCGGCTGGTAAACACGCGCCCATACTAAAAAAAAAAACACTAATGACAACGGTAGGAAGCTTTATTTTTCCAAAAATGACCACCTCCGCCGCTGCTCTTCGCTCGTGGAGTGAACCAAGCTCACTACATCGAAATAATGTATGATATAAATAAAATACCAGCAGGTGTGTGTGTGTCTCCGTGTGTCCGTGTGTGTGTGTGTGTGTGTGTGTGTGTGTGTGTGTGTGTGTGTGTGTGTGTGTGTGTGTGTGTGAGTTGGATTTTAACGTAATTTTTAAAAATCTTTCAGTCATATCGAATATGTATTTTGCTGATATCAATGCTGGTTTTATATTTATAAAATTGTATAGATGCATTTTCTGAGATACATTAAAGCTGAGAATGTAATTAAAAAAATGGGTAATAAATAATACAGACGCTAAATATTCTGAGATAAATTATTACTACAAATATGTAATAAAAAAACAAATTTCGGTTATTAAACGATAGCAGCCCATGTCTCTAACTTGAAATTTTATTTGGCAATTGACCACCATTATATAATGTTAGTAATGATTAGTGTGTGTGTATGTGTATGTGTATGATTTTGATTTTTAACGTAGCTTTAACAAAATTTTAATCATATCGCTACGATGTCTGCAGTGTGGCAGTTTATAGTGATGTCTAGCGCATAGGCATCATGCCGCAGACATGTAGTATGATGTCCCATCCAGTCACAATATCCTTACACCAGGCCAACCAGTCCTAACATTAACCTCTTAATGCTGAACGCCAAGAGAGGCATCATTTTAGTACCATTTTTGTACGTCTTTGGCATGACTCGGTCGGGGATCGAACCCTTGACATCCCGCATCCGAGGCGGACGCTCTAGCTACTAGGCCACGGAAACGGCCACACCCGCAGGTAACGATCAAAAAGGAAACGAAATCAGAGGACGTTATATTCCAAATGATATGTAAACAATTCAGTTACAAAGTTCATTATTTGTATTTAAAGTACTAGATGCATCACTTTCTGGAACGATAGAGGAATGGAATCAGAAACTTGACCGATCAAATGAGATGACCCTTCGAGTATTTATCATATACTATCGTGTAAAGGAAGAGTGATAGAGAGAGACATAGAATATATATATATATATATATATATATATATATATATATATATATATATATATATATATATATATATATATATCAAAGCAGTGACTTGACGCAACTCAGGCAGTGCTCTTTATTATGCTGCTGTAAAACTCCTTAAAAAGTTGTCTCCCTTTAATCTAAAAAATGTAAGAGAACACAGACAACCTAAATGAGGGTCATGCGTATGAATGAAGTTAAACGCCCCCTGAAACGTAATGTACTACTAACGTGCTAAGAAACAGATAGGGATGGTTGACAACTGGTATAGCGTCTACAGTTCATTCGTTTCCAATAAAGACCTTGATACTCTTACCTGCAATGCGGCGTTTATTTTTATCTTATCCGGATATTCGTTTAGAACCCGGATGTCTCTAACATTCTTGAGTCAAGTCTGTGTACCACGTTGGAGGACGATCTCAGATTTAAGGTTATATTATTCAGCTTACAGTGAGACGCACAGGTATGTATTGTTTCTTTGTTTGATTTTAGTCCCATGTTGAACTGACATGAAAACAAGATCCTCTGTGAAGGACAGTCTATTAACTTCACGATAGGTTAGTAGAATAGTGTATGAAAATTGTTTTCTGTAACTAAGACCACTTATCTTTAGCAAAGGCATGTCATAAAATTATGAAAACGTCTCCATTAAGATAATACCAATACAACATGAGGGTTCTTTTAATACGTAAATAAGGTTTAGATGAAACTTTGGAGAAAAAAAAATCATGATATGCTGGTTATTTATGAAAGTTGTTTTAGGGAGAATGTTTGACCAAAAAAAAACATTAATTTCCCTTCATAATGTTATCTTCACATAAAATATTACTAAGACTCAGTAATAAACATTTGTGAAGATAATAATGAAAATATAGCGTTGTTTAAATCTAAACAAATATATCTTATTTTGAAAATCATTGTATGTATCCTCAATAGGAAAATAGTTGGTAAATATACCACAAAAAAAAATATATTTTAAATTTTATTTTTTATTTTTTTAAATGTTTTGTATTATCTTTTATCTGCGAGCTGTCTCTTCATTTTATAGCTTCATTGATGCACCTACTCAATCGTATCTAGTGTAAAGGACAGTGCCACAAATACGAGCTGAATCATATTCAGAACGTTCACTGCCGCTAGACACGACGATGAACATGTATGATCCCCCTACCTCAGCCATTAAAAAAAAAATTAGACGTTTGAGGTTTAGCAGATTCTTTTATTTCAACACATACTATGCAAATGTGATAGCGCATGTTCCTTGGATTTACTTAGCAACGATACGCACTATAACGCTTGTACTGAATAATAGTAATTAAGTGCGATACATTGGACTGGTTTCACTACCTTGCCTAATGAAAATGCCAACACAAATGATGGGTAAATGAAGAAAAATGCGACAAATGGATGCCACATAAAATGTGTTGAATAACGTAAAGTTCTGCCATTCTGTATCATATTAGTGTGCTGATTTTGTACAAAACCCAGGACTGGTTTGGAAAAACTACATGACTATTGATAAGCCAAACGCAACGAAATGTTGTAGATATTATTAACAGCATATACCTTAGATGTGTAGCGAAGTCTCAACGAAGACAAAAGAAAGAAGTTTTACTTGCCTTGAAAGAAGTTTATTCATTTTGAACTAAGACACCAGGATATTTATTCCATGAGGTTATACATGTTTGCATCATTCTGGGGTATAGATTAGAACATGCAGGGGCTATTAAGAAAGGACACTTCAAGACATAAGTCGGATGCATATGTATTTTAAGGAAAAAGTAATATAGTAAAATGAATCTTCCACTAACCGGGAAAAACACGTTACTTTGTAATGGGAGCATTAAATGTAAAAGACAGTAAACGAGAGAATTTCAGAATTAGTGTACTAGATGAAATATATGTGGAGTCATGACCATTAACACTTAAGAGTAATACAATTGGACATAAAGGAAAGGAATTGACCAAAACTTCAATAAAGTGCAATATCTGGTAATTAGACAGTCTTATGAAACATAAATCATAATGGAATTATAGAAAAACAAATTTCCAAAACTATCAATTAAAAAATATGAAATAATTCTCGAAAACTAAAATAAATGCATTGGGATCTCACATAAAAGCATAACAAATAGCTTTTAGTTTGCAAGATCAAAACAATGCAAATAACACAATCTGATATTATCGTATGCACATGGAGCTGTATTATATACTATGCTTTGGAACAACAAATATTGTATTCCAGAAAGATGTATAATAAGAAAATGGTTATTGTTAAAAAATTACGACAATCAATTAGGACAAAAAATTGCAGTGTGAACAAAGTAAGCATTCTTTAAAAATTTAATAGGTTGAAAGTGATTGATTCATTGATTGATATCCGGTAGAGATTCAAACAAAGATAGGAAGATTAAGAATTGTTAATATTTGGGTAAAACCAATATTGATGTATCAATTAATCAAAGCAAGATATCATACCTTGTATGTCTAAATATATTATTCGACACACTACTCGAGAAGTTGGAAACCAAGAACACGATTAAAAGTAAATATTATAAAATAGTTTTCATTAATTTAATAAATATAAATAAAATGAAATCAAGAAAAACTAAAATTTCAATGGATTATAATTTGTATAGATTTTTCAAAATATTTCATTCCAATTTCTGCAAATGTATTGAACATATATTTATATATGCTTTGCAGACTTGTAACACAATTAATGAAATTATTTATCAACATAATTAATTCAGGCATTTTATACAGTTAATACATGTCATACTTTTAAGTTCAGATGATAATGTAGACAAAGGAACGATACATTGTTTACACTGGCATTTTGACGCTTATGCTGACATTACATAACACATGAAAGGGAAAGTAAAACCAATCAAAAGAATATCACCATTGTGCAAAATATACTAGGGCAAAGCTCATATCCCGCTACATTATTGTCGAATGCTAAAGAGGTATCTATTAGAGCTTCATCTGTACATGTGATGTATTTTAACATATTTACTAATATACTAAAACTGGCAATTAGTGTATACAATATTGCTCTTTAGATTGTAAAATTATCACAGTATATAAACATGTATAAAATATCACAAGAGTACGGAAAGGGTTATGTTGCTGAGTAACCGTCCATGTTTACTTATGAACACATTATTCTCTACAATGTTAATCATTTTTCTGATGAAGAGAAAAACAAATAGCATACATTTCCTGCAAAAAATAAATGAAGATTTTCAAGTGATATGTTTTAATGCTATTGTCAGTGATACCACATAAAAGTTATTTCAATTTAATGTAATGCTTAACATGTTATATGTAGTGTTTCCCAGAAAACCACATTTCGATCAAGAAAATTCAAAGGTAACATCCGCCTAAGGGAAACACCGGGTCCACCCTGCTGTAACGAAGGAAAGTCTAAAGTGCGTATCTTCCCAGAAGTACATCTACATTTTGAAATCCAGAAACTCTGGATTATGATCATTAACTCCAGACACATTTAACCATATCATTGAATTGTATATCCAAGCAAAAACTACCATCCAACCCATCAGTACAAAATTGGTGTCAACTTCCATGCAAGTTAGGATTTTGAACACACCCAAGCGACAATTAATTCCATTCAACAATAAAGTGCATATCACACATAACAGCTCTTTTTTCCTTCATGCGCCTAACACATCCCAAAATTGAGCTAACAAATTCTAATCCACATTATAATATACGTCAGTGATATGTTTTTGTCTAAACAGTAGCAGTCCGAGTTGAACATGAATAATTAAAACATAATTAAAACACGATGATAAAACTCACTGTTAAAGTTCCAAAACAATTTAGCTTTGTTATATATATATATATATATATATATATATATATATATATATATATATATATATATATATATATATATATATATATATATATATATATATATATATATATGAGAAACAAAACATGCACTGGTGCACTGGTCTTTATTATTATGATTGTCAATGAGAGAACATCCTATTGCAAATATCATGAAAGTTGTTGTCGCTATTACATTCCATACGTATCCAAATCATGGTGATAAAGTAACCAATGGAGATATTATTTGACTCGGTACTCTCAGGCATGCGTTCTTTAATATATACCTTGTTTTCAGATTTTGAAGCCATGTCTTGGTCAGACATATTCTTTTCGGGTAACCAAGCGAAAAAGGACGAAATAGCTAGATTGAGTGGCAAATTATTTTCCCTTGTAGACAACTGTTTTTTGGCGACAAACAAGTTGATGGATTGTATGCATAAGTATCTACCTGGACGGAACTTTGACAAACTAGAAAGCAATGCCTCCAAAAGCATCCGAGACAATTGCGACATGATCATTCAAAGGCTTGGTGAACTGGAGACTTACCTAGAGGGGAAAAAGAAAGATGTTGAAGAGAAAATGGATCCTGAACTCTTCAACATTCTTGTATCAACTGGCACTAGCGATAAGGAGAAAATGAAGATTGCTAAAATGTCTTCCACAACTATTATTAGAATTGCTGGATCAGTGGAAGGGGTCTTTTTATGTGGGGCGATAAATTCTGGAAATGAGTTGGCAAATATCATTAGATCCTTAAGTGTCATGAAAACCTGTGTCGAACCAACGGTTTCTTCTGGAGGCTATGATAGTTTTTGGCCTTATTTGTGGCATCTGGTTGTGTCTGTCTTCACAGGAGCAGCTGAAAGGGATCAACAGGAGGATCCTTTGAATGATTACCGTGTTGTCGTGCAAGAGTTTCAACTAGCATTTGAGCAATTCTTCGACAACATCAGCCTAGTGAAGGCAACACTAGAGTTGACGGCATAGTCAACGTGATTATTGGTATTGAAACAAAGAAAATGACTTGTAATTCAAAAATAAAAAACTTTTGAATATAAACCAAGTTAATCGTCATGTTTCTTCCATTGCTGCATAAAGTATATAATTATTGCCATTTTGAAAATCATAGCCATGAAAACGACATGAAGAAGTGTCATTAAAACAATTCCTTAATTTCATCATCATATGCTAATTTTAATTCTCGATAAACATCGCGGTATATCAATATGGAAACACTTGCTCTAAAACCTAACGGGGTTTTGAAAATAAGCATATGTTTGTAATACGGAGGCAACTTAAATGTGTGATTTGTAGATGCTTAAAATTCAAGTTTGCAGACGCACACAATAAAATACAAAACTGAACGGAAAGTGTTATCATGTCATTCAACACTAGTATGCCTGATAAATTAAAGAACTGTAATTCGTACTCTACGGGGATTCAAAACCATGTCCGCTGGTAAAACCGCATCCATCGCCTTGCCTGTAAGCACCGACTCCTATACTATCTCGGCTATTGACATATTACCAAAAACATCTTGTTATATATCGGGGTTATAGTCAACAGTGCGCAGCAGACATACCCACATGATGACCTTTAATTCTCTATAATTATTTCTTTATATATTGATTTCTGTCATAATAATCCGGACTGAGTACGAACTAAAATTAATTACTATAATTACTAGGTATATATATATATATATATATATATATATATATATATATATATATATATATATATATATATATATATATATATATATATATATATATATATATATATATATATATATATATAGATAGATAGATAGATATATATATATATATATATATATATATATATATATGTGTGTGTGTATATAATGGCTGTCAGAATAAAAAAGAAATTGCTTTCTTGTCCTTTTTAAAGGAATTTTAAACCCTGTACACACAATATCAAGTTTAATAAGAAGCACAAGAAGTTGTAAAGTGAATCCTGTTGTACTAGTAAACGTACTAGTAACAATACTACAAGGTTAATTCCCAAACATATGCATTAACAATATCCTATTTCCCACCACTGATTTTGTGATCTCTAAAACCTGATGTAGCAACAATACTACATAGCACTCCGCCAAACCCATGTAGTAACAATACCCTATGTCTAGGCATTGATTTTTCTTCAAAATCTGATGTAGTAACAATACTACATAGCCTTCCCCCAAACCCATGTAGTAACAATACCCTATTTCTAGGCACTGATTTGTTTTCTTCACAATCTGATGTAGTAACAATACTGCATAGCCTTCCCCCAAACCCATGTAGTAACAATACCCTATTTCTAGGCACTGATTTGTTTTCTTCATAATCTGATGTAGTAACAATACTACATAGCCTTCCCCCAAACCCATGTAGTAACAATACCCTATTTCTAGGGCATTGGTTCTGTGATTTCCAAGCCAGATGTAGTAACAATACTATATAGCTCTCCCTCAAACCCATTTAGTAACAATACCCTATTTCTAGGGCACTGGTTTTGTGATTTCCAAGCCAGATGTAGTAACAATACTACATAGCCTTCCACCAAACACATGTAGTAACAATACCCTATTTCTAGGCACTGATTTGTTTTCTTCATAATCTGATGTAGTAACAATACTACATAGCCTTCCCCCAAACACATGTAGTAACAATATCCTATTTCTAGGCACTGATTTGTTTTCTTCATAATCTGATGTAGTAACAATACTACATAGCCTTCCCCCAAACCCATGTAGTAACAATACCCTATTTCTAGGGCACTGATTTTGTGATTTCCAAACCTGATGTAGTAACAATACTACATAGCTCTTCAGCAAACCCATGTAGTAACAATACCCTATTTCTAGGGCACTGGTTATGTGATTTCCAAACCTGATGTAGTAACAATACTACATTGTTCTCTGATGACATAATATTACTTGCAAATGTAGCATTTCTACATTGTTATACTTGAAATCCTTTTGTAAAAATGTTGTTCCTAGAAGACTGCATTGTTCTGAAGCTGTCATCAACAAGCCTGGTTTAATGGTATGGCCAGTAATAATACAGTCTAGTTTAGATTGTTGAAGGTGCTATTTATAGAACTTAGAAGATATTCAGTATATTGAAGTACTTGTACACAACATTTTAATCATCATGAAATATAGATATTTTCAACATTACGTAATGCACAATTTCTTTCTCATGTAATAGAATTAAAATGTCACTAGCATCTCATGCTGTTATTTCTGATAGTTCTTCCATATAAGGCAGATATTTGGGTAATTCTTTCCTTAGGAGGCTGTTAGTTTCATATAAATTCTGTTCTGCTCTTCCATCGATCTCTTTTCAACATATAGCCTACGCATAGAGTCATTGTCTCCACTAATACAGAATTTTGTCCTCATCAGTTTTCTGAAAAGATAAAATAGTATATTTGAAAACATTGCAGACACTAGCATGGAAATTTTGTTAATACTATTTTGATCCACCATGCACATAGCATCCAATATGACCTTTAAAACAATATATGGTTATAGGGTGCTCTCAGCAGCTTCCAGGAGCTTACCCAAGGGCACCACTGGAGAACGGAAGACCCAAGTGTGTAGTTATGAAGCCCATTACGTATGCCATTTTTCAGATCTCCACCTGCATTTCTTAAGAACTACGTTACGTATGTATGTAACAGCATACATACAGATGGATGGATAGGCTGGATCATAAATGTCTGTGTGTGATTTGGATTTTTAAAGTAGCTTTAACCATTTTTCAATCATATCGCTACAATGCCCACAGTGTGGCAGTTTATATAGATGTTGGGGCATGATGTCCCACCCAGTCACATTATCCTGACACCAGATCAAGCAGTCTTAACACTAACCTCTTAATGTCTTGGCAGGATCATATAATATCTGCCTTTACAAAAAGCAGAATAATACATTTATTATGAAAACTGAATATAAACTTCTAAAATATTTTGTAATATTTAGTAGTGAGAATATTTTCAAGATGGCCTTGATCGATTTAATATTAAATTATTTGATTCACCCACTTTACATTCAGTATCCGTTAGACCAGAAGTTGACAGATTGTGTCAAGTTCCTGACTACTTTGTAGTAATGATAAACATTAAACTGCATGCAATTGCAAAACAACACTTGATATTAAAGCCAATAGACTTCAGATTTCATATGGACAGTAATGTCCATACTATCATGATGAACATTATATGTGAGAGTTAGAGTCATTGCAGTGATGATCTATCACGTAATCTGCATAGGAACTATGGCAATTATACAACAAGTCAAGTTAATTAAATCATGGTCTAAGAAAATTTCCTAACAAGTTTTAACTTCAGGTGATGAAAACTTCGATTCCACATGTCTCAAAATGTTGACCGACTAACTGCATGGATCATTTGTTTTTTCATGCAGATTCTGCTCGTATATTGTTAATTTTTTAGATTTGTAAGGCAGCATCATATCACCATTAACTGTCATTCTGTCAGCATGGTGGTTTGCATAATCCTGAAGCCAAGATATTGCATGTTCTCTTCCTTGTCCTTTACCGCTCTCTTTTCTGTATCCAGCTGAAATTGTGCCACCCTTAGATTTCTTTATGTATTTGTAATAGAAATGTTTGTCAATCCAAATACAAACATCTGAAGCAAATCCACAAACACGCTTTCCATCAACCGCTCTGGTGGTCTAGTGGTTAGAGCATCTGCCTCGTATACGGGAGGTCGTGGGTTGGATCCCCGGTCGAGTGATACCAAAGACTTACAAATATGGTACAGTACTAACATCTGCCTTGCTTGGCGATCAGCATAAAGATGTTAGTGTTGCGACTGGTCGGCCTGCATGCCAGGTTACTGTGACTGGGTGGGGACATCATGTAACATGTCTGCGGCATGATGCCCCAGTGCTAAACGTCACTATAAACTGTCACTCTCCAGACATCGTAGCGATATGACTGAAAAAGTGTTAAAGCTATGTTAAAAATCCAAATCACACATACACACATACACACACGTTTTCCACCATCAGTAAAATAAGAAACATTCCTTTTTTGTCCTTCCCATCAGCTATTTTGTCAAAAAAGCACTCAACTCTGCTTTCAAAACAATTGTTCAGTATCAATATCTTGCTTGTTTGATATCAGTTTCTATTATCATTTTTAGACAGCAATTCACACATTGTTTTGCCTTCTGCAAGCATGTTGTTACATTTTGCATAGCTTTTCCCAGCAGCTTGGAGTTACTGTAAGTTCTTAATTGTTTGCTCTTATTCGATTTGCATGTATCATCAAAGGTGTAATTATATATGCTTAAATCATAGATTTATATGCTTAAATCGTAGGCTTTAGAGTTAAACTGTGTTATAAAATGTATAGGTTTAAATTTGTTTTTTGTTCTTTTATTTTACTTCATGTTTTGGTACAAGAACATAAACATCAGTAAAACACACTTTATAGCTATAATGATTCAACAATGAACATTTTATCTTCAAAATAGAAGAAAATTAGAATTGTTTTGGCTTTTTTAAATGACACTAAAACCCTGAACATCACCACATGCCCTATCTTCCAGCTGCAAATAATGTCATAACTAATTAACAAACATATTTCTTGCTAAAATGCAATTCTGGATAAAGTGCATACATCTGTTGTTGGGTTTAATGCCATTTTTCAGCACATGAAAGGCTATACATGGTGGCCAGTATTAATGGTGGAGGAAGAACCCAGAGAAACCCCGGTAAGAACCACCGACCCACAAGAAGCTACTGGCAAGCTTTCACACATACCCACATTAGCCGAATCCAAGACTTGAACCCACACAGACAGGGGTGAGATGGCAGTGATCCGTAACGGAGAGCGCTTACGACCACTCGGCAACTTGCATACATTTGATATCACATGAAAACTAAGGATAACTAAGATCATGAACATCTTTATATGATGAAGTGAACATTTAAGTGGATAAGTGCATTCACTTGTGTCACTCTCCCCGTTTTGAGGCTTAAATTGCATGCTAGAATTGGAAGCTACATCAACAGACTAACATTTATTTCTGTATTGCGGTGATGTGCTTATATTAATGGCACAATAAGAACTGTAAAAAGTCTACACATACCTACATCTACAAAACGTATTGTTCCACACCACCTGGTTAAACAATAAATTATACTAAATTTTAATCAGAAGTAGGATATTGAAGAATCATATAAAATAATATAACTGCTAACTGCTACATCTGAAGAAAAAAAATGGTAAATATTACAATTAATTAAAATGCGGGATAGATATAATCCTTAAAAACATTGCATTTATTTTAAGGTTTATAAATATTTTGTGGTATAACATTTAAGATGCTACATACCTTGATACCTTCAGTAAATGATGGGTTTTCCATCTGGATATTCATGAAGCAACTTCTTGAATATGCTGGTTTTGTAGACGTTATTGATGATCCAAATCCATCAACATCATCTTGGTCATGTTGTCATCTTGAAAAGTGTTGTGTTCCTCTGCAACTGATGTATCTGAAGCATCAGGACTTTTTGACAGATCTTCTTGCAAAGAACTTCCCAATTTGTCAATAAGTGCTGTACCCAGAACGTCAATACTTTTGGATATAGCATTATCCTGCCACACATAATGTTCCATTAATGAGGTTCCTAAAGCATTATTACTTTCAGTTTCATAATTGTTTTCCATGGAATTGCCTACTTCATCAAAGTCCAAGTCTGTTTCATTAACCATTTCAGTGTTATATGGCAATACATTCAAGGATTTACTTCAGGCAGCTTATAATACTAACCCATTTAATAAGCCATATGTTTACATTTACTACTAGATATTAGCAGTTAAAATACAAAGCACTGGGCATTGCATGAATCACATAGCATAGCTAATGTGAATAATTGGATTTTATCCAGTCCTTACCCTTCTAAATTGTTTTACAACTAGAGAGCCAATTGGGATCCCATTCATTACCCAACAGGTGCTGACATTTAGTTTGATACTCCCATCATCAGTTCTCAGACACTAATTAATTGTACAAATATAGTCCAACATAACCCACATGTGTCTTGCTCTGTCAGGCAAAAGAACTGCTCTGCCATTCTCTGTAACTGCTATCTCAACAGCTGTAAACTTTGATCTTTTCACACAAGGGATTTGTCTCTCCATTTGAAGTAATTATAAATTAACTTTACCAAACCTGAGTTTTCTCCATAATACAAGTGGGAAGGGGATATGCTTTCCTTTATTCTTGAAACACTCAATTTCCTTGCATGCACTCTGATTAGAAGTATATTTAAGATGGAATAATTTTTACAACAGATGTAGACAGAAATGGGGTTGCATTTCTGTCCTACAGAATAATGATTACATCATATGGACAAGAACTTTGAGTATGTATGTATGTATGTATGTATGTATGTATGTATGTATGTATGCATGCATGCATGGCACATCTGCCAGTAGCTTCTCGTGGGTCAGTTAATTAATTAATTAAATAATTAATACTGGCCGCCATGTATAGCCTATCATGTGCTGAAAAATGGCGTTAAACCCTACAACAACAAAAGCAGCAACAATGGCACATCTGCACTATCATAGCCACCACACAGAGCCAGGTTACTTTGGTAGTAATATTTGTTAAGTTTAATTTGCTGATAATTGTAACTGATGAGATAATCCACTCTCAGAGTTGAGCAAATTCATGTGGGTGCTCTTAGGACTGATTGAATGTATATTTAAATTGTATTTGAAACAACTTCCAAACTCAATATCAAGCCCTAATAGTCAGGGTTCGTTCATCATGCTAAAACTATTATACACATAGGTAGACCATCTCCAATCATATCCTAAATCAAAGCCTAGAGACAAGAAACGTTTGGAGGACATGTGCAATATTATTAATAAATCAACTCATCCATATATCCAGGATTGCATAATCCCTAAACTTTCATCACAATACTCAAGCTAACTAGCAGATTTACTTTGTGTTTTTGTTTTGGAAAACAGTAACTTTTCCAAGTCTGGACATATATTTGTTCATTCAGAAAGCGCTCTTGTTTTTACATCTTAACAAATCTCTCTCTCTCTCTCTGTCATTAAGAATATATTTCAACTCTAATGGTTTTTCACACACTTCTACTGGAACTAAGGCCAGCAAAGCAACACATATATTAAAAAATATATGATTTTAAAATAAATTTTAATCTTTTTCAAAAATTCTTGCTAAAATATTTTTCTTATAAAATTTATGTTGAAAAGGTAAATGTGTAAAAAAAACATCGAGCAAATATTCTCATGAAGGCAGTCAAAGTCTCTAGGCTGAAATTTTCTTTTGAAATCAATTTCATTACTTCTTTTTAACTGCTGAATGTGGTAACCATCTCTGATATTCTTCAACAATAACACCATTTTCAATTTAACTGCTATGGTGGACATATTGGAATCCATATTGGCATCATTATTATTTAGGACCAACAAGACATCATAAGAAGTCTTTTGGTGGAAATCCCATGTTGATATTACTTTCTATTTTGGAGGAGAACAATCTGGTGTATGCTCTTCATGTTAATCTTTAAATAATCCCAGCCCTTTTTTCTAAACATATGGATAACAAGTTGGTTCACTATATGAATTTTTGGAAAGCATTATCATATTAATGTCTACCATTTTTTTTCTTTAAATCAGAAAATAGTTTATTCTCATCATACTAAAAATATTTACAACTCTCTCTCTCTCTCCATTATTTGATTGGCCAGATATTTAATATAAAGGCCTCATTGGTTGTTAACACCTGCTGTGCATCCAACTGTGTTTTGCTAACATCATCAGCATGCTAAACAATTATGAGCTCACAGTTAGCAAATTCCTCAGTAAGGAGAGTGCATGGATCAGATGTTTACAGTGATAGCGTGTTTGAGCCCAAAAATCTTCTTTATACCCATAAAATAACACAGTTTTGTATGGAGACTTCATTTATAATGCTATGGAAAGTAGAAGAAAGCAGGTTTGGATTACTGAAATTATAATTTATACTCTAGAAAGCCAATATGCAGCTAGCAAAACTGCACCAGAAAAAGAAACCAAATAACTCTAAGAAACTTCCCCTCCCTCACCTGTGAAAAGCCATTTACAATGGGCTAGTAATAAGGACACAAGCAGCTACCCCCCCCCCCAACATGCAGTGACCCAAATTCGCTATTTAAAACCCAACAAACTCAAACACATGTACTAAAGTTATATTAGCACCCCATGACTCCGTTCCAGCATTTGCAGGTAAAGTGTTGGAGGTGTCACACTGTTGTTCGTTTCTAAAGGTCATGGGTTTGTAATTTATGTATTCCCCGTTCTCCCAGTTTTGAATTTCATGTATGCATTTTTTCCTTCATGTCAGGTTGTTCTTTGTTTCATTTTGTCTATTTTTTGAGTTGTCCCTGCACGCTGGTTGTGAGATCTACTCCATTACCACCCGGTACGTAGGTCAGTTTCCATTATCAGGTCAATACTTGCAAACACTAGTGCTTGTGAGCATTTTCTTGCCTTGAACCTTACATGCATAAAGGGGCCCTGAGTGGCCGAGTGGTCTAAAGCGCTCTCTGTTACATATCACTGCCATCTCACCTCTGTTAGCATGGGTTCAGGTCTCAGATTCGGCCAATGTGGGTATGTGAGAAAGCTTGCCAGTAGCTTCTTGTGGGCTGGTGGTTCTTTCCGGGTTTTGTCTCGGGTTCTTCCTCCACCATTATTACTGGCCGCCATGTAAAGCCTATCGTGTGCTGAAAAATGACATAAAACACTACGTCAACAACAACAACAACAACAACATGAATGAAACTTAGGATCGAACTCCTTTTTCCTTTGCAGAAGTCCAGGGTTAAAGTTTCCGCTCCCATCCCTATTTTGTTACCATTATTATTTTGAAGTGAACTGCCATAGTAATTAAAGTCCGGTGTGGTGCTGTTTGTGTGTGTTGTGATGTTATGTTATGTGTTATGTGATTTGGATTTTTAATGTAGCTTTAACAATTGTTCAGTCATATCGCTACGATGTCTGCAATGTGGCAGTTTATAGTGATGTCTAGCACTGGGGCATCATGCCGCAGACATGTAGCATGATGTCCCACCCAGTCACATTATCCTGACACCGGGCCGACCAGTCCTAACACTAACCTCTTAATGCTGAGTGCCAAGCGAGGCAGCTGTTAGTACCATTTTTGTAAGTCCTTGGTATGACTTGGCCGGGGATCAAACCCACGACCTCCCGCATCCGAGCCGGACGCTCTAACCACTAGGCCACCGGAGCGGTGTGTTGTGATGTAACTATATGCTTAAAAAAAGATCATTAGAAACTAATTTAGACACATAGTGCCTCTAACACAATATGCAGGAGAAAGTGGGCCGAAATCCCGCCAGCTGACGACAGATGGAAGACAGCAGGCGGTGAAGCCAAAATCAAATTACCAAACAAGACTGATAAGTGCGCCCACATAAACACGCAACCTAATGATGAATGATAAACACAGAAGGATCTAACATTATGACATATACGAGTGAGTCATGCAAAATACCACAGGGGAGAATTAACAGAAAATAACCAAGAAATAGAGCACTAATTACAAACTAATTCTTAAACATAGGGCGAAATAAGAACAAATGAAACTTTTCAAACCAGAATTTTCTTTACCTTGCCTACAATAAAAACATTGATACCCACGACAACAAAAACAACATAGTATATCTCCCTGGAAAAGCCATCTCAGGATGTGCTGGCTGAGAGGACATCAGACCACCTTCAAGCAAAAAATTGCATCAGAAAAATCATCTTGTCTATGGAAACCCTTCTAAGGCGGCTAGTAAAATTACACCAGAAACTCTTCTGATTAGCATATTTTCCATCACGTCAGCATGTTGGAAAATTTTAAATGTATATAATTTTAATAATTCTTAGTTGAACAATTTTTTGCCATCACACTAAAGTGGATTTGGAATGGGCATACTGATATAAGGATATAAGGACAGAAATTTCCTGAAGGACACAAGCAAAATAAAAAGGCACAAGGAAGACTTTTAAGGGCTCGAACTATGTGATTAAGGAAGATATAATGAAGGCAACAGATGACTTCATGGTAAAAGTAAAACATGAATCTTTGTAAACTGTCATTTTTGTAATGGAAGAATAATGGGAACATGAATAATGATAAAAACTCAGATTCTAGATGAGAGAAAACCTGTCAAACTAAAGGACCACATTCCCAAGTAAAATCTTACAGCATAGTGCAATCTGACCAAGTATGTAAGTAAACTTATAAATTAGTATCATATAACTTTTTAAAATGTAATACATGGAAGTGTTCCTTTCCTACAATATATGTCTTACGTTTGATACTAAATTAAATTGTTTGTAAAATAGCTTTTTTACCTATTTAACTACTAATTGTTAGAGCATGTGCCTCGAATGAGGGAGGTCACAGGTTTGAACCCTGGACAAGTCATAACAAACACTTCTAAAATGGTACTGACAGCTGCCTTGCTAGGCACTCAGCATTAACAGGTTAGTGTTAGGACTGGTTGGCCTTAAGTGTCCGGATAATGTGACTAGGTGAGACATCATGCTTCATGTCTACTGTATGATGCCCTAGTGATATACATCCCTATTAAATGCCACACTGCAGACATCATAGTGATATTACTGATTTTTTTAAAAAAAAGCTATGTTAAAAATCCAAATCACACACGCTCACACATTTAGCCTTCTTTCTATCTTGACAAGGAAGATATCTATTGTTAACCATGCAAAACTGTAATGGATGTCCCCAAATTACTTATTTTTTGCAATCATTATTTAGTATAATTGGAGTTCTAGCTTGTGTAGTTACAAGCAGAGTTAGAAAACCAGTCTGCTTTTGTTTCTACAAATCATCTAAAGGCTTACTGTCAGACTGGATAGCAATTAAAATCCACTTCTTTGATGCTGATCATGTATTACGAAAACTGGTCATGGGTGCAAGGGACAGTTTTTATGATAAAATTTAATGTTGCATAAACCTGCCAAATAAATTTTTTAAATTAACAAATACATCAGTGAGGTCAAAGAGGGCCATAATTTTGGATAGGCATAATAAAGCAAAACATAAGAATATCACTCACTTGGCCTGATAAGTCAATGGAAATTCACAGAATAAAATGTTTTTGCACCTTATCCCCAAATTTTTACATGCATTTTTCATGTTCGAAAGCCTGCCATTTTGAGAGCAATGTTTTGTGATGCTCACAGTGCAAACACCAGCCATTTCCCTGGTTAATAATTCTGAAGAACATTGCCTACTTAATAGCTTGATGCAAGTCAAAATATTTTGTCATCCAAGCAGTTTTTGAGATATTCTACTTGCCTTGAACAAACATGTCTACTGCTATAACTGGCTAGCTCTGCTTCCTAGATGACTATGGGTGTTTCATTGGCTACCTACTGTGCAGTGATTATATGAGGTGTACATGCCTCACATCAGTTTAAAAAAAAAAAACCACAAATCTACAAGACCTAATTAACAAATATATCCATATCTTTAATTATTAAACAATAATATTTTTTTTTTAAAAGTCACACCACAGCCTTAAGTTAAGAAATTTGCCATGTCCTCTGCATCTTTAATACCTTGAGGGTGGGATTGGGGGGGGGGTCGGTGAAGGGTAACCATTGGTAAAGCCAAAAGCAAGATTTTTCACTAATACTAAATGAACAGCAACGAAGCAGACTACACAGGTTGCATCATTTGGATTGCTGAGATATTTTAGATAAAAAGAAATTAAAAAAGCAAAGTTATAAAATAAGTGACAAACAAGTCATAAATACTCTTATTAAATTACTGGGCATTGGTTTTACCATTTTAAAAACATTTAGATAGTTCACTTAACAACATCGACAATTTGTGTTTTAGGTATCACCTGTGACTTTGTTTACTTCTTGTCTTTCCTCTTTTCTCAGTATCTTATTGACAGTATGAAACTTTGTTTTATATGTAACCAAAGAATAACAAATAAAATGTTCACTATTGCAGTTTTGGAGAAGACTGTCTATGCAAATACAGAAATAAAGTACTCAGCAATGTCAAATATCATTAATTTTAAGAGAGGGACAATGGATGAGTTATTGAGAATTGCCTCCATGGGTTTGGGAAGCCCAGTCAAAGAAGGATGTTTTAAAAACCTGAAAAAGAATGCAATACTTAATATGTCTATTGCAAGATTTGCATATTATAAAACGATGGGAGACATATTAGATCATGTTTGGTTTATGAATGTATCTTCAATTCCTTTGCATCCAACTCAAGGGGAATACATTTTTTTTACTAAACAATAACTTTCAGTTTTCCATACACAGAGTAAAAGCAGATGTAAATGGCAACTAGATAGTTTTAGATATTTCAGCTAACTATCACAGGTATACACTTATAAACAAAGAATATATAGTTTCACAGTATGCAGATGACACCACTCTCACCCTGGATGACTTTTCAAAGTCCCTTAAGTCAACTCTTTATGTTATCTACTAATATTGTAAATTTTCTGGACTCTGTATAAATAGTGGAAAAAAAATTAAATGTGTATTTATATAAAGTACAATAAGGTACTGTAAAGAATATCATTTAGATTGGAATACATCTTATTTTAGGTATGTAGGTACATGTATTACATTCTCTATAGAGTTAGACAATATGGTCAAGCTTAGTTACGAAAGCAAATTCAGAGAAGTTAAATATTTACTTTTACAGTTGTCGGTATGGCCTTGTTTATTTGATGCTTTAATGTTTTTGTTGTTGTTGTTTTTGTAGGGTTTAAAGAAATTTTTCGACACATTTTAGGCTATAGATGGTGGCCAGGATTAATGGTGGAGGAAGAACCGGGAAAAACCCTGGAAAGAACCATCGACCCATGAGAAGCTATTGGCAAGCTTTCTCACATACCCACATTAGCTGAATCCGAGACTCAAACCCACGCAAAAAGAGGTGAGGTGGCAGTGATCCATAAGGGAGAGCACTTTAGACCATTCAGCCACTCGGGGCCCCTAATGCTTTTGTTGAAAGGAAAAGAAACATTTAGCAGTTGTATATACACATCAGTAAAGTTGAGTAATTTCAAAGGTAATAATGCAGTAAATTGTTAAAGTGCTCTTTGTCTCATATGAGATTAGTAATAAGGGAAAATAATTATTTAAAATAGTAACAGAATGCAAATATTGTCAACTTTATAAAGCTTGTAATAACAAGCAAATGTTTAGTCTAGTGATAACATGCAAATGTGCATGACCATATAAGTATATGTGTGTATATTGTCTAAGTGTTTGTGTTGATATATGTTTGTATGCTAAATATGTGTACATGTAGAAAATGCTTATAAAAAACATATGCTCTTTTTGTCACTCTCACTCTATTCTTTTGTTTTGCACCCTCTTTCCTTAAGAGACTGACATATTTGTCTCCCTCTTTCTTTTTCCTTCTGTACAGTAGCCAATATTAAGTTCTGTATTGGGCTTAGAATATAATGCTATATAGTAGTGTTAACCAATACTCCCTGTAAAGTAATGTGCCACAATGAATTATGATGTAGTCCGTCAGATGGTTCCCTGAACAACTGTAGTTTATGTTCAGGGAAATATAAAAACAAATGACCCTTTCTTTTATGGCAGTGGTGTTTTCCCAAATTGTTCTGTTAGAATTGTTGGCATAAGGTTGTATGACATTTGTGCAAATCAACTTTCACAGATGCATACAACAGTTTTGAAATTTTGTAATGCAAGATTTTAGCTTGGATGCTACATGTATTCGGATCCCTATCTTAGGACAATATTTACAATCCTGTTATTATTATTCATATTAATTATTTAATATATTTTAACATTATATAATGTGATCAGCACATTGTAATGCCAAATGTTACCTACCATGTATCTGGTTATTTGATCTGATGCACATAAACTTATTTTTACATAGGTTATTCTTTACCAGTAATGTTTCTTTTTATTGTCATAGTAATGTATTTTTTTGTATTAGGATCTTACTTTTGTTGACATTGATATAACCTAAGCCCAGTTTGCAAACATGTTGAAATGATTGTCATATTATGTACTTTAATGTACACCATCTATGATGTAACATAGATTTGATACAGAGAGCTTAGTTTGCAGGTTGGATACCGGCCTATGCCACCCTAGGTTAGCATGATATAGACAATAATGTCTGAGGCCCAAACACACATATTTACTTTTTCTTGCCCAATGTAGTGATTTTCGCTGAGATGTGGCTTAAGCATATTATTCTAAATGATGAAATACAGGAAGGAAAGGTTACACTTGAGTGTGATGCAAGCATTAAGAAAAAACAACATTCAGACTGTTCTAAAGTGTAACTTGGACATTTCTGACCTTGAATGTACATGGTTAGAACTAAATAATACAGGGAAGAAGGTAGTAGCTGCATGAATATGATGATCACCTAATTATAACATAGCTGCTTGGGAGGAACTTGAATTTAGTATAGAGATAGCTCAATCCACTAAACTTAATCATTTCATTTCAGTAGATTTTAACTGAAAAAGTCTCTCCTTCCTGAATAAAAGAAATCACTGTTTTGAAACTTAAACTCAGTCAATGTGTAAGGATATAGGAATGGTCCCAAATTTGGTTGGCTACATTTAATTCAAAGAAAACTGAATTAAATCTAATACAGTATCACAAAAGGTACTCAAACTATCCAAATATGTATACATGGCTGAAACAAACATGCAAGAAATTACTTAATGTATACATATGATTCTCCTTGGAAAAATGTACACAATGGTTATATTTTATCAAGTTTTGGCTGAACTGTAGTCTCATTTGGTTGAACCTAGGACTAATAATGACTTAATGGACACAATGATTTTTGTGTTAACATACATATATACAGATCTAGTTAAAGCATAATAAAGATGGTATTCCTTAGTAGATATGAATGTAATAGTGCCACTGATGTTCTTGTTTCAGTTTTTGTTTTTGTTTTTATTGACCTTAAAGAATGCAACACGGAGCATACATTCTATGAATTCTGTAATTTTCATAAGTAAATGATAGTTATTTTAAGTAAATGTATGACCAGGTATGTGTATCTGCCAAAAGAGACAGTCTCATTGCACCAAGAGTGACAGTCACATTGCAGTAAAGAATGACAGTCACATTTCAACAAGAATGACAGTCACATTGCAGTAAAGATTGACAGTCACACTACAGTAAAGAGTGACACTCACATTTCACCAAGATTGACAGTCACACTGCAGTAAAGAGTGACACATTTCACCAAAAGTGACAGTCACACTGCAGTAAAGAGTGACACATTTCACCAAGAGTGACAGTCACACTGCAGTAAAGAGTGACACATTTCACCAAAAGTGACAGTCACATTGCAGTAAAGATTGACAGTCACATTACAGCTTAGGAGTGACAGTTACATTGCACCAAGGGTGTATATTACATTGCTGTAAAGAGTGACAGTCACACTGCACCAAGAGTGGGTCACACTGCAGTAAAAGGTGACAGTCACATTGCACCAGAAGTGACAGTCACACTTATTAAAAAGTGATGGTCAAACTGCAGTAAAGAGCAAGTCTCCTTGAAGTAAAGAGTGACAGTCACATTGGAGTAAAGAGTGAAAGTCACATTGCACTAAAGTGTGTGTGTGTGTGTCATTTGGATTTTTAATGTAGCTTTAACAATTTTACAGTCATGCCGCTATGATGTCTGTAGTGTAGCAGTTTATAGTGATGTCGAGCACTGGGGCATCATGTCACATTATCCTGACACCAGGCCAACTAGTCCTATCACTAACCTCTTAATGCTGAGAGCCAAGTGAGGCAGCTGTTAGAACCATTTTTGTAAGTCTTTGGTTTGACTCGGCTGGGGATTTAACCATTGACCTCCCGTATCCAAGACGGATGCTCTTACCACTAGGCCATTGGAGCAGTGTGCAGTAAAGAGTGAGTCACATTGTACTAAGAGTAACAGTCAGCTTGCAGTAAATTACTTAAGTGGAAGTCCATAATTCATTAGAAAACAATAAACGGTTAATTGCAATCTACAAAACATGTACAGACTGTAAAATGGTGAGAATTACAGCAAATTCAATTTCTAAAATCAAGTGAAACATATATGTTACTCCTGCTGACACAAATGTAGTAATATACTCTTGTGTTTGCATGAAGTTCAGGCATGTATAATACCTTTAATTAGTTCGCCGTTTTATCCACAATTGCATTCAATAATCAATAACAATGATACCATGATTTTCAGAATCACTGCAAAGTTATAACACTTGTGCATGTCTAGTTTTAAAATGACTAGTAGACACACAAACCTTAAGATATCATATTACTACATACTACTGCATACAGTATGAGCAAATATATTATTAATATTACTCTGTATCATACCTAAGAATTAGTTCACTGTTTTATCCACCATTGCATGCAATAATAAGTAACAATGATACCGTGATTTTCAGAATCACTGCAAAGTTTTAAAACTTGTGCCTGTCTAGTTTTAAAATGACTAGTAGACACACAAACCATAAGATATAATGTTACCACTGCATACAGTATGAGCAAAGATAGTATTAATATTAATTTGTATTATATCTAAGAATAGCAGACAATGGGACATGTAATGCATTTGGTTTTTTCCATGGCAAATATATTAATTAGACTACTTCATTTCATCACAGGCTTTTGGAGAAATCCAGACTGAGTGAGACATTTTATGCAAATTTTCAATCTGTATGTACAATTTGTACAGCTAGCTAAATATGCTTAGTGTTATGAAGTAAGGTTGAGGGGTAACTCACTGTTACCAATTTTTTATATGATTAGCATTAATATCTGAATGATCAGCAGCCATTCCAGGTAATCAATACAGTACTAATACATATGACATAAAATAGCCATCACAAAACCCAAAACATTTAGAATTGAATGTTATTTGGGTTCAAGATAGAGAGATTAGAGGAAATTGAGATTAGACTTCGGTTCAAACCTTTAAATGCATCAGAAAAAAACACTTTTTTAAAACATAGTTATAAGCTATCATGAGACTGACCTTCTTGGATATATTTTCATATAATTTTTACATTTGGATAGAGAAGTGATCTATGATTTGCTTGCAAAACTGACAAGACACAATCTTAAACCTATTTGTTAGGATAGTTTATGACATCAGCACTGTTTAGAGGAAAAGATACAGTTTGCTACATGAAATTGCATTAAATAAACTGAACCAATGAAAATTACTATATTGTTACTATACATAATCATTTATTGTAGCAAGATATTGTTGTCTGCAAGCGTGTTTGCTAGAAGCACACTGATGCAGAAAATGTCATACAGTTTGAAAAAATAATAGCTACAGCATTATAAATTTGAGTACGATGCTTATTTTGTTTATACTGGAGCATAAATCAGTGAGAGAGAGAGAGAGGAATGGGTACACAAAACTTGTGAGAGCTGAGTGTTTTTTGGCATAAAAAATTTTGGTATGACAATCATATTAGACTAGACATGGTTCTGTATGTAAGTGGTTATGCCTGACATACTTGCTTGAAAATAATTCAATATGGTTCTGACAGCTTTTACTTGAATGCCTTTACTAAACAGCAAGTTCCAATCTGTTATTTATTGTACATTTTTATACAGGTGTAGGGAGTCATGCACATGAAATTGTTGATTATGTTTAGATCTTTATTGTCATCTTCTCTAAACAAAGGCTGACTGGTAACTACAAGCACTGATGCTTTGAAAACCATGCAACTAAGGCAGGTGCTATGATAATTAACAGAGATTGATGTATCATTGGACAATCAGGACCAGCAAATATATTTAGTAACACAGATTAGAGATAACTGTGGTTGATACTTGTACTAACATCTGAACTAATTTTCAGCCTAACACCCTGTGTGTCAAGGATATCTTCATTAACTAATTCCCATGGGTCAGTGTTGAACAGAGTCAGTGTTCGAACCATTGTGCCTCTAATGTTAACCCTCTCCATTTGAAAAGAGCATCACTCTGAATATAGAATGAAGATAAGGTATGGTATATCACTCAGCCGACAACTTATAATCTGTCTTCCCCAATTGTTCTTGCTTAATTGTGCTAAAATGTTTTTATTTTCAAAATCTAATTCTCAAAACTCCCCATTCAGGTGACCCTGCACAGCTACAGGGGAACAGCTGCAGAATCACATATCAACAGGTTTCTCTTTGTAGCAATTACAGTCAATTGGATTCCAACAAACTGACATTGATAATCTGAAATATGATAGCCTTCATGTCCTCCAGTCCAGTAATTGGGTTTCTCATAAAAGGCAAACTGATATCATTTTGCCTGGTCATTTTTGAAACTCCATCCTTAGTGAAGTGACATAGGGGGGCCCTTCTTTGATACAAGTCTGAGAGGGATCACACCAATAAACAGCAGAGCGAAATGGCACAGAAAGATAAGTGGGGGATAAAAGACAATATTTTTGTTTTGAAAGATGTATTGATGACAGAAAAGAAGATACTTCCAATATATGCAACAGCAGTCAGACAACATGCAAAGGTATGTTTTCAATGTCATGATATTTGACAATTGATTTAATATTTTCTTTTAATTTGATAGTTATATTTTCAGTTGACTTTTTTAATCTTATATAATGTAATTTCCATAAACAAAATGACATCAAACTGGTTAATTCTAAACTAGTAAATTACTTTCTTTTAAAGATGGATGAATATTTTATATGAGATTTTCCAAGTCATACTGTTTGTTTTCAATTTATACAGTAGATGTGATTAGCTATATCAGTTATGTATGTAAAATGTGTTGGCTTTAACTGAGTTGCAGATTGAGTTTAAGCTTAAGAAAGGCCTTATAGATATCAGTAAATATTCTTTCAAGGTATTTTATATACGAATTTGATGTATTGTGACTAGTACCACAATAATACCCCAAACAGACCCTTAGTCTAAAAGACAATAACATCATTAGGCTGGGTAATAAGAGTTGGAAGATATTCTCTGTTTGGTCATTATGAAAGATACACAGTTGCAAGTCCAGTAATGTTAAATACTTCGACCATATATTTGTTCATATTTGAAGCATTTGTGGAGAATTAAGTAAAAAAGAACCTCTTCAATATATGCTATGAATATTGGACACTGGTAGGAAGAATACAAAAGACATAATTTTATATATATTGGATAAATGATTATAAAAGTACTTCATAATGAGGTCCACAAACATAGACCACACTTTAAGCAGGATGTGAGTTACCAAGGGAACTCCAAAAATTGAGAAAAAAATCCCTTTGATATCAAGAAAACTGGTGGGGGGGAGCAGTGTTATGGAACTGTGCTGTTTATTGACCAATTCCTCATTTTACATTCATTTTTAATAACGTGCTTTTTCTAATGAACTTGTTCATTATTCTGTTTAAATAACATTTATTTTCAAAATGTCCAACATATGAAAGATCGTTCCAACTGGTTTCAACAACCTATCACGTGTTACAAATTAATTAATTGGAATTAATAATATGCGGGTTTGCAAGTTATCAGGGCATGAGTTATTGAGGGAGCGGTGTACTTTGTTAGCTTAATTCCAAATGCACACATTATTTTGCTTATAATTTTGCAAATAAATGTTAGCGATTTTTCGGCATGATTCTGACTAACTTTATTAAATTCCATTGTACAATTCAATACAAATCAATAAGGCCTAACATTTATCCCCATGATATGTTTCTTTATGCCGATGTAAGTTTACAGAGGTTTACTCATTCATGTAGTGGGTCTATGAGCCTTCTGTCTTTAGGACATTTGTGACTGAAAATTCAACAAATATATGTTTTAAAGTGTATGTTTCTCAAGATTATATCCTTAATTATTTCATCTTCACAGATTTTATGCAGTTGGTTTTTAGATTAGAAGTAACAAATTAATTCTTTTCTATCTTTGATTGCAGGAAGGAAAAGGATCAGAAAGCACAGGCCAAGAGTTAGCTCTTGTTGAATACACCCACAAATTTTTGTATCTGGCCATTTTTTCAGATGAAAACACTTTATATTTTGTAAAGAACCAATAGCAAAAGTGCAAAAAGAGAAATTGGCATACAGCAAAATGTCAATGAAGCTAGATTAGAAAGGCAAACATATTATATATACAGCTTATCTAGCATGTAAATTGTTTGGACATGTCACCAAAGATATAATTTCAATGAAAAATATTAACAAGAAGTGGCTGGAAACTAGAATAAAAATTTATTTAAAATAAGTCTAACACTGTGGCACAAAACTGCAAAATTGATATTAATCATATGTAAATTGCTGTACGATCTGTGTGATTTATTTTCCTTTTGAGATGGATTTGATTCTTTCAAGACATCACTGTTTTGGGCAAAACTTACAAACTTTTTCAATCTTTAATGCTAAAATATTAAACTTATGACAATCTCTATAGGAAGTATTTTGTACTATTTTGTGAAGACAGTATATGCACACTTGTTACTGGTTGCTTCTTTACAAAGATATGATTGCGCTATTATAACCATTAGGGCTGTTCCATTTAAACATACATGGTACCCAGGGAAGGCAGTTTTTAAAAAATATATGCCATGGTACTTTGATTTCAAAGTGTTCATATTAAAATTATAAGAAATTTCTAAATAGCATCTATGGGTGAGTTCCCCACTTTAAAAGTGCCTTCCCTTTGTTCCACATATTTTTTAATGGAACATCCTTATTATCTGGAACAAATGTTCATTATTCAGTTTAAAGTGACACACTTGTCAGCTATCTATCTATGCATTGATCATGGAAAGAAGGCTTAGCATGATCTTCAGGATGACAAACTTGATGTAGGGGTGACATCTTTCTTTGTATCCAGATATTATTTCAAAATAAAATCTATAACTAGTCACATTTAACATTAGCACCTCTTGGCATAAGCAAATATCAAATGATATGTAAATGTATTCAGGAATCACCTTAAATTTAATTAGGTATATGGTATGTTTGGCAATATAGTGATATTATCACATTCATATACACATTTACTGGGCGGCCAATGTGGGTATGTGAGAAAGCTTGCCAGTAGCTTCTCGAGGGTCGGTGGTTCTTTTCGGGGATTTCCCGGGTTCTTCCTCCACCATTAATACTGGCCGCCATGTATAGCCTATCGTGTGCTGAAAAATGGCGTTAAACCCTACAACAACAACAACATTTACTGGGAGCACACAAAATATCAAATATGTCTTCATTTGCATCATCACCTGAACATATTTTCCCAGTAGTCAAAACAAGTATTTTAAGCTGAAAAAGCTGCTGTTGTAATTGTTGTTTTGTTTATAAAATATACATTCTTATTGTATTTTTTCTGAAGGGTAAATCAATTGTATCTCAAAGTTGAATGAGAACTATGTCATTATTTTTGTCCATCTTGATTAATCTTATCAATAAAAGTGGACTTATTTTTGTGACCTCTTCATATGTGTATCATTTAACTACTGTGTTTGTGTTCTTTGAAAGCTAAAAGGAACATCACTGAACGTTTCCACTGAATAGTTCAGTGTAAATCTAACTTTTTAAGCTCTATCATTAGGTAATGAAAGTTTCAAAGTTACTGCAATATTAACAGTACGCCTTTTTGACATGGACCCCCATTTTGATTAAAATGTGTCAGAAAATAATAATCGTTGTGCTTTGATCTGGGATAGAAATTTTCCCCTTGGGATTACAGATCTGCATCAAACACTCAGCACAACCTTGTGTACCACTTTAAATTCTGAGCCAAGGATGGAATTTTCATAATTTACACATAGGCATATGATGGATTATATTATTACTACCATGGGCAGTCTCCACTTGGGAGGGTAGTACATTTGATAATCAGTAGAGTAATATAATAGTATAATAAGCATTTACAACTAATATTAAACACAAAGTTCAAGTCATATAGGAATAACAACACATATTTTTTTTTATATTCTGGAGGCAGTGTGAGGCATGGATCTAGTAATCTCACATCAGATATTTTAAACAACCAAATGAATGGTATACTGTTACAATGCAAATAGGGTAATGTTGCTATTTGTGCTTTGGAATTAACGATGTAGTATTTTTACTACATCAGGTTTTGCAAATCAAATAAGTTAGTGTTACACTGTTAAATGGAAATAGGGTAATACAACTAAATGAACAATGTAGTATTATCTCTACATCAAGTTTTGGAAATAAAGACAATTAGTTTTACAATGTGACCTAGAAATAAAGTAATCTTACTACACAAATTTGGTGATTGACAATGTAGCATGTTACTACATCATATTTTGGAGATCACAGACTCTGCTTTACAATGTCACATGTAAATAGGGTAATATTACTAGATGGGTTTGGTGGAGAGCTATGTAGTATTGTTACTACATCAGGCTTTGGGATCACGAAATCAGTGCCTAGAAATAGGGTACTGTTACTACATTGGTTTGGTGGAAGGCTATGTAGTATTGTTACTACATCAGGCTTGGAAATCACAAAACCAGTGCCCTAGAAATAGGGTATTGTTACTACATGGGTTTGGTGGAAGGCTTTGTAGTATTGTTACTATTTTGTAGAAAACAAATCAGTGCCTAGAAATAGTGTATTGCTACTACATGGGTCTGGTGGAGAGCTATCTTGTATTGTTCCTACGTCAGGTTTTAGAGATCACAAAATCAGTGCCTAGAAATAGGGTAATATTACTACATGGGTTTGGTGGATGGCTGTGTAGCATTGTTACTGCATCAGGCTTGGAAATCATAAAACCAGTGCCCTAGAAATAGGGTATTGTTACTACATGGGTTTGGTGGAAGTCTATGTAGTATTGTTACTACATCAGGTTTGGAAATCGCAAAACCAGTGCACTAGAAATAGGGTATTGTTACTACATGGGTATGGTGGAGAGCTATGTAGTATTGTTACTACATCAGGCTTTGGAGATCACAAAATCAGTGCCTAGAAATAGGGTATTGTTACTACATGGGTTTGGTGGAGAGCCATGTAGTATTGTCACTACATGAGAATTTGAAGAAAACAAATCAGTGCCTAGAAATAGGGTATTGTTACTACATGGGTTTGGTGGAGAGCCATGTAGTATTGTCACTACATCAGAATCTGAAGAAAACAAATCAATGCCTAGAAATAGGGTATTGTTACTACATGGGTTTGGTGGAAGGCTATGTAGTATTGTTACTACATCAGATTTTGAAGAAAACAAATCAATGCCTAGAAATAGGGTATTGTTACTACATGGGTTTGGTGGAAGGCTATGTAGTATTGTTACTACATCAGATTTTGAAGAAAACAAATCAGTGCCTAGAGCTATGTAGTATTGTTGCTACATCATGTTTTAGAGATCACAAAATCAGTGGTGGGAAATAGGGTATTGTTAATGCATATCTTTGGGAATTAACCATGTAGTATTGTTACTAGCACGTTTACTAGTACAACATGATTCACTTTACAACTTCTTGTGCTTCTTCTTATAAACTTGATATTGTGTGTACAGGGTTTAAAATTCCTTTAAAAAGGACAAGCAAGCAATTCCTTTTTTATTCTGACAGTCATTATATATATATATATATATATATATATATATATATATATATATATATATATATATATATATATATATATATATATATACAAATGAAAACAAATAATATCCAGATTATTTTCCATCAGGCTGTGTCCCTATAAACAATATTGCCCTTGCTAAAGTTGAGATGTTCTTTCCGGAAGAATTACTTAATATCTTGTTTTGCTTTCTTTCTTTTTCCTCAGAGAGCGATCCGTTTTGAACATGCTTAAAATAACTGCCTCTAATTCCAGACCCACCTTATATGTTCTGGTTTCCCAGCTTTCCGTGTGTTTGCTTGCGTACATGCCCAACCTAATACCTCCACTTGAATTGCTGCTCAGTTGCAAACGTGATATAAGCGAAAGATTTGTAATTAGTATTACTCGGATAACTTCCAATTGTTATATGTTTTATGTGGTTATTTTTCCTATATGTATCATTTTATAACTTTGAAATTCAGTTTTATATTTTAAGAACCTTTTAAAAAATGTTTTGTAAATTGAATTCATGATATATTTAAAAAATCTTCTAAATTTCTATATTTTAGCTAACAGGTTTTTTCCCATTCTATCTTCGCTTCCAAAAATAGAATTTTATATAATTCATTCACGGTATTAAGAAAACGTCTTTTCACCAACAAAATGTTCTCACACTAATCTTTCTTTGTCCAATCTATAATGTGGCTCAAAATTGGGAATTAAGATTAGTATCTCTGTTTTCGATAGACCTGGTTGGCTATGAAGCTGGTAACCAAAGATTATTTAACACACACCGCACCACTTCACTGCTCTTCTTCTCATCGAATTCCGTAGAGTAAGGCCCACTCGTGTGCCTTTCCACGTAAATCATTTCTTCCATATATTCGTTTCTATAATCTAGGTCAGATCAAATTATGTATTTGTATGTGCTAGGCAAACTGGGCTAAATGACAAGTTCGAAACAAGGGTCGAAGTTTCTACAGTAGACCTCATCTTTACATGGTTTCTTTAGAATTGGTAAAACAATGCAACTTCTCCACTAATCCAAAACAAAGAAAAAATCAATCCGAACGTTGGATTTTCTTCCAATTACAAGGTAGTAGACGCGTAATGTCAACTGCTGTATATAATAATAATAATAATAATAATAATAATAATGAGGACTTTGTATAGCGCCTAATCTTTAGAAGCTCTAAGCGCTTTACAACATTAGACAACACCTATAAGATAAAAAACATATAATGATATGATTACAAAAACAAACACCATGAAATGAGAAAACATTAAATAAACAACAAAAAAATTAAAATAAATAAATAAATAAAAATACTGAGAATATTTAAGGTAGGAAACATTATTAGGTCTTTAAGTTTTTTCATGCAGATGAAAGAAGTGAGTTTTGAGAGCCTTCTTGAATGTGATCACTATGTCTTTGTGTCTAAGCTCAATGGCAATACATTCCACGTTGCTGGGCCCTGGTATGCAAAAGAATGCTGTCCATATGATTTTGTTTTCATAGTGGGAATAATGAATATACGATTGTCAGAAGAGGAACGTAAGTATCTTGCTGGTGTATACACATGGGTGAGGTCGGATAGGTATGTTGGACTAGAGTCCGACAGTGAAACGTAGCACAGAGAACAAATTTTGTGTTTGATTCTGGATCGAATGGATAGCCAGTGAAGGGTACAGGGCAGCGGGGATGTGTGCTCTGATCCTGATACTCTACGTATGATCCAAGCAGCTGTGTTTTGAACTTTTTGAAGTTTCCGGAGAAGATATTGAGATGAACCAGACATAATTGAGTTCCAATAGTCCAGTCTTGAAAGTACTGTTGAACACACAAGTGTTTTAGTGACATCAGCTGAAAGATATTTGCAAATTGACCTGATGCATCTCAGCTCAGAATATGCAGCCTTGCATATGTTGATGACATGTTGGTGCAATGTGAGAATACTGTCCAGAGTAATACCTAGGTTGCATAATGATTGTGTGAATTTAATGTTCGCGTTGCTGATATTTATTGTTTGAGGTAAAGGATGTGAATGAGAAAGTCTTTGTGTTGTGATCAGAATGGCCTCAGTTTTATCATCATTCATCTGCAGCTTTTTACGTGTCATCCATGATTTCACATCAGAAATGCACCTCTCTACACCTTGAATGGTAGCATCAACTTCAGTTGGGTGGCTAGATTTGTATATTTGGGTCTCATCAGCGTACAATTGGTGAGACACTGGATGATGATCTATGACACTTGAGAGCGACTGAGTGTACAGAATGAAGAGAACAGGTCCAAGAACAGACCCCTGTGGAACACCACAACATACATCAAATTGGCTGGAGTGTATTCCATTTCCAGATACAATTTGTGTCCTGTTGACTAAGAAGAACTTGAACCACAGTAAGGCTGTACCATGAATGCCAAATACATGCTGGAGACGGTGAAGTAATATAGCATGGTCTATTGTGTCAAATGCTCAGACAAATCAGGGAGGGTGAGGACTAATCTTTCCGCTATCCAACGCAGAGGGAATGTCATTAACTACTTTTAGAAGAGTAGTTTCAGTACTGTGGCAAGGGCGATATGCAGATTGTACAAAGCTAAAAAGACTGTTTGAATTTAGATGAGATACAAGCTGGGATAGAACAACCTTTTCTAAGATTTTTGATATGAATAGGAGATTAGAAACTGGGCGGTAGTTCTTTAAATCGTTATGGTCTAGTGTTGGTTTATTCAGAAAAGACATGACAATGGCAGTTTTGAAAAAATGATGCGAATGCCCCGGATGAGAGAGAGGTATTAATAACATCAGTTAGTGAAGTCAATACTGGATCTAAGCACTCAAGCAGCAGTGATGTTGGAATTGGATCAGATTCACATGACGTTGGTGTACTCTTCATCATGATTGTACGTACGAAATCCATAGAGACAGGTTCAAATGCTGCTAATGGTTGCCGCTCAAATTCCGTATCCCAACTGTATGGTGACGACGAGTCAATTGAAATTGTGGTGTCAAGCTTATCTCTAATGATTTGTACTTTGTGACGAAAGAAATTTGCAAACATGTCCGGAACTTCGACTGGAGAGAAGGTAGTTGGAAGTGGTGTAGATTTGTTCCATGACATTAACTTGTTAAATAAGAACCCTAGCGTTCGTACGCTTTACCACTGCAGGAGAGTTTGGAAAAATAAAGAATACGGCTGAAGCAAAGAATATAGCTATTGGGCTTCACCTGCCCCGCATACGTCGTATACGCGGAGTGATAATGTGATGAGTAGGTCTACTAATGCAGTTTCAAAAAATATCCTTAGTCTATAATATAATGGCTTTAGTTAAGCTTTGGATGATTTTCTGTTGTTGCTGCAAGGAAAAAGGTCTTGCGTAGTACTAGCTTCACCTCTTTTTCTATCGTTACCATTGGTGGATGATTTCAAAAAGAGTCATAAGGAAAATTAATACCTATGGATTTTACTTAATCTTTAAATTTCAAACAAATCATGTCGTGTGCCACAATTGAAAGCAGCAGGTTAAACTTTGAGCAACAGTGATACATCCCAATATATCACAATGAACTGGAGACAGACTTCGAGAAAGATCAGCACAATATCAAAATGTAATTGGTGGATTATATCTTGTTCGACTTTCAATCTTTACATGAGACTGTCATTCTCGTTCCTACTTTCTGCGTAGCTCATCGGCCTGGAAAAAAGTGTGTGCATGAGCCTGTATTTTTTCATTATCCCAACTGTGTTAAGATTCTAGGATGACGTCATAAATCTTTCGAGGACACCGCCCTCTGCCCTATTGTGCCGAAGTAATCTTAGACCCTTCCGAAAACATTTGGAGAGAAGATGACGCGCAGCGTTACGGAATTGCCATCGATACGCTGAATTCATGACTCAAGATTACTCGGGATACAGCTAACATTTAGAACAAGCCAATTAAAGTCCCCCAATTACCATGAACGGAGCCTAACTCACCAACATGAAAATTGGACGGGTACAATATATAGATGCTGTGAGTTATTTAGCCCTGTCTGTGAGTAGAAACATTTGGAACGACAGAACAGGGCAAAACGTTACCTTATTTACCTCTATACTATTTTCAATGAGATGTCACAGCTACAAGAAGAATTACAATCGTTGATGGATCGAACATAACAAAAATATGTCAACCGTTCGTCTAAGTAATGCAATATTTATAACTTTTCACCATACAGATTTAGACGAGGAAGCTAAACGTACTCAGAAACATTTCAAGACGATCATGAACAGAGAACCCACCTTCACCAAGATGAAAACAGCCACACTAATGGAAGATAAAGACAAACAAGAAGTGTTTCAAACTGCGGTTGTTCGGGTACCTTGTCAGATTTCAGATTCATTGTTGAGACCTTCTATGCTTACCAACAAAACGAAATGAAAGCTTGAGACAAAATGTTGATGTGGACACCTTTGTGGAAGACGGAAGTTTAACAAGGAAGGCACTACTTTGCCCTCTATGCCGCAGCAAGAATAAAGAAAAAGAAATGTCTAGTCCCCTTCCAACATTGTAAACACGTTCAAAAAAGAATAAGAAGAAGAAAGATAAAAATAAATCTCTAACAATTGGTGCACCGTGATTCTTGCGAATGTTCCAAGTCAGAACTCGATATCCTGTCCATCCCAGCAACGACGAAGACAATACAAGAATCACAATAGGTGTACGTTGTTTTTGTGACGTATTTCACTAATTCAACACCTATCGCATTTGAAATCAAGAGACACGTCGAAGACTACATTGATCATAATCGCAATTACGTGAACGTTTCATATATTCATTGTTTATCAAAATAGATTTAAACTTGAATAGTAAACTTGTCTGCGGCAGGACGGACAATTACCCTTACCAAGCTTACACGGAACATATGGATGCTTCCGTGGTATGGAAACCTGACAGCGGACAAGATCAACACCACAATGATGACTGCAGATGACGATCCACCTATTCCTGGATATAACAAGCGACGCAATCAGAAGTGGCCTTAGTTTAGAAATGATGGTCAGTTTGCATCTACGAGACAAATAGTTGTTAAATGAAGTTGATGTATGCGTGAGATAGGATGGAAGAAGTATCTTGTTCCAACTGATGGCAAATGCGAAAGAGTACTAAACAAACATCCAGACTTGCATGCGTGGTGTGGAGGCTTACCTAAAATGGGAACCCAAATCAATCAAACCATGAACTGAACAAAAGAGGAGAGTCAAGTATTATCTGCGACAAATGGAAGTCAAAACTTGCGCCTGGACTCCGAATCAAGCACGAAAATCATGACTTCCAAGGTCGGGTAATAACTTCGTGCTCATCTGCAACATTACCCGTTATGACCATACACTGTGTACTAGATGTTTGAGTCTATCCTTGGCAAGTGGAATTACTTCTGATCTTAACTGACACGATTGAACTAACCTGATAATTAGGTTAAATATTCAGCCACAGCATTTCGTACCGGGATTCATCAGGAAGATATCCGTTGTGTGGATTTCATTTCACTCAGTACCAATGCAGAGACAAAGGATATTTTTACCTTATAAATCAAGAAAACTTTCGTATGTAATTTCATTTTGCAGACGATTTGTGAACACAATGAACGTCATCCTGTATGCAGAACTTGACAATATTCTGGAAGTCAATAGTTTCGAAGGAATTATTATAGACTATTGCAAAACAAAGATGACCTGGACTTAACTAAAATTACAATCCTGGCTAGATAAAATTGCTATAGATCTCAAATCGATCATATAAGAAGAAACGACACGACACATATTTCATGATGCGTTTATCAAACAAGTTGTTGGAAGATCTGGAAGATGAGTCGAACTTCATCACAGAAGAGAATATTTTGAACAAGTGTTAGAAAGACATGTGTGAACATTCCTTACATCCTTTTACTTCTCTGCAGACGACTCGATGCTATCTTGCAGCAGGGTACAAAGGTCATCGACCAACATACATATATTTTCAAGGAGAAAGTCAATTGAAAACCGGCGAAAAAGAAGCAAACGGATACCTGGGAAATACATGACCCTCTGATTAGCAATATAATGCACAGATGTTTGGGATTCAATAGTATGTCCGAAAGATGAACATCATAATCAAAATCATGAAGGCTATGTCATAAACACTTACGCAGTAAATTTGTCAAGGAACACAATGATAATACATCTATTTCTCAAGGACCACGTTTATGTTCCGTTTATCAGTTTATATTCATGTTGAGTTAGGGAAGCTTTTATATTATTAAAAAGATCTGGATTAGGATCCAATAAATAATGAGGCAACGTCGATTTTATCCCTGAGGAAAAGGCGAGAAGACTGCAAAAAGGAATATAACGAGCCTCCTTTTCAGGCTCTATTGATGTATTTACCCTTGATATCGATAAATATCAACAGTCCAGGATAACAAACAAACGCCCCTTTCTAAGGAAACCCATATCTCTAGACTATGGCGAAAATGAAACCATTGACATTATGTTGTGTTATGTGTGTATGTCTCTTCTATGTATAGAACCTAGCAACATCTTTAAACCCCTTACCCTCTGCTGTAATACTATGTTTGTGTGGGCTTAGTTTGTCTAGAAATGCTACTAATTTTGATTTCGTTATGTGCGACTAGTATGCTCATGTTGATATATATATATATATATATATATATATATATATATATATATATATATATATATATATATATATATATATATATATATATATATATACATACATACATACATACATACATACATACATTAAACACCAAATACTAAATGATTCACCAAGTTTGACCAATACAAGTTTAAAATATTCATTTCCAATGGTGTCCATAGGGATCGAGATTTTTGGACTGGTCTATTTTGAAAATAAAAATGAAAATGAAACATTCATTAAGAAGGAAAAATTGATATGCCACTCAGTCTCTCTATTAGTGATATTATTTTCACTGTTTGAAGGGATAGTAATCTGTAGAGACTGACTAAATCATTAATTTCAGTGTCAGTTGTTTTCTCTGACATTTAAGCACGATCATTTAAGTGAGAGCCACTCCGGTGGCCTATGTGGTTAAAGCGTTCGCTTCGGATTGCGGGTTCGAACCCGGCCGAAACATATCAAAGACTTATAAAAATGGTACTAACAGCTGCCTCTCTTGGCACACAGCTCTAATATATTAGCGTTAGGACTGGTCGGCCTGGTGCCAGGATAATGTGACTGGGTGGGACATCATGCTGCATGTCTGTAGCATGATGACCTAATGCTTGAAATCACTATAAACTGCCACATTGCAGACATCGTAGTAATATGACTTCAAAACGTGTTATAGCCACGGTACCAATAGATAATCACACACACACACATTTATGTGAAGACGGTCCTCCGCATGGTAAAGTCGTAAATACTTTCTTCTGCGTGGTTGGCCACGCCTATTTTGGAATGTGTTGGTCTAAACGAAAATATGCAGTGGATAGGGCATGGTAATAAAACAGGACACAACCGTGGATAATAGCACATTATTAATGTACAATACAAGTACATATTAGTGACCAAATCGCTGAATGATCTTTCAAGTATGTATGCAGACTTTCAAAGCCTGTCGTACAAATTACTCAATGACCCTACGCGATAAATATATCGTTCCGCCTACCGAATGACGTGACATGGGATACATTACACTACAGCAGACAATATATGTGTTTGCAGAATAACAAACCATCTACATATTTAATTTAAAGAAATCATAAAACGCAATTTTAAAGCTGATTGAGTACATTGTCGTGCAAAAGGGCATTTACCTCAAAAGATGTTACAATTCGTATCTTCATTATTTGTATATAATTTTTAAATTAATTAAACATACATAACACTAACGTAAATAGTTTGGCAGTGTAGATCTTCAAAGTTAAATTGATGGAATATAGATTTCTATGAATTTTACAGGAAAAGGTTAGTGTGTCCGATAGATTAAAAAAGGCCTGCACGTATATGTGTGTACGTGTATGTATGTATGTCTGTCTGTTAGTTTGTATGTCTGTATCTCTGCATGCCTGCCTGTCCGTATGTCTGTCTGTATGCCTGTATGCCTGTATGCCGGTTTGTATTTCTGTCTGTCTATATGTAAGTATGCATGTATGTATGTATGTGTGTATGTATGTATGTATGTATGTATGTATGTATGTATGTATGTCTGTATGTATACGATGGTGGATGGGTTTATGTAGACGTATGTGGGGTGTTTCGTTTCACCTGAGTAACGAGTACATGTACTTATAGAATTGTCAATGTTCCAGCATTATATTGGTTTTGACTGTAACCTGGGATAAAGCCGTAATCTGATACACGCATGTAAATGTGTCAAATGAATTTTGGATTCACGGTAGACTGGGCAAGTAGATTTCACAACAGGCTTTAAATAAACGCAGAACATAGAGGACGCAAGCTGAACCTGGATAATGCACGATTGTAAATCAGTTATACTTTGCAATCACATTATTGACAGAAGAAATATAATACATTTTCAATGTTCCCGATGCTAGAAAATACTCGAGGCGGAAACGTGCTGCTAGATGAAGTTGCTAAGGGAAACACAACACTCACGAAATATTAATGTGCGTTAGTTATCGTGGATCAGATATTTGGAATCGTCACGGCAAATAGCTGTTGATATAGGTGTAGTGCGAAACGCGACTATTATGGGCACGCTAATCGGCCGTCTTTTTTTTTTTGCCATTTAAATATAACCCTGTAGGACTGGATGAGCTGGCAAATAATGTTGTTACAACTGAAATCATGAATACATCTCTGTATGTAACAAATTATCTCAGCATAATTGTCAATCCGTGCTCGATGACTATCGATGATATCGTAAGTAGCATGGGTGAGTTCGAAATGGTGCTGGACGAAATGTAAAATCGCCGACTACTTCGAACACAGTCTAGGAACCGAGGCGTTAGCAAACCAAATTAAACAAATGATCTACAAGCAGTACATGTTTGTTGACAGATACCAGTCTGCTTGCTGGCTGTAATGGTGTATAGGTTTGACTGGGGCACCTCGTATTAACTTCGCTTGGGGTACCTGTGGAAGGGATTGTTTTGGGCGAGGATCGCCGTTCATGTTGGCAGATTTAGTTTGCAAAATGTTTTACGATCCCGAAGTGTAATCGCTTCCAATACCCACATAATCGTTCACGTTTGCACATAATATATATTGTGTTTACTGAATCACATTGCTGTCGTTAGCATACATAAGGATCAAATTATCTCTCACTGTCACTGCAAATGTGTATAGCTTGCTTTGACGGTGTATATTTACATTAACTTTATAAATATGCTAACCAATTCTTCTACGCACATTGTTTTAAGTTCATTATTGCATTAGTTTTGCTGCCGAATATTTAGTCCCACATCACACGTGAATAATCCGCCCGCGTGTAACGCTAGGATACAAATTTATAAAGTCATGTTCTACTGAAATCATTGATCCTGGATATTTCAGCCGGTCGAAAAGCTCCATTTTATACTTATAATGTCATTTTGAAATAAGATGATATAAGACTATCCATTATGCGAGGCTGTTTTCTCAAATGTGTTTGTAATACCTAACGGCTCTAATACTTATTCAACATTTCTTAAATAAAATCTAATCTATGTACGTCTGATTATGGGATCTAGTTATACTTTGTATGCTTTATTGATATTCAAATACTGGTGAACGTTTTCATACCGACACAAATTTTATTGCGAAATTAGATGGGTCAAAAATATCATTTTCTTATCTAGATGTTGCATGTACTCCTGATTTTACCAACTAATTAATCTTGAAAACGACTGCAAATATCACAATTTTGTTTAGTACGTCTCAGCCACCGGATTTTGTTTAAATTCATATGAAAGTTAAGAACTGAAGAAATCAATGCATGTTGACTTTTCCCATGCCAACATCAAAATTTGTTATATACGCAGTCGGTCGCGAGAAACCTATCATATCAAAATGTTGCATGTACTTCTAACGCTATGACCCGAATGCGACGGTAAATATCTCACATAATTTTAAACGCAATGTATATAAGGGCTTAGACAGTCCACAGGTTGAAATTGTAATGTACAAGTAAAATAAACTGCCATGCTTGATTAATTTTGTCGGTAAGTAGAACAAAGAATCATTCATCCCTTTCATTTTTTTATGTTGTCGTGAAAAGATGTAAAAACTTTTATTATTTGTTTACAAAATATGTATGTTTCATGTTTTATTTTATACTTTAAATTTCTCTAGGATGAGAACTGGCATCAACGGCAAAACACCGATGACATCAAACAGTTTCATAAGTTCTTGGAATAATGAATCAACTTTTGTCATAAAATTGAGAAGAAAAAAAAAATCAAAAAGGTCGTTATGAATATATTACATTCGTAAACGCAGGACCCCAACCCAAACAATCTTGTTGAACATGATTTGTTAACTTATTCGAATGAAAAATGAGTATTATTTGTAGAGAATTAAGTAGTTTTTTACTTCAAGGAAAGAAAATATTTGAAATGTGTAGGAATAATAAACCTTAATTTTCAGGCACTCCACCAACTGGTCGTCCAATATTGATTTATTTATGTGAAATATAAACCTTGTTTCAATAACTCTTCCCCAGCTAGAGCGATACAGTTTCGGACAATTGATGTGATCAATATAAAAATTAATTGCAACAAAATATAATTTAATTTAAATCTTCTGAAATGGAGTATTAAATTAACAATGTATTTCTACTATGATTCGTAGATTTAATGGGACACTTGTGACAGGTAATTCACAGGCATTTTCTATTTGACACTACTAAGAGTAACATTTCACAGAATACAACTGTAATCATTATATATAATACATGACTCAATAGTTTAATGATAAAACATTTCCACAGACTTAAACAAAACATGATAATACTGTTTACCCATTGATGGTATTATAAAATGTACGGAACATGTATCTTATCTTGAATGTAGAAAAGCACTTATGACAAATACTTTTACTGAAATTTTAATTTAATATAGCTGGGTGCACACGACTCTATCTTTCTAGAAATAAGTTGACGTACCCACATTTGACTATTAAGGAATGGAGACTAGTGAGAACAAAGGTTGAGGTAGGACAGACAGAAGATTAATAATAAAAGTAGAAGTAAATGAAATAGTGTCAGTTTATGTTTCGCCCCATCAATCCTAGACCCATCTGGCCACAGTGACGGCCACTAGATAAATGAACCTCAACCAGCACAGCCCTGATAATTGCTAGATCATACTTATAACTGACTATTGCATTAAGATGCAATGTTTGAAAGCTCCAAGTCTAGAGCTTCTGCAATTATTGATGGTAATTTGTTTCAGGTCTCTATTGTTCGTGCGAAAAAGCTGAACTTTAAACTTTTTTGCTGCTATCTTCTTTGTGTCATTTCTCTTTATTTGATTGTACGCTAGAGTCAAATATTGGTCCGTGGGTATGTCTGCTACGTTGTTCCCTATCTTCTGTAACATGATCAGCCAGGCATTGGTTCACCTGGACTCAAAAGATTTCCACTGGAGATGATCCATCATAGACACGGACGCTAATATTTCTATATCTGTTTGCGGTCAAATCTAACGGCTCTCCTCTGATCATGTCTATCTTATTTATGTGTTCTTTTTTGTGTGGATTCCACACAGTTGAGCAGTATTCAAAACCAGTTGTTACAACAGAGAAATATGTAGCACTTTGTACTTCACTGTTTCTGATTCAAAGGTTGGGGCAAAAGAAACCAAGATGGCTGTTCCAGTTTCTCACCATCTTGTCTATTTCTCGTTTCCAAAGAGGTCTTTAAAGAATTCCACAGCAAGTAAGTGTTATCTACTCAGTAGCTCGCTTGTGCCCCTTAATAATGTAGTTGGACATGATCGGAGATTTTTTCTGTAGACTCTTGGGATACTGCATTTGTCTGGGTAGAAGGACGTGCTCCAAGTTATTTCCCAGAGAGCTCTTCATTTACCGTAAGGTTAACCGTTTCTTGTATGAATGACTCTTATGACTTTTCATTCTTCATGTTTCTGGCCGCTAACTGCCTTCAGTAAAAAAAATGAAAATAATAATTATTGTTTTGTTGCTTGTGAAGGAAAGACTGATCAAGCACATTTAAGGAAAATTCAGTTACCGGTGTTGCCGCATCTACAACCCATTCCCTGTGATGAGTTCTGTATCATATTTATCAGCTGTTGGCATTGACGTTGCTTGTTGCTCTTGGTAGAGGTCACTCGTTTTCCCAGTCAATATCCGCCAGGATGAAGTCTCCTCCTAGACATAAGTGCGCACCGCATAGGATGTAGCTAAGGCATGAGTGAAGGTGGTCTAAGTAGTTTGGATAGGTTAAGGATGACGTTTTGTTGGAGGGGTCGACATTTATGTATCTTGCCCTTTTGACTTGATATTGGCCGAAATAACTAAGTTATTGTTTGCTTAATTTCGTCTGGCTCGCAGTTGGCATATATGTCAGATACTAAGACAAATACTCCGCCTCCAGATGGTCCCTCTGGACGAACTTTGAGTTAGGACCTGTACTTCAAATGAATTTATGTTGATGTCTGGCAATGATTCACTACCAATAACACAGGTGGCTAGTACACAGGAGATCATAGTGCTAAGAAGTCCCTTTCTTTCCGACGTCTTTATCGATTGACAATTGATGAATAGGGTTCTCATAGCACGTCAGGTCTAATTCAGTTGGGATGCTGTGGTGCTGAGGTGCTCCGCTGCTACGTTAGGGATGAAGTGGCAGTTGGATTGCTAAAGCTTCTCTCATCTCACTCTCTGCTTGGGTTCAGTCACTAAAGTAGTGGTAACTATTATTGATATGGAATAAAAAAATGGTAAACATTTCAGTAGAGTAATTTGGTTAAGCACATCGCATACATCTACAGCTTACAATAGAGAGGCCTTTGAAGAAGGCATCTGGTATTCTATACATTCATGATGATACCAAACTTCAACTGAGTAACAGCACACACAAGATTATATCTTTACAGACACCACAAGCAAACTTGATATTTACTGGGCACGAATGTTGCCAGGACGAATATGATTCAGCCAGTAATAAAACTACATCGTTTAGAACGAGATTGCTTTTAAAAATTTGTCCTTTAATCTTCGATATGATTATTTTCAGAGTCGTAATGAGGTGGGTGGAGCTAATGGTAGGGTAAATATGTTGTGTATGATGAGGGTTAGGCTGATATGAGAAGGTAAACCAATGTGCCATAACATGTTTGATTTGTGTGATCTACCAAGTCAAAATTGCCTGATGTTCTTAAACTGGGGCCGCAGGTGTATAACATTCGCTGATTAACAACGAAAACTTTCCTAACGAAAAAGAGGCTTTCTGTTTGGTGTGGTATGCTATAAAGAAAAATGAAATGATGGAAACAAATTGTGGAAATACGGCGATACAAAGCTTGCAGAAAAAATGGGATAAATTGAAATTAAGCTAATATCATAGTTAGGTATTCAAGGAACCTGAACACAAAGGGCATGTCGATAATTGTACTATAATGCGAGAATAAATGCCACCTCAAAATGAAAGACTGAAGCAACAATGATAACTGTTTTGAAATTGTAACCTACGTAGAAACATTCTAGTCAGTTTTAAATCAAACATCATGCGTGCTTAATTCGCAAATCCATGGCAAAAGGTATAACCCAATTATGAAAAGACATAAAAGTATTTCACGATCTTCAAAACATATCCATATGCACAATCAGCAAAGATTTCATGACAACCACATACGTTTAGAGATAAATAAAATGTCAATTTAATACTATCAATTCATTTGGGCACCATCGTTTGTAGGATATGTATTTTGCTGACAACAATGCTGGTATTATACAAACTGCAAGCTAGTGTGCTTTTGATCGAAAACCATGTCTCTGAATGATGTTTTTTTTGTACTTGACCTTTTAATATCCGTAAATGTGTAAAGGCGCTGTTTGTTATTTGTGCTCGTGTCTGTGATTTTCCGTTTCCGCCATTATAGTCTCAGACTCAGCCGTAGAGATTATTGTATCCTCCATTGCTATCGAATATAATGTACTGTTCGTATAGAAACTGATCTGTACAGCTTCATGTAACTGGGAATAGGATTGTACTAGAGATTGTAGTGACACTGAAAGTAAATTGATCGCACCACCTAAGACTCCGGTTACTATCGACATAGATGCAACAACAATTCTGATTGGTGCACCTACAATGGTTGTTTTATGTGTGATTCCAGTTATACCAAGACCGACTGTTGTTCTCGCAGCCAGTCATGGATCTTCTATTTATAATACAGTCGCGTTCTTTAATTGTATAACAGCAGATCTTGTTCAGTCTCATCATCAAGCGCAAGCACACTATGCATAAGTACTTCTGACCAATTTTTTATTTTACTGGTACATGTGTCATGTGGCTATAAAACACCTCTGTCTCGGGCTTGCTTACATCTCCGGAGATTGTGCCTTCTAGTGGCTTGGCACCTCTCATGCAAAACCACACTCATTATGCTAGCACATTTCACATCTAACGATCGTCTTTGCCAGTAACTGTTACACGAATGAAGGTCAATATCGTTTTTGTCTCAGCTGGGTCAATGTTGCCGTAAAACATACTTTGATATGCACAACTGGGGTGGATACATAGGTGAATGCTACTTCGCCATTGCTGAAACAATCTCGAAGAAGTTTTACATTTTCTGCTGTATTCATCATTTGGGCGTTCGCCTGGGCGTTGACTCTGTTTTCCTCGAGTTGCCTATGGTACATCAGAGTGAGTCAAATGGCAATTTCTACTTGACTCTTAACAAAATTATATGATAGTTCATAGGATGGTTTGGTAAAACCACTTTGACGCAGATGTTAATCTACAAGTGGAATGAGATTGTTATCAATGTTAAAATCCGCTATCATTTGTTTCAACACCCTATCGATATATTCCGCAACTCCACCACCGCGGCCAGATTTCATTACTCATGTATGATGACAAAATCTGATCTTAAACTGAATCACCACTCTGGATATTAATGTTGACAAAGAAAATGTATAAAATTCGCCATGAGTTTCTTTTTGGATACGTGAGATTGATGATAAATAATTCAAACCACCATGTCGCTTATCATTTATAAGAATCGCCATTCGACCCTATGAACATCTATTTAAAGCTATTATAAACAAGTATGATCCAGACTCGCGCACCTTTATTATCTGATATTTAGGTTTATCATCAATTAAATTTAAAATAAGTCGGCCACTTCCTAAGACTGATGAGTCAGTTTACTCCTCTCTATTTTTGAAACAAGTGTTCGGGCGATTTATTCTTGCACGTATTGAATTATTGCAATATTATCTGTATCAACATAATGTTTGATACATTAAAGTCGACCAGCCACTGTCTCTGAGTCCAATGCTGTTAGTGAACTCTGAGTTTTACTGTGAAGTCTCCATTCATCTTAATAATGTTTTGAATATAAACACCTGGATAGAAACCAACAACAACACGACTAGTAAGCTCAAACAAATCCAGTTCAGTAGCATTTCGGCTCAAATCTACATCACCACCGTGCCGTCCAGCTGAGTAACGTCCTTAAATTTTAATAGGCATTATTATATAATAACACATGTAGTTAATGTGAAATCGATATATCTTTTTGTGGTTTAAGAACGCTCCAGCGCACGCTACGCTTCAATGACAAAATAACCGCATATAGGGCCACCCAACCGTGCCTGCAATAGAATAGACGAATGTAATGCGTAAGTCCGTGCGATTGAAAATACAAACTATGTAGAGGTGTTGCACACGCATGCGACCCAGTGAGTGACAGGGCCTGTTGTGAATCCAGATTGATTTTGCCAGTTTCTCATGTGTTTGGAACAATCGATGCAAGTTCATCTCGCATGAAAACGCCAAGAAAATATTTGACTGATTTTGCCATCGCAAGTAAATCAAGATTGGTCAATGGACGCTTGAGAAACTTAGTTTCTGTCAATGACGCGATCTTCAGCAACCGTGCAATCAAGAACCTTTGTCAGAGAGTATTCGACGGTCTTGCCTGGCAATCGAAGCCTGGTCCTATATATACAAATATATACATATGGTCACCATCCACATCTTTAGAGGCATTCCTGATGCAGTTCAAACAGCTCGCATTGCTGCAGCTTTGGCAACAGCTGGAGCCTCTGTTGCTAACGATGCTGAAATCGTTGCAAGGACTAGAAATATTCCTCCAGTGTTTTGTGTCACCTCTGACTTGGATAATATTAAATTACTGAGGTGTTTTGTGTTTGGTGGCGTTACGATGAACCAGATGTATTCGGGTTAACAACACGGGGACATTTCCAATTAACTTTGCCAAAGAAAGGTTCATATTGACACCACAATTGTTCTTTGATTGCATTCGTTATCTTCTAGTGTTGATTTTCAGTAAGGCAGACCGTCAATTCGTGATATAACATTATTAATAAAAATACGTAAAGGGTTAAATTATGAATTTTCCACAGGTGCATGAACCACTCTCATTCTCCGACCAGCTCCCTATAACAATATTATCTTAACAGAGTGTTGTTGTTGTGGGGTTTATACGCCATTTTTCAGCACACGATAGGCTATACATGGCGGCTAGTATTAATAGTGGAGGAAGAACGCGGGAAAACCCCGGAAAGTACCACCGACCCACGAGAAGCTACTGGCAAGCTTTCTCACATACCAACATTGGCTGAATCCAAGATTCGAACCCACGCAGACAGAGGTGAGATGGCAGTGATCCGTAACGGAGAGCGCGTTAGACCACTCGGCCACTCGAGTCCCCACTTATCAGGGTGTGTCACAGCATAGCTTCGTTAGCCACCGCCAGCGTAACCACACGTGCATGAAAATACATGTCAACGACTGACTCTCTGAACAACTCCAATTGCATCTTTGACATGCATCATTGTTGGGCCAGCTGTTCTCGTGTACTAACCGCTGTACATGGCAAAAAAAATAATCGTTGTGACCAGGTCAACATTGTCCAGAATGTATTTGATTTATTTTCCATTGATGGAATAATGTGCTCTGTTAACTAACGCTATGATAACGTCGCTAACTAATCAGACTAGGGTATTGGCTTCATAATTGGCATTGTTCTCAAGTAGCAGCTTTCCTCAACTTCCTAGACTGCTTCACATGGAATAAAACAAAAACCTAGAACGTGTCTTGCTCTTGCAGTTCTATTTTTAGCTTACTGGTATCCCTGGTTAGATATGAGTAGTATCGAAAATCTCTCTTGCTTCGATCCACTAAAACATGTACGCTCATGTCAAATGCTGAAACAAATACCTCTTTTAAACTGAGCCATTGTATAAAATTTGAGTTTCCACTTATACATTATTGATTTTTAATACCACAGCGTGATTGCTTGCCGTCCAAATCCATCCCCCATTATCAGATTTGCAACTACGGAATTTGCCAATCGCCACTGAAGGAACTCGTTAATGATTTTAATAACTGCATACGGCATTGAATGGATAGATTGCAATGTAACTGGTACTGTTTTGTTGCTCGTGTTATGAATCGCAGTATACGATCTCGAAGCGTCTAAACTGTCAGCGGGCCCGGTTCTTTTAACGGATCCACATTAACACTTTTAACACTACCCACAAATCGCACTGCCACCTGTTTAGAAATGTGAGTAGGGCGCGAAAATAAGGCTGTGAGTGCTTTTGCTGCACAAGCAAATAATCCACGAACAACACCATGAACCCAGTTCGTAATATGTCGTGTATACAGGTTTCTTCGCGTTAACTATGCCAATCGGTTTCACACGTCCGCGTGCAACTGTCTTTGTTGTTGTTATTAAATGTCAGGTGGATCTCTAATGTACAGTAGCATCATCACTGTTTCACCTCGCAAATCAGCCACGTACCCGACTTGAACCACCAGGGAAAAACGTATTTGGATCAGTCTATTATTATAGCAAGGAAGATGCTATGGTGCTGTTGGTGGAATCAAGATCAAACCTCCAGGCTCCACGGTGGATGAAACCCGCAAAAAGTATTGCAATGAAAACCTACGCTTGTCGGGTCGGACCTGTTTTCGTAACTGACTCTGATGGCGTCGCATGTTCAATTAACTTGCGTCGTTGAAATGATTCTCACAATGTCGGGTGTGGCGATATGATATCCCACACTCAAAAATCATTTATCATTTGGAATGTGGCCAGGCCACCCTAATGCCGACCTTATGTGCAACCGTGCAGTATTCATCATATCCATCTCTTACGTTTGAAATTCAATGCTAATGCCGCGGGCCCCGATTGGGCGAGTGGTCTATAGCGCTCTCCGTTACGGATCACTGCCATCTCACCTCTTTCTGCGCCGGTTCGAGTCTCGGATTCAGCCAATGTGGGTATGTGAGAAAGCTTGCCAGTAGCTTCTCGTGGGTCGGTGGATCTTTTCGGGGTTTTCCCGGGTTCTTCCTCCACCATTAATACTGGTCGCCATGTATAGCCTATCGTGTGCTGAAAAATGGCGTTAAACCCACAACAACAGCAACAACAACAATGGTAATGCCAGAGCTGAGTGTGGGATCATGAGTACGTTTAGAGACTTTAGAGTCTTTGTCAGTCACTACCGGTATTCTTCATCGAATTTCCTTATTGATCGATTCTGTGTCGTACGTACCTGAGGATAGTTCGATAGTAGGCCAGTTCGCCTAACTGTCTACCGAAAACAAAAATTAATTGTTAGCGGGAAGGCCACCAAACTGTTGGGATCGGATATTGGGCAACTATAATACACTCACCACGAGGCTAACGCAGTCGCAAGCATACGTGAGTCCCCGGGAGTCAAATGTGCAAAAACGATCAAACTGAATTCTGGCTTGGTGGATGAAACGGTAATAATCGAGGTAACGCTTGGAGATGTATTTTCATCCACGTATTGCATTGAAGCAACAATTTCACGCAAGAAACGAAGTGCACTCGATCGTTTCAGAACTCATCATCGGTGTATACCGCATGAATATGTTCAACAACATCATGCATCAATGCACGATGTATCTCTCTCATTGGTGAGCAGACGCTGACAAATAAATGTAGTCTAATTAAAAACTTGGGGCGCGCGTTGTTGCTTGCACGAACTTATCCTACAAGTATTTCAAATCGATCAGCAAGGTCCTGAGGGTCTCAAAGTCTACGGGGCGCAAGCGCCCATGACCCTCTCCTTGTTTTGCGGGGGGGGGGGGCGGGTATTTGTATTGGTTGCGAACCTTGGTTTCTGTTCGGCTATCCATTCTGATATTTTTTCCAGTCAAGCCGGAGGTTATTTTTATTTTTGTCCTTTCATTTTTACATAAGTAGGAAAACGTTTTGGTTGAGATGCGGCTACTTGATCCGAATATTCTTTTGTCTCATTTCCAGAGATTGGTTGCAATGTACGTGCATGAATTTCAGACAATGTTGCATTTCTTTATTTACTTCAGGCATTTAACCATTTTTAGCCAAATTAAATAAGCCATTATAACACTCAAAACGGTTCACCAGAGGCGTGTTTAAACCCACAAAACTTCCGGTATAGCCACCTGACCCATAACTTGTTATGTTTTGAGGCGGTTCTTCGACCAACAAATGGTTGTTGATGGGGGATAGAATCCAAAACGCTCGAATGATTTTCTTCAAAGATCCATGGGTGGCTTTTTCATTATAAATATGTGTTGGTGTTTCCCGTATTGAAAGGTACATAGCCGGTGCCTCTTTAGGTTCTCCAACGTCTTTGACTTCAGCCGGCATTTCTGGCAAACGTGTAATAATCTCTGAGCTCTGCGAATTTTGCCGATGTGGATTTGTGGCCTTTCTAATATCCTAGGCATCTTCTGCAATTTCTTTGTCGGGCTTAACCAGTGGCGTGAATGTTTCTTCACATACCGCTGTGAGGTCCTCTCTTGCAGTATGTCGTTTGAATTAATTCTTGCTGTTCACAAGCGGCTTCACAGCATTTTTCTTAAGTACGTTTCTCTGATATCGGTGCTGGACATTTTTTATTTATTACATGATCTTAGTTAAACTGATGCATCCTTGCTAGACACATCCGCGTGGGACACGCTCGTGTCCAGACCGGAACAATACTTGTCTGCCTTACCAGTCAAATCAATCGTAATAAAATGTAAACGGATCCAACGTGATCCACCCAAACATGTCACGAAATTCACTCCACATCTTGTCAGCAGCACCCTAAATCCAATAAATATTTCCAAGACCATGCGCGTCAATACAACCAAATATCATCAACATATTACAGTTGTCCTAAATCCGCTGCAGCATATGGGATATAGTTGAGAAGACCAAATCACGTCCCTGTTTTGTGCTAGTCTCATGAAAATATTTTTGCGGGATTGACTTGCTTCTTGATCATCACATCGTCGTAAACCACCTGACTGCTTTTGTTGACATCCAAATCATCAATTGTAGGGACTTTGTCGATAGTGGTATAGAAATCGTTGCAAGCATTTTTGCCACTTGTTAACGCTTTTGAAAAAGATTATGCCCATGATAACACAGCTGATCATCAGCCCACGGTGCTATCAAGATGCCAGGGTAATTATTGTAAACCCATATTAAACAACAGTTGCATTTTACCGGACCCACCGGGGTCATTGATGAGTGCCAGAACTGAAATTGGAAACACGGTTTCATCACCACGCTGGCAGGCTAGGCCCTGCTTGTGCACATCAATCAATGTCGTTGAAAGAGGAGCTTTTCAAGTCTTGGCTGCTCTCTTTACATTCAAACGTTTATGCAACTCTACTTTTGGATGGTGCCATTGGATAATTATATGTCAGTATAATACGATCATGACCTGATATCGCCTGAGATGTCGTGCTAAAACATGTACCATAAATCCAACACGAGTTCGCACAAGTAATACACAAACATAGGTTACAAGAGCTTGTGCTCGGAGTGGATAAAAGAAGTTTACGTTTGAATTTGGAGGATATGGTTGAAATTAATTACTTGACGAAGTTGAAGGAAATACAGCAATTGCTCGGCTCGTGTAGCAGAAGAAATTTGTCCCTTATTGGAGAAATTACTTTAATAACATCTTTGATTTTGCAAAACTTTATACATGTTCCAGTCTTAATGGAAAATGAACCAAGTACGTAAACAAAAAAAGGGACAGGTATACAAATTATATTTACAGTCCCCAAAACACACTGGGTTTTACAAACCCCGAAAATCAGCCCACAGCTAAAAGAGTACATGTATGGAATTAAACCCCGCCATTAGCACACTCGTCTACCACTCACACTGGCCAATCAAGCCGTCAGTATTCCAGGTCGGTAAATCAAGCAGTCAGCGCCCACCAATCTCAGTCAGCAACGCCCGATCACCTCTACGGCTGCCATGGTTCAGCTTCACAGCTGCTATGATCGACTTCTAGTGTCCACTCCGATCACTACGATAACTGATCGCTCTGGTATGCTCTACAGCTGATCACTCTGGTCACTCCGGTCAGTCCGACCACTCCGACCACTCTGAGACCACTCTGGTCATTCTGAGACCACTCAAGTCAGCTCCACAGCTGATCACTCCAGTCACTCGGGTCAGCTATACAGCTGAAGATGTGCAAGTCCTTAAAGTAAACCTCTCACTAACAAGACGTTCCGTAATGTGAAGATTTAATCATACGGTGTGGCATGTATACACAGACGAAGTCCTCATACATAGTCTGTACGTTGAAATAATTCAGATTTTCCAATTGAAAGAACTTCGCACGTGCGGCATAGGATGAAGCGAACTATTATACAGTATACATAAATCACCGTCGTGTATCGTTGTACACAACAAACAAAACCCGAGTATATGCATTTAATAAATAAAAGTATTTACACAATTCCGTGACAATACGTCCCCCCCCCCTTTAAAAAAGTGGCAACACTTTTAGAACAATCACAGAATGTGAACATAAACAATTGTTAAAATAGACAATTTTCAATACTGAACGAGAAAAATCTGCTAATTACACCCTACTTAAAAAAAATTAGCACTGACATTTTCTGACCCTCGAATCGCCTTGATTCGAAACCATACGGATGCAAGGATAACGCCAAATGCACCAATCTTGCGTTGGCGACCTTTGCCTTGTTCAAGTATAAGAACGGCAGATGGTCCGTTTGTAAGGTAAACTCCCTCCAGAAAAGGTACGCATGAAATTTTCCTATCACCCATACTAAGGCTAGGCACTCCGTCTCAATCACGGATTAGTACTTGCATAAGCAATGGGCAATTTCATCCCCTCTTGCTCCTGTAGCAAAACAGCCCAAAGAACAGTATCGGACGCATCGGTCCTCAGCACAAAAGTTTTATTCAATTCTGGCAACTTTAAGATTGGTGCACTTACCAGTTTCTGTTTTAAAAAATTAAATGCTTTTTCCTGGCACACACACCAGGAAACTTTATTCGGCTGCTCTTTCCTAGTCAAATCTGTTCATGTGATGCCATTAGCCGCACAATTGGGGACAAATTTCCTGTAAAACTCAATCAAACCTAGGAAAGATCTTACTTGTTTCTTAGTTTCTGGTCAAGGTGCATTTCTGATTGCTCCTATTTTATCTGGATGAGGTTTCAACAGGCCTAATCTACTTACAAGATGAAACAAACATTCTAGTTTAAAATACCATATACTACATCTGGTGGGCCTAGCTGTAAGATTGACAGTGTGAAGTCTATCGAACAGATCCCATAATACCTTAACATGTCTATCCCAGGAACTCAAGTTAGCTCCATGGCAGATCACTCCGGTCACTCGGTTCAGCTCTACAGTTGAAGATGTGCAAGTCCTTAAAGTAGACCGCTCACTGACAACCCGTTCCGTAATGTGAAGATTTAATCTTACGGTGAGGCATTTATAAACAGACAAAGTCCGCGAACATTATCTGTGCGTTGGAATCATTCGGTTTTTCCCATTGAAATCACTTCGCACGTGCGACATAGGATGAACCGAACTCACTATTTTGAAATATTCTACAATATACACAAATCACTCTCGGGTATCGTAATACACAAAAAACAAAACCCGTGTAGATGTATTTAATAAATAAAAAGTATTTATACAATTCCATGACATACATTATAATTTCAGGTTAATATGAAGTGGCAAAACCGAAGGAGTAAAACGAGATACCCTTCGAGCACACCGTAAGGATGGGCGACCAAATATGATTCACTTTCATTCATTTATATCTTGTACAAGGAACTTCTGCTCGATGTGGAGCAAAGAAGTTTACGTTTGTGCCACGGCTGTTTTAACAAAGTTGCCAGGGACGACGTGGAGTAAATATCCGGGAGAAAAGCATTTTCCTGAATACAATTACTGTTCACCTGTATCTGCTACTCGATGCTTACAAACAACCGAAGTCCAGCAAAGCACCCATCAGTCGTGTTCACGCTGCATGTTAGCGACATCGCCTTGCTAATAAAGCATCCACTTATATCCGTGGACATCAACGTGCCAATATGGAACTGATTCCTGAATTAAATGTAATTATCAAACATGTGGGAACAAATCGCCCGGTGAATCCTCACTATAGGAACCAAATTCATTGGGAAGCGGTGGACAAAGTCAAAGTAAAATGATTTCCAATGCAAACAATGTCCACAAAAAGCAGCACATTATCCAAGATATACTACATTCCTCGTGGGTGCTGCCGGAGTGAAGCTGCTGTGGAAACAGTTATTGCACGCAAGGTCACTAATATGATTTTCCGAGAATGGTTAGCAAACAAACTGCTTCAGTCTGATAGACTTCGAGAATGCTTTCGACACGGTTAAATGGGACATTCTGCAGAATGCCCTGAAATCTTTAAACTTTGAAAAAGATCTTATTCAGTGGTTTAGAGTATTCTGCAATAGACCAAAAATTTGTGTCATTAATAATGAACATTTATCCTCATTTTCCAATTAGGAGAAAGGTTGTCGCCAGGGAGACACTTTAGACACTTTAGCACCCTACGTATTTATAATATGAATTTCATAGAACTAAAAACAGAACACAAATATTACAGGCATTTTCTATAACAATATAAATTTAAATTAGGGCAATACGCTGATTATATTATTCTACTGTTATATATATATATATATATATATATATATATATATATATATATATATATATATATATATATATATATATATATATATATATGTGTGTGTGTGTGTGTGTGTGTGTGTGTGTGTGTGTGTGTGTTTCTTTGTAGCGCTAGGTACAAAATGTTATCTAATTTTATAATGTATATTCATGGCTGTAACGTGTACAGAATATATTTATTTCATTTTGCCTATAAAATGATGTTTACATAAGTGTTGACAATTATTAATGCTAATCTTAATAGTAAGACATACATGGCGTCTTTGGCTTAATTTCTCAGTGGCTGATGGGGTTTTGACGTTTCTAGAATAATTCTGTAACTTCACATTGGTTGGGCTAGGTCACAATGATAGGTGAAATCGAGACAAAATGAGTTGTGTATTATGTCATATGGGGTCTTTTGCGAAATACATCCGCAATATACGGCGTTTATAATTAAAGAACTAGGTAATCATATTCATTCCAATTTTAAATATATCTTATTTCTTGAGTATCTGTTGTAAGTCTGCAGTCGTGATTTATTTTCTTAAGAGATATTATTATAAGAAAAAGCACATGTTTGTACTATTCATTGGACACAAAATTTGGTCATTACATTTGCTATAATATTATTCTAGAATTGTTCTAAATTATTGGTAGGAATTCTGGACAATGCCATAACCTGTTTGAGTTTTGGTACACCATTATCATTGCTCAGTGAACAAAACTCGAACAAGTAATCCTGGTTCAAGGTTGCCTAAACGGCTAAATATGTGTAAAATGAAAATAACACAATAATTGCAACTGATGACTTTATTCACTCATCAATAAACATTAATTACATAAAAATATAAAATGTCCACTTCTGCCTAATTAACACATGAATACACAAAAATATATATGCTCCTGCTATATTACATTTGTCTAAATAGTTAATAACTATCCGTTCTGATAAATATAGTACAGACACCTTTCGCAATGCCTGTCTTAATCAATACTGCACACAAAGTTAGTAGCTCCTATGTACCTTGTGACTTCATAGTTTAAGATCCTCGAGAGCCTTATTCGGTACCTACCACTGTCAATGCTTTAATATTAGGAAGATTTTATCCCGTATTTTTATGATATCTTTCAATTATGTAAATGTGTGTATGTGAAGCCCTGTGCAATATTGTGTAGAGTATATTGTAAAATACATCCGTCTCTTTTCTCTGAAACTAATCTATCAAAATATTATGAGAGTTGCGGTCACTGAGCACAGAGATTGTGAAAATATAGCAAAATATAGATAGAATGTGAAAGATTTTTTTATTATTTATTAATAGCGAATGATAATTATATATCATACCATTTGAAACAATCTCTTATACGAACATGTATTCTTCTATTGTCGTGTTCTATTGTCCTGTGTAACAAAGATTACTAGACTGTAGATATAATACAGGTAATGCATATTGTTATTGATTATATAATGGTCATTTACATCATCAATTAATTTTGAAGAAGAGAAAAAAATAACGATTTAATCTTTGCATGGCTTGAATAGCATTCAGCCAGAAAAAGTATAAGCAGGTAAATTTGTCTCTACCCTTTGATATGCAACTTAATCATGGCCCTTACCATACTGATGTTATCATAAAATTCATCAGCGGCAGGTTTGAATGCTTCTACGGCATTCGAATATTCTTCTAAAGCCTTCTCGAGCTTAGCCTTTTCAGCTGCCCCAATAATTGCCGATATAATCATGTCGATCCCTAAACCAAAAATGGCGACCCCATAGTAAGCCAGGTAACAGGTAGCGACTACTGTCAATCTTGCAACAACTTTGGTTAATATCTTTCCGGCCGCGATCGCTGTTACCAAAGCTACGCCTCCGACAGTCACCGAAATTCCTATGATTCCTGTCAGAGCCTTCTTAGCAATATCAATTTTTTTCTGGAATTTTGTGTCAAGATTCATAAGTTGATTGAACAGCTCCGTACCCATAAGTTTTTCCACCTCATATTCCTTCTTTTCTAAGTACTTCTTTATTTCGTTTACTCGCTCTATTATTAGGTTACAGTTGTCCCGTAGGCTTGCCGATACTTGCATGGTTATCTTCTCGAACTTCTGTCCTGGAAGATATTCTTCAACACAGTCAATTAGATGGTTTACAGCTGTAAAGCAGTTGTCCAAAAGAGTACTCAACTGACCGCATAATTCTGCCAACCTCTTTTTCCTCTCCGAATTCCCAGGGTAGAAAATATCAGTCCAAGACATTTTGTAGAATCTGAAGCAGAAATAAATTAGACAATTATATAGAGGACAGAAAGGTACATATGCACCTGAACATTGTAGAATGCCTAATAATCACACAGTTATTTATATCCTGCACTGTCTAACAGCCAATGTTTAATTGAATGTACTTTAAGAATTATTGCCTGCTTAAGCATCGTTTTTTTTTTTTTTTTTGCAGTCTTAAAGGGGATAATACAAATAATATTAAAAATCGAAATTTCTGAATTTATTAAATATGTTAACATGGATTATTATTATTATTATAATATATATATATATATATATATATATATATATATATATATATATATATATATATATATATATATATATATATATATATATATATATATATATATATGCAATTATGTTTACATTTGCATCTATCTATATATTCCTCTGCGTACGTCTCCTTAAATAACTGCCTAGCTTTCTATTTACGTATCCATCCGATCTTCTGGTTGTTAATTGACATCACATTTTCTTTAGTAAAGACGATGTGACCTCGTACGCAATTACAGATATATTCTTTTTGCATACGTACCAGGCTGGAAATTATACAATTGGCCAAATGGATTATCTTGTGTAAACTAAATGTTCATCTTAATATATTTACTTATGGCTCCATTTATGTTTGTCTACATAATAAACGAATTTTTATTTAATTTAATTTATCTCTTTGGTTGTAAGTTTTTAATTTTTTTTATTATTCTATTGCATGCTAATGTAATGTAACTTTATTTACTGGATTTTATATTGTTCATGTCTGCCTTTCTTTTTATTTTTTACGTTAACATCTTTATTGAGACATTGTATCTAATGCTGACCTAATTCGTGACCTTGTAATTCGTGACAGTTGTAGTAAACAGCTTTTGTTACAAAAATTTGGGTTTTCACACAAGGGTGAACTCTTGACCTCCATCCGGGAATTTGTTTTGCATTGTAGTTAGAAGAATTACTAATGTTTTGAGAAGTAAATGTCATTCGTGCCTTATCACTTCAGAAGTCAAGTTGTTTTATGTTGTGTCAAGATTAACCGTAACCGAGGAACAATTCATAGATTATGATGAATTCATTTTATGATGAACGTTTTTTTTAATAAAGTTCGTTGTAAGTTCGCTTGGCTGTATATTTACGTCTGTAAGTATATCAGTTTAGGAGCAATCTTGGTTAACTGTATCTTTTACAATTGTATACAACACGATGCAACATCACGAAATCAGTTGCATTAATTTAGGACAGAATTATGTACTTACCTGTAACTTGGATCAAAACAAGCCTCAGGTCCGAGTTAAAAACTCGAACAGTGTACCTTCTAGGGCGTTTCCGGCTGAACTGACAATGCTCAGAGATAACTTTCAGACTTGTATAGCCTTTCATGCAATTAGATACGATAAACCGTTGCGGATATTGTCGTCCCACTCACTAATTTAGGTTTCTAGTCGTGTGTAATTCACTCAGACTTCACTGATAATATATAAATACTCATAGCCCTTCCCAAAATTCCACAAATGAAATAACGCGTTATGACAGATCGCTCCATGTACAGAATCATGTACATAAAATGACACATCCGGATATCATTGTCTATACTGTCCTCCCACAGGTTATGTACCTTAAGTTCCTATTCAGCGTGTACTTTACAAAAGAAAGTACTGTACAGACTTGTAGATACAGACTTCATGATAGCCCAGATTGAGTCTTATATTTATTTATAGTTCATTAATTTTAACTGACTTTTGTTTATGCTGCCTAAGACACAAATTAATCATAAACATAAAACGCATAAAAGGCTGCATCTTCGAAGCAAGCGGGATTTTTAATTTTAGAGCTCTAATTCTTTATTGACATGGAACTTTATTAACTTCATAAACACAATACTACTACTACTACTACTACTAATAATAATAATGACAATAATATATGAATGCTGGGAGATTTTGTTCTTATCGTAATAAAAGCCCTTACAAACGATGTTTCTTTTAATACATGCATTAGGAGTAGAATGACAGCATACGTCTCGTCCGTCTCAATCAATAGCTTATACGTACCTTGTGACGTCACATTGTAAAATCGGCGAAGGATTTAAATGTACATAAACAGTGTCGGTGCTCCAGTCTTAGGAAACTGTTACGACCGACACAATGTATATATCACTTTGTAGCTGTGTATTTGACCTTCTTTGAAAAATGTTTTAGAGATCCAGGTATAAAACACGCCTCTCCATGTTTATTTTGTTATTCTTTAAGTTCACATTCAAATAGATAGTCAATCTGCCACTACAGGGCCATCTCACGATTTCTGTAAAATACCTACTTTGTTTGATCATTCAACAAAGCACTGATTGGATTTTTGTCACATTCCATTTTTCGTTTTGAATTGTCTTCATTAACCAGTAATGCAAATTTTTGTTTTGCGGGATGGGGTTTAGGGATTGTGTTTATTTATTTTTTGAATAACTGATTCAAAGCTTACATATGGTATATTAGTGTGTGTGTGTGTGTGTGTGCTGGTGTGTGTGCTGGTGTGTGTGTGTGAGAGAGAATGCAGAAACGCGATTAATCCTGGCCTAGCATTCTGTATGACATACGTCTAAAATAATAGTTATACGACATACCTGACCAATAAGAACTAAAGTCCATAATCTGGGTCTCTTACGTCCGCTATTATTGTAAGTTTGATTCCGCTCTACAGGACTCACGGTACTAATTCAGTTCCCATAGTAAACATATGCAAACACTATGATATTAAAAATTCAATAACTTAAAATTTTGGAGTGCTCATGATCAAACCAATATTTATCAGTATAGATGAAACCTGGATGTCAGCTTCTGTGCAGAGGAAAGTATATGAGTCTCGGCATTTTCTGGACCTGCATGTGTTTGAAAGATGTGCTTTCAATTCCGCACCAAATAGTCAGGTGCTAATTTTAAAAATGAGTCTTCCAAATGCAAGACCGTTAAAGGACTGTAATTCCATCAGTAAGACAATGTCTCTATTTTTCAATTACAGGTAGGATACGCTCTTAAAAAATTCTTTTTCCTGCAACATAACTTATATTATTAGCCAATCCTAGTCACCCTAACCCATATATACTCTATTTTAGGTTCACCCATTTCCAGGCTGATTCCCATTTTTCCATACCATTAGTACCGTGTGTCCTACTTTATCGCAATTTGCACTGGATTTGGATTGTATCGTACGGGAACATCCCATTTCTCCTCACTGTTTATCCAGGTCATTCAAATAAGATTGCTTTATCTTAGAAATTGTTTTTTAATTTTTAAAATGAAAACTTTATTTCCTTTATTTTATGGATGATTAGTCGGTGTAACTTGGGGTATGGAATGTACAGTTTCGCCTCACTTTTTTGTGCACCACTTTAACGACTGCTAAGTCACTTGGTCATTTTCAAAGGAAAATTAGAGAAGAAACGGGCATATAACGTTGTTTTTTTTGTGGTTTTTTTTTTGTTTTTTTGTACCACTTATATGTGCCATCATTCATATTTTGCACATTCAAAAGCGGGTATAATCTGCTCTGTCTAAATGCATAATACCGTGTTCAATGAATGCAAAATTTCGCTTTAGTTACTTCGGACTACTTCTTGTATCATGCTGAATCCTATTGATCTGCTGTCTACTATAGAAAGTGCATAATGACTATAACAAAGGCATGTAGCAACTTTTGTCCGCAGTCTCGAGTTCAAGTGTCGATTTTCAGTTGCAAAAACCTAAATGATCGAACTAACGTTAAAGTTTAAGGTTTAATATCGCGTTTGACATATGCGTGTTGTGTCATCTAACAATATTAAACACAAACTCAGTAGAACAGAATACGCAATGGCAGCCTTCTACCGTTTCGATTCAAATGAGACAGTGAGAGAGTGAGAGTGAGAGAGCGAGAGAGAGAGAGAGAGAGAGAGATATGGGAGAGAGAGAGAGAATTAATATATAAAATGAACCTACACACATGCTGTTTTACGGATGGATATCTTTTTCCATACATACATACATACATACATACATATCAATTATTTAAATCAATATGTGAATTTGCCTATGCATCCATATATGTTTCCTTCACAGTTTGACAGGCAATTTTACTTAGATAAATTAATATGTGCCTAAAATAGCCACCCTTCCGATGATTGTATTATCTATATAAATATCTATTAGTCTCTCTCTCTCTCTCTCTCTCTCTCTCTCTCTCTCTCTCTCTCTCTATATATATATATATATATATATATATATATATATATATATATATATATATATATATATGCACACTACCACGAAAAAATGGAAAGCACTAGTGCGTGAAAGATAACTGGAGATATTAGTAACCATTGCAGATGACATTCGTAGAAGGGACACGTTTACTTTTCCTATTATCTACTGGAGGTGGGCCAAAGTAGGTAGGTCCCAGTACTTTGTAAATTGACACCATAATACAAATGTTAGCGTGGGTAGACAGTAGTTATTAAATAGGGGTACAGACAAATTCGCGAAGTGCAAGATAACTGGCTCTTTTGCTCAAGACCAGTAAACGACCTTTCAAGTAAGTGAGATTTACACACTATTTGAGAAGGGATCAGTCTACAACTACTCTGCTTCAGTATGTGTGTAAGCATCCACCTTCAAAGTGGTAATGTGACTCGGTAAAAGTCTGCCATGAAAATGTTTAGCTTTTATATCTAATTTTACTTCATTAAAGAGGCAACTATGTTACAATATGATATAATGTTTTACTGTTCTTCAGGATGATACATATATGTATATATATATATATATATATATATATATATATATATATATATATATATATATATATAGATGTATATATATATATATATATATGTGTGTGTGTGTGTGTGTGTGTGTGTGTGTTATATTAATCTACGCTAAAACTGATATCATTTTTATGTATGCCAAATTATAGTTTGCATCAGTATGTAGCCTCAAATACCGAGTGTACACAGTTTCAATTTTCATTTAAAAAGTACTAATTATTCCACATATTCTTAACCAATATTGTCACTGCTTATAAATTACTGTGTTCGTCTCATATGTTACCTATGTGTGGTACTAGATATGAATTCTATCAAATAGGAATGGTGTTTTCGGTGATTTTGTTGGCGTCTTGGTTTCATTTACAGATAAATTTGCAGTGTATGAAGCATACATGGTGGGGACATTGCAGTATTCCATACATATATATATATATATATATATATATATATATATATATATATATATATATATATATATATATATATATATATATATATATATGGGGGGAGGGTGGGTGAGATTTGGAATTTTAACATGGTTTAACAATGTTCCAATCATATCGCTACAATGTGTGCAGTGTGTTAGCTTGTTGTGATGTCTAGCACTTGGGTATCATGCCGCAGACATGAAGCATCATGTTCCACCCAGTTACATTAATCTGGACACCAGGCCGGCCAGTCGGACACCAGGCCGGCAGTCTTAACACTAAGCTGTCAGTTCTAGTGCCAAGTGAAGCAGCTGCCATTTGTACAGGTCGTTGTTATGACTCGACCGGGTTCAAACCCGCGACCTTCCGCATTTGAGGCAGACGCTCTAACCACTTAAGCCAACGGAACAGTCCCCATATCGGTATATTAGCCGGATAATATTTGTCATCGTTTCCAGGAATCTGTTAACCCATTGTATCTTAGTATATCTAATGAATGAATACACGTGCATCTTATTTAGTCCAGCCTCATTCTCCGGGTAAGCAATCATATCACATTTAGTGCTCTATACTTGTACACCCAATACAAATTAATAAGATTTAGTTCTGCTTCACTTGTAGCTGATATACTTGGAAATGCTCACGCGCCTTTGACGAATTCCATAAGTTTTCCAAATACACACTAAACCGTCCAATATTTTAATCTTCAGTTAGAACATCTAAAGTTCGCAGCAGAAATATATATTATTTAAATTTGAGGAAAAAGAAACAACAAATATGGTATTCGGTTATTTATTGGTTATTGACACCGGAACATCAATAGTTCTTGCCATAGATGAACCTTACAAATAGATTCCTATATCGTACACACCATATGAAATACCCACTGATATCGTGGGGAATGTAATCTGTGTAGTTAAGCTTTTCATTATCGTATGTAGTAAGTGTTGCAAAATATAGTATTCAATCTATTGTTAAAATACAATTATCAAAACATTTTGAAACGTACTATAAGTTTCTTTGGAAATTAGTAAAATTTTAAAAGCAATAAAATTAATTACTGTTTTCGCAACGTCAGATTACATGTAGTTTATTGCCATAAAATCATTGCAAATAAAGCAATGATTTTATTGGTAGTTTTTTCCATGTGACATGCATTTATGTAAAAATATGTTGCTGAGGGTCACAAAATGACAAGCAAATATATGTTAGTTATTTTCTCATATAGATTCAAGAATCACTCTGACTTCACTCATGTTGTCATAGAACTTGTCTGCTGCTGGCTTGAATGTGTCAACAGCTTGCTTATATTCGCTCAGTGCTGCGTCTAGCTGATCCCTCTCAATCGCTCCAGTGATGGCACCAATGATCATACCAATACCAAGAAATATGACGGTTACGACGACTGTTGCAATGGCGCATGCGCCCAATGTTCCAAATGAAGCAGCCAATGATGTCAAGACCAGCCCCGTTCTGATGGCCCCCATGAGAAATAGAGCACAAGCTGAATATCCAACGCTCATGGAACCTGTCGTCACCTTTTTAACTACGTCAAGTTTGTCTAAGAAACTAAGGTCGATTGAATGTAATTTCTCGAAAAGTTCAGGACTCATACGACATTTTACTTCTAACCGATGCTGTTCCAGATATTCTTCAATTTCGTGAAGCCGTTGTTTGATGACGTCGCAATTGGTTTTGATTGTTTTGTCTTTGTCAATGGATACTTTTGAGAAATTCCTTCCAGGAAGATGTCGTTCTACAGCCTCAATGAGGAGGTTAGTTGCGTCACAACATCGTTGCAAAAGACTGAAGAGCTCACCAGCAAGTCGATGAATCTCTTCCCTCTTTTTCTCATTTTCCGGGTAAAATATTTCTGACCAGTTTATTCCCATCGTAGTAGATCTGATATAAAGAAATGTCTATTAGTATTTTTATCACAAGTAGGAAACGTTACTCAGGTCACTTTAATATCATTTCCCAATCAAAAATCTTGGAGCAAGGGAAATTAACTTTGTCAAGACAAAGGCATGTCAACACAACACCAATCAGAGGATGCCGATTACAAATTAAATGAAAGAATATAAAGACAAACTGGATAAATGCAAATGGCAAAGGCTCTTCAGTAAGATATATCACATTTCATTAGGTGGTAGCAAATATCTGTATTTCAATAATATAATGATGTAGATAAATATATATATATATATATATATATATATACTTGCTTGGTCGCTGTGAAGAGAGAACAAAAGTAACATGTGTTCAAAAGACTCTTTAAAAGAACAACTTATGCACGTTTTTAAACTGGTATAGAAAACTATAGATCATTATCTGCCTTTGGTCAATACTCTGTCGCTTTCTCTGCAATGATAACGCTGATTTGGTTGCTTTCTCCTGTTAGGTATGTAATGATTCTGCCAAACTGGCTACTATCTGTTGGCAACTGTGGAAGCGTACTGTTTAAATAGTCACTAGCTATTGTTGCCTTTTTAAGAATGCTACTACTACTAGAGTTGTACAGTATTACGTCCGTTACCAGGACAAATATTATCCGGCTTATATACCGATATGGGGACTGCTCCGTTGGCTTATTCGGTTAGAGCGTCTGCCTCAGATGCGGAAGGTCGCGGGTTTGAACCCGGTCGGGTCATAACAAAGACTTGTACAAATGGCATCTG